>CM049383.1:18865787-19607667 GCA_026937815.1 Etheostoma perlongum | reverse complement strand
AGAATGGCAAGCTCTGTTCCGTTGTTGAAGTTCCAATTTTTGCTTTTCCATCCTGGGAAATTGTGATCAGTCTGCGCTTTAGTCCATCAAATGAAATAGCAACATGCCCCACATACTGATCTGGAGTCACCTTGAACTGCATGGCGGCCATTCCTGTTAAGATATCCCACACTGTCACCACGCCATTTTGGCAAACAGACACAACCTGTTTGAAAATGTTGTGATAGAGAGCACAGCACAGGGGCTTGTTATGCGATGTTGATGTATTTTTAAACACATCAGTTCCTCTTCAAGATATTTGCCAATATCTGTGTTAGCTAGGACTAACTCATTGTTGTGTGTGTTGTAACACACACTGGAGATAGGACTCTGCATCATTTCTTTTATCTTGAAACTTTGCAAACAGATCATTGCATCCTCGGACCAAACACGTACATGGTGGTCCTGCGATAAACTAACAAAAACTTTTTTCCTTGGGATTCAACATTATATGGGTGATGGGTTTGACATGTCCCTTTAATTCCTGGATGCACGACTGTGTTTTGTGGAAACCACACCCTCAATAGGGCGTCTGTCCCCGGTCAGCAGATACCCAGAGGAAGTGGAGTATTCTACACAGGTGAAGAACTCAAATGACCTCTGCTCTTAAAGACTTTTGTAGATATTTTGGTTGTTGATGTCTTGGGTAGAGAAGCAAGGACCATTGTCTGGGATGAACTACCGCAGATAGCAAACGAGCTAAGTGATGGAAAGTATCGGATCTGACTACAAATGTCATTAAAGATGTTGACCTTCATACATAGAAAGTCTTTAGAAGGGTTTTTTAACAGGGTTGAAACATAAACTGTTGGATAATTCTGCAGAGAGATTTTCTCATATGCACCTTTGAAGAAGAGGCCGTTTTCATATATGTTGTAGGAGACAAACACAGACAAAAACCTTTACATCGCCAAAGGAAAACACTGCTTTAGTGCCTTTGGACCAGTAGTTCATGGCATTCACTATGTTGTCCTCTACTATTAAAAAGTGGCTGGTTGAAAACAACTTAGGGAATTCATTGCAGCGATAGAATATTAGTTCCCTGTCAGAAGTGGAGATAGCCAGGTGTTTGAGTTCACTGATGTAGACCATGTCAGTAACGTGCATTTTCTTGTTGTGTGAAAAAGGAAGTGTGTTTTTCTTTTTGTATAATTGAACTGGGTATGGGGTATCAAAGCTGTCAGGCCAGAAGTTGAGGATACCATCCGAGCTGATGGAGAGGTATTGACCTTTTTGGTAAGTGCTGGTTTGTCCTAATAAAACCTCTGAACCATGATCAGGTTTTGTGTCATTCTCGAAGGGACGGTGAATCAGACGAACAATCGCTTTATAGTGATCCACCGGTATCATTTTGATAGGTTTGGGAAAGATTTGATTTTTAAAAGTCATACTTTGTGATGCCTTGTTTTTGTTCACCAGGTAGTCTGTTAGCTCCCCAAGGTCCACAGCTCCATCTCCATTTGTGTCAATCTTCATGTGGAGGGCAATGAGATCTTCTTCATCCGTAGAAGGGAATAACTGCTTCATTCCCTCACAAAATTCTTCAATGTCCAATCCTCCACCTCCATCAGCATCCGCCTCATGAAATAGCGTTACAATCTCTTGTATATTTTCAGCAGTAAACATTTTGTCCGTCTTTGAAAGTTCACTTCTAGTATCCATTGTGGCGTTCTCAGTTAGGTCCTCCGACTGAATTAACCAGTTAAATAGAGTTGTTTAAGAATTAAAGTGTCAACCCTTAAGATGTCAATCCAGGTTTAGTTTGAATTTCTGTTTGAATGAAAACAATGCAATTGTGCTGAGAGTTTAGCAGTCTGGAGCAATGAATAGAATTCTATTTCTATGTTCTGGAGTGCTGAAACTTGAGCTGCAAGTTCTCAGAATTGTGGCCAACGTTGCGTTTCTGTGTACCAAAATGTGCAATGGATCGAAGCCTAACCCTAACCCTAACCTAAGTAAAAGATCAATGCATTCACATGAAAGTCACATGAAAGCCACTCATGATGATGATGTCACTGATGATGTCATAGCTTGTTATGAAGTGAATGATTTTTTAAAAACCTTTATTCAACAATTTATAACATACAAATACAGACATTAGTAATCGACTACAACTTTTTTTTTTTGACAGTGTGTTTATTGCAGGTCAACCTAGGGTACAGACCACATTTGTTCATTGTTCTTATCCATACAATTTTCTTATAACAACAACATCAATAACAATAACATCAACAACAGTAAGCAGCAACAAGAATGTACAAATTGTAGTTATATGGCGGTACATTATGGTGATTGACTCCAACTTTTGAATGCAATTGAATACAACTTATCTCACTGCATTTCTAGAAGAAGATAATTCACAGCTTTAAATCGCAGAAATATTTTTTTTTCTTTTACAACCTTTTTAAGCGTTTTTTGCTCATGCGCATTATTACTCACTGTGAGCTCATTTTTCACTCCATATGCAAGTCCGGTATCCCACATTACCAAACACAACCATGGCCGGAAGTAGGAATAGCTCCTAAGAGTCTGTTGAACAACACATAACAAAGTTATATTGGCATAAAACATAAAAATGATAAACGTTAGTTAATTGTATTTGATTATTTATTAAAACAAAATAGAGAAAAAAAACACAATTTTATGCATGTTACAGTTTCTGGATCATGCAAATGGTTGACTTTTATTTTTATTTTTTTTTACAATTTTTGAAGTTGGACATCTATGTGAGTTTTTTATCCACTTATTTTTTTTTGGCTTAACGTTGGCGTTTTTTTACATAATGATATACAGAATTACATACACCAAATTCTTTTTTCACCTTCTTTCTAGAGTGTGGTTTTTTTTGGCGATCTTTTAAACAAAACAGGCTTTTTCAAAGCCCCCCGGCAGGTTTTGGGGTTAAGAGGGTTAAAGCATGGTTTAAATTTATGAATATAAATGCCTAATTATGCCTAATAATAACATGAGGTTAATATATTTCACTGTAGTCAAAACCAGTGATGACACTCTTACAGTCTTACACTCTCATTTTAACTTGCATCTTTGTTTTGCATAGTATAAATTCTTCCAAGTCTGACAAAAGCTTCATGAAATACTTAATGTACCGATTTTTCCTTGTCTTTATCACAAAAGCTAATTTTGGCATCAATCTCTGTGTTTTTTGAGATGTGTAAATTGGATGGGTATATATGATGCAAGATTTTCGGGTATATCGCCTTTACTTAGTTATTTATACAGGGCAAAAGCCAATCATTTTCCCATCCTACCTCTGAAAGTTAAAAAGTCTAAAAGAATTCACCTCTTGGTGTAATCTGCTTTTGTTCTGAAATATTTCTGTGATATTTTTGTTTATACTTTTACATTACTATTCCATTGAGATGCAACTTTAATTCTGTTCTCTCACCAATTCCAGCTTGAGATGTCATAGCTGGTGGATGCCAGATGGTAAAGCTTTGCTTACCAAACTGTATTAAAAGTAATAGGAAATGCTTTGGTTCTCAGGACATTTTTTCACAAGTTAATATATTTCCAGAATATATTGCCAATATATTGCATTTTTCTTTATTTAATAATGTTACTTTATTTAAGCATATTCTCTAGTTGTACAAGAATGTTTTCTTGTCTTGAAATAAATAAATACTAATGTATTATTTTGCAATGTTAAAATTACAGGACAAGAAACATAAGAAATTTCCGTGAGTGCCTGGTTGGAGGAGAGACTTTATTTTTCAGGCCATAGAGCATTATTTTTTGCCATCATTGTTTTTGATTACATGCCACTTTGCAACACACAGCAGAGACCTTATTGATATCGAATGATTTCAACATTGATCCACCAAACATGGTGGAACACCAACAATTCTTTTGTAACTTAAAATAATGTTTCCAAAATTGTTTGAGTGGTTCATTAACTTGTTCAAATGAGACACAGGAATAATGGTAATGGTAACAGTAATGGACAAATCCGCTTCCAACCTATAGGGGGACTAAAGAGGAAACGTGCTTTGGTGCCTACTGTAAAGGTACTGGTTGACAAACAAGTAGCTAATGCTAATGCTTGGTCTATAATGCTAATTCTTAGTGGGTAACATAACACGCTCAGTTATTTTTAGTTTGATTGTTTTGACAATGGTTAACAACTCTGGGCTAACCCACAAATTCATCAGTAACGTTAACTGCATAGATAGACGACTAATCTAATGGTGCTAAGGACGCTAACGTCCCTCCGCCTCTCCCGCTCGCTTTAGCCATCTTTACAGTTGGCTAAATTTACCCGACATAAGGGAGATAATGCAAAAAGGACTGATACTAATAGTAATTTAAAGATGTGGTAGCATTGCATCTGGATGGTATTATAACTCTGGGAGTTGGAAGGGGTGTGTCGCGATTCTGCCTTCTCACTCCGAGACACAGGTTCGTGGATCGTAGTGTTGCAAATTTGTTTTCATATTGCATATCGTTACATCCCTAAGTAACGGCTAAAGAAAGAGCTGGTTATAAAAATCCGGACACACCCTTTTCTTTGGTTAACAGAATGCAGTCTATTATGGATAGATTTAGACCTTTAGTGCAGTGTGCGATTTATTGCTAATGATTGCCAAATAAAGCTACATGAATAATTAGTTGTATTTGTTGACCCAATTAGATGGTTCTACTGAGAACCATACCGTCGTGGTTGATGGGGCGGCTGTGGCTCAGCGGTAGAGCGGTTGCCTGCCAATTGGAAGGTTGGTGGTTCAATCCCTGGCCCTGCAGTCCCATGTCGAAGTGTCCTTGGGCAAGACACTGAACCCCCGAGTTACCCCTGATGCTGTGAGACATCGGAGTGTGAATGTGTGTCCATGTTTATCTGATGAGCAGGTGGGACCTTGTACGGCAGCCTCGGCCACAGTGTGTGAATGGTGAATGTATCCTGTATGATGTTAAAGCGCTTTGAGTAGTCGTTAAGACTAGAAAAGCGCTATATAAATACAGCACATTTACATAGAACAAGGCTCAACAAATTGCAATTTAGTGTGTTTTAAACTCTTTGTTGAATAGAGAGTGCTATCTATTTAGCTAAGGAAATAAATAATATGGTCTGTGATGCTTCAGTTCAAGATCACCACTTTATGGAACAGCTCGTAAGCCTAATAGTCATATACATTAGTCAGTTGATGCCTAAATTTCTTCGGACATTGTCAATAAGATAAAATGGAGATATAATTATTTAATAATGAATGGTGAAATACCTGCAATAAGTATTGTTAAATTTGAACTTTTAGTACAGTATAAGAGAACTTTATAACAGCTTAATCAGAAAGACTACTTCAGTCTTAGTTTTACTCCTGCACTAATTACTACTTAGCAGTATAACATCTTAGTGGGTTAGTCGCTTTGACAATGTCACATAATCATCATCATCACCTGGATCTGCCTGGAATCAATCTGATGATAATGATGATTATACTCTAAACTGTGTGTGTTTGTGTGTGTGTGTGTGTGTGTATATGTGTGTGTGTATGTGTGTTCCCACAGAGAGAGAAAATAAGCGAGAGAGTGGGTGAGAGAGAGAGAAAAAAGTGTTTTCAACTATCATGCTTTCTTTGTACTTCAGTCACACACCCAACACTTTATACTGAGAATATACCTGTCTCGAGGAATAATAGTTTGATTTCAAGGCTCTGTTTCAAAGCCAAAAACCCCCCCCGCCCCCACACGCACACACACACGCACACGCACAGAGACACCACAGATGGATGCTGAAGTTGGGGTACAAGGTTTATAAGTAGGACCACCAGTGGCTCTTGGATACTTAAAAATCCCTGGGCTCTACATTTTTTGTAGACATAGTAAGCTGTTGACATATTTTCAACATGTTTCGGCGTGAGCGTGGCATTGAACAATTTAATGACTGGATGTGCCAGAACTTTCTTTAATGAAATGAAGGAAAACTGAGGTGGTGTTTTTTGGAGCTAAAGAGGAACTGTCTGCGCTCAGCTTCAAACAACAATGTTAAAAACAACAGTCAAGGCCAGAAATCTTGGTATGGTCATGGACTCTGACCTCAATTTTAACAGCCACATTAAGACAATTACAAAGTCAGCCTTTAATCCCCTTAAGAATATATCAAGGGTTAAAGGACTTAAGTGTCAACGGGATTTGGAAAAACTTGTCCATGCTTTCATCTTCAGTAGACTTGACTACTGTAACGGGTCTTTACAGGTCTCCCTAAAAAATCAATCAGACAGCTGATTCAGAACGCTGCTGCTCGAGTCCTCACTAAGACCAAGAGACTGGATGACATCCCTCCAGTCCTAAAGTCCTTACAATGGCTTCCTGTGTCTCAAAGAATTGATTTCAAAATACTTCTGCTGGTTTATAAATCACTAAACAGTTTAGGGCCAAAATACATTTCTGATCTACTACACTATGACCCCCCCAGACCTCTCAGGTCATCTGGGACAGGTCTGCTTTCTGTCCCCAGAATCAGAACTAAACCGGGGGGAAGCAGCGTTCAGTTTCTATTTAGATTAGATTAGATTCAACTTTATTGTCATTACACAGGTACAAGTACAAGGCAACGAAATGCAGTTTGGGTCTAACCAGAAGTGCAATAGCAGTAAGTGCAGGATATACAATGGTTCCATGAGTCCTGTGGTACACCAGTGTTGAGTGTGATGGACGTGGAGCCGTTGGAGCCTGATTGAACTTTCTGAGGTCTGTTGGTCAAGAAGTCCAAAATCCAGTTGCACGTGGAGGTGGTGATGCCCAGGTCTCCAAGTTTGGCTATTAGCTTAGCAGGGATGACAGTGTTGAATGCTGAACTGAAGTCAACAAACAGCATGCGTGCATAAGTGTTCTTATTGTCCAGATGTGTGAGCACAGAGTGCAGTGCCATGGAAACTGCATCCTCTGTGCTCCTATTGCTACGGTAGGCAAACTGATGTGAGTTCAATGTGGATGGCAGCGAGTCTTTTGGGTGTGCCATGACCAGCCGCTTTTCAGATTTGCTCTGGATGTGCTGTAGGCCTGTGCATCTCCTGATCTGAAGGCAGTATTGTGTGTCTTCAATAGGAGTCGCACTTCCCTGTTCATCCATGGCTTCTGATTTGGGTATGTGGTGATCTGCTTCTGGGTTGTAACATTGTCTATGGTGGTAATATAATCCAGTACAGAGGAGGTGTAGCAGTCAATGTCCGTGTGAGAGCCACTGGTGGCTTGAGAAGCAAACGTACTCCAGTCTGTGTGTAGAAACCTTTCCTTTTTGATGAGAGGTGCATATTTGGGGGTTTTTAACAAAGAAAGGTGATCTGACTGTCCCAGGTGGGGGAGGGGTGTCGCGACGTAGGCTCCTACCATGTTTGTGTAAACATGGTCTAAAGTTTTGTTTCCTCTGGTGTGACAAGAAACACGCTGGTGAAATTTTGGTAGCACTGACTTTAAGTTTGAAAGATTAAAATCGCCCACAGCAATAAACGCAGCTTCCGGGTGAACGGTCTGTTGTTTACTGATGGTTGCGTGAAGTTCTTTCATAGCAAACATGGTGTCAGCATCCGGGGGAATATAGGCTGCAGTGATAATAGTAAAAGTGAACTCCCGATATGCTCCTCATATCTGGAACAAACTACCAGAAAACTGTAGGTCCGCTGCAACTCTCAGTTCTTTTAAATCAAGGCTGACCTTTCTGTAACTTTTATTCTTGTTTTATGTTTTTATTTTTTTTTAACTGTTTTTGTGTAACGCACTTTGAATTGCCTTGTTGCTGAAATGTGCTATAAAAATAAAGCTGCTTTACCTTGCTTTGCCTACAGAGCCAGCAGGACAATCACATTCTTTTCATTTTACATTCAGTATCTATAGCCATAGGTTTGATAACACTTCCAGATTCACAGTGTCTAAAGACTCTAAACTCATACATTGTCAACATTCAGGATAGCAGCCTTTGTTCGCTTTTTGTGTCCTCATGACTGATCTGAGCTCTGACAATCACACATAAATCACCAGGCGCTCTTCATCATTGCCTCCTTCCAAAACTTCCTATCATCCACCCTGGCCACCACTTTGACTGTAATGCCCACGTATTTTTGTCTTTGCCTCACAGCAAAACCAAGCCTGTCGATAATACTTTTGGCTTCAAACACAAATAAACCTGGACACCATTTCTTCAGCGGGGGCATATTCCAACAAATACACCGTTTCTCCTACATAATTATTGTTGGGAGTCTTCAGCCGGAAGCACCTGTGTCTTATGCAAAGTTTTGTAAAGTAACAGATATATTTAGCAAAAGTAGAAAGCCATGAGTTTGTTGCTTTTTACAATACTTTTACATGACCTCTCACATAATGATGAACCCAATGTCCCACCCAACATGGCAACATTAACGCAAAAGTTGTTTTAGTCGTGCAACAGAAACTCAGATTGGACAGATAGTCTAGCTAGTTGTCTGGATTTACTCTGCAGACATCTGAGGAGCCGGTAACCATAGATCTCATAAAGCCACCGGAATTTAGAATTCCAACACAAAGAAAGCGGAAGGTAATTTACACCCGGCCGGAAAGAAAGACATATGCCGAAATTTTCGTCAGCAGAGCAATCCCGGAAGTGGAAGGTCATGAATATTGATTAAATGTAGACCAACATTTATTTTCACTTATCATCATGTGTGCATCAGATACTGCTGGATTGTCATTCCATACATATAATTTTGACGTACGCTCATTCCAGAGATGGCAAAAGTACTCACTTCCCATACTCAAGTAGAAGTACAGATAAAAAAAAATACTCTGGTAAAAGTAGAAGTACTGATTTAACTTCTTTACTCAAGTAAAAGTAACAAAGTACAGGCTTGGAAATTTACTTAAAGTATAAAAGTAAAAGTAGCCTTGCAAATGACAAAGCTACCTGGACCAGACAGATGTTATTAGAGAGACGCTGAGAAACTACAGTGGACATGGAAAAAAGGCTCTTTATTCTTTATATGCCTTTGCCTACATTTTAAATGGCTGTCTGCCAATAGGCCTAAAACATACATCTTATTTATTGTGTCAGAGACTCCAGGTTAATAAGATTCTGACTGAATAGCAAGATATGAATTCAAGTGGGATTTTGATTGAATCTAATTGGATAGGAATATACACTGACTTCATTTTGGTATTGATGACGCAAAAATAATAACTAAATCCAGTGAAATTATTTTTTTAAGTAACGAGCCAATTTTGTAAAATGTAAGGAGTAGAAAGTACTGATATTTGTATTAAAATGTAAGGAGTGGAAGTAAAAATATCTGAAAAATCTACTTGAGTACAGTAATAAAATATTGTACTTCGTTACTTCCCATCTCTGGCTCATTCCTACATGCAGAGTTATGTAAATGTGTGAAGACTTTGACCAGCAGAATCCAGCAGCACTCTACATACAAGGAACTGAACTTATAGATAACGCATCTAATTTAGTTTTCGGACAACATACAGTATGTGGTAAACAGCCTTACAGACGTCAACTGAGACCATCTTTCGAAAGATTTATGAATTTGAAGGTGGACTCATGGGCTAACCTTAGACCTGGCGTATGTTTATCATCCAAGATTTTTTTTCCATTGCTGTCTGACCTGAATAATTTATAGATGATCCCTAAATACCAGAAGATAAAATATTGTCTAAAAACACTCACTCAATGTGCAGTGAGCTCCCTTCCGAAAGCTGTTAGAGTGTAGAGTTTTGAAGTAGCGTGGGATCAGGGGAGTTGTTGTCTTCGTCCCCAGTACCATCATTGAAGTCATCTTCTGCTGATCCCTTCAGTATCCATCGTTCAGGAGGTTTTTTATCAGGAGCAAATGATCTGCAGAGGTCTGCTCTACTCCAAAGCAAAATGAAAAAAACTGGATAAAGCAGTTTCACATCAGTGTCACCGTGGTGGACGGGCTAAGAGCCGAGCTGACGTTTGCTCAGCTTGCTTCTCTGATAACCTAATAATAAGATACACATGGCCAAAGACTAAAAGCCTTCACCCAGTAAAAATATATAGTAAAAACCGACCAAGCTCTAAAAAGAGTATCTTAAAAATGTAGCGTAAAACTGTATACAACGTCAATTTAGGACAACTTCTGGCAGACAACCACAATGCTGACTCATGCAGAAAGGGGATATCGGGTTTCTCTGGGTTTTGAACAAAGTTGGAAACATTTGGGTTAATGCAAGTATACAGCTCAACAAAATATATAACATAGGTCTAGTCGTTTTAATACATTTTATTGCAGAAATGTTTCTTCTTATACCTTTAAGATTGCTTCTCGGAGGAAGGCATGATGTTGCTAGCAGACTGATCTGTTAGTCAAATTAAATGACAAAAAAATACATTCATGTGTCCTAAGCAGAATATCGGCTCTGGTGTATGTTTGGACCAGATTCTGATAGCATGTTTTCATTATTTCTCTGCATGGATAGTTTTCTAAATACTTTTGAAAAATAACAAATTGACTATTTAGGTTTCCAAAAAAGAACAAATTAAGATAAAATATGGAAACCCTTTTCCCAATAAAGCAATGCGTTACAATTCATTCATTACTGTAAACTAACAAGCCCCCCAAAATATGTTGAATGTTCTTACAAATACAGCAGAAATGTTTTTAGACAGCAAGCAGCTTGCTGGGACAAATCATCACAACTACATAAACTGGAAGCTGAAAGTGTGTGTGTTGGGACCGTGGCAGCAGAGATACGCAGTCGAATGCAGGACGGGTCCCAGAGACCCAAAGGCCGATGACTGTAGTAGAAAAAATACAACCGCGTTCTGCCCCGGGTCCCAGAGACCCGACAACCTTCTGCCCCGGGTCCTAAGACCAGAACAGCCTTCTGCTCTGGTCCCAGAGACCCGAAGGCTGATGTTTGGACAACAGCATTCTGCCCGGGTCCCAGAGATAGCATGTTTCTCAGAGACCCGACAGCATTATTTCGGGTCTCAGAGACCAGACAGCAGGGCCAGTAGCTTTCCAATGCTCTCGCCATGCTGATAAGCAGTTGGATTTGCAGCAATGTCCCAGTGAAGTGTGAAAACAAATAGAATATTTAAAAAAGGTCTTGGAAAAGTGTACCATGTTTATTTTTGTATTCTTGTTTTTGTTGTGTGCAGAATCAGATCCTTGTTATACTCCTCAGGAGATCCTGCCGTTAGTTGGCAGAAATGCATCGCTGATGCAGGTTTCATCAGATGTAGCTACGTTAATATGGAACAACACAACCGAAACAATTATTAACGTTTTGATTGATTGCAACAAATGTGGTCACAAAACCCGTCTGGAAAATTAAGCCCCTCTGAAAAATCCGCATGAGGCGGGACCGCATGAGACGGGACGGATGACATGGGAGGCTCCAGGCTGCAGCCATACCCGTCTCTGAAGCTCAGGGGGAGAAAATAAAACTCTAACGTGTTTACAGTTTACCAATCTGTCCACATGGATGGAAATTGACAATCATCCCCACTGATTGTACAGTTTATTTATTTATCTCTTCCACAATCTTGGGGCTGAAAAAAGTCGCTTGTTTTGGGCTTGTTTTCACAGGCCTGGTTGCTTATTTGTCTCGCAAGAACTGGCAACACTGCTTGACAGAGGAGCCTCGACAGCGACACAGATAACAATATTTAACACTAATTACTTTGTATTCTACACAACCACAAAGTATTGAACAATGCTAACAACAAGTAGTAAAAGCAGAAACATGTTTAAACACAATGTTACATATTTAGGAAAAAGGAATAATCCTTAAAAATTGGATTAACTGCACGCCAAATATCTATAAGACCCAAGCACAAACAGATGTCACAGCATTGAAATCCGCACCAACAACAAAAGAACAGTCTGTTAACTCCAGCATTTGATTGGTGAGTGTACCATAGAAACTGCCATCAAAAATAGTATGTGGATAAGTTTAATTTTCCTAAAACTATACTCTATTGTAGAAATCACAATTCTGCCTGTATTGTCTGACCAAGGACAAAACTTTCCGTTTGAAAATAATAGCCAATGCTTTTGATTTTGAGTACTGTATGATAGAATCTGTTGGCTAAGCGGCCGGTATCAGTCTGTAGCAGATGAGTCTTCTGTAACAATGTCAGTAAGGCTAGGGTGCTGGCTCGCTAGATCACCCATTATCAAAAAAGCTGTGTTCTAAATAAAAGTAAATGTGGTTTGAGGTAGATTTTCTGTTTCTCCAGTAATGCCTCTGCAATGGCATCCGTGGCATCGCCGTGTTGGGGTTTGTTCTTTTTTGCCATTCTGCTTTAAATGAAGCACAAAGTGATAGAATATCAAAGTTGGAACCATATAACACAACTATTTGGCAAAATTGGGCCAGGAGCTAAACTTTAAGCTCTGTCAAGCCAATCACGTGACTCTGAAGAAATACTTAAAATTTCCTTTGTATGTTTTCTTTGGAACACACAGAGATTATCAATTATGTAGGTCACATCAAATATCTCTCTGCTGTGTTCCAGAACGCAGTCAATAAAGTCATCACTACAATCTGTGCAATCTGATCTGTTTGTGTAGTGATGGGTGTCTGATAACAGAATGCCTGCAGGCACTATCTCCACCCAGTTATGACAGTTTTTTTGTTCTGAGGAAGAGTCTGACTCTGAAACAGGCCAATGAGCAGATTTTATGCCCTATGTTCTTGGTCCATCCAACAATGTTTTCTTAGTTCTGCTTTAAGATGGCAAAACACTCTCCCAATTTGCCTTTAGTGTTCTAAAGTAAACTATTGCAGGAGACACATTAGTGGCCTTCTCCCTCACTTCCCTGACGATCCAATCCAGGCAGTCCAGTGTATAAGCAGACACTCTTGACAGTCAGAGCCTAATGTTGGTCCTGTTCGGGCTGACGGTGATTTGAGTAGCATGCTCCAAATGCAGCTGGCTCTTAACAACAGCTTTGGAATGCAGATCTGCTGTGGTGAAGACAAAGGCAACCTCATAAAACAATTAGGTCTGATCAAACTATTCATTAACTGCATCCTTTCAAATAATATGTGGATGGACGCTAACGTTTCATTCATCCATAATGTGAGTAAGACGTCTCAGGCCTGCATCCGAGTTACCAACCCAATGCTTACAGGCACTAGCCAATATTGCTTTAATAATCAGTGGGTAACACTGATAACAGAATGTAGTTGATTAAAGAGAAATCTGAATGTCAGCATAGTGTCATTTCACTTGGTCAACTAGCCAGAGTAAAGTGTGTAGCCCCAAGCCTTTATGGCAAAACAGGTTGCAGCTAGCAGCTACACATTTCATCCTGTTTACATTAGGCAACTGTATTACTATTGAATAGCTTACTTTCAAGTTAGAGAAAGTTTACCAAATGACTCCTACCATTTGTAAAGGAGATGAATCTCATCCACCACAATCCTGATGAGGTTGTCCCTGTATACCTTGTTCGCTAACATGTCTCGCCACTTCTTTTTTAACTGCCATCTTGCATCTGCAGCCATCTTGCAATATTTATTAATGACTTTGATGTCGCAGCAGCTGTCGTCTGTTTGTTTAGTCTGTTTAGTCTGTTTAGTTATTAATTCATGAAAATGTGCGGTTTTCACTGTTTTTCATGGGACCAATAAGTGTACTTAAATTGACTAGGGCTTTGAACACAATGCTATGGTACTTTGTTGCGTGACGTAATGCAGGAGCACCCAAATCAAAAACCTAGATCCAGTGAGTATTAGTCTTTAATGGCATATGCATGGCACCTGTCAACACTTCAAATCAATTGACTGTAGCAGGATGAAGGCACTTCTGCAGCAGAGGGTGAACAGGCGGTTTTGGTGGACTCCGGAAGCCCGGATCATGCCAATTTTGTAGAAACACTTATTTAGTCCATAGGTGGCAGCATAGGTCCGCAGGAATTAAATCTGGGCCAATAGGTTTCACTGAGCTGAGGGAGAAATAGAGGAGGGAGGGCTGTATACATCAGATGGAGAAACACGCAGTCAACCTGCTCCCTATGATCTAGACCACTTGTGAGTGGCTGGCGGTGAGACACACAAGGTTTCTGGAATCAGGATTCTACCAGTGTAAGCATACCTTTGCACACTCATACTTTGTTCAATTTAACTGAGAGAGGAGCGCCATCAAGTTTAAAGAAAGGGCAATGTCCAGAGATATGGCTGCCGTGCCAGAAGTTGTTCAAAATCATTGACAATGGAGTCACCGCCTTTGTTCTGTCCACAAGACACTACACCACCCTCAGAGTAGAGCATGGATGTCACCTCTATATCTGAATCCACCACCTCCTCCATACCAAAGTGGGGAGAGCAGGGGCATTAATCCGGCCTGCCAAAGGTGTCTCTTCTGTCTGTTAGCCTACATGACGTCTGCGCTCAGCAGGAGCTCCATCAAGCGTGTCAGTTTAAGACTAGCAATACTCTAGAGAGGGAGATAGCCGCTGCACCTGGGAGGCTGCTTTTTGAAGCCTAAAGGTAGAGGAAGGAAGGGAACCTGCCAGGACCCCAAAACCTGCCCCCACTGACCCAGTTTCAAGCACGTAACACGTTTTCGACAGGGGACCCTCAGAAAGAAAGAAGGATCTGTTTGCTCCATTTCAAATAAACAGCAGCACCCCTGTATAGTATGTGCCATTTTAAAATCATATTTTAACATACGCGTTTGAAGGATTACCCTGGGCAATACTCAGAGTTGAATATTTTCCACAAACACAATACATCTTCAAAAGGCAGAGAAATACCACAGTCACAGTAAATGACCATGCCGGCTTTTCATATCTGTGGCTACCAAAGGGGGG
Source organism: Etheostoma perlongum (assembly GCA_026937815.1). Taxonomy (NCBI): domain Eukaryota; kingdom Metazoa; phylum Chordata; class Actinopteri; order Perciformes; family Percidae; genus Etheostoma; species Etheostoma perlongum. The sequence goes on along the minus strand of CM049383.1, from coordinate 19,592,851 downwards.
GGGGCTGGCAAACACTTCCTTGTTTCTACTAGCCCAGGAAGGCTAACGGCCATTTCTGCCTTTCTGTCAAAGTAATTCTCCTCAAAGCTCCTAATGGAACATGGAAACACTGTACACCATGGTTGCCCTAACGTTCAAGTCGTGGACTTTCCAATTAAACTGTTTTGCATATTGATCATGGATTTAAAGTTGAACACATTAAGGAATATTAAAATACATAAGTACACAAATAATAAACTATATTTATTGATACAAATAGTTTTGATTAATTATTACAACAATTCAGGGCAGAACATGCCCCTGTGACCTACATACATATGCACAGCACAATACACTCAGAGAAAATCGTCTCCCTACCTTAAACTATGAGAGTATAACTGGGGAGACATGGGATCTAAGTATATGTACATACACATTAACACACTTACATAAGGAAATGCTCAGACCCGTTACAACTGACAGTGATGTAGCAAATACATATCTGGAAAGAAAGAAGAGTAATAAAGAAAGTAATATCCAACCTTACAACCCAAAAACATCAGTAAGCCAGTTTTCCACATTGCCATCTATCATCCCTTTTAATACAATAGTTGTACATTTTTTACCAGCATATTTAAAGAAAGGGGCCAGATCCTAAAGAAATTATCCACCCTACATTTGAATCTGTATGTTAGATATTCCATTGGCAGTAAGTCAACGATCATTTTGTGCCAACCCCTAATTGTAGGTGGTGCATTATCAATAACTCTGAGCAATATATTCTTGCAAGCAGCAAATGTGAGAATACTGAGGAGCCTTCTTTGAAGAGATCCTTTAATGTGAAGACTGGGCAAGCCAAGAAGCGGAACCTGAGGATCAGCATTCAACTGGACATTAAAAATGAAATTCCCAGTACTCCTCAACATGGATCCATGTCGACATACAATGCCAATGCTTCCCACCTCTACTTGACATTTGGAACACTTTTCAGACAAACTTGGGTTCATCTTATGTCTGCTATGAGCTGTGGTGTGATCTGCAAGCAATGCAATATTCTAAACTGAGTCTCTGGTGCTGTTACATAATGGAAATCTCTCTAGCTAACCGCCATATTTCCAACCATGTTGATTCATCTATTGTGAGATTGAGATCAGCATTCCATTTGCAACGAAATATTCTAAGTTCATATTGTTAGCAGAGTTGAGCTCAGCATACCCCCGACCGAGAACTGCTTTCTTGCCTCTACCAAGAAGTAAACGTTCCATTGTGAAGCCTGACAGTCCAAGTCATATCTGCCTTGGTTCTGAATAAAGCTGCATATTTGCAGATACCTGACGAAGTGGTTTCTCAGGAGGCCCTATTTCTGTCAAATTTGATCGAATATAAGCATCACTCCTTTATCCAATAAATGAGTTAAAATTCCCCTCCCCACATCTTAAATCTCATATCTAAGTGGGCCAGGACAAAATCCATGTTACCATATGTTGGAGCTAGTGAGGACAATGCTTTCGAAACGACCCTCTAACTTCCTGATTGCTCGCCAAGTTTGCAGACTTGTTGCAACTAAAATGTTATTTTCCTCCACACTCTTAGTTTTCCTTGAGTCCAACAATACTGCATTTTCAAATTTGGAGATGGTATAAATGTGAAGTGATCTCAAACCAAAACAGTACAGCACTTTAATATGCAGTCACAGTTTTTTGCAGCTGAGAGAGATTTCAAATCTAAGTTATAATAACAACAGCTTCCAGTCAGTGTTTATAATGATGATGGACAAGGCCAAGGACACCAGAGAGTTGGAAAAGGAAGGAAAATGTTTTCCAACATCTTTCTGCCTGCATACTCTCCCTTTCTCCCTTTTTTTTGGCATGGTGGGGGAAAGTGTATAACTGAAAACCTTTTATCTGTGTTCACCTTCCCCAGGCCATGGAAGAAGCCTGCCTCAACATTTCAGTTGCTGTGTCCCACGGTGGATCAGGTACACTGCCGGGCTAGGGCCAATATAGCCTGTGTTGCTGACGACAACAATGACATGTATATTTGTTGTCTTTTGTTGTGTTCATTATATTTTGAGGAAACACAACCAGCATTACTTATAATTTTTTGTAGTATTGTTTTGAATTTATCTCTCCAGTGTGTAAGACTATGTTTTAGTGTGTGTTTTTTGAGGGCTTGTGCATCATGTCTGAGACAAAGTTCATATTTCAGCCAGATTGAATGGTTTGGACTGGAGAACTTCATTTTGACCTGAAAATAGGGAGTTGGGTGAGACATTATGGAGTTGTGTTTAAGTTTTGAGGAAAAGAGGCATAATTTCAAGAAATGTGTTTAAGCAATAAATAAAAATTAACTGAAAATACTGTGTGAGAAGGGGCCGTAAGCAGAATGAGCTGATGGTAGATCAATGGTAGATCTATCCTTGGCCCTGCAGTCCCATGTCGAAGTGTCCTTGGGCAAGACACTGAAGCCCGAAATGCCCCAGATGTTGTACCATTGGAGTGTAAATGTGTGTGAATGTTTATCTGATGAGCAAGTGTCACCTTGTACGGTAGCCTTGGCCACAGTGTATTAATGTGTGTGAATGGTTCCTATACTATGTACAAGTGCACTGAGTAGTTGGTAAGACTAGAAAAGCGCTATATAAGAACAGTCCATTTACATTTACAGCCATGTTCAACAATGGCTTCATCTCTTAACATTAGAATGGTTGACTGCATTCAACTTATGCTCTTATGCACTTTCTACCTGTGTGTAATGCTCTCTAGTTTAAAGACACTCTTTTATTTTTAACTCTAAACCTTCTTCATTGCATGATGCAATAGTAGCCCTTTACCACTAGAGGCCAACATTGGCTGAACAATGGATTTTAAAACCTTTCTGGCCAATGAAGACAATAGTTGTTTGACAGTCTTTATAGGAGCTTGGCAAATAGTTCCTCCCTTCACCACTAATCAATGTTAGGGTCAACAGTCAACCTGTCAGCAGTTACCAAGAATACACTTCAAGCTGTTAAAAGCCACAGTTCAACAGACAAGGTCCCGCTTTAACTCGCAGGAACAGTGATTTCCAGTGAACTACATATGTGAAAGATTTAAACAGGTTCGTCACTGCATCAGTTGTACTTTGAATTAGGGATGTCAACATGAACAGGTTAATGACACCCTGACGCGCAAATTCCTTTTAACACCACACATTTTTTAAATGTGCGATTAATGCATGCATGTTCTGTGATTTCGCTCCGTAGTTTAAGAAATCAGGAAGCTGCAGTACAAACTGCTGTACCGTTGTGGACAGCATTGCCAACGTGGTGACTGTCTCGCTAGATTTAGCAACTTTTCAGAGCCTCTTAGAGACTTATAAATGTATTATTTCTATTGTAATTCATTCCTATGAATACAGTCCACAGATCCTCGATTAAACACTAAATAGCGCTGCTATCTCTCCTCCTCTGTCCTCAGTCAGAAGGGGTGGGGGGGGGGGAGCCGAGCGGCAAACAGGGAGCGGGTCTTACAGGTCTTACAATACATCCATGAACAGTAGTGGATGGAGGGCAGAAACAAAGCTCTGCTCTCTGAGCAGAAATGAATAAAGGGTCTATTGAATGGCAAGTTGAGTTCCAAAGCCCTTCCTGATGATTCTCTCCACCAGACTAAAGTTATCTGCATGTACTGTCCATGTGAACTGAGTTACCACCGGAGTACGTCCAGTATTAAATAACATTACGGCATTAAAAACTTTTAAAAAATCATGTAAAACTTTCATATCTCCTGTATTAATGCAATGTCAACATTTCCCTTTTTTAGTAAGGCTTGCTTGTGAGGTGCATTCAGACCACCACAGTTCCAAACTAAAAATGTAAGATCACCCATTATCAAAAAAACGGCGTTCTAAATGAAAGTATGTGGAAAAGCAAATTGCTACTGCCTTCACTTCATTAAATCCTAACAATAGTGCATCCAAAGTTAAGTTCCTCAATACAGAAAACATGTAAAATACAGAAAAAAAACCTGGTTGCAACAGCAACTTGTTCCACACTAAATTACCTTTAAAATAAACACATTTACCATCAACAAAAACAAAATGCACAAAATAGCAAGCACATGCCAAGCAACTCTAGCCTGGCAGTGGTCCAGCTAGCCTGTGAAGGGTGGGCATTCAGAAACACAGTCTCCGTAATCATATCAACAGTGCAATAAAACCAGTACGCATTAAGAGAACAAGACAAACCAAGGGTCCATGTTCATCAGGGAGTTGTTTCAGTCCTTATCCTCCTCCATGGCGCCCTTCATGACAGAATATGAAGCGTTGGCTCTCCTCGCTGCCGCAAGAGGACGGGGCGCAGCCAGGTTCACGTAGTTCTCTGAATCCTCTGTGGAAGTGAATGATCTATACTTGCCGCCTTCCTTGATCTTCCCTTGACTTGTGATGAATCCATGGTTTGATAGAAAGCGTGGCGTCATTTGACCGTGACAGTAATCTGGGGAGAAGCGAACCCTCCAACCCCTGACGACGAGAGGAAAGTTCCACACAGAGTGTAGAATCGCCTCTTTTTTAGGGAGGTTTATCAGTGTAAACAGCTCTAGGTCTAGTGTCCCCGTTTTAAGTTTTACAAAATTAAAAACATGACGTGTTTTGTAGGTATATACGCTTCTGAGCTGAAAATGTCCCCGGATTTTCTCTGCGAAATCAGGGCACCTTACATTACAGCCTTCCACCCCCTCCTTCAATCCAACAATGCGGATGTTGCATCTTCGGTTTCTGTCCTCCATGTCTGTTAGCTTCGCCCCCATCTCTTTAAAAATGTGGCTATGGCTATCAAGAATACTTGAGTTGCTTTCCACAGTAGTTTTTAGATGGTTCACATCAGATCTGATCTACAGTCAGAGATGCTAGCTGACCATGAATAGCAGCTTCTCGTCGATTCCCAACTATTGAATCCGGGAGAAACGTGGTTCGAAGTAGCTTTTCTGTTTCTCCAGTACAGCCTCTGTAATGGCATAAGTATCGCTGCGTTGTGCTCTGCCCTTGTTTGCCATTCTGCTTCAAGTATTTCGGAGAACCATATAAAACAACTATTTGGCTAGGTTCGGCCAGGAGCCATACTTTAAGTCGGCATCTCTGTCAGATGATCACATGACTCTCTTTAAGTCAAATTATTTATTTATTTGGTAAAGGTAGCGGTGTAATAAGTGGGATAATTTAGAATGAGGTGGTCATTATAGCGAATACAACTCCTTCAGGCTAATAACAAGGCCTCGCTCTACATTATCCCGTTAAGTAACGCACCTGTTCATTGCATATATAACCACACACACAATGGTATATTTACCTCTTGTAGATTACAATCGTCCAAAGTACAGCATAAGTTAGCCTTCAGCCTCCAAGTTATGGATAATACTGCTCTCCTACAACGTACTGATCCTCACAGAGATTGTTTGCGTCTCTCGGACTGCATCTCTCGAACTCTGCATGTAACTGCGGTTGTCGGTTTGTCTAACTGTCAAAAAAATTGTCACAAATTTGTACCGCAAAACTTGGAGGACAGAATTTCACCAAAATTGGTACACATGGTCTGGGGGTGAGTAGTAACCAGGATCTGAATAGTCATATGGCTTGGTGATTGTGGGCGTGGCCTAATGAGCATTTATGCCTTTTCTCAAGTTACTGGGGCCTGGACCTGGAATGAGCTAGAGACATGAAAATTGTTAGCATACTTAAAACTAACGCTGCTTATTACACTTGATGGCAATTGCTCGGCCTCCTTCTGTTATTTTTAATGTTGTTGTATTCTTTATTTTGTGCTGCTTTAGTCTTATGTATCCCTGTACGGTGTCCTTGAGTGCCGAGAAAGGCGCCTTTAAATAAAATGTATTATCATTATTATTATTATTATTATTATAACTGATAGTGATGTGCTAATGCTTCTTTTAAAATAAAATGCCCTGGTGGTGGTGCTATAACTAAAGGTCACAACTTTGAAAGGCCACGTTCCTCACACAAGTCCAGTTCAATATGCTTTAAATAAAGCCGCTTGCACCATAAACATCCACCATGATGTTATTTTTTGCTAATTTGCATAATGTGAAAAACAGTAAAATGAATAGAACTCGGCCGCCAAGAAATAGGCTTCTGTTGGCTGAGAAAGGGTTCGAAGCCGCATATTGCTACTTGTGGCTATATTTTTAAGCGTAATCATCTTTACACTCCAACACACTTAATTCTGTACACAAATGGTCAAAATGAGTGGTTTCATGTCCACTTTAAGTCATTGATCTATGTGACAAGGAACTTTAAATGGCTCATAAAAAATACAATTAAACTAAATAACAACAGATTAATACTTTATCTGTAGTTAGTGATGGATGTAAACAGGCCACAGACCACTGACAGTTGTGTATCACTAAAAGCCAGTCCAGTTTGTCATTCAACATTTCAAATAGTTTGAATGTCTTTGTTCTTTTTACTTTACAGGAAAGTTCTTCTTAACAACTAAATACCGAATGCCTTTAATCTGTGTGGAGGGTTTATATGGCTGGCTTGAGTAAAAAACAAATAAAAAAATAAACATATTAATTATTTTGACCAATAAATCTGACGCCCAGGTCTGATAAAGACTGAGGTGCAGTTGAAAACTGGATAAATCGAGTAAGAAGACAAGTCTGGCATTTCCCAGCTGTCTTTCATTCTGCAGTAATATGCGGTTATATAAGAAACCCTTAACAGTGCAGAGCTACATGGCTGCAGCTTAATACAACCATGACAGATCTTTTCATTGCACAGGGCTGTCGCTTCCAGTTCAGTAGAAACGGTCATTAAAAAAACATCCTGCCACGTTGAGAAGCACAGTCCCATCCAAATGATGCTGCTAGTTCAAACTAGTTCAAACTGAATGGCAGTCAAAAATGTATTTTCTTTCTGCCCACTTCTGATCATGGTTCAGTTATTTAAACAAGAAAAGTCTGTCTTACTGTAGGAATAAAGACAGTATATCTATGTGTATCTCCATTCAGATTTTATTTTATAAAATAACAACAACAACACAATAGCACTGAGTTTCTATACAGATATCACTCCTTCATTCAAGCATGGACATGGTTTCCTTGGCCTGACATTGATATCATGAGAGAGAGGAGGGGAATAGCCCCTTCCTGACATTGAGTCCTGTGAGCTGTAGAAGGACTTTCATATTTACATGAAGAATTTTCAAGAGGGTAGTACTTTGTAGAGAATGCATACAATAAACAAATCCAGAATCAAATGGACCCCAGAAACGAGATTTATGAATTTACAATTTTTTTTTTAATGACGATTACATTTTATCTTTAGGAGTACAATTTCTATACTACTTAAGCTTTGAGGTAAAAAATAACATTCTTCCTATAGTTTAGTATCTGTAACATGCATATAACCATCATTCCTTTCATAGATTTCTTTAAACTTTACACTCTATGCATGGTAGGAGCTCGGGAGCTCAGCCCCATTCCATGGAGAATTATGCTTTTTCAGTTAGAATGAGTGCAAATAGGACAAAGCCTGCGTCAGTGATAATGTCAAACAACCCATTGAACGTTCAAACCCATTTACTTTATCACCTCTGCACAGCTGGCCAATGACACTGTAAAATGGGTGTGAATGTTGGATTGGCAATTTTTGGAAAGAAATAGTTGGACATTATTCTACAGCAAAAATGTGTGGGGGAGGGGGGTTCTGCAGCAGTTCAAACATCTGACAAGCAGTTCTGATAGTCAAGACAGGTCTAAACCCATGACTGCTTTAGGATTTTGTTTAATTGTGATGAAACATCTAATATTGTGCTCCCATCTTATCTCATTGTGAGATGATGGGAAGAGACTGAAATAAAAGATATCTCTGAAAGTCTATGGAAAGTATTATTAGAGTATTACTGATTTTCTTGATGAATTAATTGCAAAAAAGTAGCAGCAAAAAAACATACACAGGCTCCAAGTCATTTTCAGATTGTCTTCACCAAACAAAACATCCATATATGTTGATTATGTCAGTGTAGGGACGGATGGGTAAAAAACATAGGACTTTCACCAAGGAGACTGCTGTTTGTGTCTCACATGAAACAAAAATCCACTTTGACTATTTTGAAGTTAACCAACTAACTTTGTTAGTATATAACCATGTCACCGACTCTGTAGCAGACTTAATTCATTTCAAGCCAAACCATGATCTTTTCCTGAACCTAACCAAATAGTTTGGTTGCCTTAACTTAAACAACTAGTTCAGTTTCACATTAACCATGGGTTTAAAACTGAAATTGGGAAACATCACTGCCTGGTATGGAAACAAATGAATTTGATTCAGTTTTACAGTGTCAAATCCTAACAGAAGTAATCTCAGGCCACTTTAGAGATGGAGTAGGTTTAGACCACACTGTATCATTTACAGCACCGAACAGGAAAGAGTGGTTTGATCAACTTGCAATGGGCGCTGCCCTACCCTGCCTAAACAGCCCAGTCTCATGACAGTTTGTGAAATGTTGACGTTATTTATCAGTTGATTTGTGTACAGGGACATGATTTTGGTGGTGAGCATGAATGTTAAACCAATGTAGAGTATTTAAATGGGAAGCATCTGTTGTAGTAACAGCACGATTAAGGTAGCGAGTACTATAGAAAAGCCAAAAATCTATGTAAGGTTGTTTGGGGTGGTGGATGGATCAAACAACACAGGACTTTCACCCCGGGGAACGCGTCCCGTGCGTTGCAGTTCCTTTCCGCGTTCTTCTTCTCCTAACCACAAGTCGCGTTGTTGCTATCTACCGTGTGTGACGGTGCCTTTCCTCGTTGTTCTTTTCCTAACCACAGCCGTCCCGTTGTTGCTGAGTTATTTAGAGAGAAGGATAAAAGCCACAAATAAATAAACGGCTGTTGAATGGATTCTCTCTGCAGTATGCACATTGAAAACATGAATTAGGATATTAAATACAAAGGGACATATCTTCATTGCAAAGATCATCTCAAATATACACTGGAAGTGTTTAACAATACTTTGAATATTAAGGTGAACAGTAGTACAAACTAGAAAATTACGCAATAAATTGTGACAGTGTGCCGAATACTTGGTGTATATCCCAATGCTAATATTACCAGTATTAAGTATGCTGTATCATGGAGTTACATAGACAACACGCTGTGTGTGTGTGTGTGTGTGTGTTAAAGAGGGAAAATACAATGGTGGACCAAAGGCCATCTGAACGGCAAGTATATAGATAATTATCAATAGTTATTAGTTAGTAGTGGTAAATAGTGGTATTGCTCCCTCACTTTTGCATATGAGATTCAGAGACCAAACACAAACACATACACACGGTAGAACTTGTTGCTATGGCCATTTGCACGGTGAGTGAGAGAAGACAGAAGGAGAGACAGTAGCTGTGTTCGAAACCGTTCCCCATCACGGAAATAGTGCACTATATAGTGTGTTCGCCATCTTGTAGTGGTGTTCGAATTCTCCTCAGTAAATTTCATTCACTACATAGTCCACTATAAAATACACACACAATGCACTGCTTATTTGAGTGTACACACGATGCATGTTACTCCATATACCACAATGCAACGTGGTTGTGTTTTCCCGGAGGAGAAGAAGAAGCAGAAGGACCCAGCGGAAACTGAAAAGGAAAAACGGAGCGGGCTTTTGTTTCTAAACATTTGAAATGTAACATGCAGCATATATAATATACAAGCTTTTACTACTCTCCTAGGTGCTCGGTCTGTTTCAGGGACGTATTAGAAGTCATTTGATGTCACACAAATAACCGGCTCATCTACTGACACAACAATGTGTTTTCAGTGTCTGAAATCTGGTTTGGTTGTTCCCTATATAGTTCACTGTTTAATAAACACAGTATTAAGCGAGATCTCTGCAGTCAGCAGCAAGCTGTAAGTTAATAGGGCAGTCGTCCAGCTTGTATTTACCTTCAAAAAAATGCTTGTTTTGCAGCTGACAGGCTCAGCTTAATATTCTAAGTTCTACTTAGTGTCTTCATTAATCATAGGTGTGTTTTAGGCAAACATGCAATAAACCAATCAGCGTCATCTCCCATTCCCTTTAAAAGCCACATACCTTGGCACATTGACATTAAGATGGAGGATTTGCTGAGCAGGAAGGAGAGAAGAAACTGATCTGCTCGTGCGTTAAGTGAAAGCGTGCGAGCAGATCACATAACACTATTTTTATTTTTCAACTTTTGCATGTGCTGCTGCGTGTTCCTGTGTGTGCGCCTAGGCCCATTGCATAGCGAGCCTAGGTGATTTTAGACCAGGTTTTTGTTGGTCAATGGTGCGATCACTTCCAGCTGCTTCAAGATAGCAATACGCCCAGACTGCACCTGAACACACCTCCCTGTAAGACCAGCACGGCCATGGACGCACAGATGGATGTAGGTGCATTTTCTGTTTAAATGACGTGGGCGCTGGACGGGAAATAGACACTTGTGTCAGGTTTTGCACTGCACCAGGAGTCTAGGACCCAGAAACTTTAGTGTATGTAGTGGAGTGTTGAACATTGGTGGCTAATAATTTCTGACACATAAAAACTAAAAAGATATAGGAATCACAGTATAGGTATTGCTCTGTTCATTAGGCTCCAGGTGAGCTAGGTCCAAGTCTGGACGATCACTTTCCAGTCTGAGAAGTAGCAAAAAAAGAGAATCCACAACAAACAAATCCATACTAACAACCATACGACCCAAACTGTAACAACAATAATGCAAGAACTAATCCACATTTTGACAGAGAGATGGCCATATCAGGTCAGAGGAATTGATTTCACCCATAGACCGTATATTATTGAATTAATTAATAAATAATAATATAATAATAATAATAATTAACCAGGTATGATGTGCACAGAAAAAAAGTAAGATAAAAAATAGGTCTCTAGTGGTTGTCAGTTGTAAGCCTTGCTGCACATTTGTGTGTATGTGTGTGTGTGTGTGTGTGTATTTTACACAGAAGGTTTTGTGTAGGTTATATAAAGATTTGCAATATTATTACAGTTGCTTTTTAGATGAGTTCAAATGTGATCATTCAGAAAATGGCTGTGCATTGCTGTAAAGGGGTTTGGGACCTTTTGGTGTCGTTGTCATTCGGATATATGCACACATGTCATGCGTCAGCCTACTTAAATAATTGTTGAAACTTTGTGCATTGCACTTGTTTATTTATGTAATATGTGTATTTGGCGTTTGTGTTTCGCCTGGAGCGGCGGTAAAAAACGCACCGGTCCTGAGAAGAGCTAGTAGGTTGCAACTCACAAGACAAGTTGAAAGAGGAAAAGGGATATGAGGCAGATTATGAACTGAAGAGAAGGAATGAAAGTGAAGAATGGAGAATGTCCTCTCTGTCTGTCTGTCTGTCGGTAAGTGGACTGTTTTTATATGGCGCTTTTCTAGTCTCAACTATGTGTCTGTCAGTCTCTGCCTGTCTATGTGCCTGTCTATGTCTGTCTGTCTGTCTGTCTACATTAACTCAGATTAGTGTCCCGCTTGTAATTTACAATGTTTTGTGTTGTCCATGGTACTGTGTATGTTTGATCATGCCAATGAACCTATTTATCTCCAAAGGCACCCTTTAGACAGCTCTATTGTATTAAGAGTGCACAAGGACATGTCATCTCAGCATAAACGATTTAATGAGTCATATAAAACTCATTTCTATTCGAAACAAACAAGTTGACATGGCGGTTCCTACTAACGTACTGCAGAGAAATCACCGTATATGATCTTAGTTAACACCACATTCAAACATTTCATTCTTCTTTTATCAAATGTAAACTATCACAACGTGGCACTTTCTCAGTAGGGCCTTAACCCTATAACAATCTTCACAAATTCAAGCACTCCTGAAAATGCGTGAATTCTCTTCTTGAGCCTCTTTGAGCCTCGACACATCAGGTATGAATATAATCAACTCACGTGTCCTGTATGAAGCCACACTCAAATTGAAGAAGGGAATTGTGCACATCTATGTGACTTTTCAGTCGGCACAGAGGAAGCAGTGGCTCAGTATAATTTACGTCCATATTAAGAACGTGTGACACATGTATGGATGGATATATGAAGAGTCCACTTAAGTCTGTTTATACAATCAGGGCCATTCATCCTGTTTATGTACTGGGACAACCTGCACTTAAACTATGTTGTCTTCAGCGAAAAGAATGACGCTGCCATGTCATGTAATGCGTTGATTAAATGTGAGTCTGGTCCGGGCTTTGGACTTTATTACATTACATTACATTACCTCATTCCCATTCACTCACTGGCACGTGCAATCCTCTCCTTCCATAAGACTAGTGTAGCTTCAGTTTCAACACCTCCTTGTCTTCGGAAAATCTAGTCTATGGCACATGCTGCTCAGGTGCCAGTGTGAGAGTTGAATGACTAAAAGTATCCATCAGATAGCGAAATGGTGAGAATATTTCTAGATAATATAACTGGATCTATGTCAGAATCTAAATCCTGGGTTTCAGTTAGTCACCGTGTCCTGAGGCTGCCTTGGTCTTTTCCTCTGTGTCTTTGCATCTTCTACACAGTCTGGAAGGCCTTGGTTTGGGCAGGGACCATGACAGGCGTGGCCCCCATGCGGTTCAGGTTTCCAGGACTCAGCTTAGGGGGAGGGCTGGGCTTGCAGTTGGAGGTAGACGTGGAGGTTGGCGTTGAGCGTGGTTCAGGAGTCTTGGGAACGGTCTGATTGTAGCCAGGCGGAGACTGAGGGAAGGAGGAGGCTTGGCAGTTTTCCTTGAGGGCTGCCACAGCAGGAACACACACTCGTGGGCCTCGGAGCCCCATGTTGTGCACCATGGACTGAGTGGAGGAGGTGCCTGAGCGAGAGCTGCCAGAGCGGGACGACGAGAGAGAGTTGGGCTTCACCAGTTTGGCTTTGGGAGCCTCTGCATCCTCCCTGAAATGAGTACATGTGTGCATGAGTTCAAAGAGTGCCCTCAACAGATTAAATTAGCATTTACTAGTAGAGTGAAATTTGTCCAAGTATTCACTTCACTAAATTGCACTGACATTGTGCCATTTTCGTGTGCCAAAGCAAGTTGATTGATTGATACAGCTGCACGCGTTGCTAGTTTCCATGCAACAATTCAGGCTGGGGTTATAGCCGCATGGTTAAGACTGCCAGAGTAATGCTGCGATCCAGGCATCCCCTAACTCGTGTTTTCACAACCTTCTACCCGTGAAAGTGCCCTGGAACGGCAGTCAAACCCGCAGCTTGATACTTGTGAACTCGTACCAGATCGTTGTACTCCCAGTTACAGTTTTGACGTCACACACACATAAACAACAATGGCGACCCCTGTTGATGCTGTACAGACGCCGTGAGAAATAGTATAAATAGGCAACGTAAAGTAATTCCACACATTGTAATCAAAACAATACACATATGATTGTGTACTACTACAGGTTATGTTTATTAAATGAAGCCCAAAATATGTCGCTGACTAGAAATCGCTAGTATCAGCAAACACTAGCTAACGCTAACGCCAGCTAGAAGGGTTTGTGGTGATGTGGTGACTTTGCCTGGAACGCTACCGAGTTGTGAGTCGTGACTTGAATTCGTAACTTACGGGCTAAAAACGGTGTCTGGAACGCAGCATAAGTGTCCATCGTATACCTGATTTCATTTGGGGTCTCTTCTTCTTCATATTTCTTCATCTCCTTTTTGCGGAACACCAACCAGACGATAAGAACGATAAGGAGGACTCCAAAGGACACGCCAACCACGGCCCCTGCTACTACACCCATGCTCCTTACATCTACACACACACACACACACACACACACACACACACACACACAGTTGTGTAGACAGAGTATACTGATATTGAGCTTAAAAGTGAAGTTCAAACTGTAATACATTTTCTGTTCTAGAAGTGCTTTCCCTAATTTAGAACTGTGAATACTACAAGCCAATAAAAATCTCAATTAATCATACAGAATATACTTTGGTTAACAGGAGCCTTACTTTCTAACCCCCCACCTTAACAGGTATGACGTGTGGTAAGTGTGCAGGTTGCCGTTATAGGTGTGATAATAGTGTGTCTTCAAATGAAACCCACCATGTACTTACTGTAACACATGTATTGGTAAATTGTGCTAGATTGCCTAGTGAGATTACAAACGTTCTCTACTTGTTGTAGGTTCAACAAGAACTCATGTTAACGACGTTAGCATATGCTAGCTGTGTGGTGATGCCAGGCTTCAGAGCAGCGGGGTCTGCGTCCAGAAGACTGACAGTCTGTCCAGATGATTAGATTAAACGGCGTGCAGACCTGGCATATTTTTCACATCTTACTGTAATGAATGATTTCAACCAAGAATAGAGTTGCTGATTGTTGTGAAGAGACTTAATCAAAACAATTTTGATGAGTTATACTTTGTTTCTGTACCCTGGAGATCTAGAGTTCTTGCGAGAGCACAATTTGAATTTGCTCAGCGAGTTACTCTGGCGTGGAGTAATGCTGCTCATTAACTGAGCTCATTGTAACCGAGCTGCACCAATCACATTGGTGTATCTGATATAGGCGGGCCAGAGGAGAGGTGCACCAATCACATTGGTGAATCTGATATAGGCGGGCCAGAGGAGAGGTGCACCAATCACATCGGTGTATCTGATATAGGCGGGCCAGAGGAGAGGTGCACCAATCACATCGGTGTATCTGATGTAGGCGGGGCCAGAGGCGAGCTAAACAGATGAGGACAGTTTAATCTACCAGTTAACTCCGCTGGTTTTATGATGAGTTAGCAAACATGAATTAATCTGGTCTTGGTTTGTAAGAGAGACAAACTTAAATTCAAAAGTTTTTATTTTCCTGTTTAGATGTCTTTCTTGACATGTTGATGTTTTTTTTTGTTTTTTTTCATCCTTCACAAAACATGCAAGAATTAAATGCCCGTTCCAATACCCTGGAAAGAGCCACTTGGCCAGCCACGCCAAAACACTTATTAATGAACTTCAATACTGAAATGAAAATAATCTCAGAATGAAACAGCACAATGTGGTGTCAAAATAAAACACAGAGCGGAGTTCACTTCATAGTGAAAACTAAATATTTTCACCCAGGAAATGCAGGTTTGTTCCTCAGGAGTGTTTTTATCCAAATCACAATTTTTCCTAAACTAGTTATTTTGGTGCATAACTGTTTTTTTATTAGACCCTATTTCCCTGTTTTTGTGTCTAAGTGACTGATGGGAACAACAATCTTTGACATTGGTCCAGTATTAGGCGAGATCGCTGCAGTTGGCAGCAGCAAAACAAGCTACAATGTAAGTTAATAGGGCAATTGAGCAGCCTGTATTTACCTTCACAAAAGTGCTTGTTTTGCAGTGTCTGACAACATTATGGAAAGAATCCCTAAATAGATAGAAAACCTCTGTGTTTAGAGCCAATATATTTATACATGTAAATCAGTAAACTGTTTATTTCAACCAATACTAGAGTGGTGATGGTTTGAAAAGTAAGGAGACAGCGAACGCAATTTTGCGGATTTCTTTATGTTAAAAAAAGGATGTTACTCTTTAATACTCCATAGAAATCCTTTCCATTTACATGTGTATATATGTTGGCCCTATACAATGTAGGGATCCTTTCCATAATGTTTCAGACACTTAGAATATTAATCTGAGTCTGTCAGTGGAAAAACAGCACTTTTGTGAAGGTAAATACAAGCGATCTCTCTAATACTGGAACAATGTCAAAGATTGTTGTTCCCATCAGTCACTTCACACAAAAAAAGGAAAATAGGGTCCAGGTTGAAAAAAACGGTGGTTACCCTTTAACTGTTAAAAATATTATATGTAGACCAGAAAGGAGGAAATCCTACCATGATTAAAACATTACACTGCTGTAAGAAAAATGTGTGTGCAAGCGGCCCTCACTTCTAAATCAAAAGTCACACAATTTGTTCATCAAAAGGTTTTACCACTCACAGTGTATCTTGACCTCCACGGTACAGCTCTGTTCTCCCACATCGTTGCTGGCTGAGCATTTGTAGACTCCAGTGCTGTCCTTGGTCAAGTTCCTTAATGTCACAATCTCTGGGTTTTTCAAATCTAACAGTACCGACACAGAGAAAACTGAACATAGGAGTGGATTCTTGTCTCATTTTGTGGTTTAAAGACATTACATGCTTGTACTGTTGAGTTAAAGGTGCACTATGAGTTCCTGCATGGTTTAACTGGTGCAGTCTGGAGTGCCATAAGTTCAGCTGCAGCTCAGATTGTTTCTCTAAAATTTTTAAATCTAAAAGTCTGATTTTCCCAAATCTTTCATTAAGATAAAAGATAAGTTTTAAAAACAGAAAGAGTATTTTGCTTATAGAGCCGCTTATATAAGCTGTGTGCTGACACATTGCCTAGTGTCTTTCATTTTATGTATTGCTTTAGGATCTTGTTTGTATTGATTAAAAAAAAAAATTAACTTTGTATTGGCATCAAAGTAAAACTCGTACTGTAAGTGAGTAGACTTACCTATCAGGGCCAGTGGAGGCAGCTTGCCAGCATACTTGCCCTTGTCCAATAGCCTTTCCCATTTGTAGTGTATGGGATCAGAGCCATCAGCAGACTTGCAGCTCATCTTAACATCACCGCCCTCCAACAGTTTGCCCTCCATCCAGCACCGTGGCTTGGATGGCTTTACTGCAAAAAGACAATCAGATAATGATAATATCCACATCCACATGAAGTGGGCTTTGAGACCTAGACCAGCCCACCACAGTCGGCCGGACATCAACCATCCTTGCACTCTCCTTGAACACATGTATGTACATGCCAGCAGGGTTCAACATTAGCAGTATTTACGTACCATCCCGATGCTGGTAAAATATGTAAGTCACTGGTAGATTTGTATATTTTTGCACCAGCCAAATACAATTTTTACATTCACTAACCATTTTTTAACCATGTTGAACCCAGGCTACCAGACTCCTGATGGTGAGATGGCTAAAGGTTGAGGGTGGAGCATGGCTGCCATCAAGATGTCTTGTATAGTAGGTTAAACTAAAGCTGCATTTGGTACATAAGCAGCTTGTGTTATAGTGGAATGTGGATAAATCAGAAAGCTATAATACTATGTTTGTAAGTGCCTCAGCTTGCTAATACATAGCTAACTTACTTAGTTAAGTAACTTACTTAGTAACTTACTAGCTTACTAACAGCTAAGTAGCTACCGGCACTTTGTGGAGTGTATATATTTATTTAGAGGTTTTTCTATTCTTATAGGGTAAATATATATATAATAAACCAAAAAATCTAATTCAAACATTTTTCAAACATAAGAGATAAGAAGGAAGAGTCCAGTCAGGCTTTTCCAATAACTTTGAATGCACCATGAAGCTTTTGCTACCAGTTTGTGTTGTTTTCCCCGCTGTATGTCCCAGGCTTGGAATCCTCTACAGTGAAAAACAGTCACACTTTACTCGTTTTTATGCTTAGATGTCTGCATTTTAGATGTCTGCATTTTAACCATGTTTAAGCCAGCTACTAGCTCACGGTAGGCTAACGTTACCTGCTGCCAAGTGTGGTGTTAACTAGCGCCAAATGCAGCGATGCTTCGGTTGCCTCTAACGCCCATTTCACAGCATCAGAGAGAATTGCAGCCATTTAAGTGGCACTGAAGTGAGGCACTGCAATCTGCGTTGCTATTCAGTCTGGTAGATACCGGTTGCAGGCCTTGGTCTGCCTTCAATGCAAAACACTAAAATGTTTCATGGACATGAAAACCCACACCAACATTTCCAACACCCAATCACCATAGGCATTTTATTGACTGTCACCTGCGTCACTACTCAAATTAGCCTGATGGTAATGTGACTAACAGCATTTACTGCAACTGTAGCTGCAGAGCTGTAGAATCACATCCAATAAATAGAAAGCAGACTTTATGTAAAGCACTGCAGAGGCTGCTGAACTTAATTAGAATGCCTTTTATGCTTTTGTGTCGTCTGAAATAGATAAACAGGATGTACTGCCAAGTGGAAATGCACTGCTGTAAGAATTGACTTGATGCTTTGTGTGTGAAGGTCCAGCTGCCTCTGGGAAATAAAGTGGCTTCAGTAGACTAGAAGAGGGAGCAATAAATAATTTAAAAAGGGGTAGCACATTCTGTTGGGGTTTGTTTATTCCAATGATGTGTTGGATAGTAAAGGTAGTGCATGCAGTATATTTGTGCCCTTATTCTTCGCAGATTAATTAATACCAACAGATGGGGTGATCAATGAGTCATCTGATCAAAGAAGTGGTCTTCCAACTGATTTTCAAGCGTGTTGCTGCACCAACTCTGCACTCTAACCTTCTGAACAAAATGTGTACTGAGCTTCTTTTACAAGTGGAGGAGAATGCCCAGGTGAAATATTTGGTCTGAATCAGTACAGCACAGTGTGCGCCACTACATTTAATGACAGCTCTAATGTTTAGGGCTTCAGGGTGACGTGACACCTCCAGTTGTATAGTGTTCTCCCTCTGTCTTTTTCTTATCTGTTAGGTGCAGTCTGCAACTTACCGAGCACTATGAGGCTGATGGTGCTCCAATGGTATTGTGCACCAGTCTTGACTTTGCAGCTGTACTCTCCTGAGTCTGTTAGAGACAAGTCAGTGATCAGCAGAGAGGCGTCACCTTTTAAGAACTCTCCAGCAAGGGCTACACGGCTACGCTCGGCTTCATTTGGGTCAAAAACCCGTCCAGCAAAGTAGGTGATCACCTGATGGGGTAAACAAAGTAAGACACATACAGTAAGTTAAACATAGTAACATTTCTCTATAAATACTAGCAGTTCTATTTGTTCTAGGCCAGAGAACACATAGGTAATACATAAGAAGTATTTTATTTATTCCCCTTCTTTTACACACACACACACACACACACACATATTCTGAAATCATTCCCCTGAAAGAACCAATCCGGCCTGCATGATCCAAATTTTCTTCCACGCTTGCCATTTTCAGCGTGTAGCTCGCTAACTCGAAGTTTGTTGTTGTTAACCTAATTAAAGGGATTATGAGAACGGCGACACAGAAATCAGAAGGTGAGAGTTAGGGTGACATTACCCGCATGCCAGGCTTTATCCTGGAAATGTACTTCCGTTAATCCTGAATACTGTCTGTCTGAATATACCTGTTTTCCCCCTCTGTTTGAAACGCTCTATTTTAGCCCCCCCACTGAAAAGCCCAGATAGCTCTGTTTGGCTAGCGAGAAAATGATGGCCCACCTTAGCAAATGTAGTTCTAAAGCTGTAGATGGTGATACTCAGATGGGGGGCAGTATATTCTAATGAGCCTGCATGTGACAAAGGAAGGGGAGCCAAATCTGAATGGCTTGTTGAATCCCACTTTTTCCAGTGTGGCAGCCCATGAACTCGGTTGTCTTAATTTATAGTTTGTGGGTCGGTAGGCACTCCAATGTTTGGAGCACTTAATAAGTGAGCTTTTTATATGTCCTCTTTAAAGTTTTCAAAAACTGAAAGACTGGAATCTGTATTGTATTTTTACTACAAACAGATTCCAGTCTTTCAGTTTTTAACTAATATGTAGTAATATCTGCTTTGTAGTAGACTTGTGTAAACTCTTATATTTTAAAATCATATATATATATATATATTTATCACAATTATCAATGACACTGGCTTGGCTGTGTCTAACAAGGTGTCTAACATTATCTGCTGCTGTTCTTGTTTTTATGAATCCTGTTTGGTCAAATTTCACTAATTTTGACATATGGGACTCTAAACGACAGACTAGGAGCTTTGCAAAGATTTTTAAATTAGAGTTTAGCAGACTTAGAGGTCAATCCCTAAAACACTCTGTAGGATCATTATTCTTTTTCAAGAGTAAGGAAATCAAGGCTGTGTTCACATCCCTTGAGAGTTCACATTTTTCAACAGAGAAGTTAATCATGTCAAGAAGGAAAGGGCCCAATTGTTCCCAAAAAGTTACATGAAATTCAGGGGGAATCCCACCAAAGCCCGGTCATTTTCCTTTTTGCATATTCTGTACTGCCAACTCAGTTCTTCTAAAGTTGAGGCAAGTCAATTTGACAGTGGGTTTTATCCAAAGTGACCTCAGATTCATACAGTTTGGAATAAAATGTCTGAAAGGATTTATTTATTTTGACAGGATCAGTTCTAATATTACCATCTGAAGATTTAATAACAGGAATATCTGCAAAATGGTCATTGGAGCTTAATCTCATGGAAAACAAATGTCTAGGTCCTTTTATGGATGAGGAATTCAGATTTTGGTTTCAGAATGTTGTTTATTTCTTCCTTGACTAATGATCGTTCTAAAGCAATTTGATCTTTAAAATTATTTTGTAACAATGACTCTAATCTGGTGAACTCAGCTTCAAGGTTTTACATTTGAAGTGTTCTAGCTTTGGTTGCATTAGAACAGAATAGTATGGTATTGCTCCTAATACAAACCTTTTTTATCCTGGTGTCTTCTACAGAGCCAACATTAATTTCTGCAAATATCTGGAATTCTGCAATAGGATTAATTTTTCAGTAAAGAAGTGTTGAAACGCCATCTAACCGCACAAATGCGAATGAAATAATTAAGGGGATGCAAAAAGAAAATTTATTGTGGAAAAATATTTATGTCTATCTGAGAAAAAGGAATAGTCCTTACAGGTGGGATTAACTACACGCCAAATATCTATAAGCCCCAAACTGCTGGCCCATGATTTCAGAGCGTCCCCCTGAGCCTGATCCCCAGTGGCCTTTACGTTCAATCGATCAATATTTGGGTCCCACACATGATTAAAATCTGCACCAACAATAAAAGTACAGCCCGTTAACTCCAGCATTTTATTGGTGAGCGTATTATAGAAATTGCTATCAAAAACATTAGACACATAAGCTGACATAAGTGCAATTTTCCTGGCACCAAATTCTGTTGTGGAGACCTCAATTCAATTCAATTTTATTTATAGTATCAATTCATAACAAGAGTTAGTATCTCAAGACACTTTACAGATAGACCATACTCTAGAATTTACAAGGATCCTGTCTGTGTCATCCGACCAAGAGGACAACACTTTTAATGGGAGGTTCCATTTGACAATAATGGCCACTCCTTTTGTTTTTGAGCTTGCTGAGGAGGATGAAATTGTGTTATTGAATCTATTGGCTACACGGCCGGTATCCTCCTGCAGAAAATGTGTCTCCTGTAATAATGCAATGTCAACATTTTTCTTTCTTAGTAAGCCCAGAGTGCTGGCTTGTTTATGAGGAGCAGTCCCCCACAATTCCAAACTATAAGTGAACCCATTATCAAAAAGCTGCGTTCTACATGAAATTACATGTGGATATTGCTACTGCCTTTCATTTAGTTAAATCCTAACAATAGTTCATCCAAAGTTAAGTCCCTCATTACACAAAACATGTAAAACACAGAACAAGAACATACAAGACAGTGACACAAAATGAAAAGTGAGAGGATTGGGGGGGAGAGAGAGAGATAGCCAGAAGTGCTAACACTCAAAGTGGGTCTGTGATCAAGATTGGATATGGGGAAGCAAAATGGAACACTAGCCCATAATTACCTGGTTTCAACAGCAATTGGTTCCACACTAAATCAACATCAAAATACACACATTTTGTCAACAGAAACAAGAAAAAAAAGCACAAAACAGCATCTTGGAAAGGAAACTCTAGCCTGGCAGTGGCCAAGCTAAGTTAAGCTAAGCTAAGCAGTGGCTTGCAGTCAGAGATGCTAGCTGGGCATGGATAGCAGTTATCTTCTTGTCGTAGATCCCACCTGTTGAAGCTGAGACTGAATAAAAAAAATACGTGGTTCAAGGTAGCTTTTCTGCTTCTCCAGTAGTGCCTTTTTAATGGCAACCATATCGCTGCGTTGTGTTTTGTTCTTGCTTGCCATTTTGCTTTAAGTAACTCTAACAAGCACAAAGTGATAGAATATCAAAGTTGGAACCATATAACACAACTATTTGACAAAGTTATTCCAGGAGCTACACTTTAAGCCGCCATCTCTGTCCAGCCGATCACGTGACTCCCTGGGCATCGCTGTTTTGTCTAATGGTATCATAGCAACGGCTACAACTCACATCGCTGACAGATTTTTTCCGGTTCAAAAAAGGTTCCAATGGGTCAGGTGAAACATGCTTAAAACGATATGGCGTCTGAGAAAATGGGCTATTTCCTTAACCTGAATATGAACAGGTTATGGCAACACCCAAATTTATTTGTTTTTTCAAACTGCATGTACTGCTTATCTCTCCGCTGGCTCGTTTAGGTTTAGTGAAAACTCTGAGTTTGTTAACCCTGAGATGAGGTAAACTCTGGGTTTTCAGTTTCAGAAAGAGAGGTAACTTTAGAGTGGAACCAAACCCTGGGTTTGGTGTATCGTTACAGCCCTAGGTCTAATACATTTTATGTTTGTTCCATCCTTCAAAAAACAAGCTGTTGCATGAAGACACTCACCACTCTCTGCCTGTTTGCTGGCTTGAGAAGCAGCCACTCAATGTCAAGAGTGGGGTCATCACCCACCCAGAACTGATGGTGGCAGGGCAGTGTGGCATTATCTCCAACAACCCTCTTCATCTCCGTCTGGGCGCATGTCGTCAGAACACCCAGCAGAACTGTAGAGAGAACGACCAGTCCAAGATTATTGTTCACTGCATCACATATTTAGTACAGCTCAGTGTATAAACCAGACAACAAACAGCACTGTCCTGTGTAACTTGGTTTTAAAATCCAACTTTTGTGGTGGTAGTTGGTCAAGGCCACACCCCCAGCCTCCACCTCTCCATCTGCTTTCAACCAAGGATAACTTACAGCATCAGTAATGTGTAACTATGACTATGACACACACACACACACACACACACACACACACACACACACACACACACAGGTTACACAAATAATAAGCCAAACACAAAAAGGACACATGGTACAATGGGATATGAGTCTCAGAGTGCTACTGGCACCGCTGATCTACCAAGAGGCTGGGGATGAAAGCCTGAGCTTCCAATTGTTTCATCTTTTATTTATTTATCCTTCTTTGGACACTGATCAACTGCATGGACTAGGATGTCCTGCTGGCAGGACACATTTGTGTGAGAGCAAAAATAGAACGGGAAAATGTGTGTGTGGACAGCAGCAAAGTGTGTGCATGTGCCTGTGTTTAAATTACTGCTCTGTATATCGCTGTGTATACACTAGTTTCATTGAGCCTGTGTGTTAGCAGATGACATGAATGTGTTTTCTACAGGTGTGTGTTTTACTAATAGAACCTGTGCATAATGGAGTTTTTGCATTTCTGTTTGACTCTGTATGTATTTCAGCTAAATGTAACAAAAAATTACAAGCACCATTCAGACACTGTGGCATAGGCTGCCATGTAAGGTGCCACCTGCTTATCAAATACACACATCCACACACCTTTTTTGGGGGCTCAAAGACATTTAGAGATTGGACAGCAGGGTCCCGGATGATACTAGCAACCTTCGGAGTGGTAGGCAACTGCTCTACCAGCTGAGCCACAGCCGCCTCTAGAAGGCAGCCCGTTCGGCAAAAGTCAAAGCCGCAAGTAGCATTTAGTGTGTTTCTAGCTTCACAAAGCTGAGAAAAACCCATTCAGACGGTTTAATCCTGTATAGAAAAAGTGGTGAAACCAAGCACATTCAACAAAGATTTCAACGAAACTTGGTTAGTACGTTCAAGTCGTGTCAGATGTCTCCATAAATTTTAGTCAGGAATGATTTTGAAGAACCTGAGTTATGTGCATTTCCTACTAAGCCCCGCCCCTTACAAAGTTCTTTGATTAATGGCGGACATGTTTTATGACAATCTTGCTTATTTATAGTAGTAAGAATCAAAATTGACAAAAGTCTAGTCTTCTCGACTTTCAAAGTTTTGGCCTAAGTTCATCAACATCAACCAACATCATCAGGCGTAATTAGCAAAACATTCACAATGGCGGACATCTCTGGTCCAAGAGGATTTTTTGTAGCGCACATTGAGCTGTCAATCGTCAATTGGATTTACAATGTAAGGGCCGTTTCCTTTCCAAAATCACTTTCTTGGTTGTTAATTATAGCGTCACCATGTGGCCAATTGGGGTGGGGTGGGGTTCCTCAGTGCTGGCTGCTGTATCCAGTACCTTCTTCCCAACCTCATCAGGGAGAAAAGGTTGTTACCCGAGTGGTTTGGATCTTAAAAGGAGATTTATATATATATATATATATTTATAGTTTTCAGATTTATACTTGTATTGTTTCCACTAAGAAATGTTTACATGCTTTAAAACAGTGTTTCTTAAATGGGGTTACATGTACTGTATTGGTACTTTGGAGGACTGCAGGGGGTACATGAGATTTTTTGCAAAATGTTCATCAGTTACAAGGCTTTTTACCAAGTTTTTGCAAACATTCACTTGTTTTTGAATGTTTTGTTGTTTGTTTTGACCTATTCTTGCCTTTGTTTCTTTATTTTATCTACTCTAGAGTTTTGTCTCTTTTTTCTAGTTTTTGTGATCTGCTTTTTTCAAGTTTTTTTCACTTTTTTTACAAAGTTTGTCGCTTTTTGGATTTTTTGTCACTTTCGCCCTAGTATAAGTTTTTATTGTTTTTTTGAAGTTTGTGTCTCATTTTTCAAAGTTTTTGTTACTATTTGACCTAATATTAGATTTTTTCCCCGCCTCTTTTCATTAGCATTTAAATGTATTCCAGGTACAAGATTGTTGTTTAGTAAATCTATGGCTGTATTGTTCCTCTGTATGTCTTTTTTTCTACCAAAAATGATTTGCGCTGGTTAGAGGGTACATGGTTTAAAAAAACTATTCAAAGGGGGTACATTATTGAAAAGAGCTTGAGAACCACTATTATGGCTTTTAGTGATACGACTCGCAAGCACATGATGTAGTAGATGTAATAGATGTCGTAGATTTAGATGATTGAAATACAAATAAGCCCTGTTTAAGAAAACGTTGGTTCATGTGACTACATGGTGTCTTGCACCATCAGCACACCAGTGTCTGACTGCTGTAGGCGCTACAGGTAGCAGCACTGGGCCGTGGCTCTGTTTCAGATTCAGGGACTGTGGAGGGGACAAACATTAGATCATGACGAACACTTCAGTAAAACTCTTTCTCTTTGAGTATGTTACTGACTGTCTTCTTTACCACTATGTACCATCTACAATCAGTGTCCTAGTCTCTGTCCCAGTCTCAAATGAGCTGTGTGTATGTGTGTGTGTGTATGCAGGTGCATGTGTGTGCATACATGTGGCACACGTGCAAGCACACTCCTGTCTCCGGTTATCGCCACAAAATGTCCGGAGCCTGTTGGCAGAAGTGGAGAGCTTTGTTTTTGTGACGAAGCCCTGGGGTGACTGGTGCTCCAGTAAACTGCTTCTCCCAGTAGACTTCTCAGTGGACCAATCCTAGTGGCAGTGTGGGGCGCACAGGGCCCAGTTACCCTACAAAGAACTGTAAGTCACACCGCCTGCCTGCTTGCTTGCTCGTATGCAAGTCAGCACATTGACCGAGCTCTGAGGCGGCTACCACAAAAGGCTCTGATCTTAGGAAGGACAATTAAAATAGAAAGAAATGAAAAAGAAAAGGAGGGCAAACTCCCTCCAAGATATTTTCTCCCAGATTTCCTAATTGCTTCTTTCTTCATCCTGTTGTTGGCTGGTGGTGTATTATAAAATAAAGTGTATTTTTTCTCTTTTACGCATGTTATATTTCAGTTGTGATTTTTGCCATTGTATTTAATGTTTTTGTACACTTTGGGGTCCATAACATAATGAAGAAATTGTCCAGACTGGTAGCTCTTAAGGCTCTTGAAACATGTGAACAAGCAACAGGACCTGACGGCATCAGTGCACCAGTCCTCAAACTGTGTGTTGCCCATCTAGCGTCATTATTTACAATGATATTCACTCTGCCACTGGTTCACTCTATCATACCTCATACTGTGGCCAACAACACAAGAGCAGCATGCCGCTCGCATGGCCACGTTCTGCCTCATGACGAATCATGCTCAAGTTGAAGGAGCTGATGATTTCATTGCTCATTTCACTGGAATTGCACCTCGAACGATATCATGTGAGAAATGAATTAATTCATTGACTGAAATAATGTCAGCCTCAAGTTTAAATGAGTTCAAAAATAGGTACAATTACTATATAGCAGACATTAAAACAAAATACGTTCTTGAAAGCTGGTGACCTTAAAAATACATCTTTAGGAGACTTCCGGTTTGAACTAACGAGTGCAGCGAGTATGATCACACAAAGGTGTAGACACTGCAGGATCAACAGCAGTGGCTAAAAACATACGGTAAATATTTGCCCTGTAACATACTACATATTGTATTCATAAGCTGACTGCTGGGGGTGGTGAGAGTTCAGCTCTGCCAACGGACTTACACTAAGGTTTGGAGACAGCCTCTAGCAGACTGACTGGGAAGGGGCCCGTTCTCAGAGTCAGTTATCCTATATTTCCCCATATGTACAGTATATATATGTGTATATTCCCCATATATTTTCCATATGTGTTTCTGTTATGTGGTGAATGTGAAAATGAACTGCTACCTCCTCTGTCAGCTCTAGCCACTGAAAAGAAATAAGAGGAGAAATCAGACCAATTATAACAGCTGGTCAGTCTTACATTATGTTGCCTGAGCTCATTACTATTAATGGAGGAGGATGCTGATAGCCAGGCTCTCACTGGCTAGCTGTAAGCCAATTAGAGTCAAGCAGCTTAGCTTGTTGAATATTAATGAGATCTGGCACAAATGGAGCTAAGTCTTCCTGCAGGCTTTCTATACCACACTACAATGGCTTGAAATAAGGTAACCAAATTACAGAGTCCATGGTAGAACTTTAGATATTATGGCAGGGAACCGTTAAGGTTTAAAAGTTTCGCTTATGGGAACAGAACGATGTAAAATTGTTTCAGTTTAGCTGTGATCCAGCCTCATGATGTAAAGCTAATGTCCATGAATGGGAACAGATTGGTAAATCTGATTTAAAAGTCCAAGATAATATTTTTTGCAAGAAACGCATCTTTCTCGACAAGAGCATGAGAAATGAAGACGGCTAGGTGTCTTTGAGTCGCCTGGTCTCCTTGTGTAATAATGCTTGTATAACTTCAACACCTGTCATGCACAATCAAGACATAGACATGATTTATTTCAGGATATGTATGCTGCAATGATGTCACTTGAATGTATACATTATTATTAGGCAAGTTTGACCCCAATTTACTGTTGTTGCAGATGGTAACAAAAATACATAAACTGTACAAAGTTGAAAAAGCTACAAAAGTGAGGCAGTTGGCAGAAGGTACTTTTATTGCACTTACTGAAGACCACTGGACATCAGTAAGTGACCATAACTACCTCAGTGTAACAGCACACCTAATCCATGACAGAAGAAAGGCTTGAATTTGCAAATGAATGAAAACTGTAGTCAATTGTGTGGTGCTGTGTTTGCCCTGTAGGTACACCACTGAGCTTCTAGGTGGTGGAAAGTATGTATCCTGCTCCGTGGTGCTGCCTGCACTATGTCATCTCCTGTGTACAATAGAGGTCTCTGACCCTGCCTACATAGCACGCTTCAAGGCTGCATTGACAAAGGACACATCAAAAAACAATCACAAACATGGCCGGCGCTAAGCTCTCCACGCTGCAAAACAGCCTCAGGAAGACAGTTGTTTTGATTTGATTTATTGGGATCTCCATTAGCTCAAGCCTTAGCCACAGCTATTCTTCCCTGGAGTCTACACAAAATTGGTGCAGCTATACATTGCAGTGCATAGTTACATTAAAAACAACCACCAAAAAAAACACATTCAATACATTACAGAAAGAAAAACAACCAAATTAATAACAAGACATTACAACATTCAACTCAACACAACACAGCACCTAGTAACCCAGGACAGAACCTTATTCTGAGCAATTTTCAATTTTGTTTATATTGGCCAAATGGGATAGGACAATCGTTTTAATGACGTTTCCCATTATTTTTTTATGGAGAAAATAAGACCATCTCCTTATAACTGAGAGACCTCTTCCCATTTTATTCACCACCCCATCAATATGTTGAGACCAGGATAATTTACTGTCCACTGTAACACCAAGAAGCTTGTTCCTTTGCACCTGTTCAACTGCCATATCTTCAACATATAAATTCAATTTTGGTGTGTTACACAACATATTTGTTTGTTCCAAATACAATGCTTGTGGTTTTAGATACATTAAGAACCAGTTGGTTATTTGTTACCCATTCCAATACCGACTGCAATTCCTCATTCAAGACACTAGCAAGCCCTCTCAGCTGTGGATGCTCAGCACACATTGCCATTTTTGCATTTTTTTCAGGTTTAAAGTAATTCCTTGGTAAATATGGAATATAGCAATGGCCCCAGACAGCTTCGTTGTGGAATTCCACAGCTTACTGATTTTACCTCTGTGCCTCTATTTGCTAAATAGCTTTCTAGCCAAAGTGTTGCACTTGAATTGAAACCATAACATTTTAGTTTTTTAATAACAAGCGGTGATCAATGATATCAAAAGCTAGCCTAAAAATCTAGATACACCCTAGTGGCAGCAAATGTAATTTGCAGCTAAGGTCAGTATAGCAACTGTCTGTTGGCTTGTGAGCTGGAAAAAACAAATTCTGGTCAGGCCAGTCACATTGTGTATAGAATCATTGGGTGGGCTTAACGTGAAGACGGCGGAGTTGCGACGGATCTGCGTGAATTCCCTGCTACTTGAAAACAAGGAAGATGGCTGCTGCTGCTGGCAAATCTTTCGAATTAGCTTAGTCTGCGACTCTGCAAGACTTGGAGTTAAGCCCTGGAGTCATTCTTAGAAACGAACAACCCGGTCTCATGCCAGTTTGTGAACTGGTCACATTATTTTGATTTACTAATTTGTGTACAAGTAATGATTTTCTTCATTCAAACGTGACTATTTAACAAACTGCTATGACACTGGGCTGCTCTGGGAGATGGTGAAATGCCACACACGGTATGGTGACAACAACTTGCACCGGGACACGATCCACGGCCTATGAGGTAAGCAAAAATGAGGAAATGCAACGCCACACAACGGCGACAACAACGAGATGAACCGCAACACGCAAGATGCGATACCGGGGTGCAGGGACATGATCCACGGTCTCTGTGGCACGCAACAACGGGGAAATGCAACACCACATGCCGGCCATATACAGTGAAGAAAATAAGTATTTGAACACCCTGCTATTTTGCAAGTTCTCCCACTTAGAAATCATGGAGGGGTCTGAAATTGTCATTGTAGGTGCATGTCCACTGTGAGAGACATAATCTAAAAAAAAAATCCAGAAATCACAATGTATGATTTTTTAACTATTCATTTTTGTATGATACAACAGCAAATAAGTATTTGAACACCTCTCTATCAGCTAGAATTCTGACCCTCAAAGACCTGTTAGTCTGCCTTCAAAATGTCCACCTCCACTCCATTTATTATCCTAAATTAGATGCACCTGTTTGAGGTCGTTGGCTGCATAAAGACACCTATCCACCCCATACAATCAGTAACAATCCAACTACTAACATGGCCAAGACCAAAGAGCTGTCCAAAGACACTAGAAACAAAATTGTACACCTCCACAAGGCTGGAAAGGGCTACGGGGAAATTGCCAAGAAGCTTAGTGAAAAAAGGTCCACTGTTGGAGCAATCATTAGAAAATGGAAGAAGCTAAACATGACTGTCAATCTCCCTCGGACTGGGGCTCCATGCAAGATCTCACCTCGTGGGGTCTCAATGATCCCAAAAAAGATGAGAAATCAGCCCAAAACTACACGGGAGGAGCTGGTCAATGACCTGAAAAGACCTGTGACCACCGTTTCCTGTTGGTAATACACTAAGACGTCATGGTTTGACATAATGCATGGCACGGAAGGTTCCCCTTCTTAAACCAGCACATGTCAAGGCCCGTCTTAAGTTTGCCAATGACCATTTGGATGATCCGGAGGAGTGATGGGAGAAAGTCATGTGGTCAGATGAGACCAAAATAGAACTTTTTGGTCATAATTCCACTAACCGTGTTTGGAGGAAGAAGAATGATGAGTACCATCCCAAGAACACCATCCCTACTGTGACGCATGTGGGTGGTAGCATCATGCTTTGGGGGTGTTTTTCTACACATGGGACAGGGCGACTGCACTGTATTAAGGAGATGACCAGTATTGCGAGATTTTGGGGAACAACCTCCTTCCCTCAGTTAGAGCAGTGAAGATGGGTCAAGGCTGGGTCTTCCAACATGACAATGACCCGAAGCACACAGCCAGGATAACCAAGGAGTGGCTCTGTAAGAAGCATATCAAGGTTCTGGTGTGGCCTAGCCAGTCTCCAGACCTAAACCCAATAGAGAATCTTTGGAGGGAGCTCAAACTCCGTGTTTCTCAGCGACAGCCCAGAAACCTGACTGATCTAGAGAAAATTTGGGAGGGGGCCAAAATCCCTTCTGCAGTGTGTGCAAACCTGGTGAAAAACTACAGGAAACGTTTGACCTCTGTAATTGCAAACAAAGGCTACTATACCAAATATTAACATTGATTTTCTCAAGTGTTCAAATACTTATTTGCAGCTGTATCATACAAATAGATAGTATAAATAATCATATATTGTGATTTTCCTTTAGATTATGTCTCTCACAGTGGACGTGCACCTACGATGACACTTTCAGACCCCTCCATGATTTCTAAGTGGGAGAACTTGCAAAATAGCAGGGTGTTCAAATACTTATTTTCCTCACTGTATATAAAATGCACGACCATATCATTACCACCATTGAGGTGCCCTTGAGCAAGGCCCTTAACCTCCCTTACCGCTCTTAACCACTCCAGTGGAGCTGCTCTGTGGCCAGCAGATTAGACTGTGGTTGTACTGGGCAGCTTCCAGGTATGATTGCATAACAGTGTGAATGTGTTCAGGGTGATCCTGCAAAAGAGAGGCTGCCTCTCAGTGAACCTTCCCTCAATAAATAAAGGTTAAATTAAAAAATAGTGTGTGTGTATACACTCACCTATAGGATTATTAGGAACACCATACTAATACTGTGTTTGACCCCCTTTCGCCTTCAGAACTGCCTTAATTCTACGTGGCATTGATTCAACAAGGTGCTGAAAGCATTCTTTAGAAATGTTGGCCCATATTGATAGGATAGCATCTTGCAGTTGATGGAGAGTTGTGGGATGCACATCCAGGGCACGAAGCTCCCGTTCCACCACATCCCAAAGATGCTCTATTGGGTTGAAATCTGGTGACTATGGGGGCCATTTTAGTACAGTGAACTCATTGTCATGTTCAAGAAACTAATTTGAATTGATTCGAGATATGTGACATGGTGCATTATCCTGCTGGAAGTAGCCATCAGAGGATGGGTACATGGTGGCCATAAAGGGATGCACATGGTCAGAAACAATGCTCAGGTATGCCGTGGCATTTAAACGATGCCCAATTGGGACTAAGGGGGCCTAAAGTGTGCCAAGAAAACATCCCCCACGCCAATACACCACCACCACCAGCCTGCACAGTGGTAACAAGGCATGATGGATCCACGTTCTCATTCTGTTTATGCCAAATTCTGACTCTACCATCTGAATGTCTCAACAGAAATCGAGACTCATCAGACCAGGTAACATTTTTCCAGTCTTCAACTGTCCAATTTTGGTGAGCTCTTGCAAATTGTAGCCTCTTTGTCCTATTTGTAGTGGAGATGAGTGGTACCCGGTGGGGTCTTCTGCTGTTGTATCCCATCCGCCTCAAGGTTGTGCGTATTGTGGCTTCACAAATGCTTTGCTGCATACCTCGGTTGTAACGAGTGGTTATTTCAGTCAAAGTTGCTCTTCTATCAGCATGAATCAGTCGGCCCATTTTCCTCTGACCTCTAGCATCAACAAAGCATTTTCGCCCACAGGACTGCCGCATAATGGATGTTTTTCCCTTTTCACACCATTCTTTGTAAACCCTAGAAATGGTTGTGCGTGAAAATCCCTGTAACTGAGCAGATTGTGAAATACTCAGACCGGCCCGTCTGGCACCAACAACCATGCCACGCTCCAAATTGCTTAAATCCCCTTTCTTTCCCATTCTGACATTCAGTTTGGAGTTCAGGAGATTGTCTTGACCAGGACCACACCCCTAAATGCATTGAAGCAACTGCCATGTAATTGGTTGATTAGATAATTGCATTAATTGAACAGGTGTTCCTAATAATCCTTTAGGTGAGTGTATATATATATGTATCTATGAGCACCAATAACAATGCACACTCCAACTATTCAAAAAAAGTAATTTACTGCTACTATTGTCCTCCACCTTCAAAGCATCCCCTCTCACACACACACACACACAGTCTCCTGGCCTCTTTGACTCAGCAGCAGATGGCTGAAAGCCCTAGTAGTCTGGCCCCTGTTCTCCTCACACTGAGAGATTCAGCAGGACAGGAAGTAGACTCAGCAGGGTGTGAACAGGTCTTCCCCGGAGCCCAACATGGAGGAATATACCAGCCATGTGCTAGTGTTACTGTAGTGGGAGAGACAGCCTAAAGCTGTTACTGAACAGACAGCACACAGTCCCATTTATCAACTGTTTCAGGGGCTGTACCGTTGGTCAACTCATACAGAAATAAAAAAAAACACAGTAGACCAAATATGATAGCATAACATATGCTTACAGTTTTTTTTCCGATTGCTAAATGACAGCAGGCACAACATGTGAAAAACACTAACTACAGCCTGCACAGCAGCAGTTCATTTGGACCAAACTCGGATTCAAACCCGGGCCGCTGCAGGACTCTGCCTACATGGGGCGAACACTCTTACTGGGTGAGCTGGAGGCTGCCCCGTACCTAGAAAGAATTGATGCTATCTTGCAAAGAGGGTGGTCACACCAAATATTGATTTGATTTAGATTCCTCTTCTGTTTATTCACTCCATTGTGTTAATTGATGAAATAAACTATTAACACCATTTTTGAAAGCATTCTTAGTTTACAGCATTTTCTCAAATATATATATATACACATACATGCACAGTTTGGACAGATATTTAGAAATTATATTTGGGTTAGAGTCAAACTGGGTCACATCAGCACGATAAGGCATTGAAGATTTTCAATTTAAAACGGCTTATTATGTAGGTAGCCAATGGGCCTGTTAAAAAGACGTTAAAAAGAAGTTGAACTCAGAACATTTTAAAACCACCAAAAATTAAGGAAAGTGATAACCCTGCTGGTTATATTCCGCCCTGTAGTGTCATGTGGATACAGTTTGGTAGTCACTTGGGCTACTGCAGCAGAGTCCGAGCATCACTGCCTTTGCTGATAGTACCTCAAGACAAGTCCCTCAGCAGGCCAAACAAAAACTGACTGAAAAATGTGTACTGCTGTAAAGACATAAGGCAATTTTGTCCCATTAAAGGAGGGGGTTTCATTGGCCCAGCAGCTTATTAATGTTGGTGCTACATATGGTTCAGCAACAGACGTACCGCCTGACCCCACCACTGTGACAAAAATGGTGCTGTGAGCTGGCAACAGAGAGTCATTTTGCTGTTTGAGTAGCGAAATGACTAAAATGATGATGAATTTGATCGAAATGACAACGGATATCTGGACGCAGGACTACCACAAATTAAGCTGCATGACCATCACTTGCCATTTTGTGACACAAACATTTAAAATGATAAGCACCGTATTGACAACAGCCGCATTCCCACTGGAAGATGATAAGACAGTGGAGAACATTAAGAGAGAAATCATCAGACTTCTAACGGGGTATGGTCTGGATATGAGTCGGCTGAATAAAGTGGTGTGGGGGACAGACCAAGGCTCAGACATCATCAGTGCCCTCAGACCATTTCAAAGACTTGACTGCCAAGATCACCTTCATATGGTGATGCAACACGCCCTGAACCCCACACTGGGCCATGATGCTCCGACTGTTGCCAAGACCTTGCAAGCTACCAAGGCACTGGTCAAATATGTCAAAAAGACGGGAATGGCAGCTTGCTGTCAGAAACCGTCATCCAAATGGCAGACACAAGGTTTAAATTCTGTCTGCTTGGTTTATCAAGAACTACGCAAAAAACTAGAGGACCGTGCAGAGGGCTGGCAGATCGATGCCATATTTCCAGATGTCCTTGACTTTTTGAGTTCCTGCAACCATTTTATGATGCCCAGCATGAACTTGAAGGTGACCAATACCCAACCATAAACCTGGTGTTTCTGTGAAGTGTCACTGCTACAGAAAGACGACTGACAGCCCCTATCAAGCCATCATCCGCGAGCGGCAGCTCAGTTGGATTTGCCGTAAAGCGGAGATCCAAGAAGTGCCAAAAAATTGCAACTTTTCTATGGCTTATATAGCCAGCTCTGAATGTTGTCCTCTTCAAAGAGAAAAAACCTTCACCTGGAGGTCCAGAGACAGATCAAAGACCTCCGCACCAGAGAGGCCGCCACTGAAGGACTTTGAGGAGTGGGAAAATTTACCTGTGGCAGATGCCACGGACGAAGCCGAGATGTCCTCGACTCAAAATCATGCAATGCAGGACCACAAAGATGTATTTTGATGTCCTTGCCCGCAGCACCATTGCCATTCCAGCCAACAACAGTAGCAACTTTAGCGCTGCTGACAGGACCATTGAGCAGAGGAGGACAGCTTTGAAGCCATCCACCTTTAATGCAATCCTTTTTCTGCATAAGAACATGGATTAGCCGAAATTTTGATGGATGGATTATCTAAATAGATCCCATGTTGAAGTTTAGTAGCAATACAGTTTTCAAGAAAAACTACCTTCGGGTTCGGTTTGGGTTCGGTTACTGCTTTGTCGGACATGGGCCAGGCTCACGACAGAAAAATGCGGCCGGATCCACACTCTCACTCACTCACTCACTCACACACACACACACACACACACACACACACACACACACACACACACACACACACACACACACACACACAGTGATTGATTGATTGATTTCTGGATCAAGAGGATCCAAAAGATAACATGCTAAAGTAAAATTCTTATTACCAGCACAGTTCTTGGTGTTACACACAGGAAATAGACACAGACAAGAAGCAGACAAACTATCATATATGTTGATAAATATTGACCTGGTTTCATAAAAGCTGCTTGAGCTGTCTTTTAAAAATCCTTCAAGATGATAGGAGTTTACAGTGAGGAAAATAAGTATTTGAACACCTTGCTATTTTGTAAGTTCTCCCACTTAGAAATCATGGAGGGGTCTGAAATTGTCATCGTAGGTGCATGTCCACTGTGAGAGACATAATCTTAAAAAGAAACCCAGAAAGCACAATGTATGATTTTTTAACTATTTATTTGTATGATACAGTTGCAAATAAGTATTTTAACACCTGTCTATCAGCTAGAATTCTGACCCTCAAAGACCTGTTAGTCTGCCTTCAAAATGTCCACCTCCACTCCATTTATTATCCTAAATTAGATGCACCTGTTTGAGATCCTTAGCTGCATAAAGACACCTGTCCACCCCATACAATCAGTAAGAATCCAACTACTAACATGGCCAAGACCAAAGAGTTGTCCAAAGACAGTAGAGACAAAATTGTACACCTCCACAAGGCTGGAAAGGGCTACGGGGAAATTTCCAAGCAGCTTGGTGAAAAAAGGTCCACTGTTGGAGCAAACATTAGAAAATGGAAATCACCCCAGAACTACACGGGAGGAGCTGGTCAATGACCTGAAAAGAGCTGTGACCACCGTTTCCAAGGTTACTGTTGGTAATACACTAAGACGTCATGGTTTGAAATCATGCATGGCACGGAAGGTTCCCCTGCTTAAACCAGCACATGTCAAGGCCCGTCTTAAGTTTGCCAATGACCATTTGGATGATCCGGAGGAGTCATAGGAGAAAGTAATGTGGTCAGATGAGACCAAAATAGAACGTTTTGGTCATAATTCCACTAACCGTGTTTGGAGGAAGAAGAATGATGAGTAGCATCCCAAGAACATCATTCCTACTGTGAAGCATGGGGTTGGTAGCATCATGCTTTGGGGGTGTTTTTCTGCACATGGGACAGGGCGACTGCACTGTATTAAAGAGAGGATGACCGGGGCCATGTATTGCGAGATTTTGGGGAACAACACCCTTCCCTCAGTTAGAGCATTGAAGATGGGTCGAGGCTGGGTCTTCCAACATGACAATGACCCAAAGCACACAGCCAGTATAACCAAGGAGTGGCTCTGTAAGAAGCATATCAAGGTTCTGGCGTGGCCTAGCCAGTCTCCAGACTTAAACCCAATAGAGAATCTTTGGAGGGAGCTCAAAATCTGTGTTTCTCAGCGACAGCCCAGAAACCTGACTGATCTAGAGAAGATCTGTGTGGAGGACTGGCTTTAGTCTTCGGGTGAGCTGTTCAAAATCTGCACGGCTTTCTACGTAACTAGCCGAGACAAGGTGGCTAACCGTAGTATGTTAGCGCTAGCATGCTAGCTCGTTCTCAATGGCAAAACACTGCTACAACAAACAAAGGTTCACCATATGCTACAAAAGAACTACTTCCATGCCCCTGTTCTGCAGGTATTCCACAAGTGTGCCCTTGTTTAGAAGAAGTCTCCCTGCTTTTAAAAGGTATCGAATAACACTGTTCTACAACACTTTCACAGTCAACCCAGAAAACCATGCAGAGCAAGCAATATCCACATAACATTGAATTAGAGTTAATACCAATCCAAATCAAAAAGACTTGTCTTGCGATATTTAACTTACATTTACATTTAATTTAACTTTCAGGCACATTTGGCTAAAACTTTGGCTGCAATGGATTCACCTATAATCGATCGATCCAATGTTAAACCGAAGTTAGTGACACTCGATTTAGATGCAATTTTAGACCCATTCTGCTTCTCCTGTAGATGACAGACAGATATGAGACTGACACCTGCATTTTCATCACAATAAAATCAAGCATGCCGCAAAATCGGACATGTTGGTCCGCAACTATCTAAAAAAACAAGGGTGCGAAATCATGGAGGGACAGAAGAAAACAATCAAACCTGAAGGATTCCTTTCTTGTTCCCTTGACGTACTTGTGTACTAACTGTACTGTAGATACTGCTGCATGCCAACACACACACATACTAAAAGTTGTATGTCTATTTGCTCGCGTACCTTAGAAAGTGCTATGACAGAGCCTTGGTCACTCCATGATGTTCTTTTTGCCAATGTTTCTAATAAACAGTGCCAGCTACGCTTTGGCCCCATTTTTTCATAAAAATTTGAAGATTAGCTGAAACATACTCAGCCTGGCGACCAATAGGAACAGTTGTGCTTTGACCTTCCTCCCTTCCATTTATGAAACTAATCTTGACAGCAGACTAACATCTCTCTACAAGTTTCTTTTTTACATCACATTTCTTCACTTAATACATCAATTAGTCTGTGTGCCCGAGAGAAGAATAGCTGGAAGACATGGGCTGACAGTGTGCGTGGACGTGCATGAGCACCGATGTGTTCAAAGCACAGAAGAGCCAGAATCAACCCTTTCGAGACTTTCTGTGTTCATTTGGAGTTACATCACACAGAAGACATACCTAACAAGACACATATATTAACAGAAGAGAAACGGAGAGCACTTTCACCAGCAGTATTTAACAGTTGGAACTGGAAACAGATGAGCTGAAACGATGCCATGAAACAGTGATGCATTTGTCAAAATGAAACAGAGAGGAGAAAGAATGCTGAATAATGGTGAAGGATTGTACATGTTTATACTAACAAGCATATTTCCCCAGTGTAGGATTTATAAAGTCTATTTTATTTTACCTTATCTTAACAGTTCTAATATCCAAATTAGTTCCACCATTAGCTCTTTTCAAGTTATGATGCCCTTTTACTTTTTCCCTTGCTCATTTCCTCCTGATTAAAATGCACACCTGATCTATTTTCATTCATCTCTGGTGAGGGGAGGGACTTCCCTGTGCTATCCAAGCACTTAGGGTATTATAGCACTTGGAATGTAATCAATACATCAGCCATTTTAGCTGAAGGCAACACTTTGGAGTTCAAAGTAAATGAATTTCCTTTCAGCACTAGGTAGGAAAGTATTTCATGGCTTTCGATAGAATTTAAGAGGAGAGGAAAGTGTAAAGTGCCAAAAACGATTGATAAAAATAAAGATGCTATTTGAGATGGGATCAGCACATGGGATAAGATAGAGTCAAGTACAATGGAATTTATATTAGAAATGTCAACGTTGTAAGCAGCTCAGTCTCATGGCAGTTTGTGAAGTGGTCACGTTATTTAATCTACTGATTCGTGTACAGGTCATGTTAATGTTGTTATTTTCGTGTGTTGATTAAGAATTTTGAAGTAATGTATTTCAATGGGAAACCTATTTTGTGATCACAGAACGATTACGGTAGCGAGTAGTATAGAAAAGCCAACTTTCACCCCGGAGACCGGGGATTATGTCCCGCATGTGGCCTAACCACAACCGTCACATTGCTGTAGCGCGTCCCGCGTGTGGCGGTTAGTCCCATTGTTGTCACCATCATGTGGCGTTTCATTTTCCCGTTGTTGTGTCCCCCATGGATCACGGATTGTGTCCCGGCGTCCGTGGGTGTTCCCCAGAGCAGGCTGCTGCTGCCGCCCAGTCTCATGGCAGTTTGTGAAATGGTCACGTTCCTACCACGAAATAAACCAGAAAATTGTGTCCCTGTTGACGAATCAATAGATCAAACTAACGTGACCATTTCACACAATGCTGTGAGATGTGGTTGTAATGTGCAAAAAGAGAAAGAAGAAAAATAGTAGCAATGTTTAAACTGCTCTGCGTATGCACAATGAGGGTAGAATGGGAGCCTGGCATGAAAGAGGGTGGGGCAAGTGAGGACTGAATAGGGAGATCAATGGGTGGGGAGAAAGGGAAGGCATTACAAAACACAACGGAGGAGAATTCAGTTGGACTTGTGAAGATAAAGACGAGAATGCTGTAAAACTGTTTCCTCTATTTATTCTATCACAAATGATGTATTCAGCTGCACAACCGCCATAAACAATTACCAACAATTCATTTGGGATGTGATGAGTGCCAAACTGTTCCACAACTTTTTGGTAGTCCCTGCAGTGTCAAATGGAAACTTTATCAACAAATCACAGTGCAGGATAAACAGAGAAGCAGTGGGGCCAGGAGGGCCATGTGATAGGTGGACAGCGAGCGGCTTTAAAGGTAATTAATGTAACAGTACCCATGCATACCAGCCCTACCTCCCAGTGCACAGGGGTCAGAGTCTGAGTAGGAGGTAGGGGAGATTCTATCTCTCGTATCCTATCATGTACTGGCTCGACCTCTGTGAGTTGACTGTGAAAGCAGTGGCTTTCAGGACAACACATTTTTATAACAGTCACTCCGTTCACCGCGGTCACGTGAGAGTAGCTAGACATGAAAGATGCTCCAGAGAAAAGTAGAGTAATTTCACACAAATAAATCTTCTGAAGGAAAACGGTGTTACAATTTATGATTTAAATGTATGGTGCCAATTAAAATGGACGAGAGAGGCTTTATTAAATTTTCACAAAATGGAAAAAATGCTATGTAATGTAGTCACAACATAATTCTTTTTCATAAATTGGTCTTATTTTGCATCAGCGCAAAACATGTGAAACATTTCAATCTGTCTGCCAACAGCCTCCCTCTGCAGACTTTCAGTGACAGGCCAGCAGTCACAGGGCTGTTTCCAACACATTCCTGAGGTCAGACCAGGGGCAAAATACCCTAAAAGGGTCAGACATCTACCAGAGATACCTAATGAGCTGTCAAAAACGCCAGTTCAGTGCTCCTCGGATAGTTGCAACAGCCTGACAGAAGAAAGCGTTGAGCGGAGGAAGTGAGGCTGATAGTAAAGTTCCTTCTGCTCCATGGGCTGCTAACTGCCAGCTACCGCAACCAGAAAGTGTTTTCACTGTGAAGTACATGCAGTGGTTGGATATTTTTCCTGTGAAATATTCCACATGCTAATTGCTGTACAACAATGAACAATCTTCATGTTGGTCAACAATCTTCACGTGATCATTTTCTGTTCAAACTAAATTGGCAATATTTTGCAATTCGGATTTCATTAAGACCAATTAACCCATGGTGATCAGTAGTTGTGGGCACTCCTCATGTACAGCCGTGAACTGACTATATGTATATCTAGTCTATATCTCTGACATGCAACACAAAGGCTTGTTGGATGGATCCAACCTTACATCAGAGGTTAAGCATTGCAGTGAAAGCTTGCAGAGGGCTGTGTTTGGTTGTAGAATGTGGCTGCAGCTCCACTGCTGTTCTTTGTAAGGATTGTAACATCTTTTAGAGTTTGACTCCTTTTAGTCATTTTGGAATAATGCCATGATTTGTTTGTGACAGTGTAGGGAAAAACCAAGGAAAGGGATTTCATTTATTTGAATATAAAAAGTAGCCTAAACTAGGTTTTTGATATTTCTGCTTTAAACTGTATTTCATATTTATGTAATCATTTATACTTTAAACTGTACATGGTTCAGGGTTTATTTATTTTCCCAATAAATCCATACAGACCTTTGGAGAATTCACACCAATCAGTAATAGAGTGACTTACAGGTATCTGCTATTACTGTTGGTGCACAGTGATACATTTTTTACAACACGTGTTAAAAATACAAAACTTTATGAAGTGTACTGTTTTCTATTTTCTACTGATCAGTACACTGAATATACAGAAGGGGTGTAACGGACTACGCCCACGGTTCTGCATGCATTTGTGGCAGAAAAATAATAACTCTCCTCCAACCCCCCCGCCCCCCCAACACCGCAAAACATTTCAGCACAGAAAAAAAGTCTGTGAGGGTTATTTCCTGTTGCTGGAATTCAATGGTGGCGATGACTGCAGGGACGGAGTTTTATTTTCAGGAGTTATTACGTTATTATGTTAAAGCGAGGTTCTGTCCCTAATGTTCCCGTGGTCAGAGCCAGAACCAGAACCGGTCCTGACGCCCCCTGTGTCCCAACAGGGGATGGTACGGACAACTTCTGTGCTCCAACAGGTAACGGTACGGACAACATCTGTAATGATAGTGGATGGTTGCTAGCTGGCTGGGGGCTTACTGTGGATGTGTCCCTGGGCCAGGGCTGTAATGAGAGTGGATGGCTGCTAGCTGGTGTGAATGTGCACCCCGGGCCATGGCTGTTGTCAACTCTCATCCCGACTGAAGCCTTGCAGTGCCGGGAGAGTGAGACAGACAGACAGACAGGGGTGTGCTAGCTGGCTAAATTACCATTAGATTAGCTAGTTGTTTATCTATACAGTTAACGTTAATGATGAATTCGTGGGTTAGACCAGAGTTGTTAATCGTGGTCAAAACAATCATTCTAAATATAACTGAGCAGTTGAACGATGTCGTAATCTTACGTTACCCACCAAGAATTAGCTAGCCAACGTTTTAGACACATTAGCATTAGCTACTTGTCAACCAGCACCTTTACAGTAGGCACCAAAGCACTTTTCCTCTTCGGTCCCCATACAGGTTGGAAGAGGAATTGTCCAATACTGTTACCATTATTCTTATGTCTCATTCCAACGAGTTAATGAACCACTGAAACAATTTTGGAAACATTATTTTAAGGTACAAAAGAATCTTTGATGTTGGATCGATCGATATTGAAATGAATCAATAACAATAAACAATGTCTCCGTTGTGTGTTGCAAAGTGGCATGTAATCAATGTCAAAACAATGCTTTGTGGCAGAAAAATAATAACTCTCCTCCAAAGAAAAGAAAAAAAATTATTGAGGTTTGGTGTATTGTTACAGCCCTACGAAAGATACAGTTTAAATTCTGACTGTTTCACAAACAGCTGTGAGACTGGCTTGCACTCTGGGAGTCCCCAAAACCAGCCAGTTCTCCCGGCCAAGGGTTAGGGGTGGTAGTAGTCTGGCACTCTCATAGCCACAAACACGATCTACAAGGTTGGGTGAGGGGATTTGGTTGATAAAACTAATGGCAAGATTATAACACACTTCTTCACTGTAAGAAACATTATGATGTCATCATTATGAAGTTAAGCACTGTCTCTGTGGCCCAAAAACTTAACTACAACAATTTACAGTCACCCATCATGTCTACATGGATCACATTACTCAACAAAATCAGACATTTGTAGGATAAACATCCCCCATTCAAAGAATCCAGGACCGAACAGAACCTGTTTAGTGTTCTGTGACCTCAGATGGTATTTCATTGATCTGCAGTAATGATAGGATGTGGCAGTAGAGCCAGCTGTGAGCTTTTAATGAGGACAGCCATGACATGTCAGTGCCAAACTGCCATCACCGTCATCACTGCAATCATCAGCACTGCTGTTTGGCCATCGGTGCAGCACACTGAGTCACAGTGTGTCATGCAACCCAACAACAACTGTCCCTGGGTAACACAGCGGCGGCAGGGGGTCTTCCATGACATGACAGGCTGACATAATGGGTGTTTATTTTTGAGCTATTCTCAAAAACTGTATGTAGACAGTATGTCCAAAAGCTCCATAAGGATAAAGGAAGTTCTTTGTTTGTTTCAGACATCCTCCACCTGCATCGCAATCTAATAGTGTTCCATTTACTCGGACTCCAGAGCTGGGAATGACATCAAACCTGAGTTCAATGCGTACCATTTATAAGTCCGATTTTCTTTATTGTGGGGGTTAGCCATAGATAGGTTAGCCATTGTAAGCAATACCAGTTAATAACGCATTACGCTGTCAGGGCAGCAACATGTACTCAGATAAAGTTGGATAGGGCTATGTGCACAACTGATTAAGTGAGACCCAAATAAGACAGAAGTGCTAATAACGGCATGTTACTACCGCTTTCACGACTGTTGATGCAAGCAGCCCTGTTGGATTTTAAGCTTAATTAATTACTTCTGCTTCCGAGTGTTTCCGACTTTGACCTTAGAAAAGCCAACTTCCAAGTACAAATGGAACAGGCTATTACTCCAGGACTCTCTGAGTCACTCACTCCACAGACTCCGCAAAAGAGAGGGGGGACAGCGGAGGGAAGGTCAAGCATGTGAAGACGACATGCCATGAGAGAGAGAGAGCCATGAATGGCCAGGTGCACGATCAGGCACGTATGTACGCTACGCTACGTGACCCTTGCACGTGCGGTGTGTTCCAGCTGTAACTGCAAGGTTGCCTTCATAAGTGGGCCTCATAAGTGGGCCTGAACGATCTGGAACTGCTTCAGCACCTTCCATTGAATGAATCTAATCAAGCATCAGTGTGTCATTTGTGCACTGCAGTTAGTCCACAATCATGGCAAATGTCGGCGTAGTTCATGTGTCTGTGTTAACAGCAGGACAGTTGAGTGTCTATGGTTAGTTCATGTGTCTGTATAACAGCAGGACAGTTAAGAGTTTGTGGTTAGTTCACATCTGGCTGGATAGTTTAATGACTAATAATCAGATTGTAATTGTGATATCTTGTGTGTAGGATCGGAATTTGCAACGTAACAAGTAACATTTATCAGTCAGGTAAATGTAGTAGTACAATGTTTGCCAATGTAGAAATACAATGTAAGTAGTATACAGA
This sequence comes from Etheostoma perlongum, assembly GCA_026937815.1. Lineage (NCBI taxonomy): Eukaryota > Metazoa > Chordata > Actinopteri > Perciformes > Percidae > Etheostoma > Etheostoma perlongum. The sequence goes on along the minus strand of CM049383.1, from coordinate 19,549,235 downwards.
TCAGTTGCTTCAAGGGCCTTCTGTAAGTAATTTTGGGGTACAATGGTTCTGGAGTAAGCTGTAAGCAGCCATACAGTAGGCTCAGTGTTTTAAGCAGGCACTGCACTAATACACCATAATGAACAGCAGCGTGTGCTAGGACAGGAGTCCCCAAAGAAGGGTCCTTGAGGGGGCTCCAGGGGCTCCCAAGCAACAGTGCATCAGTTAGAGCAGATAAGTCAATGTTATTGATGTTTCCGAAGCAGACTGAACAAGGTGGCGTGGTTTTAGAGACTGGTCAGCAGGCATTGAAAGACACCAGCTGGTCAGAAGATCAGATGGTGCACAGTGAAAAGATCAGTGTTCTTTGGATGAGGATGTGACTAAACACAAACTTTCAAAACAACTATTAAAAGTAAGATTTGCAGAAGTAAAATGCTTGAAGAAACTGACTGTTGCCTGACAGAGAAATTCGTTTTTTATAAGTCCCTTATTAGACAATTCTCTGTAGTAGTGTCTTAGAATATTATACCTTGCATGCTTAAATTCATATTCATATCATAATCATAACTTTCATGCTTATCATATATTCATATCTTGCTTGACGTATATTCGTGTATGCTTTATATTTTATAATCTTATATGCACATTTAACCAACTATGTTTTCCTTAAAGCACCGCCATAAAGTCTACTCTGTTGTAAATCCTTTAGATAGTCTTAGTTTCGAGGTCAGGCAGAGGGTCAGGTTGCATTTCGAACAGCCAGTGGATGACAAACGCAATGGAAGCCAATGAGAGTCCAGAGAGGGGCTGTGCTTGTCCAATCAGATATAGCGTTGTTGGCGTAGGTATCTGATATTGATGGAAACCGTCAACCCTTGCAGCCCTAATACAATATTATCTGTCACACTTAAATATATTTGAAACAATATCACAATACAATAGGAAGTTCCAATTTAAAAAGAAATCTATTAATAATGATGAAAGTGACTATAATCGCTTATTTTCCCCATTGATTCTGACTTAATGTCCCGCCCACGGCACCGTCTGATTAGCTAGGTGTTATACGAGTAATAGCCAATCCACACTCAGCCTTGCTGCTAATAGCCAATCAACACTCATCAGCCTCACAGCAGCTGACATGCAGCAGCCTGGAGCAAAAGCGTCTCCTTCTCCGTTCAGTTTGTCGCGCTACGCTTCCAAGGTAACCCTACAGTCAACACACACTTGCTTGATGGGCGTTCCTGGGCGTGCCTAGCCTACTCCTGGTTGCTTGGCAACAGTAAACAGAAATTATCTGCTGCTACCTGTCACTGCCCAATGTGAGGAGAGTGCAGTCACGCATGCTCAGATGTAAACGGTTTACGGCATAACAGTCATACCCGATGAGAGTCAAGTCACACTGCCTCTGGTCGAGTGCAGATGTTAGTTGCGCATGCTCAGATTTAAACAGTTTACGACAAAACTGTGAATTTGTGAAATCCATTTCTCATTACAAACAACAGAAGATGGGAATCATTTCAAAAACGTTTTAACTATCTAGCTATGATTGTTTGATTGCTAACGTTAGTTCAAAACACCATTCAACTGACAACTTTTGTTGTGTTTGATTGCTAGCTTGTAGCTAAGCCAGCAATTATTTCAAAAACGTTTTAGCTATCTATGATTGTTTGATTGCTAACGTTAGCTCAAAACGCCATTCAACTGACAGCCTTTGTTGTGTTTGATGCTAACTTGTAGCCAGCAGTGAACGAACTTCATTAATTAGGTCAATTTTTTACTGTATTGACATTACAGAAGTTTCTTGTTAGCATCTTATATGCTACTTGTCGCAAAGTGAGGCATGCGCAACTCACAGCTTCACTTGTTGCAAAGTGACGCATGCGCGACTAAAATCTGCACTCTCCTCACATTGGGCAGTGACACTACCTTCAAGCACGTCACCCCTGGGTAACTTTGTGGATAGATCCATAGATACACGTATGGATGAAACCGGAAATATTATGAGTAAACGTTCTGTCAATAACTCAAATGCCTTCCCGCTATACTGGCATGTTAATGTAAGGACTAGCTCTCTAGCTATTCAAGTGTAGCGTGTAGCATAAGTGTAGTCTTCAGTTTATGTAATAAATGAAGCTAGTGGTAAGATAAAATAATGACTAGTTTAGTTTCTCGATGTCACTCTCTCTCTGAAATCTCACTGCAGATGGATAAAAAGAAACAAAGTGCAGTATGGGAGTATTTTGGGAAAAAAAATTGTATTTATGTATTTAAAAAGTGTATTTGGTTGTCTCCGTGAAGTTTGAACACCACGTTTGTGTGCAAACCAACATGTCAGCATTCCACGCATGTTTTTGCCGTGAAAACATAGCCAACAAAATATTCTGTTCAGGTTAACGCCGCATGTTGAAATCCGGTCCACCGGTCGGAATAGCAGCGTGGATTTTGGTGCCTCATTATGGTGCCATCTAAATGTCTGCACTGCTTCACTGTAGAGCTATGAGCTAAAAGACACAAACTAGCACTGGTCAAGACAGGACTAAATGTTCATTGTTCATCTCTTCTCTTTTTGTCTTTTAACAGCAATTTACTGGTGAAATAAGTAGTTATTGTTAAAAGTTGTTATTACATTTTTGATAATCATTTAAATTTCCCCCTTTTTTTGTGCTGATCCGAAAATTGATTTGACCTGTGACACACAACCGTGGAACCGATCCGTGAGTTTTGTGATCTGTTTCACCTCTAATCGAGAGGGATGGGAAATTATATTGCAAGTCATTAATTCATTGTTTCATTATTAAAATGTGTGGTACAGTTACGATTTTAGAAATGTATTGCTCTAAATATAGGCAGTTTATAACAGGGCAACTGTATTGTCAATTTTGGCAACCAAAAGCTGATGCCTGGTTGCCAAACCAGCAACCACTTTAAAAAGTTAAAAGTTGACACATGTTACTGTAAATGCATATTGGTCCAAAACATCGGTTTCATTAACTACTAATAATTGGTATCGGCCCTGAAACGAGAATCACAACAACTACACCCAACAACTTGTAAGAGCAAACTGCAGTTGTCAGTCATTTTGTCAGTACCCCAGACTGTGGCTCCATGTGACTAGTCCACCTGGAGAGGGGGAGGGAGGCATGGCTCTGTCAGCGTGAGTAATGTTCATGTCGGGGGAATACTCCCGTGCTCAGGGAGCCATGTGACAACGCCGCAGCGGGTGCTGTGTTGATGAGCAGTTTGACATGACGGGGAACAAACATGAAGAGACTCTCATCTCAAAGCATGTCAATGATGTGGCAGCGAGGGCCCGGCCTCTCTGAGCTACAGCAAGATGTAACACACATTCTGAGAAACACTTAATTCATACCAAAAGGCTACAAGGGATGAATCTTCTTGGTTTGGCAGGGAGCAACAGAATAAAGGGCTGTAATAGAGACAATTTTGAAGAACTGATATGCTGACTATTGCTAGATGGAAAAATGATTCAGACGGATCTGCTGTCCAGTCAGGGCTCCCTTTCAATTTGGTTATCACTGCGTTAGTTAACAGGGATTAAAGCACTGTACTGCTGACCAGCTGTGGCTCCTTTTGTGGGAGAAGATCATTTTCAGGGATGTACTGGGACAAAAATTCTGCTTGGGACTTTGGGAACGGAGCATCCTTTTATGAGAGCACATGAAATGTGCATGTAGCACATTATTGGAAAGTAATTGTAGTACTACTATACAATACTACATAATGTAATGCAGATGTAAAAGAATAACAACTAATCCATTCTTTGTGGTATACGGAGCATTAGGTGTTGCTATAGACCTTCGACCTTAGACACCTGCTTTCTCAGATTGTTGACTGCAGAGCTACATCTGCAGGAAGATGACATCAGTATAAGTATATACATATACACACATATACACATATAAATGCATGGCCCCTGAAATTGGTGGCTAACCAACTGCTGCTGGTAACCGGCATCCCGCAGCTCTGTAGCAACTAAATACAACCAGCAACTGCTGGTCAGATTTGATCATTCGCTGTACTAGCTTAAAATACTTCTATTTTAGGTATATAATATATGGTCTATTGGGGTAGTAGCCTTGGCCACTTTGAGGGAGGGATACATTTTGTACCCACCGGGGAAAAAAAATAATAATTCAGCAGAGGCAAGGATATGTAGACCAGAAATGTTCAATGGTGTTCACTTAGTTAAGGAAGGGCTGGTCTCAAGCTAATGGAACTGAAAAGCCATTAAAAGACATATATTGCCTCTGCTTTTGTGTGATACTGTGTAATGCTCCAGCAGAGTGTGTCAGTAACCTTTCCTCATGTACTGCAAGCCGCCCTCCCGTGGCAATCGTTCCCTCCCCCTCCTCCTCCTTTTCCTATCTGGCATGCGGCTGAGTTATAGAGCCATGAATCGCTACGTTTGCATGTCTCAGCATTCCACGGTTGGCCTGCTGACCCTGCTTTATTGCTGTGAACCCCCCCATCACCCATCAGTGCATTTGATCTGCCACACCCTAACCGCTGATGATTCATATCTCTCTCTCTCTCTCTCTCTCTCTCTCTCTCTCTCTCCCCCATCCGGCAAAGATCAATCAAAAGGTAGAGGCATCCAGTAATGTATTTGAAAACTACTTGTGTGTTCACATTGAGCCTCGCTCTTGCACACGCTTTTACGCTTGATGCTGCAATGCAGTCTGGGAGGTAGGGACAACCAGAGAGGGAAAGAAAAAACTTCACTAAAAATAAAGTTGGAACAAGAGTGAGTGTAAGTGTGTGGGTGCGTGTGTGCCTGTGTGTGCTTGGCTAAAGAGAAGGCTGCATATATAATATTCAGCATCTACCCGTGACAGCCCACGGGCCAGAAGCCAGAGAATTCTGTCCAGTCACTTTTTGTTACAGGATTGAATCCAAGTGTGAAGTCCCCAGAATGACTCTCCCGTCTGTGCACTAGTGTTGTAAGTGATAGGAAGAACATATAGCTGATGCTCATGACCTCAGAGAAATGCACGCTAGTGTCAAAAGATTGGGATCGTGGAGAGCATCAGACTGTTTCAACTGCAGTTCAGCATATTTCATCCCTGCCACTACAGTCCCCAGCAAGCACTGCTGTAAAGCCACGAGAGGACTGCTGGACTCTCCAACACCACAAACAGTCTGTGGCATGCAGTTGTCAGTGTGCTGCAGTGGTAGTGCACATGCTGTCCCCCTGGCTGTGTGCATGCTGGCCATCACTGAACCTTTGAATTAGCCTGCTGAAGACTGAGGCCTGCAGCCGCCATCTTTAACACTGGTCATCCATCAAAAAGGCTCCTGTCACATAAACGCTAGTCCATATAGCGACGATGTTTAATTACCGGGATTGTGTGCTGCCAGAAATGTTCCCTCTTTTTCCAGCCGGATGTCCCACACCCTCCTCTTTCAAGCCCGGGGGAGTGGAGTTCATGTACCAGAAGAATTTCAGGAGAAAACACAAGACTTTCACCCAGGAAAAGTGTGTTTGTTCCCGGGGAGAGTTTTGATCCAAACCACCATCTTTTTTTCCAATCTTAAGTAGCTGTTTGGATGTCTAAGCCTAATTGTCATCGCCGTCTGACGCTCACTTTTTCCTCAGCTAAACTAATAAATACAGTGCTGCAGTTTTCACAGCTAAATGTACAAATGCTTTATCAGAACAGGCGGAAATATTAGGGCTTAACGGGATGATGCCGGACAACATATATGAAAATGATGAAAAATAAAATAAAAATTTAATTTCTTTTTCATTTTTTTATTTAGATATTGATATAGAAAAGTTGGATTTACAGTATTATTATAACAATCAATACGGCAGAGGGAGTTCTCTCCTGTGCAATAAGGGATGAAAGCTACTTCTAACCACCTTGTTAGTTAGCGTTCCATCCCATCCATTAGGCCTGTTGGTTCAAACAATGGTCTGAGCATGCACATGGATGTAGGCTGTGTATGCCAAGAATGCTAAATAATGATCCGTGGTGTCTGCTGCTAATGCTCCTAAATATACACAAGGTGATTAATGTTGTGGGACAGGGGAAGGATGTTTGCATTATTCTGGCCTGTTGGATTACCACAGCATGTCTTATATGTAATCAGGGTTGCATTTGATGGGCACTGCCTAGTCTAATCCATCAATCAATCAATACAAAAGAACTTACCAATGACACTATCCCTCATCGACACTCGCTGTATTGGCTGTTTGGTTCCTGCTGTAATCATTCCATCTGTTCAAACTGGCTTTTAAATATACCTTCTTAATGAGGTTTCAATGTGATGGGGGAGTCATCCACACTCCGTAGAAACACATTCCACAGCTTATCTGAAGCTAATTTGAGGCTCCAACAGTCTAAATCACACAAGTACAGTGGGTATGTTGATACATAAAGAGGGAATGTTATTCTAAAAAGATATCGACTGTATTTGGCTCCCAGACTTCTGAAGCCTTGTATTATCTTTATAAAGTTTTTTTTTGGACATCAGTTCCATTGAAAGCGTAATGGGAAGGAGCTCTCCGTGGCCAGAATGGGCTGGAGGAATAGTTTTAGCCAATTCAATGCACCTAACTATTGAGGTTGCACTTTATTTTAAGATACACTAATAACGTAATAAGCCATACTCTATAGGGTTAGGTCCACATGTGTTTCTGAGTTTAAAGGTCCCATGGCATTTCACTATTTCACTTTCTGAGCCTCTGGGTATCCTGCTCTGCCTTGTATATGTGGTATGCCTGCTCTTGTAATGCCGCATTAGGTCCATAATATACTATACTTAGAGATTAATTATTAAGTATGAAGAATTCACAACTTTATGTGACTCTTATTTTGAAATTTCAGGTTTACTTCAACCTCATTCACACGCTGCGTGAGTTAATATGGTTTCCACCAATCCTGTTTTATGCAGAAATTGCTGCTGGTATGTAATAATACTACTGCTATAATGGTCATGTAGCACAATAACTACATTGTCTGCATTTCATGTTGTTGCAATGAGGGAATGAATATCTCATTTACAATGCTTTTAAAACGCTCATTAAAATGCTTTTATGAATGCTGTAATGCTGTGACAACTTACAGATATTCACGTATTTGAACTCTTTGTGTTTTATTTCAGAAAGTGGAACAATATTCACCACTGTGCTGTATCGGTTAACATTGACATTTAGCTACAAACATTCAGACTGTGAAAGACTAAGACACAAGCTAACTGCAACACATCGGTCAATAAATAAATATGTGCTGATTTTGTAACAGGGGACAAAAAGATATAATGTCCTGGCAGCTCTTTCAAAGCTATGTCACTGTGATAGTGACATCCATTAAATGTTCTGTCTTGATGTCTGAAGTAGAGCATTGATGCAGCATCCATATATTAGCCTTATTAATAAGCCATGCATCACCTACAAACACCACGGGACTCTGCAGAGCGTCCAGGCTATGACGGACTGGGAAGTAGCGACCAGCGACTGTTTATGGTATAACTGTTCTTTTACTCTCAGTCAGACAACACTATTTCTTTTGGCCTTTTTTGGTTTTGGACTAATTTGATACAAAGCATCTCTTATTATGTCATATTAATGTACTGTAAAATGTATGACCACTATTGCTTTAAGCTAAACTGGAAATATTGTAAATTTAAAGATGAATATGTATTTGAAAATCCTCCTATACAAACTGGCGCCATCAAATTACAGAAGCACAAGAACATCTAAATGATAGCAATAGATGAACACTTTAATGGAATAGGAAATGTATGTTTGGAGTACAGTATTCTGTTAGACCACAGCTGTCAGTAGAGCCTCACCAATATATCGGCAGATGCTAGGCATTTCCCGACCTATTGGTATTATAATTTATAATTTTTTTTTATATATTTCTTCATCAAAATCCTTTATACTGACAAATAAATGATTCTGATAAATGAACATTTAAAAAATAAAATAAAAACCATGTTAACATGGTTAACCATGTTATGAGTGTGGTGTTGTACAGTTTGTCCACCAGAGAGCGCTCTACAGCGTCCCTATTAGCAACACTTGGATTATTTTTTACTTTAAGTTTCATTTCTTAAGTTTGTATTTTTATGCATTTTATTTATTAGAATGTTAATATATTTGTATGTTCCTCTGTTCTATTGTGAAAATAAATTATTATCATATTATTTTAGTGATTACTCATAAATAACTACAAATAACTAAAGTCAGGGAAATCTGTTTATGATTTGTTGCGCGTTTCTGGATCATTTTATAAATCAAAATATATATGGACCAATATATCGGCAAAGCCATCCATCCATCTTCGTCCGCTTATCCGGTATCGGGTAGCGGGGGGGAACAGCTCTAGCAGAGGACCCCAAACCCCTTTTCGGAGCCACATTAACCAGCTCTAGCCAGGTTGGAGATATAATCCCTCCACCTGGTCTTCCCAGAGGCCTCCTCCCAGCTGGACGTGCCTGGAACACCTCCCTAGGGAGGCGCCCAGGAGGCATCCTTACCAGATGCCCGAACCACCTCAACTGGCTCCTTTCAACGCGAAGGAGCAGCGGCTCTACTCTGAGCTCCTCTCGGGATGACTGAGCTTCTCACCCTATCTCTAAGGGAGACGCCAGCCACCCTCCTGAGGAAACCCATTTCGGTCGCTTGTACCCTGGATCTCGTTCTTTTTTATTTTTTATTTATTTTACCTTTATTTAACCAGGAATTCCCTTGAGATTAAAATCTCTTTTTCGAGGGAGACCTGGCCAAGACGGCACACCAGTTACAATATACACAGAAATACAGCATAGACAAAAATCACACATAGGGGAAAGGAACAGGTCACATGTGGCAATTACATTTTTGAATTACATGACATTTTAACATGGCCTTACATTCATTTAATGGAACTAGATCATTAAGATGGAGCAAGTTTTGCAAATTATTCCAAGACCATGGAGCGAAGTAAGAGAAGGCTTTCTTCCCCCAAGTAGCCCTGACTGCAGACCCGCAGACCTCAGTGTGGGCGGGGTTAAACTTTGAGGGGCGGGGTTAGACGTTGAGGGGGCGCGGTCAAACCGTCTCCAACTGTCCCCTACCCAACTCATTTAATACAGTGTGCGAAGAGGGACAAGAAACCTTAATGGATGTGGCAAAATGCAGGGATTTAAAATAATGAACTTAATCTTTGGTTTTACAAATTATGAAATACAATATTGACACATTTCACAAAACATTAAATTACCCCAATAATGCATTAAATGATGAAAAAAGTGGAATATTTGAATGTGTATTTATCATAATCAGTTGTAACCTGATACTTTCTTAATGTTATCAAAATTAAAGGATCATGACACTATGATATATATCATATATATTATATAATGTGTATATTTATATATATACTATAAATATATATAATAACACCAATAATTCTGAAAATAAGTTTAATAACATATATATACAACCATAATAACAACAATAATTAGATTAGATTAGATACTTTATTCATCCCACAGCGGGGAAATTTCCTTGTTACAGCAGCAAAAAAGCTAACCAAACAAACAAACAAGTAAACACACAAGAAAAACAGGCAGACAATGAGCAGAAGTTAGACTGAAAGTAAAGTGGCTTCAAATAAAGGTTTTGTAAAGTGCGGTTGCCATAGTACAAGAAACAATATTGCAGTGTAAGTGAGTGACGTTAAAATTAAATTGAATATGTAATTAAAGTAATAAAGCAAAAGTAGGTAACCATAATATAAATTATATTTACCTGTGACCATAAATAATATTGAAAAAGTAAATACTTGTAATGTAAAAATATAAATACAGATAATAAAGATATACAGAGAGTGTGTGGAGTAAATTTAAATGTATATCAGTGTATCAGTCTGCTGCTGAAGGAGCTGCTCAGGGACCCCCCCAGTGTTGTGTAGGGGGTGAGTGGTGTTGTCCATGATGGATGTCAGCTTAGCTAACATCCTTCTCTCCCCCACTTTCTCTATGGGGTCCAGAGGACAGTCCAGGACAGGGCTCACTCTCCTGATCAGTCTATTGAGTCTGCTCCTGTTCCGGTCCGAGCTGCCCCCCCTCCAGCAGACCGCAGCATAAAGGACACCACAGAGTCATAAAAAGTCCTGAGGAGAGTCCTGCACACTCCAAAGGACCTGAGTCTCCTCAGCAGATGGAGGATACTCTGGCCCTTCTTGTAGAGTGCATGGGTGTTATCAGAATAATGACAAGAACTATAACAATCATACTGGTCTGTGTCTCATTAACTCTCAAGGAACATGGCATTTATTTTTAAATTTTGTTCATCAATACAATGTTTGAAAAAGATTTCCAAGTCCTCTTGGTATTGAAAGGTAATTAGGAAGTCATCCTTATCATTTCCATCATACTGTTTTTTTTTTTTTTTAATTTAACAACAAATATTGAACAACAAACTAGCATTAAATTAAAACAAGCAGGCAAACAGTAAAAATGTTAATGAAATATTGATGTTCACGTCATCTTTTTGGCCATCTCCTCTTTAGAGCTATGTGAGTCAATGAGATCCATTCATTATATAACACATGTAACATAATTATCATTGAGACAATTGATGTTAAAATATTAAGTGATGCCTTAATAATTGTATAGACACTTACATCATAGAAAAGTTTTCCAGGAGAACTTTGCACCACCATCTCCTTATTTGTTCCCTAAAACATAGTTTAGTTCTGCTCATAACATGAGACAGAATATTTCACAATTCTGTTTAATTGTTTTAAGTTTTCAACCACACTGCCCAACAGTTTGAATCAACACATAACGTCTGCCATGTAAAACAAGACTGCAGTTATTTCCTACCGAGACAAGCTGTTACTTTAGTGTAATAATTCATGTTATAAACATATTTAACAAAAGGAAATAAATCACATTAACAAGCCCTAAAGCATCATTGGCCATAACAAGAGAAAACCACGAGGGAAAACAACTTGTCAACAGTAACAGCTGATATAGAAACGCGCCTGCAGCTCTGTAGCGTTATGAATCGATTATTTTAATCCATATATCTCATATAACGACATAATATAATACAGACAGATTGCCTTCACAAACCTTACTGTTAACTTCTGGCGGTCCTACACAATAAAACTCGCTAAAACAGAAGACCGCTGGTTGAGTTGCGGGCTCATTCACTGAAGACAGGTCTACACTGAAGACAGATCTACACTGAAGACAGATCTACACTGAAGACAGATCTACACTGAAGACAGACGTACACTGAAGACAGACCTACACTGAAGACAGATCTACACTGAAGACAGACCTACACTGAAGACAGATCTACACTGAAGACAGATCTACACTGAAGACAGACCTACACTGAAGACAGATCTACAGGCTATCATCCACACGCGAGTCGTGGCACTAGCACCTGCTCTGGTCGCGCTAGCCGCGCTAGTCCTGGGGTGGCAGAGACAAAGATGTGCTAGGTGTTGTGGATCTGAGCTCTCCTTCATCTCCTGGTTGTAGATGATTCAGAGACCGTCCATCCACACAACGACTGTAACATTGTCCTTCAATGGAAATAATTTCCACACTTTCAGATTACTTGGAGCTAGCATAGACAGTTAAAGAAGGGAGCTAGCCATCCACTCCGAGCCTCAGCCTGCTCAACTTGTGCAGAAACATTAAAATAGACATAACCAGTTTTTTTAAAATTGTTTTTGAAAACTAAACAACTATAAAAGTCACACTTACTCCCACTATTTATTGTTTGAAAAGGGCTGCCCAAAGCGTGGGTGCATACCGCTGAATTCACTCTGATATTAAGATGAAATGACAGGGTCAAATGCTGGAGAGTGGGCTGGGTTAAACGTTGAGGGGCGGGGTTAAACGTTTAACTCCGCCCCTCAACGTGTCTGCGGGTCTGCAGTCAGGGGCTTCTCTCTTCCCCAGCTCAGTAAAAACCCTTGGAACCTGGTAAGAGCGCCACCTGGTGGAACGGAGAAGAAAATGGCTGGAATTTAGCTTGAGGAGATTACATAAATATGCCGGCAGTTTACCCAACATGGCCTTGTATAGAAAAATATACAAATGAAGTTGTCTACGTAGACTTAATGACGGCCAGCCTACCAGTTCATACAGCGTACAATGATGAGTACGGGAATAAGAGTTAGTTAAGAAGTGCAGAGCACTATGGTACAAAGAATCTAACAGGTGGAGTAGAGGCAGCATGCATGTAGACAACATCACCATAGTCCAAAACACTTAAAAAGGTAGCCTGCACAAGTGTTTTTCTGACTGACATGTTAAAACAAGTTTTATTTCTAAAATAAAACCCCAGTCTTAGTTTCAGCTTTTTTACAAGCTTTTCAACGTGAACTTTGAAAGAAAGTTTGTTGTCCAGCCAAAAATCTAAATACTTGTATGATGAAACATTTTCAACTTAATGTGTTCATAGTTATATTATTTGGGGATTGGGAGCGAGCCCTTGAAAACGTCATAAATTTGGTTTTCTTAGTATTTAGCACTAACTTAAGGCCATGTAGAGAAACTGGAAGCTGTTGAATGGCCAACTGAAGGTCATTTATGGCTTGGTTCAGTGAAGAGGCAACTGAATATATCACAGTATCATCTGCATAAAGGTGCAGTTTAGCAGTTTGCACGTCCTTTCCAATATTATTTATGAATATAGAAAATAAAATAGGGGCTAAAATCAAACCTTGAGGAACACCTATAGAAATTTCTAAAAAGTCTGATTTAAGACCATCTATAGAAATACATTGCGTTCGTTCTGTAACTAATATTGGTTTTTGAACCAATTAATAGCTGTGTTTCCTTTACCAATGTTACTTAATCTATCTAGTAATAGCTTATGGTCAACAGAGTCAAATGCTTTGGACAGATCCACAAATAATGCAGCGCAGTGTTGCTTCTGGTCCAAGGCATTTATAATGTCATTTAATATTAACAAAGTTGCTGTAACAGTGCTGTGTCCAGCTCTAAAACCTGACTGTACATCAGTTAGAATGTTTTGCTCTGCCAAGTAGTCTTTTAATTGACAGTTTACTTGAGCTTCCAAAATTTTTGCAAGAATAGAGTTTGGAAATTGGCCTATAATTGTGAAGATCTGAAGGGTCGCCCCCTTTAACAAAGGAAGCACATAGGCTGCTTTCCATATTTTAGGAATTGAATTTGTCTGCAAACTACAATTAAAAATGTATGCTATAGGCTTAGCTATAAATTCAGCTGCAACTTTTAATAAGAAAGGTTCTAGGTTGTCTGGTCCTGATGATTTTTTCGGGTCAATAGCTTTAAGAGCAATACAGACATCATTTTTTAAAATGGGTCTAAAAACAAAGGTTTCCGGTGGTGTTTCAGAGCTGGAGTCGGAGCAATGATAACTTGATTTGGACTCATTGTAGATACAGCCAGCTGATACAAAGTGATTGTTAAAATGTCCAATTTGTCAATTTTGTTTTTAATTTCAACTGAATTTACAAAAATATGTTGTGGGAGACCTGCAGAAAAAAATTGGAATCAGACAGAGACTTAATTTGCTTCCAGAATTTAGCGGGGTTATTGAGGTTTTCAGACACATTTTTTAGATAGTAATCTGATTTTGCTTTTCTGGTCATGCTTGTGCATTTATTTCTTAAAGTTCTGAAAGCAGTCCAGTCAGCAATAGAATTTGTGGCTTGAGCTTTTCCCCATGCAACATTTCTTTCTCTGATCATATAACTTAACTCTTCAGTAAACCATGGGTTATTCCTCCCGCTAATCCTAAATTTCTTTACAGGAGCATGCTTATTACACATAGCTGAAAAGGCATTGTGAAAATATTCCCAGGCATGTTCCACATCAGGTATCAGACAGACATTTTCCAAATTACAGTTGTACAGATCATGAATAAAAGCCTGTTCATTAAAATGTTTAAACACCTTTTAAAAACACAACAAGGTTTATGTTTAGGTAGTTTTGTGTCTCTTATACAAGCAATCGCACAGTGATCACTGACATCATTGCAAAAAACAGCAGACGATGTGTATTTTGTGGCATGTTTGTAAGAATGACGTCCAACAGTGTTGATTTGCTATGATCTCTCGGGTTGATACGTGTTGGGGTGTCAATAAGTTGTGTGAAATTTAAAGAGTCAGATAGGTCTTTAATATTCTCAGAAGCAGGGGAAAGCCAATCCCAGTTAAGGTCACCCATTAGAATTACTTTGGAGTCCTTAAGGTTAAGTAGTACATCATAGAGAGAAGAAATAGTTTCTTTTGTAGTGGAGGGTGGCCTGTAACAGCCAACAACAGTGAGGTGTGTGTCCTTGTATAAATTTACTTTCAGTGCCAGTAGATCAAATTGTTTGGCTTTACTTACTGACAATGTCACTGAGCTTAAGAATTTTGATTTTAACTAAATGATGAAAATATTATAGCCATCAATAGCAATCATATTGTCTGTTATTTGGATTTTAACCAGGTTTCTGATAAGACCAAGATGTCCATATCCGTTGCATCAACCAACAGTCTTAGCATGTCCATTTTTGGAAGGAGACGTCCAACGTTAAAATGCATAATTCCAAGTGATCTTTTTGAAGTCACATGGGGAATATATATTTTGTAGTGTATCAGGCCCAGGATTTGGCTGTACATTCCCAATAACAGCAAAAGTAGTAAGACAATAGCTTTGGTATTCCTTGTGTGTTTTCCATCACAGTCACTGGCTGACGAGTGTGATGAGAGTCCATGTTGCACAGTAGAATGGTTGTTTAAGGCATTCACTATTAGCAGCTGTAGCGAGGGGCACATTTGTGTTAAATGGTTGTAGTGTTTGTTGCTGTGCTGAATGGATAAGCTGGTGATAGCTGCATGCATCCTTAGTTGAAGAATAAGATATTTGCAATGTACTGACCCACTTATGATCGTCAATAAATGGGGATGGCCTTGAGTTAAAACCATCATTAAATGATGTGAGTAATAAAAATAGTAAAAAATGCATTGTGCTTTCATAAAACATACGCTGAGCAGACAACAGGTTCCAAGGGCTCACTGTAGAGTTTAGAGAATCTTATGAAACAATCCTGAGATGGTTCACTGGTCCAAATGTGCTGATCAACACGCAGGCTTTTCAATGATCTGTGAAACTTGTTGTGATTTAATCAATCATGAGACGCTTCACATGTGCAATGTGTTAACCAGCAGGCAGCATCGGGAATCCTCACATCAAGTCCACATTGCTGTTTTGCAGGAAGAGCATGGCCGAGCCAATCCAAGCTATTGTTTCAAAACTACCACCCAGGTGTGGATAAACCAGGCCCCAATCTGGTCTTTCGGTCATGACCCAGCCTTCATGACCATAGGTGAGGGTAGGAACGAACACTGACCGGTATAGATAGAGAGCTTTGACTTCTCTTTCTCTTCTCTCACAACAGTGCGATAAAATTGGCACATCAGATTTTTAATAACCAAATATTTGTATCATATCGGCCTTAAAAATCCTTTATTGTCGGGTTCTAGTTGTCAGGGTTTTTTGGAGACCTGCTCAGACTGGGGGTTGGGATGAAAAGAGCTAAACTAATTGATGCATGTAAATAGAGCTGGGCAACTAATCCATATCGTGATATGAGACTAGATATTGTCTTAGATTTTGGATATCGTAATATCATAATATGGCATAAGTGTTGTCTTTTCCCAGTTTCAAAGGCTGAACTACAGTAAAAGGTCATTTTCGGAACTTACCACACTGTTGTAGCTGTTCTATTATTTGCCTTTACCCACTTAGACATTATATCCACATTACTGATAATTATTTATCAAAAATCTCATTTTGTCAATATTTTGTGAAAGCGTCAATAGTCAAAACTACAATATCATTGCGGTATCGATATTGAGGTATATATATTAGATTTTCTCCATATACATACACCCAGCCCTACATGCAATGCATTTGTGATTTAAGCAGTTACACCACAGCATTACAGTATAGTTACAGATAGTTGCAGTGTAACTTTATTAAAATGTACAAAATATTATAGGATATATGCTGGGTAACAGGGAGCAGTAGGGAACACCAAGAGTCACCTGGTGTTGGTGGGGGGGTGTTGTTGCAGTGTAGAAATCTGCTCATGACCGCCTATGTGTATGACTCATCCTTTAACAGTGGTCGCTAAAAACTTTACTAATTACTCACAATGGCTTTCCACACATTGCAGTGGGTGCACCAATTGTTCAGAATTGGAAAAGTATTTTTGGAGGTGGAGGGGTGCGTAATGTGAGACAGGCCCAGGCCCACTGGGGGTCTATTATTCATCACTCTCCCCGCTCCACATCCACTGCACAGGGAGGAGAGGGGGAGAGTGCAGGAATAAGAAAAGAAAACAGACATGAAAGGAGATAAAGAAACAGAGACTTTAGAGAAAAGAAAGAAAGGTGTAATGCTTTGTGCATGAGCAAGCAGTGCTTCCCTCGCCTCACTGATCCCTCCCAGCCTCCATCTCCGCAAACACTGCAGTGCTGGCACACTCCACATCCACACATATACTGTACACACACACACACACAGAGTCTGGGGCTCTGAAGGTAAGCCAAAACCCTGCACACTTCACAGTGCCAGCAGCTGACCAGCAGCCTGTGCACACTTACTGTGTATGTGTGTTATGTGGGTGTGTATGTGTGCGCCATGTGAGCGTATGTGTGTTATGTGGGTATGTGTGTGTTTTGTGGGCGTGTACGGGTGTGTTATGAGTGTGTGTATGGGTGTGTTATGTGAGCGTATATGGGTGTGTTATGTTAGCTCTTAATCGGGGCAGCGCACATGGCGGCGGTCGCTCTAAATCAGAGCCTATGGCTAACCACCAACATCTTCACCTTTCTAACAGTTTCTCCCCACTCAGTGACACACCGGATGGGAAGCCAACTCTGGTTATTGGGAGCTCTATACTGCAGAACGTGAAGTTGGCGGCTCCAGCAGCCACGGTCGTGTGTATCCCTGGGGCCAGAGCGGGCGATGTAGAATCTCATCTAAAGCTGCTGGCTAAAGATAACCGTAAATACAGTAAGATCATACTTCACGTAGGTGGTAATGATACCCGATTACGCAAATCCGAGATCACTAAAATGAATGTTAAGTCACTTTGTACATATGCGAAGACAATGTCGGACTCAGTAGTTTTCTCTGGACCCCTGCCAAACCTCATCAGCAATGACATAGACGCATGTCATCCTTCCACCGCTGGTTGTCAGGGTGGTGCCCAGCTGATGATATGGGCTAGATAACTAGATAACTAGAGGGCGTTCTGGGAAAGGCTGGTCTAATTAGGACAGACGGCAATCATCCCAATTTGGACGGACAGATCGTTTAAATCAAAGGTAAACAAAAGAGGCGCTATACTGTACACTTTAAGATCCTAATTGGAATTAAAACTACCACTGCAATGATAATTGCAACAAAAATTAGATGTTGACTATTAAATATTAGATGTCTTCTAAAGCAGTACTTTTTTAACAATCTGATATCAGATTATCAAATTGATCCATTTTGTCTTACTGAAACATGGCTGTTGAAGACTGTTAGCTTTAATGAATCCAGTCCTCCCAGTAATAATAATAATACATTATACAGCATTCTGAAAGCCCAAAACGCACCGGAAGTGCCTGTCATGTACGTTCTGAAGTACTGTACATGACCAAACCGTGCTAAAAGGGGCCCTATTTTAACGATCCAAGCGTGAAGCGCCCGGCACAGGTGCGTTCAGCCTTCAATAATCATAGCCGTTTTGGGCGTAACATGCAATCATCAAGTGTCACCTCCCATTGCCTTTAAAAGCCAGGCACGTTTGTACCTTGGCGCATTGCTGCTATGATGGCGGATTTGCTAAGCAGGAAGGAGAGATGTTCAGGAGAAGAAATTGATCATAGCAGATCATATTATAATACTATTTCAAATTAGATAGGGCCCGTTGCGTTATCCTACACCAACCTTGTTGGATTTTGGAGCATCAAATGCGGAGCCTGCGCAAACAAAGCTGTTCTTCTACAGCTGCGCTACCTGTTTGGAGAGAGTTCTTGTAATGATGTGAATGGAATACCAGCCAAAACCACACTCTCGCTGCACTCTGCTGTCTCACTGAATAACTCTGAATGGTCAGTGCTGATCAATAAAACTCTCTCAAATCTCCGGCACAAGGTATTATTTTCACTCTTTGCATCAGAGCTGAAAAACACCTCTCCCAATGTGAGAATGTTGATCATACTCTACATTCTCAAAGGAGCACATTTCTGGTACACAGAACATGGGAAATACCAACTATTCACGTTAGTTTGGGCGAATCAAGCAAGTGTGAATAAAATAATGAAAGCAGAGTAGATTCCAGGCGGAGGAGCTGGAAATACACTCTGCATCTCCTCCTGTACTGTCTGTTTGGCTAATAAGCTCATTTGTTGAGTTTGAAATGTTTATGCGGGCCACTCTTTGCTGCATAGGACACTGCTCCCTCATTATCATCAAATATGCCAACAATGATCACAGGAGACTCAGCAAGCTGTGGCCCAGCACAGATCTGAAAGGAATTTATCCTTTATTTTTAGAGTAGGCCTAGTGATTGAATATTTAGTGAAGTAGTTTCTATGGTTTCTGTCTGTCCTTTGAAGATCCCCTGAACGTGCTGTTGTTTTCGTCTAAAAATATGGATGCTAATTTACTGCTCTGCTACTCCTGATTATGTATAAGTTTCAGGACATGCGGTTTTGGCCTCTGCCTCTTTGTCAAATTTAAATTCAGTGTTTGTTGATCGGATTGAATTCATCTAAATAATTGCAGGATGCAGTGCTCAGTTCGCATAGAGCCTTTTTTATATTAATATTCAGGTCCACCCTGGAAACGTAACTCAGGGTGTGAAGTGATCAAATATTTTATTACTTGAAAAAAAAAGCAACCAACAGTGTGTGGCGTTTGAACTAGACCAGGCTTACTGAAGCAAACAAGGTTTCAACTCAATATTTGCTTCTTATGGAGTTCATCTGCATTTATACGGAACCCCTGAGGTGATATGGAGGGAGAAAAACAAAACAAGAAATAAAAAAATAACATGTACTGGGGACAAACACTGTTTTGCGAGAAATCAAGTTTCATTTGCGGTCTCTTGCAAATCCAACAAACAATGAGGCTAAACTAGCTAGCTAGCTTGTAGCACAACATGATTACATCTCTTTGGTTGTCTAAATACATCCCTTGCTTATTTTGATAAGCATTACTAATTAATACATGCCAAAGTAAAGTGTAATAATGAACACTGTCGTTGACTGTTGAAGTCAATAGCGCTAGTTTGTCATAGCAACATGCTCGTTCATGAGCTTCTTTCTCGTGTCTCTTACAAGTATCGCTCGTTTGTTCTCTTAATACATCCATGGTATAGCTAGCTAGCTATGTGGCGAACTCATGAACTCGCCGTTTAATTGTATAAAATATTCACTAATATTCACTATCACTCACTTTTCATTGTTCCTGAACGTTTACATGTGTATCAAAATAAATGATGAATGTATTTAGACAACCAAGGAGATGTAGTCATGTCATGGTACTAAATAGATACTAGCTAGCTACTAAGGTTAGCCTGCAGTCATTGCCATCAACAGTCAACAACAATGCTTATTATAACAATTCACTTCGGCATGTATTAATTAGTAATGCTTATCAAAATAAATGTTGGATGTATTTAGACAACCAATGAGATGTAATCATGTCCTGCTACTAGCTAGCTAGATACTAGCTTTTCCTCGTTATTTCTTCCCCCTCTATGTCACCTCTGGGGCTGCATAGCATTTAAGATCTAATGAGAACAATAAGTCAGTTTCTTGGTCACGGAAAGCTTGTATCATGTGGACAACAGTGTTGTTGTAATTACTTACAATTCCTCATGGGGGTGACAGAAACTACACACTATAGCTTTAAATAATAAATATAAAAAATAAAAAAGATTAGGACATTTCAGGTGTCCAACTCCAACATTGGGTCAGTTTATTCAGAGATGCTGTTAGCTCTGCCTGTGCGACATACGGAAGTCAGTGTCTCCTGCACTCTACCTTTCTAAACAATGGGTGAGCCAGAGTGCCATCTACGTTTCAGGGGAATCAGGGAATCAACTCAGCTAGTAGGCTAAAACTGTGAGACTTTTGCATCTGGCATGCGTAGTTCTGGTGGCAGGTGACGTGGAGACCAACCCTGGCCCACATCCTTTGAATAATGGCTTTCAGGCTAGTTTAGCCCCGCAACAGGCTCAGTTGGCCCATTCTCACTGGCTAACGCAGCCACGTCCAGGGCCGATGTGGCCAATGGCCGCGACCATCCATCAATCACGGTCATTCCCCACATGGCCCTGTGCTCCTGTGACCATAATCAGTTTGTTAATTCCTACCATAAACACTGCATTTCCAGTAGCAGGAGTTCTACCTTTGATAGCTCATTCTATCCAGCTGCCATGGCGAGTTGAAGCGTTTTGTCTTGCAGAGCTGCTGGGCCGGGGGCCGACATCGCGGAGCCAGGGCTGCCTGTCTGCAACAGATGCTGGAGCAGAGGCGCTGAACTGGTCCACCACCACCTGGATGCTGGGCCAAGAGCTAGCTTTACGGCAGCGGGAGCTTGGGGGACGCTTGTCTCTGCCACATCTGACTGGTATAGCAGTGGCGGAGCTGCGCCTAGCTGCCATTGGCAAGTCAGAGATACTACCGAGCGCGTCAGAGGCAGTACTGTACCAAGGGTCAGCGATGCAGCAGCTAAGGACCGAGGGCTGCCTGCTGTCGCCCGATGCAGTTTCCATCTCTGCGCTGCTGCCCTTGATCCACACCAGCGGTGGGGGAACGCTGTGCTCAGCCAACATCAACTCGACTGCGGGCTCCCCGGTTTTTGTGAACCGGGAACCAACGTTGCAGTGGGAGGCCATCACCACAACGCCTGGAACAAAAGGATAGATTCCACACAAGGGCGGACTTAAGGTTTGTAACCCAGTACTCAGAAAACATAAACGACTCAAACTTTTTAGGACACTTAATGAGGCTAGGACTGTTTGGGACCCGGTGTTTAAAAAGGGGGGTGTTTGGGGGTCAAATGTACGCAGCTTGGTGCCAAAACGTGAACAGATTGAACATTTGTTATGTAATTCTAATGTTGATTTTATGGGTTTATCTGAAACATGGCTCACCAGCTCCTCACCTGAAGCTGCTGTGTCACTACCAGAATACCAATCTTTTAGGAAGAATAGGGGCCAAGGGAGGGGGGGGGGGGGTTCTCATGTATGTTAAGAATAACTTGAAAGGCTATCTGATCAAATGGCCCAGTGACATCACACTGGAATGCGTTGGTGTAAGTATCTCCCTTTCGAGAGAGATGTCTCTGACAGCTATCTGTATCTATTGCCCACCTACTGCTAAAATGGACTTCTATGACCATCTTAAATCACTCCTTACAATATGTAATCATAAAAAATAAATGCTCCTTTTTGGAGATTTTAATGTCAATTGGGATAACAAAACAGACAAAAAATCTCAAGCTTATAACAGATTATTTTAACCTCACTCAGATAATACCCACCGACCCACCAGAATCACACACCACACTCACTATAGAATTGACTTAGTTTTCACCAACAAACCGGAAAGGATTATAAAAACCCACAACCTGTTTACAGGTCTCTCAGACCATAATGTAATCTTTTTTTCTAGAAAGGTAAAACGCTCAGAAAATCCATATCATATTTCAACCAACCACAATAACAATTCCCAAGAACCAGCTAGAAAATGTAGACAGAGCTTTAAAAGATATTAACTGGATAAGCTTTATGGAATGCGAGGATGTGGAAGCTGGCAGTGACTGATTTCTCTCAAAAGTCAAAGAGGTTACCCTCTCTTTCTCCAGGAGGGGCGCCATGGGAAAAAGAAGTGGAACTCCCTCCCCTGGCTTAACCATGCCTGTCTAAAGCTAATAAAGCATAGGGATCAATTATTTCGAAAATCTGTTAAGTCTGGACTTAATATAGACAGACTTAGTTTTACAAGAGCCAGAAATAAACTGACGTCCTAATTACGAAAGGCTAAAGCAAACTTTTTCATTCAAATTATTAAACCGCTGGAGGTAACGGTAAAAAAATATGGCAGATCATAAATAAATTGACAGGGAAACAACCCAAGCAGGACATTAAAGGCTTAGAATTAAAAATGAACAATCTGCTGATGAAAGACCCTGTTGTTCTGGCACAAGAGCTTAATTCCTTTAATTAATTCCACAAGAGCTTTGTTAAATCAATAGTAGAATTGGTGAAACAGTTCCCATCTTCCCAAATTTTATATTCAAAAGATTACAGAACCAGAAGTAATTAATATCATTAAGGCTCTGAACAATTCTAAAGCCAAGGATTTTATAAAGTTACATAAAGAGGCTTTAGCCCCCCCCACTCATGCAGTTGGTTAATTTATCTATAAAAACTTCAATTGTTCTTAAGGCGTAGAAATTGGCCTCAGTTATCCCAATATTTAAAGCTGGAGACAAATCTGACATGAACAATTATAGACAAATAAGCATTCTACCTGTAATTTTGATAATTATTGAAAAATGTATTAGCACATCACTCAACCGAGACTGCATTGGCCATGTTTATGGAAAAATTAAATGTCAGCTAGATAAAAATGGATGTGTTGGTGCTGTATTTCTCGATTTGAAAAGAGCTTTTGATACTGTCAATCACAAAGTTCTGCTATCTAAATTGTCATATTTAATTTTTTCTGGTCAAACTATTAACTAGTTTCACTCATACTTTCTCAAACAGAACAATGCACTATGGTGGGCGGGGTAAGTTCTGCCTATATGGGTAGTTCAGTAAGAGTCCCCCAAGGCTCCATACTAGGGCCCATTTTATTTTCTCTATATATTAATGACTTACCAGAATACTTTTTACATGTTAATGTCCAGCTTTATGCCGATGACACTGTAATTTTTACTAAAGCAAAAGATACTGTTGAGGCAGCACGTTTTCTCTCAACAGCTCTTACACACATACAAACATGGCTCAATAGATCTTGTCTTATTTTAAATGTTACAAATGTTGTTTATGAATGTAAATATTTAGGTGTGATTATAGACTCTAGACTCTCTTTTAAAAACCATGTTAAAATGATATCCAAAAGAATCAAATTCAATCTTCATAATTTTAAACAAAACAGAGGATCTCTTTCAGATTCAGCTGCTCTGATGTTTCTGCTTTCAATGATACTTTCACATGTGAACTATTGCATCACTAGCTGGTCTATGTCGGGTACTACTACCCTAAAACCAGTTGAGCTTCTGTACAAGAAGGCGCTTAAGACTGGATAAAAAAACTTTCTCTTATCATCATTGCAATATCTTAGAGAAATATAACTTACTGAATTTTGATAGTTATTGTAAATGTTCCTCTTTGTGCGAGTTTATTAAATATAGACACACTCGGATCACAAGAGCCGTTGTAAACGGGGACTGTGAGGTTCCTTTCAGAAAAACCTCCTTCAGCCATAATGCACTATCCTATCTATATATTAAAGGCAGGGCATTTTGGAACACACTTCCTCTAACTATAAGGGAGCGCTCCACTTTGGCCTCCTTTAAGAGCCAGGTAAAGCTTAGAGCTAACCAAGCGTGTAACCACTGCTATCTTGTGTTTCCATTTTTTACTAACTTACTTTCTTTTTGTTCCTTCTTGTTTTTATATACTAAATGTTACTATCCTACGTCTTTTTTTTACTGTAACTCCAACCTGCCTATTGGACTGCAGATGGAAATTAGCCCTTGGGCTACAATCTGGCACATTTACGTGTATTGTTGTGCATGTTCATCAATGTGCATTGTCCTGAATTAATAAAATAAATAAATAAGCTCTGGTACCTTGAGTTAAAAGGTCAGTAACACTATGACCTTAGGCCCTTCTTGATGGCAGATACCCGGGTGATTAAGACTTGTCTTCTCTGGTAAAAACAGAAGTGAATCGGTCAAATCAATGACCACTTCAGCACATTCACAACCAGAGAAATCTAATTATCGATCTCCGGAGGCGACGGCAGAAAAAGAAATCCTGTTTGTAAGCCTGTGATCTGCAAGAAATCTTTATTTTTCAGTCCAGTATGCTGTGTGACATTTCAAGACAGCTACCCAATTCCTTTTTAGCCACGGGTATGTCAGTCCCATCACTGCAGTAGGCATCACTGCTGACATGTTTCACATGGCCTCATCCAGCACCACTGACTGATAAGGCCATGGTGCATTTTGGGGGATGGAAACCATTCTCAACGTTTTTGATGACGTCTGCACACTTAATGCTCACATTCCTCTCCATGGCCAAGGCTATCAGTACAAAGGAAGCACAGATGGTCAAGGTTGTGAGAATGCTTTCAGCTATTCTGTCCTTGGATGGAATTAGAGCTTCTAAGGAGAAAAAACTGGTGAGGAAAGATTACGTGAAATTTAATTATTCCAATGTTAGAATGCAATTACAGATAAGGCAACAGTAATTTTTTGCAATGTCCTTTGGAACAAGTTAAACATGTTAAAGAGATGTTTATTATTTCATCCATGAGAAACAGTCAGTTACAATACATATATATATATATAATATAATAAATACATATACACACATATATACACGGTATATATATACACAGTATATATATATATACATACTGTACGTACATACACCTCTTCTCTCCGATCTGTGAAACTGTCAGCCAACACCGAGCACGCCAAGAAGAAGACGGTGAGCGCCATGATGAGGCTAAGAGTGTGAATCTTCACTGGTCTCACGATTCAATTACCATTATCCTTTCAATGATGTGTCCGGAGGCTGGCTGCATCTCGATGCGTCACCTCCTCAATATTATTATATATTGCTACACATAACATATGGTTTTCTTCAACAAATTCAAACAGTCACATATACATAAATTCCCCCCTTTTTATTGTATCTGCTAGTAAAAAAAGACACTTCCTGAATGTGGTGGAGTCTGAGCACAGCAGGCAGCAGGCAAAAACAAAAAAGCAGCGACCAGAAAATCATCAAGGGACATCAGCAGGCAATAATCAATTATTTTCCGTTGCTGCATCGATGCAGAATCATCCTGGTCTGCAATGATTCCTTATAACACCCCTAGAAGACGCAGGGCCACACCCTGTACGGCTTCAGAGGGTAAATCTGATCCTGAACACCAAATAAATGAGTCACACACTTCATCTACAGAGAGATTCCCCGTTCGGAGTAACAGGCTTTATTACTTACATATCAGCAGCTCAAGACCCAAGAAGAAACAGATAAAGAAAAGGGTCTTTTGGATGGCAAGTTGAGTTCCAAAGCCTTTCCAGAGTGTTCTCTCCACCAGACTAAAGTTATCTACATGTATTGTGTACGTGTCTCAAATACTACCAGAGCTTTAAACACGGGAAATATCCATTACATGTGCAAAATGTGTGATTAATTTGCGATGAATTACAAGGTAACTATGGACAATCATGCAATTAATTACAATCAAAAATTGCAACTGATTGACAGCCCTAATACACTTACAGACACAAACAAAATAAGTTATTAAATTAAATAGATTGCTTGTAAGTCATCCATGGATCCTATTTAATAGCCATGGGTTACCTATAATGGCATAGTTTTTTTCTCCAAAAGGAGCGCATGAGTTAATAAGATAAGATATACTTTATTGTAGGGCTGGGCGATATAGAGAAAATCAAATATCACGATATTCTTGACCAAATATCTCGATGTCCACATTGCGACAATATTTTATGGTTGACTATTGCTGCTGCTTTCCCAAAATGTTATTTCACAATGAGATTTTTGATAAATATTCTCCAGAAATGATTTAATGACTTAGTGGGTAAAAATAAATAACAGAAGAGGTGGTAAGTTCAAAAAATGACATCACTTTACTGTAATGCAGCCTGTAAAACATGTAAAGACAACACTTACCATATTACAATATTACAATATATCCAACATGTATACAAACATCAATATATTACCCAGCCCTACTTTATTGACCCCAAAAGGGAAATTTGTTTTGGACTCTTTCCGTTCCGCAGCTTTACAAAGACAACACAAAATACAGGCAGTAAGCATCTCTCAGCATCATGCAACACAAACATGCTTTCACATAAATTAGAAAGGTACCTTCATAGTAAGCCTATTAACTACTCCTTCATTGGCACTTTTTAATTGAACAACCCCATCGGCTGCATTCTCTGCGATAAGTGCAGCTAGTGTTAATTTTGTCACCTATTTTTAATTTAGGCTTGTGCCAAATGTCCTTGTTAGTTTTAGTCAAATTTAGTCATTCACATATGTTTTTTTGTTAGTCGTTTAAGTTTTAGTCGACTAAAAGTCTCATCATTTTAGTCTAGTTTTAGTCAAAAGCGAAGTCATTCTCACTATTTCAGTCAAATAGTGTTTCACACGTCTCAAATATTGGTTAAATGCCATAATTACCTGACAATATACATTTGTTGAACGATTTCTGTTGAATGCAACTTTGTTAAATGGTGGTTCTATGGTTTTATATCAAGCCTCTTCCGTCATGCAAATACAATCGTACACAGATGCATGTTAAATAAGCGCCAGGGCTCCTGGGCTCTACAGCCTGTCTCAGCCTTGCCTGGGACTACACGCTGTAGTAGCTTCTTCAGCAGGCTAACCCGGGCTTCTTCCCTCCCCCGCCCGGGCCACATTGCTACCTGGACATGTGACTGCTAGATGAAAACAGGGACACGCCGAATCTCTAGATGAGCCGCAGCCAAATTGAACCGCGGCGCTCTAGTTCTATTTTATGATAAAAAAGTAGAGACGAATGTAGAAGAAAATGAAGATGAACGAATGAAAATTTTCTCTTAGTTTTTATTTTATGCAAAACATTTAAGTCATGTTTATTTAGTCTTAGTCAGCGTTTTTGGAAATTGCTGCAGTCTTGTCATCGTCTTAGTCATGGAAAAAAGGTCGTTGGCGAACATATTTAGTCTTGTCTGACAAAATTAACACTAAGTGCAGCACAGCCCTTACACAATAACATATTACACAGCTAACACGTTACCCAACCGCAATAGCCTAAATGTTGCTCAAATGACATAATGCACAACTCAAATAGCCTACGTATTGCACAAATGACACAATGCACAGACCTAATGCACAACCCAAACAGCCTACGTGTTCCCACATTAAGCCACTGAATGATATTAGTGCATCTTTTTTGCAGAAGGAAAGATTCATATGAATAAAGTTCCCCAACATTGTAATCACAGTAGAGAACGATGTTTTCTGTAATAAAACATTTTAACACAAGTATGTACGAATACCAGTATCTACTTTGCAGATGAAACCGTTTTAAACAGGGTAGGAAATTAAACTCAATGACCACCATGAGCGACAGCTAGCAAGCCTTTGAGTGTGAATGGTCATTAGTCACATGGCTAACAGTAGCCTTTTTTTTTTTTACATGGGCTGGTATATTAAACTGGGACTCACCACAAACACCTGATATATTCAACGTTGCCATGCGAATATGTCTCAGCTTTACAAGTTGACACAGGCTGCCTGTTTGCACCATTAAACCATCAACCGACACAAAACCTTTATAATGCAACAGGCCTCCTTTACCTGTTCTAACATAACTGCAAAACTAGGGTCAAGCCCTGATCCGGGTCACAGCTTTACATCGTTAACTTATGTTCAGCTTTCAGATCAAACTCAAAGATATGGGTCCTATAAGTCTGGCTGCAGGAGGGCTTTATTGGGTGCCATCTGTGAGCCAAAAAGGGAAAACAAAGAGGGAGGGCAAAAGAGAGAGCGAGAGAGAGAGAGAGAGAGAGAGAGAGATCAAGTCGGGAATTGGGAGTATGGCAGAGAGAAGAATGCTTAATTAAGCAGAATTGCTTCATAAGCATAGCAGTTCCCCACATCAGCTGAATGGGTATCTAAATATTCTTAGCAAACAGGGGATCAATTCAATCTATTTGCTTTTCTTTTCCAGAGAAAATGTGTGCTTCATTCCTGATACATTTCAGCCAGCGGTTGGCTTTATAGCACTCACAAATCATTCAGTGCCGCTGCAGTTCCTCCAGACAGTTCCTAAGCCTATTAATTTAATCTGCAACACCAACACAATTTATTTGGATGTATTATATTCACATTGTTTTTCACTGTCTTGCACAGTTGAAGTGTAAAGTGAAGGTTTTATCCCACACCTTAGCTTTCATATGAGCTATGTGTGTGTGTGTGTGTAGGACACTACTGAATACAGCATAAAAGAGTAGGTGTGCACATACGGCTCAATTCACACCTAAATTGGTCAAAATCAACCTGGCTCTTAAGCCCATGTCCTCCCAACAAGTGAACATCTAAAAAGGGATGAGACGAGTATTTAGGACCTGCCGCAACTCAAACCATTAGCAGTCTAACACTCTGTCCTTGTTTCGACAGATCTATCAATCAGCTAGTGGATTTAAAACAATATAAACTCAAGGTATCAGGGAAAAAGTCACCTTTGCAGAAGCATACAGCGGGCGTGACCCGGTATATTTTGTAAGAGTGTCCTGTGTTCCTGTCCAGTCCCTGTGTGGACACTGCTTTGAGACAGCAGACATGGCCTGCAGCCATGTTGTCAGATTGATCACATACTTTAGATATCCAGTGTCACATTGAAAACCTCTGCATGCAAACAGGAATACAGTACAGTGACTGCAGTGACTGCATGTAAATTACAAAAGGTTTGACTGTTGGAATTGAAGTGAATGCAGCATCACACACACACACACACACACACACACACACACACACACACAAGAGCACCACCCTCAGTCACTGCAGCAGCCACATGCATGACTGATCAGCCAGGTGGGTGGAATTAACATTGAAAGACAAATATTTTGGAAATTAATATTAACCGCATTCCTCACAGTGAAAACATGGAGAACATGTGGTCTCCATTACAAGGAACTGGAGTCAACAGTCGGCGGAGAGGGCGCTTCCTGTCCTCAACACAGTCGCACATTTCAAATCTCAAAAGCAATTCATGGTGTAAACTCAGCTTTAAAAAGCGCTGTTCAAAAACCCCAGCTGTTTCTCAATCTCAAGGATGCAAGAACGGACTCGCAAGTTCACGAGCACACAGTCCAAGACCATGTTTTCTTGCTGTTATTGCACAATAACCCTGCAAGAGGCCGCTGGCACTGCTCCAAAATAGCAGCAAAAATACACAAATACTACCACTTTATAAACTATTTCAACCAGATCCACAAAAACAATACATTTCAGTATTGCAATATTACCAAAAAATAAAACATATTTTTTTTGTTTATGGTTAAGCTACAAGTAGGGCTGGGTGTTACATTTTCAATACTAATACCAATACCGTGACTTTGATACAAGTTCCTGAACGAGCCTTTTTTCAATACCAATTTTATTTAAAAAATCCTCTACGACGTGTAACGTCGACAACAAACAGCTTGGTGGAAGCATGATGCATGCTGATTGGCTCACTGACACTGAAGAGATTTATGCTGCGTTCCAGGCATCCCGTAACTCATGTGAAAGTGCCGTGGAACGGCAGTCAAACTCGTAACTTACTACTCGTGAACTCATACCACATTGTTGTACTCCCAGTTACAGTTTTGATGTCACACGCATAAACAACAATGGCGACCCCTGTTGATGCCATACAGACGCCGTGAGAAATGGTATAAATAGGCAACGTAAAGTAATTCCACACATTGTAATCAAAACAATACACATACGATTGTGTGCTACTACAGGTTATGTTTATTAAATGAAGCCCAAAATTGGTCGCCAACTAGAAATCGCTAGTATCAGCTAGCGTTAGCTAACGTCAACGTTAGGTAGCTGCTAGCTAACACTAGCTAGAAGGGTTTGTCGTGACTGGAACGCAGCTCCTTAGGTATTGAAATTTGGTATTGAATGACGAGGCATTTCTCCAACTCAATACTATAGAGGCAATTCAGTCAGTGCATAAAAAGTATTGAATTTGGTACCCACCCCTTATTTACTAAATAAGTAATTAGTAAATAAGGGGTGTAAGTAAATATCCCTACTAATATTAGTGTATTAGTTTTAGTCAGTTAAACAAAATTTAAAAAATAATCACGCCAGAATGGATATGCATTGGAGTGTCCTACAGGGGTGTTATTGTGTTGTGTGGAATTATCATTTTCATGGTACGGACAACAGGAAATTAGCAATGAAAATAATAAACTTTGTGTCATCTCTCAAGTCTAAATAATATATGTCTTATCATGTTGCCACTTTATTTACAACTCTGCTTCTAAAATATGTATGTAATAAAAGCAAATACACTTAAAAATATGTATGAACTGAAATATTAAATCTAAAGCATTGATATGTTATAATGCATTTATGCATTTACAAGTCTGTCAAAGAGAGACAGGTCTCTCTGCCCGATGCTGCTCACTCCCTCGCCGCTGGCTGCTGCTCTGTAACATTAGCTGCTGCTTTGTAACGTCAGCCGCTCTCTGTAACTTTAGCTATGTAACTGTCACTACCAAATGTGAGTCGAGTGCAGATGTGAGTTGAGCATGCTCAGATTTAAACGGTTTACGGCAAATCCTGTCATACCGAAATTTGTGAAATCCATGAAATAAATAAAATAAAATTCTCATTACAAACAATAACAGAAGATGGACATCATTTCAAAAAAACCTTTTAGCTATCTATGATTGTTAGATTGCTAACGTTAGCTCAAAACGCCATTCACATGGCAGCCTTTGCTGTGTTTGATTGCTAACTTGTAGCCAGCAGTGAACAAATTTCATTAAGTAGGTCAATTTTTACTGTATTGACATTACAAAATTGTTAGCATCTTGTATGCTACTTGTTGTAAACTGACGCATGCGTAACTCAAATCTGCACTTGACTTACATCAGGTAGTGACAGTAGCGTTAGCCACTGCTCTGTAACGTCGGCCACTCTGTAACGTTTGCCACTCTTTACAACGTTAGCCCCTCTCTGTAATGTTAGCTGCTCTCTGTAAAGTTAGCCACACTCTGTAACATCTGTGAGCGGGACTGGCCAAGGGGAAGACTGGCCAGCCGGCTAACTAGCATTTGCAGACCTGACAAGCACTCGCTGGTTCAGTTGTGGCACCAGTTTGTGGAACTTCTAAACTCCAAAGCAAATTTGGATCAAATTGTCAATTTGCCATCGATTCTCTTAAAACTGCCTATATTCAAAGTCTAAACAGTTGATTTCTTACCTAAAAAGTTCTCAGAAGTGAATTTAGTGATGAATTAAATGAGAATTTATAAAAATTGCCCCGTTGTTGGTCTGTCTATGTACCGGAAACCTCATTAGATGCCAGAAAATGTAATTGTTCTTTTGAAATGCGAACTTGTGTATTGGGACAGTACATACGCCACAGAATATGACGTTTCACAGGGACACAAGCAACTGTGTTTGCAATTTAGGCAAAAAAAGTGTGAAAGTTCTGTCATAAACAATCGTATATCCTCACACCTCTGTTAGTGGGTATATGGAAATCCTTGACTTTTTTGTACACTACACCGTTGGTTAGTTCTGACATTTAGAAGAAAATACTTTTGAAATATTGTCATTTATATTGTCACATAGGGCAGAAACGTTTCATCTTAGAGCAATAACAACAAGGCCTGAAGTCGCTTTTAGAAAACTACTGGCTTGTATGGATGCTGCTCCCCAAAGTTGTGCTTTGAGTAATAAAGAGAGACGTTTGGGTTGTATGGATGGGCGGAGTGTGGGCAGGGAGGGAGAGAGGGGTGGGGGTGAGGGGAAGAGAGACGACGGTGTCACAGTAATTTTTGTCAACTGGAAGAAGAGGCGCTCAGTAAGGGAAAAGTTCCTCCTGCTGCTGCACTCAGCTAATTCAAACTCAGCCTTTACACACGCACACACACAGACACACACACACACACGTCACACAACAACACAAAGCACAACACTGATGCTGCAGTGGCCAGTCATGTAACTGTAGATCAGACTAGCGGGTGTGTTTTGAGGCGGTGTGAGAGTCCCAAACAGGAAACAGGAAACATCACTGCCTCTATTGCTGCCACAAGAAAGTTTTAAAACACCACAAACAAACACAAGCTCCAAACTGCCTAGGAGTTTGGGGAACAGCTGACTGTTTCCTCAGTCCCTCACAGTTTTATCTTTGTCTTTTTCTCCGGGAAATGAAGCTGCCTTCAAGTGCACTCGGAAATGCCCAGATCTATAAACCATGTGACAGAAAACAGTAACTTTGAAATATAAAGTCTATTGGTGCTACATTTTGGGGGAGGGGGTGTAAAGAACAAAACAGGACATTACACACATTTCAGTGAAATTCCCACGGCCGCACAACCCTGCGGAGTCGCTTTTTCTAGTGTGAATGGACCCTGAGGGAGAAATCTTTTTTGTAATTTGGGTGAAACAACCCTTTAACCTGTATTTTCATTCTCTGAGTGAGTGAGTGACAGGCCAGCAAGCAGTGAGACCCAAGGTGAACGGACTGATCCAAAGCAAAGATGGCATGTGCATCAGAGAGACAGACACACTCTGGTCCCTCCACAGAACAACAACTAATCCAGCTACCCACCTATCAGATTGTCAAAGTCACCTATAAGACACACACAGCAGAGGCTGCCAGAGCCCTGCAGGATGTCTAACCTCTGGCACTGGACTCTTGTGTCATCTCCAGAGGCCTGCCGCTGCTCAGCTTCTCTATAGAGACGCAGGACGGAAACAGCTGAACTGGTCTTGAGTTCAGCGCGGCGCACTGCACACCAGATGACATGGGCTGATCCATGAGGAGTTCTGTGATATAATCTCCGTTCTGTAAACTGAGTTGCCATTAAGGTGTGAGGCCAAAAGCAACCAGCTGAAAGAGACAGATCAGAGGGAGGAGGTGTTGGGAATTTGGACCTCATTCTCCCACAGTTCCCTTAGATCAGGCAAGTTTAGCTGTTTTCAGCGTGAATGACGGATAAAAAAAAAACAGGTTCTCCTGTAAAAAGGCTGAGCCGAGGACACTGTGTTACCTTCACTTCCATGTGACAGAAACAGGCAGTTGGATGAACTTTCAGCACAGCATTGCTTCAACTTCACTTAGCAGTCAGGCCAAACATGCTGTCACTTAATACGTGTGTGTGTGTGTGTGTGTGTGTGTAGTAGAAAAGACTGCTTCCATTATGAACTCAAGTCTCATCCATCAAATTTATTCAGCTGCAGAGCGAAGGCGACAGCGCCATGAGGTAGAATATGCTGCTTTACCACGGCCTGTCGCACCCTACTCCCATAATGCAACTAATGAAAGCTCCCATCACCCCATGGACAACTGGACTAATGGTAATGTAATGTCACACACACACACACACAAGTGTGGTGAACTTTATAGAGCTGTAAGACAAATATCCCTTGATTTTAAATATAATAAAGCCATTTCTGTTTCCTTTGCACCAAACTAAAAATGTGAATCTGTGTATGTATATCATGTACTGACATATGGGACTGCAGGCAATATGTGTCATTTGGGGAGTCGTGGAAAAACACTGACTTTAACTGCATGAATAAATGCTGAACAACCAGCACCGTGAAAACTACCGGAGGCAAGACTTGAATCTTCTAGACATCTTCCATCTCCAGAATGGAGGTTATAACTTGAGCGCACTGCCTCTCAGTTAGCTTTCAATTACACACAACAGCTGATCCATTTCAATAATGAAACACAGAATCCACCATCTATAATGCAATAATCTGTAGTGATCCATGTAAAGTGACTGTGGGGCCTTTTGCACACAGCTCCTACACAACAGACACTGATGGGGACCATTATCAGGGGACAAATATAAGTTCTTTTGTATCAGTTCATGGTTAGGTTGGGTTATTTTCATACTCCTTCAACACTTTCACAATGACCTCAGTGCTATCATTAACAACAGGGATCGATGAGCCAGTAATGCAATGTGAAATTAGATCTTCTAGGCTACATTTTACACCATTCCCCTGCTTACAGAAACTGTCAGACTAGCTAGGCTATTACACTTCTTTTCCAAATGTTGTCATGTGCCAACAATACTACCACACACACACTCATACACACACACACACACACACACACACACACACACACACGGACCTCACTAGTAGCATAAAATCAGTGCTCACTCCGCAGCGGGAACGAGTAACGAACTTACCCAGGAACAGTGCGAGGAGAGGAGCAGCAGGCATTCCGGCATCCAGCACGATAGATCCAGCAGGACAGAGTGAGAGAGAGAAAGAGTGTGGGGGGTGTGTGTGTGTGTGTGTGTGTGTGTGTGTGTGTGTGTTGGACTTCACAGCGCTAACGGCAGGGTGAGCATCGTCTCTTTCATACAGCGGCAGCGTGCTCGCTCAGTGACTGAAGCGCAGCTGCATGAGAGCTCCAGCAGAGCCGCTTCTCCTGCCCGTGTGTCCCCGCCGTATCCTCTCTGCCCGTGTGTCCCCGCCGTATCCTCTCTGCCCGTGTGTCCCCGCCGTATCCTCTCTGCCCGTGTGTCCCCGCCGTATCCACCCTGCCCGTGTGTCGCCGCCGTATCCTCCCTGCCCGTGTGTCCCTGCTGTATTTTCGGCTGTATCCTCTCTGTCCACTGCGTGTAAACCCAAAGAGGAGATGCAGCAAGGTGTGCCCGCCCGCCTGCCTGCAGCAGCCGGTAAAATGGGGACCTCTACAGTTGATATGGGCGTACACCTCTGTTCCATGTGTCCTCCTAAGGGACAAAGAGGACATTGTAGCCTACTGTCAATACCACCTAAAAGTAGTGTGTGGTCCTTAGTCCACAACCATCTCCACTGTCTTCAGAGCATTACACTCCTAGATGTTCTGCAGAGGACTGTCCATTGAGGAAAAGGTTGAAAAGCACTGCACTCATCTCTAACCTAACTCAGATGGTGAAAAAGGTAACAAGAGTTTATTGTAATTGTGCTGTATTAACCACGTATTTACAAATAATAGTGAGTTATGTTCCAAAGCGGCATCTGTCCCTGCCGGGGTTTGTAAGAAAAACTCAAATTCCCAAAGTTGGGTCTAAAGTACTCCAGAAGAGATCACACAGAGTGTTTTGTGAGGACGACTTTATTAAAGTTTTGAGAATGCTGAGTGGAACCAAGTACTGGCTTTAAGAGGTTGAAAAACCCCTCAGCATGTCCCATTAGGACAGTTTACAGTAAGATAAGATAAGGATGAATGGATCAATGAAGAATTGAGGGAGTGTATACATAAAAGATGATGAGCTGAAAAGAACTACAATTGACTCTAAGGCAGTGGTTCTCAAACTTTTTCGGTCATTCCCCACTTTGGACAAGGGGGAATTTTCAAGCCCCACCTGCCCCCATCGCCCCAACACAATGCTAATGAAATACGCAACAAGCTTAAAATGTTCCAATTTATTGAATTAACAAGTAGTATCAGTGTAGTAACAAGTTGTATCTAAATACAAACTATTCACATCAAATAACAGCAAGTTCAAAAATAAAGAAAATAAAAGTGAAGCGGTGTCAAAATTTGTATCAAGCTCAAAAATAGAAAAAAAAATAAAAGTGCCACTTAGCAATGTGTTAATAAAAGAAAAGAAGTGAAATCCATCTGGCAAGACAGGTCTATTTATCCCTGCAGTAGTGTCTGCAATGAGCCTGTTTTGCATTGCAAAATTTCTCAAAGAGGGGTTGCAGGCTTGATACTGCCACTCTCAAGTCATGCTCAATGTTCAGCTGAGATCTGTACTTTGTTTTCAGTGAAGCAACAGCTGAAAAGCCCATCTCACAGAGATATGATGTGGCAAAGGGAAGACGAATGCACACAGCTCTCTGCCCGATGAGTAGATACTCCCTCTCCACTCCAAACCAGAATTCACTAAGAGTCTGAGCTTTAAACCTGAGCCTCAGGGTGGAGTCAGATGTCATGTCAATAAACTGGTCAACCTCAGCAGACCTAAAATCAGCAGGTGCTGCAGACAGAATAGAAATAAATAGGCTTACTTTAGTTGTCATTGCATAATAAACTCAAAGAAATCTGTCTGACAACAATCCATTCCAGTTAGTAAGTAGCATACAACATAAATAAACGCATGTATAATATATGAGTATAAAATTCAATAAAATGTCAAAATACCAACCTGCTGCTTTGAATGGATCCATAACCCAGGCATACTGAGCACTGTTGTTTGGGAAGTATTTTAGAAGCAATCCACTCAGGGAAGAGATGTGCTGCTTAATACATGGGATCACTGTGGTGGCTCCAGATTCAGTAGTTTCAGCAATTTCACTCAGGTTCTCAAAGACATATATGTTTTCCTGATCGAGGCGGCTGCCCCATACCTCAAACTTTCGGATGAATGCGGTGATCTTGTTTGCCAGGTGAGGTAGGTGCTTGTTTTGCTTGAAGCTGAAGATTTAATTCATTCAGCTTGCCAAACACATCGCTAAGGTAGGCCAGTTTAAACAGAAATTGTTCATCACTGAACTTGCTTGCAGACTCATACATGCGCTCCTCCTCCAAGAACATCCGAATCTCTGCCCTGAGCTCAAAGACGTGTGACAGCACTTTGCCCCGGGAGAGCCACCGTGCTTCACTGTGAACCAGCACAGATGTGTGATCAGCTCCCATTTCCTCACAATCTGCGGAGAACAGTCACGCTTTTAAAGGTCTCTTTATTAGCGCCTGCAGCCCGTTTCTTGACCCTGCCATGGTCTGTGCGCCATCAGAGCAAAAGCCCACACAGTTTTCCCATTTAAGGCTGTGTTCTTTAAGATTATTGTCCATGATCTTACAGTTCATTAGCTGTGGCTCTATTTTTTAAGTATTTGCAAAACAG
This sequence comes from Etheostoma perlongum, assembly GCA_026937815.1. Classification (NCBI taxonomy): domain Eukaryota; kingdom Metazoa; phylum Chordata; class Actinopteri; order Perciformes; family Percidae; genus Etheostoma; species Etheostoma perlongum. Next base: position 19,512,368 of record CM049383.1, on the reverse strand, counting down.
CAAATCCTCGCACAGTGACTCTCCATTCACAAAGCGGACGTACAATGTGAACAAGCAGTCTTTATTGCTGTCAGTAGCTTCGTCCACTTGTAAAGCAAAACAACTGTCTTTTACTTTTTGAGTTGAGTTGCTCCTCAAGATCACTGGAAATGTTGCATATACGTCTCGCAATTGTGTCGTTTGACAGGGGGACAGCTTTTAATTTTGCTGCGCTTGACTCGTCAAGCATAATTGACACCATGTCTAGAACAGCAGGGAGAACGAGCTGCTTGGCAATTGTGTGTGTTTTTTTGCATTGTGTAATTCTGTATGCTACTCTATATGAAGCCATCTGTGCCTTACTGTTTACTGATGCAGCTTTTACCATGCAAGTCTCCTGTTGACGGTATTCTGCCAGTTTTCTTTGAAAGAAATCAAGTGGCTTTTTGACGTGACTGGGGTGTGTGGTCTCTAGGTGTCTTTTTAATTTGTTGGGTCTCATACTGTCTGCTGCTAGCGGTTTAAGACACAGGACACACATCGGTCTCTCCTCTGCCCCCACCACCGCTGCCGTGAATCCAAGAGCAAGATACCTTTCATCATATTTTCTTTTCGGTTGGCTTTTTGGTTGATTAGGCCCGTCTGGTTTGTGTTTCTCTGCTGGTGCTGGATCGACAATTTTTGAGGTCCATGTCACAAAGGAATCCATGTTGTGTTTCCCAGACTAGCCTGCTACCCATTGGCGCGAAACAGAAATACACATATATAAATGGGCGCAAAAGTTTGTTCCGCTAAAAAAATAATATTTTGACGTCACGTCAATCATTATTTTGGCACTTTGTTTCTAGTTAAATGTTTCTCATATCTATTGTTCTTTTAATTTAGACTGCATGTAGGCTAGTAATGATTACTTTGTTTGTGGCTGTGATTGGTCTAATAAGCGGCAACAGACAACTATAAGGACGGTTTGGTATCACATGGGCTGCATTTATAGTCACACAAATACACACACACACACACACACACACACCCACTGGAACTTTGGCGCGCCCCACCTGTCACGTCTCAATTCCCCACCAGTGGGCCGCGCCCCACACTTTGAGAACCGCTGCTCTAAGGGAACTGAAAAGTAGCAACCGTGTTGCAAAATGAGAACCAAGGTTACAAAGTTGAATAGGAAAAGACAAGAAAACTATTATCAAAATAAATTCAGTAGAAGAAGGATGATGGTAACAAACTTTGGAAAACCTTAAATGACATTTTTTCTTTCACTGAAGTGAATGGTATTGTCCTAAGCAAAAGCAAAAGACATTGGCTGAATCCCATTTCTCCGTCTTCCATATTTTTTTTTTGATGGAGGTTCTTTTTTTCACTTTTTCCCATTTTTGTTGTCAAACAAATATTTTTTTAAATGCTAATAAAAGCTTTTAGGGTTTAAAAAAAAAGTTTGTTTGTTTGATTTTTTTCCCCCTGTGTTATAAAGCTTTTTCCAACATTTGTCACTTTTTTTTAACGTTTTGTCATAGTTCTGATATGGAAACCTTTTGTAAACGGGTCAAATTTAACCCAAGGACAACAGGAGGGTTGTCCTTGGGTAACCCCCGTCTACCACCGGTGCAGAACAGCCGTGGATCCATTCTGGAAGTCCGGCGAAGGTTTCCGTTAAAGTCTGTATTTCGACAGACTGGAATGGCTGCATCATCACTCCGTTCCAGCTCCTGCGATCCGCAGCCCTGATAGATGGTTTTATTCTACGGATACAAATATTTGGACACAGCGAATCATATTACCCTGCACTACACCTTGAAAACATAGAGTTGTTTCCTCTCTACTTCTCTGAATGGCAACAAACTGTTGATTTTGTGGTTCTATTCTACATACATTTGCAAGATCTGGTGGGTCCTCGAGAAAAGCTGTCAGTCATGGGTATTGCAAAAAAAACGCACGTGGTGGGCATGGAGCCGACATCGGCGGAACCGATTCGCAGCTGTTACTCATCCAGTGGAAATTGGGGGGTAAAGAACACAATGGGCTCCCCTAAGTGGGGATGACATGTCAGCTCAAATAATAACCAATTTGATCTTGAAAGAAATGTGTTTTTGAGTGTCAACCTATTGAAGCTTTTAAATGTGAAGAAAAAAAACTACTTGATGGTCTAAGTAAGGTCAACCATCTGGTGTGGAGGCTACGGACGCTCAATGGAGGCCAGCTTTTCCTGGCCCCCCTTGGAGAAAAAATAAATATTTTCAGCCAATCAGATTGAGGCCAGGTTTTACCGAGATTGATACTGAATAGTCAATTCATCATAAAGAAAAAAAACAGGGAATCCAAGTTTAACCTTAGCAACGGGAAAAGCTTAATCTTTTTGTGATGGGAGCTATGCCAAAACTGAATGGCTAACGGGAAGCGCTAAGTTAAACCGGCTTTTCTGCTGGCCCTGCCTCTTGTTTGACCGGTCAAGCTGCAGTAGCTCTTTAAACAATCCATGGAGGTAAGCCGGATTTGCTCATCTTGCAAACCTCTCATGGGCCATAGAGAGGCATTCAAAATCACCAAGTCACATTAAACTCAAACTTTTCGGACAAGTGAGGATAAATGAAGCACTGGATCAAGTGGCTGTAATAAATCAAGGCATAATCAAACGTTATTTCAGACCCAGGGGGATCCATATCACAATAAAAAAACACAGAGTAAAACATAAAAATACAAAGATACAAAGCCTTCCATAATGTTCAGTGTCTAACACACAGACATGTTTGGCAATGGTTCCGCAGTCTTTTTTTTAAGATTAATTTTTGGGGATTATCCCTTTATTATAGTTACAGTGGATAGACATGAAAGGGGGAGAGAGAGATTAGGGATAACACGCAGCAAAGGGCCGCAGGTTGGATTCAAAATCAACTTACTGTTTGCATACACTCAGAAGCTGTTGGAGACCAGCACTATATGGGTTAAAGATGACCAAATCATCTGCGTACATAAGGTGATTAGATTACATCCTGTACCACATGCATTCAAAACCCACAACAAATCATTCATATACATATGAAAAAGAAAAGGAGACAGAATTCGTCCCTGGCAAACACCATTGGTCACTTGGAAGGGACCAGATCTCACTCTCATTGTCTGATGCGAGTACCAATCCACCAAGACTTGAATTAAAAAACCAGACAGCCCACTTTAAGACAATTTAAAAATAATTTCTCATGATGAACACAATCAAATACTTTAGAAGCATTAATGAAGCGCACGAACATTGTGGAATTTGGCCTATTATATTAAAAATTAACTTTAGTGCAAAAATACATAAATCAGTGTCAGGCTTTTGTTTCAAACCAAACTGGTTATCAGTAGACAGGACTTACCTCTCAAGTCTACACAAAAGAAGCACTTTGGACATGATACTGGCCAGATCTTTTGGCCTGTAGTTATCTGAGCTGTTCAGCTTCCCCACTTTATCTTTAGTAACTGGTACTAGCACAACAGAGAGCATAGAATCAGGTAACTAGAGCCCAACCTATAAAAAAGGATTTTAATGGCCGGTACCAATACAAATATGTGGTTATTTAAAAATCCTATATTCCGGTATATTGGCCGATATATATTTTAAAAAACAAAATCCAGAAAAGGGTAACAAAACGTAAACCGATTTCCCTAACATTAGTTATTTGTAGTTAGTTATGAGTTCGCACTAAAATAGTATGATAATAATTTGTTTTATTGTCACAACAGAACAGAGGGACATCAAAATATATTAACGTTCTAATAAATAAAATGTAGAAAAATCCAAACTTAAGATATGAAACCTAAAGTCCTTTGAACAAAAACACAATAAAAAAAAGGGACGCTGTAGAGCGCCCTCTGGAGGACAAAGTATCCAACACCAACACTCATGACATGGTTGACCGTCTGTTTTTATTAATTTTTTAAATATTCATTTATCAGAATCATTTATTTGCCATTATAAATGATTCTGATGAATGAATATAAAAAAAACGCATCATAAATGCTAATACGAAATTCAGGAAATGCCTAATATTGGCCAGCCAATATATCGGTCGTCGGGTTCTAATCCTGGATAATGCGTTGTTCTAGACGTACTCCCAGCCTGCAGGATTCCCAAGCTGTGAGATCACTCAGCTGGTTGAGACCTACCCACTGTTTGATGAACAGAGACTGAGAAATGAACTGCGGGTCATTCGTGCAGATGCCGTGTTTGGCAAGCCACCAGCTGAGCTGCTGGATATGCTCATGATAGATGAGCTGACCAATGCCTTATCTGAAGTTTGCAAGCTACTGAGGCTGATGCTCACCATACCCGTTACAAGCACATCTGCAGAAAGGTCTCTTTCATGCCTGAAGAGGATTAAAACCTACCCCAGAAACAGCTGTGGACAAGAGAGACTGGGCTACTTGGCAAAGATATCAATGGAAGCCACTGTAACCCAAGACCTGAAGTCCCGTGGAGAGATAGAGTATAACAGAGTGTTTTGCCACAGCGTAGGATAGGAGACAGGGGCTGTCCGTCCCATGTCCCATTCATGTCCCATTCAGCGTTGCAGACAGCAACATGGCCCTCCGCGTAAAATAATATGCTTCTCCATCTATTGTTTTATTGCTATTTTGCAAAAGGTTACAGTATACATTGTTGTATATATTGTCTGTGGAGCATACTCCCTTGTTGTCTTAATTGGGCTACTTCACTTTAAGATTGCACATACATGACATTCTCTCTTATGCAGTCCGTAGCTTATGTAGCCCACTAGTGGCTAGTAGTACTAGTACTAGTACTGGGCTATTAGTAGTCTGCTGTAATGCTTCAAACAACCAAATCGTTGTTTATGTTTAATGTTGAACCTATATAGATTTGCCGTGCATGCCTCTTTTAGAGCAAACAGAACTGTTTTTTCTTGTTGATTGCAGTTATATTGTTGATGTCCCCTCATAGGCACATACTTTCATTTTTCCTATGTGTTGTTTTACAGTATTTGGACAGCAAAATTAAATCGCACCTCATGTTGTTTTGTTGGCTTAACTACGAAAGGGATACAGGGGCAAATGAACGTTTCTGCTTTTTATTATTTCAATCTTTTTCTGTAGCTTAGGGTTAGGGTAACAGTGAAGAAAATAAGTATTTGAACACCCTGCTATTTTGCAAGTTCTCCCACTTAGAAATCATGGAGGGGTCTGAAATTGTCATCTTGCATGTCCACTGTGAGAGACATAATCTAAAAAAAAGAAATCCAGAAATCACAATGTATGATTTTTTAACTATTTATTTGTATGATACAGCTGCAAATAAGTATTTTAACACCTGTCTATCAGCTACAATTCTGACCCTCAAAGACCTGTTAGTCTGCCTTCAAAATGTCCACCTCCACTCCATTTATTATCCTAAATTAGATGCACCTGTTTGAGGTAATTTTTTATTTACTTATTTTCTCTCTTTTTTTATTCATTAAAGGAGCAGAGTAAGGAAAGAGCTGTAAGTCCAGCAAATAAGGCACGTTTCTGAGTCCTGGAGAGCTGAAAGGCTGACAGGTAATTTAGAATCAAGACACTGACAGAAACAGGCACAGTAACATTAAACAAGGCAGAAACCTCGGATGCAATATTATTCCAAAACTGACCGACGGGAGAGCACTCCCAGAACATGTGAAGATATGTGCCTTGTGCTTTCATTGGACAGAAAGTGCATAATCGGCTATTAATTATTTTCATGTGGTGCACATTCACAGTGGTGAGATATGTCCTATGAATGAAATAGTAGTGAATCTGCTGATGGTTTGGATTGCGAGATACTTGCTGGAATGCTAGACCATACATCATGCCAGTCGAAATCATTACGCATGTCTGGGCAATCGCCTACCCAGATCCTCTCAATAGGAAGGCCAGGGCGGCCAGATATCACCAAGAACTGATAAAGCCTGGATACCATACCACAGTTTTTAGGCTGGGCAGTAAATAACTTCCGAATAGGATGGATGGGCAAAGATCTCTGCCAGGGCACACCGTACTGTGCCTACCATAACTTAAGATAAAGAAGAAAAAGGGGGAATCTGGTAGACTGAATGCATTTTATAAGTCAAAAAAGGGTAACAAGCCAACGACACCAAAATGTCTTTTAGACGATGAACTCCCCTTTGTTCCCATTGTGGGCCTGTTATCGGCCTCCCACCAATCAGGAGTGCTGCATTATCAGTCACAAGCTATATGGCAGTATCAAGGCCTGATTAACCATTAGGGCAACTGGTCACTTGCCCAGGGGCACGGGGCATATAAGGGCCCTAGGGCAACCCGTCTGATCAAATATTATGTTAAATCAGGTCAAAAACAGTGTCTGTAGCTTCCTGTGCTGCAAGCGAGGACGACTCACATGACTTGACGCTCTGAAATTTGAAAGGACTAGGGAGCGCTAAAAGAAAAAAGAGAAAAGGAATTGAAATTAAAATTAATCCACAATTTGAAATATTCAAAAAATAGACAAATTCTTTACTTCTAATCAGTGGTTTCTGAGAAAAGGCGATGATAATGCTGAAATCCCTCATTCACCTGTGGTCATGGCTAACATTAGTGCTAGCAGTCAGGCTACTACCAGCGCAGAAGCTAGCAGTAAGACATGGAACAACCGCCAAGAGTAAGAGCACGACTAGCATGAACAGCCTCTACATCGTCACAACGAACAAGCACGTCCAACTGAAGGAGCTGAGGTAGCCAGCAGCACCTTCACCCTCCCGCTGGAGACCCCTGACAGAGACTGTGAGGGAGGAAGCGATCCACAGAGGCCCCGCTGCTTTCCAAAACCGGGCTACCAGGTACCCAGCATCAGTGAGGCAGTCTGGGCTTGGGTGTCGAACCCGCTCCCTCACAAATGACCAACTGAATTGCCGTCTTCCAAACAATAAAGTTGTACCGAGGGAATGGCTGCTTTATTCACCATCTACTGGCTCTCTTTATTGCTATGGCTGCAAACTCCAAAGTCGAAAACATGCCTTCGTCAGTGGATTTAGCGACTGGAATCACTTTGAGAAAATCTGGGATCATGAAACAAGTTTGAAAAATAGACAGAATATGTTGACTTTAATTCATCTCTGCAGAGTGGATGCTGCACTTGTCCGACAATGTGAGGCAGAACAACAGTACTGGACAGAGGTGTGTGGTTACTGTCATCAAGTTATTGGCAGCTAGGGGGGCAGCTTTCATAGGGGACAACGAACTGTTGGGCTCAGTGTATAATGGGAATTATCTGGGGATTTTGGAGCTTATTGCACATTTCAACCCATTTTTAAAGGACCACCTTGTGAAGCACGGCAACAAGGGAAAAGGTAAGCCTTCATACCTCTCCTCCACTGTGTGTGATGAGTTTATTGCATTAATGGGTAACAAAACAAAACAAGTCATTGCAGATGAATTTAATCAGGCAAAATATTTCTCTGTTATCGTCGATTCCACCCCGGATCTTGCGCATGTCGATCAGCTGACATTTGTATTCCAATTCATTAATGCAAGTGAAAAAGTGGTTGAAAGGTTCTTAGGATTTGAGCCCATCCACAGCCACACAGGCCTTAGTTTAGCGGAATCTGTGATTAGCATGGTGCTAAACCTTGGACTGGACTTGAATTGATAATGCTAGCAACATATCTGGCAAGTACAACGGACTCCAAGCTCAGTTAAAAACAGAAAACCCACTGATCCATTATACACTTCTTAAATCTTGTGAGGATTAATACTGTTGAAGACTGCTGTGCAGATGTCATCTCTTTTTTTATCTTCTACAGTCTCTGTATACATTTTGCAGTGCTTCAACCCATCGCTGGAATACAGTTTTCAAAAACAGCGCCTATGACATTAGTCATACGTTAAAATCCCTCTGCGGTACGAGATGGAGCTGTAGAGCAGACTCAACGAAAGTTTTTCTGGGTTCACCGGGGGGAGAGACACTGCGGTGAATGGATATCGGTGAGAAGCAAATGTACTGTTTAATGTTCAGAAGTAATAGCTGTGTTCCATTCACATAGGTTTATTTTGGAGAACATGGGGATTGGAGCAAGGGTCTCCCACGCCCAGACCAAAAAGAAGTGGGACAATTTAAAAACCAAGTACAAGATGGGAGATATTGTACTTGACGGTATTATTGTATGGACATAATCGTTTAAACACATCTTAATGTTAATGATTTTTGAAGTAAGCCTTGGACGTAAACCTGACTGACAGAAAGTTCAGATGCAGTGTTGTGTACAGTAGTATACTGTACTACTGTACACAACACTGCATAGTAACGTATAGTAATATGTCATCACAACTTTTTGATCTTCACTGTTTAGGAATGCAATTGTCCTGCCACTGGTCAGGGGACAGAGGACGGCAAGGCGACGGCAGCAACTTGGCCCTGGTTTGCCCTCATGGAAGAGGCATTAGGGCAGTCTGCAGCTGTCCCGCCCCCCTGCCTTATTGCCTCGATCCAAGAGGACAAACCAGGGCCAAGCACTGCACAAGAAGTAGAGGAAGGGAGAGACAAGAAGGAGGAGGAGAGAGAGAGAGAAGCAAAGACAGAGCAGGGCACAGAGGAGAGAAGAGGAAAAAGGAGAGAGAGGATCCGTTCCTAGAGCTCCACAAGGAGGATATAAAATACCAGAGGGAGGCAGATGAGAGGAGGGAAGCAGAGGCCAGAGAGAGGTCAAATAGATTCTTCTCACTTATGCAGAGGTTGGCGTTTTGTCTTTTCCCCCTTTTTTAATTATTTAATATAAACTGTCTGTATGTACTTTATTATGGTCTTAACTGACATCACTGTGTATGGGTATTTACCTATGGTGTTTTTAAAGGACTTCATATGTTGGTTACAGCGCTACAGTACTTTAAGGATAATTTCCAGCTGGTAACTTCGAGGTGTGTTATTTGTCTTAATAGTCATAGAAAGAACAAACTTTCTTTTATGTACTTCTAAGCGCATCGGGTCATTTTCCACACTTTTAGGTAGAGCAAAAAAAGACAAGACTTTATTGAGATATGAAAAAACGTGAAATAGAAAATGTTAAACATGAACTGTTGTATATTAAGATTTGATTAAGAAATTAACTACAGAAATATTGCAATGATTTATTACCTTAGGGAAAAACTGCGGATGTACTTAAAGTGCTTCTAAAAAGAGGCACCTGAAGCGGGTTTTCATCATTCCAAAGACCCGCTCAATGATTGTGCGACCTCTACAATGATGGGAATTAAACCGTTGCTCTGCCATGCCTCTCACCTGCCTCTTATATGGTGTGATAAGGGCCAGAGGTTCCTGTAGACATGGGTAGCTACCATCAGCTAGGAGAAAATACCCAGGTGGAGGGTAAGTCCCCCTAGTGTTGATGGGGCTGTTCTTCAGGAAGTGTGCATCATGGGTCCTTATGTGGCAGCCATCTACTGCCTCTGCTGCCTTGCTAAATGCATGGTGATGAGCCAAATGAGCAAAGCCATCCCCGACCACCTGGAGCTCTTCCTGAGTGCGGAGGGAGTGAACAAACTGGGGCAGCACAGCCACCGCCTCATCCACCATCCTGTGGACCACTCGGTGCACCAAGGATAGAGGCATGCTGAAGACCCTGGAGACAACTCTGTAGGCTGAACCGGTTGCCAGCCAGAACAGGAGCACGAGTGTCTCCAGGGTTGGCCCCCATCCGTGCTGCCTGTCCGTCCTCAGGGCCACCATCACCTGCTGCATGGCCTCTCTGCCCAGCCTGAAGTCACAGCTGCAGTACTGGCACTGTGGCATTTATGGCACAGTAATGCCGCGCCTGTGTAACATGAATAGAGGAACGTTTATGTATGATTTAGTTTTATTTTTGGGATAAACTATTAAACCATATCAGCTCAAAACTGATTTGCAGAGGGGGTATTTAAACCTGTTCCCTTTAACTGGTTCATTAACAGCAGCGGTTCACCTTGTTATTGTTACTTCATGTAGCCTTTTTTTTGTTGATCGCATATTTTATCACCGCATTAGTTTTAAAAGTTAGAATGTTACCAGTCAATAAGCTTAATGTTACGATACAACCACCATCAGCAAAGCTAATAGGCCTAGTATAATAGTAACGTTAAGTACAGTTGTAAGGAATAGTAGTTAAGTATAAGCACACGCTGTTAATCTTACAATGCCATATATGGATAAGATTTTTCTCCATAACGGTGACGATAAATAACGTTAACTCCCACGACTTTAAAATGTATTGACATAACATAATAGTGGTTGTAAAAAAAAAAATTGCTGAATGATGAGTTAACGTTGGCCTATTAACTAGTGTAACCTTACTTATTCACCCTTTGATCCTGTGTTAACATTACTTACCATCCCACATCTTTGACGGCAGAGGTGGCGATACTCCAACCTCCTGCTGACGCTGATGCTCCCTCAACAACTCCAGCTCCATCTCAGTAAAGATGCTGTACAGCAAACAAATTACCAGCACATCCATCATTGTCCACTGTTGAATGGACCATTTTCAGAGCTGACATTTTTAACTTGTCATAGTAGGAAAAACACAGCTAAAAATGATAACCTTAACAATGGCTCAATTTCATTAGGTTTCCCAGTTAGCTATTTCAGTGAGTCAGCATGCAATACCAGGGCGTCTCCAAAGTGGAATGCAGCCATCATTAATGTTTTTTAATACACCTGTGCTTGTCATACTATGACATAATTGTCACCTATGTACACTTAATGTTTCAGGGACATTTTTACATATGTTTTGGGAATGTCCCAATGTGTTTGCCTTTTGGGAGACATTTATGTCTCACTTTTAGTGAGTCAAAAATCTCTACGGGCATGGGATGAAATTTACACCTTGGTTAAAGAAAGAGTGCAGCATTAATGTATTTGACAAATGTATATACTATACTATAATAATATACTATATTTGCATTGTATTTTGTTACTTCTTGGAGAGTTGGTAATGGGGTCGCCATGGGTTGGAGGAGGGTGGTATCGTTGTTCTGTTTCTGTGATGTATTTGTGAGGTCTTAAAACCTGTCCTATCATTGAATTTCCAAGTGTATACTATCAATAAAAAATTTATCACAAAAAAAACTGTAGTGCACCTTTTTCGCTGATGAACTATTCATTTTACATCAACTAGTATGAATGAATTAAGACACAGACTTCAGTCTGAACTACAACTACTAGAGGAATGGATATGTGAAAATAGACAGGTCATGAATATAGCAAAAACCAAAAGTATTTTGTTCAGGGCCAGATGTGCCAATAGTAGTGATTATCAGCTTTGCCTGTCAATCAATGACTCAATTATTGAACAGGTTCAAGAGGTGACACTCAATGGGCAGCTGAGAGAAACATATTGATACAATTGTTAAGAAAATGGATAATCAAATAGAATGCAATAAAAGACGTTCCCCTTTTCTTACCCCTGCCACTAGAGTGTTGGGGACTCAGGCACTAGTTTTATCTCACCTTGATTACTGCTCACAGACTCATCTCCACCAGCGAGGTGGTGTCGTCTGCGACCTTCAGGAGCTTGACGGATTGGTGACTGGACGTGCAGCTGTTGGTGTACAAGGAGAAGAGCAGAGGGGAAAGGACGGAGCCTTGAGGGGAACACATGCTGATTGTAATATTGTAATATAATCACAATACAGACTTCTAATGTAGCACAACGTAAATTCTTTCAGGGAGACCTAACACTTAATCACTGCTCTCTTCCTCAATCAAATCAGCTGTTGGAGGCGTTCACCTTCCTGTTAACCAAACACAATCGGCCAAAAATTCCAAGGGACAATTACAGCGTCATAACCCTGCTTTAAATCTATTTCTCTCTCTGCTGCTGTCAGCTGTCATTTCAGGCAAAGCGTGCAACCCTCCACCTCCCGCTCTGTCAGGGCTGTAGTACTCGAGTCTGGTCTTGGACTCGAGACCGTTTTTCTATGGTCTCGATCTTGTCTCGGACTCTATAGTATTTGGACTCGGACTTGTCTCGGACTCGGCCACTGGTCTTGAAAAATATGGCTTTAGGTCTCGACCGAGTCCAGGTGTCTTTATTATGTTGATGATAATATTGGAGGGAAAGTAAAACACAGTTCAGGTGGGGATATTGTTCGGCTTTTTACAAGTTTAGCTAGACAGCTAGCTAAAGCTACGCCAATGTTTGCTAACGTTAGCGCACCAACGTTAGCCTAGCTTACTAGCTAAATATTACGGCTGCCTTTGGAGTTTGCTATATCTGCGTCCACGTTGTCAACATAAGACCTGTGGCATTAGTGCTCCTTTTGAGCCATCATTTTATTACATGAAATAAGCTTTGCTCTTACGACATGGGTGGGTTTTTGTTACGTTATAAAAAAGCTAACTGGCTATAGTTAGCCCGTTTGTATGGTTGAGTTTTAAAATGTTAAAATGTCTGAAGGAGCCAGGTTAGAGAAATATGCATATCTCTGTCCCCCATTTTCCCCCTCTTTTCCTCTGAATGTAAAGAACCACAGGTCAGGTCTGGCATTTAACATATGGAAAGGAGTTTCCTGCTACGCAACAAAAGGTGACCTTCCGTCTCCTGTCCTCTGGGGTCTTAGTCTGTCCATTTGTTTTCTAACCAAAACGACCGCCAAAGGGGCAGAGTTTAGCGGCAGGTTTATTCTCATTGGACAGCGAATATGCACTCTACGTGCTGTCATGACGACAACGGACCAATGAGAAAGGATTTGAATGGAAGCATTAATCCAGTCCGCTGTCAGCTGCAGTGTTATTATGTTTGTTTGTATCTGTCTTTGTCTTATCATCCTCATCATGCTGTTGCAATAAACCTTTTCTTAATTGTCAATTTGACCCTCAGCCTCCTTTCCTCAGAGATCCGATTGCGCGATGTTAGTTTTGAGAAAATCTAACAGTATGCTAGCGGACATTAGCTAACGTTGCCGAGCCAGCTATCTGTGTGTGTGTGTGTGTGTGTGTGTGTGTGTGTGTGTGTGTGTGTGTGTGTGTGTGTGTGTTCCCTAAACAACGTCTTCCTGATGGATTTATTTTAAAATTCTGCAATTTGTCTCAAATAAACGAACATATGTTAAATTACACTCTGTTCATAGTTGTAATGTTTTCTGAAAATACATGTATTTCCTATTAACCCACGTCCATATAACAATAGAATACAATATTTTTTAGGGAAGCCATAAACCAACCATAGGGCTACACTCTGTAATACTGGTCACTTCATTTCTACACTAGTTGTTCAAATGCTCACTACTAGTACCTACTGTAGCAGTAGCAGTTCTAATGCTCAGTACTAGTACCTACTGTAGCAGTAGCAGTTCTAATGCTCAGTACTAGTACCTACTGTAGCAGTAGCAGTTCTAATGCTCAGTACTAGTACCTACTGTAGCAGTAGCAGTTCTAATGCTCAGTACTAGTACCTACTGTAGCAGTAGCAGTTCTAATGCTCAGTAATAGTACCTACCATAGCAGTATCAGTACTAATGCTCAGTACTAGTACCTACTGTAGCAGTAGCAGTTCTAATGCTCAGTACTAGTACCTACTGTAGCAGTAGCAGTTCTAATGCTCAGTAATAGTACCTACCATAGCAGTATCAGTACTAATGCTCAGTACTAGTACCTACTGTAGCAGTTCTAATGCTCAATACTAGTACCTACTGTAGCAGTTCTAATGCTTAGTACTACTACTACTGTAGCAGTAGCAGTTCTAATGCTCAGTACTAGTACCTACTGTAGCAGTATTGTCTATGTAGCTATTATGAGTTATCACCATATGATATCAAGGGGAATGGCTATACTCATAAATCCTGGGTGTTCTGACACTGTTTTTGCTTTTAAATCAACAAATAACCCAAATTGATTGTCTTGATACTGTCATGCATAAGACCTTTTTTTCTGTCCTTTACTCGGTCTTGACTCAGACTCGAACCTCTTTGGACTCGGTCTTGACTCTGACTCGACTAGTCCTGGTCTTGGACTTGTCTTGGACTCGACAAAGGTGGTCTTGACTACAGCCCTACGCTCTGTTGACTCCTTCGGTCTGGTCTTTGGGCTCCTTCGCCGCCACCTCCAGTGTCTAGACTCCATCGGGGGGATTGTCTTGGCTTCCTTACCCCTTTTTACAAATTATTCTATAACCATGGCATCTAAAGCTCCAAAGACTGTGCATTTTATTATGCTTATGTACAATAAACCTTTACATATCTGCAAAAAAGTCTCTACTGATTGAAATGTTATCTTATTATCTCATCTGGTACTGTGCTGCTCCTCCCACGCTTGACAAATTCATGGCAAAATCATCAACATTTAAAAGGCATTAAAATAAAAAATAAAATGCCAACTAGCCTGTGCAAATGTAGCAGTGACACTACACTTTCTCTACATTGTAATATCTTCAGGTAGAAACTAGCTGTGTCCACAGCTGGCTGCACACTAACAGTATGACATGTTTAGTATGTGTTATGTTAGGATTTAAGGGAGTACACAAGTATTTGGATGATCACAGCGGTCTGCAGTTTGCCTTGTTATTGCCACGGAGCCGTACACATGAATAATGGTTGCTAGCATTCTGGCAGCATTCTGGAAAAAATGTAAATGTTGTATTAGTGTCTTAACATGTAGCTCATTAGTAGGAGCATTGCTCTGCTTTGCGTGTAAAAAAACATGATGCTCTGCAGAAACACACACTGTCCACACAATGCATCATGAAAGCACACGCGACATGAATCATTCTAGGTTGTTTTTTTCACAGCTGACTGGCACAGGTTGTTATTCAGGCACAGAGAAAACACATTTGTTACAGTCAGCGAGTTTGTCTTCATAAGAAACCCTGTCTTCAGACATCCAATGTTTTATTACTGAAGACAGCCACACTCGTTCAACTTGCCCAGGGACTTTCTTTCCTCCTTTGCTTAGATTATTTTCTCTGTGTTATGAAATGGATATCTTCAAACGCCTTACTGCTTTGGCCTCTACCCACCTCTCCCCACCAATTATTCATGAAGAGGAACACACAGAGGGAGTTTGCAACTTATTATCATGACCTGATTACAGCTAAGTAGAAAATGGCGGCAATGCAGCACTGCCAGTCCATTGTCGAAGTTAACAGCCACAATGAACAGGAAAGAAAAGAAAAGAATTTTTTTTTATTGTGGCACAAAAAAAACAGTCCAAGCTAACCATCAGAGTTTGGAAACTGTTGTGCAGAAGCAGACAATGTAGGCTGATATAAACTTACACTGTTGACACCTAACTGCATAGGTAAATTCCAAACAGTAACAATGACCCCTAATTAATTTAGATCCTCATTAGTCCATACCCTTGATGTTCCACTTCCGGGAATTGCTCCGGGGCCGCAGGAAATTCCGCGGATGCATGTATTTTCGTTGATGTCTGTTTCCTTCTGCTTTCTTTGTGTTGGCATTCTGAACTCCGGTGGATTTATGAGGACGTTGGTATATAATTGTCAGCAATTCTAACCTTGCCTAAGTAGACATTTTATATTATTACACTATATCATTAATTATCTGTTTATACAGCAGCCTCTACTTCTGGGTGTCCACAGGAGGAGTTTCAGTTGTTAACAAATACAATAATGAACACTAACATCTATTACACACTATTCATTTATTTATACTGCCTATGAATGCTAAATATGGGGACTTACGTTTTGCCAGCACACAAATTGCATCCACATGTACAGAGCCTTCATGTATAGAGCCTTCATAGTATATATATATATATATATATATATACATATATACATATGTATATATATATATATATTAGGGAGTACAGCATTATCTGTATCTGTATCTGTTTACCACATGAATTATCTGTATCTGTATCTGTACTCGGACTGGGGGGGCCTAACCCGGAAGTGGGCAGAATTTAACCCGGAAGTGGGTCGGGTTGTCTTGAAATGGGCGGGGCTTTAACGGTATGCTATTTTAAGCATGCAATTGATATGGGTTGATCATAAATTGTTATATTTATTGCTGATTAGAAAACTATTTACATGACAGCATCAGCATTGAGCTTCAGATCAATGGTGTTGTCATGGTAACAAACAAACTATATACAGAACAAGTTTTGCAACAATGAATACAACACATGTGGTTGCAATTATGAAGTAAAATGTAATGAACAAGAGTTTTCATACTCAATATAACTTTCTTTTTTTAACTTAATTTTTTTATGATCAGTGTGATCATTTTTTTTATTTCCACACCAGGTATGTGGTAGTGTGTGTGTCTGTAATTGAGTAAGAGAGAGAGAGAGCGAGAGAGCACGCGAGAGAGAGAGAGAGAGAGAGAATGGTACTGCCACTGTTTTCATGGTCACTGATTTGACCCTCACTCTGCAAACTGACTGGTGGTGCAATGTCAGCTGAAGTACTCTCCGCTCATTATTCTGTATATGTATATGTAAATTGCAAACATCTTTTTCTGTCATTTAATTCTGTACATATTCCACAAAGTCTGGAGATTACTGATGCCAAAATATCCCTTTGGAAAGTGCCATTAAAAGTTACTTCTTGCTGGGGCAGCAGTTAAAAATCCAACTCGTAGTTGCAACAGATCAGATCGATTTTATGGCCCAGAATACACAGTTATTCTCAGAAAATTTCACAAGACAACTTACAAATGTTCTTTTTCCAACCAACACCATTTTCAATATGTTTAGTGTACACAGCATCATGTTTTCCTTTTAAATATACGTCTAAGTACCATACTATGACAAATTGTGAATACACCTTTGATGACTAAAGCACAAGGCAAATAATTCCAAGGTGTTGGAGCCCTCGGTTTCATGAGAGGAGGGGGGGTTGGAATGTGTTTGTGTGGTTGTGTGTATCTTAATTTTTTATATTATTTATTTATACCACAACTCCCTTTTATATATATATATATATATATATATATTTTATAATACAGCAAGAAAGTTTCAGACACTCAAAAAAAACTGGTTAGAGCCAGCAGGCGGTTTAAAAAAAAAAGAAAAAAAAAAGGCAGAGACGCAACGCAAGCAGACTGAACAGACCCCCCGTTTACCAGAAATCTACCGGTTAGTTACTAAGTAAGTACTAGTTCGAACCGAAGTTAAAAACAAACTTGAAGCTGAAGAAACCCTAAACGCTAACGGAAAAGACCCGTGGACCTGAGTGACTGAGGGAGAGAGGGAGAGAGAGCGCTGTTCACTTATCAGTGTTCTGTGTGTGAGTGAGCAGAGCGTGTGTGTAGGGGAGGGCGCTGTGACTTTCACAGAACAACCCAGTCTCCGCTACCCTATACAATCCGAGCACAGATATTGACTCATATTACTCGTATAATACTTGTATTCGGCAAAAGTGCATTATCCGTACCGGATACTCGTTTCAGCCGAGTATCCGGATCGTCTCGAATGAATATTACAGCATGGTACACAGGTATCCTTTGGTGTTGAGACCGGCACCCATAAATAAAATGTAAAGCATGATCGGTAAAGGATTTTTAAGGCAGATACCGATACAAATTTTTGGTTATTTAAAAGTCTGATATGCCGATACATGAAACTAATTTGTTTTTGTAATTGTAAATGTGCTGTATTTTATATAGCACTTTTCTAGTCTGAACGACTACTCAAAGCGCTTTTACATAGTACAGGAACCATTCACCATTCACACACTGTGGCCGGGCTGCCGTATAAGGTGCCATCTGCTCATCAGATACACACACATTCACACTCCGATGACACAGCATCGGGGGCAACTCGGGGTTCAGTGTCTTGCCCAAGGACACTTCGATATGAAATATGAAACTTAAAGTCCTTTGAACAAAAACACAATAACAAAAAAAAAGTGTGCCAACAGGGACGTTGTAGAGCGCCCTCTGGTGGACACACTATGCAACGCCAACACTCATAAAATTTTGACACTGATATATTGGTTGGGCTCTAATAAAATGTATTATTATTATTATACCTCATATGGACAATCATGAACATGGTGACCACAACTTATCTAAAGATAATTACAAATGAAGCCTGTCTGTAATAGGGACAAAACAGAAAGATCAAAAAAGATGTCATGAAGCAATTACATTCTGTCCAACAGATCATTTCCACATGAGGATGAAGACTGATAATAATGGTGTATTTTTGGCAACTATAATAGTCTTTGCGAACAATAGGGCCAGCTTGCATAAACATTATACTGATTTTTTTTTACATTTCTCTATTAATCAGTGTCAGATGTCTCTTTATTACATAAACCTTGGCTGAAGAGCTGCATCTTAAAATTTCCGTACGCCCAGGCGCGCTGTCCCTTCCTGTTAGGCTTTTGTCATGTACAGTGTCTGACCTTGTGAGTGTGTCAGTGCTGAGCCTGAGCTGTAAGGCCTATACTGTGCGTCACTCTCTTCCTTAACTTTGAGAAGAGCAATGACAGCAAGTGAAGGAAGTGAGCCAGAGGCAGCATCTTCGCAAAGCTCTTAAATGATTCATGGCATATCCCGGGATCATGATGTCACTGGAGAGGAAAACAGGAGAGACCTTCATAGCAAATAAAGTGCCACACAGTATGCTCCAAACAATGACAAGAGTAAAAATGTGTGTTAATTTTCACCAAGAGAATAAAAGCTAGGACGTGGGTAAATGATGTATTCAAGCGGGCGCCACATAGTTGATTAGATTCAAGTTCTGATTGGCCAGGACCAATGCCCCAAAAATGGAATACACTCTACTCACTCTTATATACACTCTACTCACACTCTACTCACTCTTATATACACTCTACTCACACTCAACTCACTCTTATATACACTCTACTCACTCTTATATACATACATATATAAGGTGCTCTTGAGCAAGGCACCAAACCACAAATTGCTCAGGAGCTCAGGCCCCCCTTCACTGTGACATCTCTCCAATAGTCCGTGTTTAAGTCCTGGGTGTAATTCAGGCTTGTGTGTAACAACAGACTGTAAAGTGTAATTTATATTTTAATAGAATGACTGTAATTGCAATTACATTCTCTCTTCTCTCGCCCAGCAAGATGTTTGCTGTATGGTGGAAGATGCAGAGATGTAACCATAGCTTTGATTTAATTGAACTGGAATCCCTGTGTATACGGTAAGCAGATGCCTCGACTTGTCTGTTAAAGAAGAGAAAAAAAACAAGCTTACTGAGATTTGACTGACAGTTTGAGCTGCATGTCAGAGGGTCAGGAAGCAGCCACAGAGTTGTCACACCACAGCATGGATGCACACGGTCCAGGTCCAGAACACTGTCATCTCCACATCCTCTACCTCACACCCGAGAGGCTTTACGCCTTCCCTTTCAGGATGTGCCTTGTCAGATTTACTCAAATCTGGGAGGCTGCGCTTGAGTCTGAGGGCTGTCACATGTTCACACAGTGTGCAGGAATGTGTTTGTGTGAAAAGCTCAAGTTGGCTGCTATCACATCAATTTGGATTTGTGGCGAGTCCACAATAACAATTATAATTCCATGTACGCACGCATGCACACACCAAATATATGAGATACTGTCAGACAGAATGGAATTTTGTGAACTTTAAAGTGGAATGTAAAATAAGCAGAGGTGGAAGAAGTATTTAGTAAAAGTAGAAATAGCCTACTACAGTGTAAAAGTCCTATTTTATAATCTTACTAAAACAACAGTACCAAAAGTAAACACAGATACACACACACATATATATATTATTTTTTTCAGATCATAATTAAAGGTGCATTCATGTGTTGATCACTCCAATGTTGCAGCTGGTAAAGGTGGAGCTCATTTGAATGTCTTTTTATACTGCTGGCTGGCATAACTTGTAATGATTACACTTAGTAAATAAAAAAATGTAGTAACTAGTCACACTAAAGCTTTAAAATACTGTAAATGTAGTGGAGTACAAGTATGAAGTCGTAAGTAAAGTACAGTACCTCAAACATGTACTATAATACAGTACTTGAGTACATTTACATAGTTACAGTCCCCCACTGAAAATCAAGAGTTGTAGTGCTGCTGCTTCAGTCCTCACTGAGACCAAGAGAGTGGATCACATCACTCCAGTTCTGCTTCCCGTCTCCCAGGGAATGGATTTGAAAATACTACTGTTAGTGTATAAAGTGTTGAACGCTTTATTTTGGATCTGCTGCTACTGCTGTTCAGTTTTTCAATTAAATTTAATAACTAGTGTCAAATCACAACAGGAGTTATCTCAGGCCACTTTACAGATAGAGTCGGTCTAGACCACACTCTATAATTTACAGAGACAATAACAATGCCAACTAGAAAATTCCGCAGAAATGTGCCTCCTACTTGGTGCACACGCGAATAGCAATAAAACTTAATAAAAAATAATAAGTGTGTTAACCCTTCAGAGATATAACTTTTTAAAACCTATTTAAGACCTTAGGATGCGTGTGTGTGTCTGTCTGTGTGAGTGTCTAAGAGAGAGGGAGCCAGATAGATGTCAACAGACAGACATACAGAGTATGGTTGCCTGGTTACTAAGGACCAATAGGAAGCCTTTCATCTCTGTGATGTCATCTCTTTGATCTGTAATCAGTTAACGACTGCACCTGGCACCTGCTGTCACCAGCTATTCAGATACTGAAAAAGCTGTCAAACAAATGATCATATCATCAAAGGGATACTAGCTATCAATAAAATCAGATTCTCGTGGGCACCAGAAGGCCTTTGTGAACGTATTGATATAAAATTCATGCGGATAAACTTAGAAATGTGGGCGTATCAGTGATGTAAAAAAGTGCTTCGCTCTGCGTTCTGCTCAGAAATGTGGACGATGTTTAACATGGCAGTGAATGGAAGAAGATTGGGAACTCTTGTCATTTGAAAGGTTGCTGAGCAAAAAATGTAATTCATATCGCATACATAAGCAAATTGGCTGAAACTAGACAGGAATACCTACGTTTTGATGTATAAATTGGCCATGACAAGTTAGAATTGTTGGTGTTGGAGCAAGTTATAGAAGAGAGAACCAAGATGATTTTTTAATCTCCCCACTCTGTCCTTCACTCTAGCTCTCAACATTCCGCCACATACACACACACATTGAAAAATCTGAGACGGTCTGAAAACGGGACGATACGTAAACAGGGATTTGAGAGAAACCGTGCTTGATATCTGAATGCCCATTCAGTCTTGTCTTCGGTTTAAACTTTTAATCATGTTTCTACGTTAAAGTATGGCGATACAGCACGGTCCCAAAGAGGTGGCGTTTTGAGCAATGTTGATCTATGAGAAATTTTTCTGTGTTTTGCCGATTTCGTGAAAACCATGTGGCAAATCTCTTAGAAAAGTCACTTGAAATGAAAGGCACACCATTCCCGATCATTACACACGTTTCGATGAATTTTGTGTGCGTGTGTTGGCAACGCTCCAGGACTAGTAGCGGGACAAAAATCTGGCGGAAGAATAATAATAAGTATGGGCAATAATAGTCATGGCACACTGAATAAAGATAATACAACTATGACTAGAACTAGTAGTAGTAGCAGTGCAGGGCGTTGAGCAGGACCACAGCAGCAGCTACAACTGTTATGGTGAGGAAGGAGGACCCAAACGCAAAGTAGTGGGAAACTGAAGTTAAGGCTTTATTGTCTCTATAGCCCAGCAAGCACAGGGGTAAAAGGAGAAGTCCAACACGGTCCAAACAAAAGCATGGGGAAAGGCGACAATCCAACAGGGAAAAAACAAAGCACAAAGGAAGACTCACTGGGGATCAGAGGCAGACAAACTAGGTACATGCAGCACGCGACGAAACGATCAAGCACTAGACAAAGGGAACAAAGAGGTTAAGTACAAGAGGTAACGAGCTAACAGGGAACAGGTGAGACATCAGGTGAATCACATTAGGGCGGGCCAGGACAATCAGACAGACAAACGTAAAGCTAGACAAGACAGGAAACCATACTATCAAAATAAAACTGGAAGCAGAACAAACACAGGGAAACACAAGACAGGACCAAACAACACAAGACTGGGGAGAAGCTAAGACAAAAACACAAGGAGGCCAAACAGGAAAAAATAACCCCAAACAACCCCCAAATCACAACAGAACCCTCCTCAAAGACAGATTCCAGATGTCAAAAACCCACAAAAACCAAAAACGACCCAGGAGAGCGAAAAGTACCGAGAGTGAGGGGCCTGGGGACCGGGGCACAGAGAAACCATGGGACCAGGGGCACAGGGAAGCAAAGACACGAGGGCGCTAGGGACAAGGGAGAGAGGAAAGAAGACAGGGAGTGAGACAACAAGAAAACACCCAGACGACCGAGAGACCGGGGGAGAGAGACGGGGAGCGAGACGGAGAGCAAACGAGAGAAAAAACAACGAGAGGGCGAGCAAGGAAACAAGTGCGGGAGGACGCGAACGAGGGACACAGAGAGAGAAACGAGAGAGAGAGAGAGAGAGAGAGAGACACAGGGACAGAAGAGGGACACCGAAAAGGTTATAGGGAGGCGCTAGGGAACGTACGGAGGAGCCCACGGAGGGGCGCACGAGGGGGCCCAAGAGAGGGCGCACAAGGGGGCCGGCAAGAGGGCGCACGAAGGAGCCCGCGAGAGGGGCGCGCGCAAAAGCCGCACGAGGGGCGCGCGCAAAAGCCGCACGAGGGGCACACGAGGAAGCGCAAGAAATCCCACTGGGGGCGCAAGAGGAAGCACTAGGAAGCCCAAGGGGGAGGGGGGCGCACGAGGAAGCACTAGGAAGCCCACGGGGGGGCACACGATAAAGTCCACGAGGGGGAGCACGAGGGAGCAGTCAGAAAACCGAGAAAACGCGACGGAGTGAGGGAACACGGAGTGCGAGGGAGCACAAAGGAGCGCGAAGGAACCCGAGAGGGCGCGAGTAAGCACGAGGGGATGCAGAGGAGCACGAGGGGACGCGAAGAAGCGCAAAGGGACCTGAGGGAACACAAGGGTATACGAAGGAGAGCAAAGGAGCGCGAAGGAACCTGAGAGGGCGCGAGTAAGCACGAGGGAATGCAGAGGAGCACGAGGGGACGCGACGAAGCGCAAAGGGACCCGAGGGAACACAAGGGTACATGAAGGAGAGCGAGGGAGCACGAAGGAACGCGAGGGAGCCTGAGGGAACACGAAGGAGAGCCCGAGGGAACGCGAGGGGACACGAAGACAAAGGGAAAAAATGAGAGGGAAACTAGAGAGAGGGAGCAAGAAAACAGACAAGAGTAGGAAGTGAGGGGACAAGAGAGGGACAACAAAAGGGGAGATGACGAAGAAGTAGACGCCGAGAGAGAGGAGACGAGACGAGGGAGGAGGCGAGACAAAAGAGGCGTTGAGACGAAGGGGGCTAGGAGACGAAAAAGGCAAGGAGGCGAGAGAAGGAGACAAAGGAGGAGACGAGAGAGGGAGACAAAGGAGGAGACGAGACAAAAGAAGAAACGTGGCAAGAGAAGAGACAAAACAAAAGAGGACGACAAGAGAAAGACTGGAAAGGAGGGATTAGGGATAGGGAACAGAGAGAGACACAGGGACACACATACAAACAAACAGTACGCACGGGAAGAGAAACGAAAGAAAGCACGGGAGGAAAAATGAGAGACTGCGCGGAGGAGCAACGAGAGAAAAAGGGGACAAGGCAAAGAGACAAAACGAGGGAGACACGGACACAAGAGAAAGGACTAGGGAGCGCACGGGGGGAGAAATGAGAGAGCGCACTGGGTTTGTGAGGACAGGGCAGACATGAGTAAGGAACAAACACAGTGACGGGGATAAACACAGAGACCAGGACAGATACGAGACCAGGGAAGCTAAGACTAAGTGAACCTAAAGCCTGAGGGACCGGGGACAAACACAGGACCAGGTACGAGACCAGGGAGGACCTGGGACCGGGGTTCCTGAGACCCCCGGGGGGAACCCTTGACCAGGACCGGAGGAAGCCAGGGGACTAGATCTGGGGGGACTGGGTCCCGGGGGACTCACAGAACTGAGACCAGAGGGACCCCGAGAGCCAGTGACCAGGGGGGGCGTGGTCCCAGACGCCGGCTGGGGGTCGGGGGCTCCTGAGGGTCCACAGCGATGGTCAGCGGCGGCTGGGGTCCGCGGTGACGGTCAGCAGCGGCAGGTCCGGGTAGTTGGGCGCCGGTTCGCTGGTGGGGATCAGGGAGGCCTGCAGGCTCGCCTCCAGCCGGTAGACCTCCTTGGCCACCGCAGCCACTCCCGGCACCTTCAGAGCCCAGGGCTTGCCCGCCAAGGCGTTTCACATCAGCGAGCAGATGACCAGCCGGCGCCCCACGTCCGTAGTTTTGCCCAACTCAGCTAGGAACTGACCGAGGCCGTATTCCAGCTGACCGATTATCCTGAGGCGTTCTTCGACATCACCTGGGCCCACACTGGTCTCCGCCGGCGTAAAGGTGCACTCTGCTGGGTCCTTGGCGGCTCCCGGGAAGGACTGGTCAGTAGCGACTCCCGGGAGGGCTGGTTTGTGGCGGCTCCTGGGGAGGACTGGTCAGTAACAACTCCCCGAGAATCAGTCTCTACGGTCTCTGGGAGGGGACCGTACTCCCTGTCCACCTCCTCCCACCGTACCATCATGAGGTGCCAGGTCTCAGTAGGAACATCCTCATGCAGGCGACGGAACGCGGTGGACATGAAGTCCGCCGCCGGGTCGATCGGGTGGAGGAGCGGCTCAAACACGTACTCTGCTGGGTCTATACTTTGGCTTGATCGTTCTGTTATGGTGAGGAAGGCAGACCCAAACGCAGAGTAGTGGGAAACTGAAGATAAGTCAGTCACGACTCACGAGTTTCTAGTCGCTGACATATTTAAATGGACTGTTTTTATTTTTGACATATTTGATTTACGACATATATACAAAAAAGCTTTAAGACTCTTGAGGAACATTATGGACAACATTGCTAGATGATTAGTTATTTAAGAGCGTCAAGAGTGCATGGTTAAAGGGACAATTCGCCACCTTTAATATGGCGGCCCAATCAGTGCTGATGAAAAGTAGTCTATTAAAGATAGGCGGCTTTGCCTACATGTACCAGGATACAATGTGGTTGTATTGGGGAAGCTTCCAGGCGTGAATGGGATCAGAGAATATCTCTTAGTGAAACAGCCCTGAACAAATAAAGGTGAAAAAAGAACATGTCATGATGTGGCTGGGAGAGCGGAATGGGGCTCCTGTGACGGTTAAATCAGAGGCCGAAGGCGTGCCAGGACCAGCCTCTCCAGGAACTGATTGGGGGTGCGGGGACCAGGCAGCACAGGACCCTCTCCCTTTTAGCTGCTTTTATTGGAAGAGTGTTGGCAACACTGCCAGCAAGATCATCAGAGATCAACAATTGCAAGACCAGAACATCTACAACCGGTCCACAAAAGTAACCCAGGTGTATAATGACCCCACCCACCCCCTCCACTCATCATTCCAGCTGTTGCCATGTGGCAGGAGGCAGTGTCCTGTGCTGTGCTATCCCAAACACAGGCACACTGCTGTTGTTCTGTTTCTGCTTTGTCATTATGGGGTACTGAGTGTAGACTGACGAGGCAAAACTAATTGAAATGATTTTAGCACAAAGGCCAAACCATGTTGACCTGATCATCATTTAAGGGCTGTTGATTCATACATGCCTTGATGATGAAAATCATCAGTCTGCGAACCTTTTTATGTGAGAAACAGTATAACCTACGTTGGGGCATTCCTGCAATGAACACTAGCTAAACATTACGCAATAACTAGATCATTGTAGTATCCTACGTTTATTTTTGAACACTTCCTTATTGTAAAACACAATCCACTGTTCGGTTTTCCAGGAGCACACTGCCACATAGTGTTTCTATGACTCCAATGCTGTGCCACAATAGCACATGTTTGTATCCATTTGGCAAATTGTAAAAAAAAATAATAATAATAATTCAAAATTAATGTATTGGAAAGAAAGTAATGTATTGCAACATTTCGATAACCGGTGTACTTCTGATAAATTTCCCAGTTATCCTGGCTCAAGTTTACCCTGGAGATCCTCAACTTATATTTCAAAGCCAGTAATGAGGAAAATGCAGCTAGGAACCAATCACCATGGAGATGAGGACAGTTTAACCTACCAGTTAGCTCCGCTGGTAGCTAAGCGTATGGGGCTCTGGATACGTCGCCCTGTGTGTTGTCGTGATTGGTCGCGGTGTTATCCAGTTGCGTGCAGTGCAGGTTTTCAAATGCATGCTTGGTGCCGCCCCTCTTACGGCCGACTTTTATTCCTCGATGCCAGGCCCTTAATCTTTCGGATATGGGTTTAGATTTCCAGGCTAGCTCAACTTATATTAGCCTTGATTCGGTTTCACAAATGCAGCTAGGAACCTAACTTACCATGGAGATTTATTGTGTGCAGCTAGCCTGCTCCCGACCTCGCTAACAGCCAGGATTTATTCATCTTTAGGCCTTTTCTGTTCACTCAGCAGTGGGTTTACCTTTTTGTTATCAGCCTGCATTAAAATACAACAGGTGCATGTTGCTGTTCAGTTATTATTTAAAGTTGTGACCATTATTTGTTTTTAACTTTTCACATTGCCATTGTGACTTTTATATTGCTGTATGAAAACTGCTGTCCATACTGCTGTTTGATGAATATATTATGGCAGTTGATGAGATAAGAAAAGGCTGATGAAGTTGCAAATGTGTTAATAAAGGCAATACATGAAATAGATGTTTCTATAGCTGGGCCAATGCACCTTAAATTGTGTTAGTTGATTAATTTTGTGGTATTCTTTAACAATAAAGGATCATGTATGATTATGAACGGGTGACCAGCAGCCTGTTTCTCTGCTGCCCTGGTTTCCTGGGACAGTATGTCCCAATAGTTTTTTTGTGAGATGTCCCCTGATGCTGGATCTGTCAACCAACATTATCCCCCGGTTTTCACTTGGGACTGACAAACCCTAATGAGAATTGGAATGAAAGTTTTACAAAAATTGAAAAACATGAGTAACGCTTCTGAGCTACAAAACCAGATTTTGTCTGAGGCTCAAATCTGGTTACCAGAGATCCTCTTCCATGTGCATTGTATTTGGCATTTTCACAAAATGTGTGTTGTCCAGTAAAACACTGATTAGGTGCATGTCCACTGTGGAGACATAATCTAAAAAAAAAATCCAGAAATCACAATGTATGATTTTTTAACTATTTATTTGTATGATACAGCTGCAAAATAAGTATTTGCACTAAAAACAATCAATGTTAATATTTGGTACAGTAGCCTTTTTTGCAGTTCCAGAGGTCAAACTATTTTCCATTGAAGCTTTTTTCACCAGGTTTGCACACACTGCAGAAGGAAAATTTTGGCCCCTCACACAGATCTTCTCTAGATCAGTCAGGTTTCTGGGCTGTTGCTAAAGAAAGACGGAGATTTAGTTCAGTCAACATTACAACCCTGAAAAAGCATTCTCTTGAAATAGGGTTTAGGTCTGAGACTGGCTAGGCTAATGAGAACCTAAGTCTGATATAAGCTTTTACAGAAAAACATGATTTGGTTATCCTGGCTGTGTGCTTCAGGTCATTGTCATGTTGGAACACCTTATGTATGACCCATCTTCAATGCATTCTAACTGAGGGAAGGAGGTTGTTCTCCAAAATCACGTAGGTACATGTCCCCGGTCCTCCTCTCCAGAAATCACAGTGCAGATTTCGCCCTTTCCCATGTTCAAAAAACACCCCCAAAGCATGATGCTACCACCCCCATGCTTCACAGTAGGGATGGTGTTCTTGGGATGGTCAAACTCATCATTCTTCTTCCTTCAAACACGGTTTGGAATTATGACCAAAATGTTCTAGTCAGGTTTTGGTCTCATCTGAGAACCACATGACTTTCTTTCATGACTCTCTCTGGGATCATCCAAATGGTCATTGCCAAAACTTAAGCTTCTTCCAGGCCTTGACATGTGCTGGTTTAAGCAGGGGAACCTTCTGTGCCATGGTGATTTCAAACCATGATGACCTTAGTGTATTATCCAACAGCTCTAACCTTGGAAACGGTGGTCCCAGCAATACTCTTTTCAGGTCATTGACCAGCTCCTCCCATGTTAGTTCTGGGCTGATTTCTCACCATTTCTCAGGAACATTGAGACCCCACGGGTGAGATCTTGCATGGAGCCCCAGTCCGAGGGAGATTGACAGTCATGTTTAGCTTCTTCCATTTTCTAATGATTGCTCCAACAGTGGACCTTTTTTCATCAAGCTGCTTGGCAATTTCCCCGTGGCCCTTTCCAGCCTTGTGGAGGTGTACAATTTTGTCTCTAGTGTCTTTGGACAGCTCTTTGGTCTTGTCTATGTTAGTAGTTGTATTCTTACTGATTGTATGGGGTGGACAGGTGTCTTTATGCAGCTAACGACCTCAAACAGGTACATCTAATTTAGGATAATAAATGGAGTGGAAGTGGACATTTTGAAGGCAGACTAACAGGTCTTTGAGGGTCAGAATTGTAGCTGATAGACAGGTGTTCAAATACTTATTTGCAGCTGTATCATACAAATAAATAGTTAAAAAATTATACATTGTGATTTCTGGATATTTTTTTTTAGATTATGTCTCTCACAGTGGACATGCACCTACAATGACAATTTCAGACCCCTCCATGATTTCTAAGTGGGAGAACTTGCAAAATAGCAGGGTGTTCAAATACTTATTTTCCTCACTGTAAGAGGATTGTACATTTTTAAGAGCATATCCTAATTTTCCAACTCTCAGTTCACTGGACCGGTAAATATAGTGTAGTCTACTGTACATTCTCCTAACAACATGGAGAGAAGACCTAAATGGTTTTTGATCTTATATATAGCTTGGGGGAAATAACTGATGACTACTCTGTTAGTCATGTTTATAGTGTGCATTTAGTTTTTTTTTTACTTTAAGCTACATTGTGTTTCTTACACAATTTCTCCCATTTAGCATTGGGATCATAGATCGCAGGCAACACAGATTTTAATGTTGACAAACGTTAAACAATGTTGCCTTAATTATCTTCATAGTTTCTAGATTTCAGAGTCCAATATCTTCAGTCTTTATTTTCTATGTCTTTATATTTGCAGGGTGCAAGGCATATATTTAAAGAAGTAAATTTGGCCTGTATAAAAAATAAAAGCGTGGCATATAATAGCGGGCCGACTTAATGATTATATACATTTATGAACTACTGCTCTTAACTGAATCCATTCCCTCAGTCTCTTGTATTTGCAAAAACAATTTAAAAGAGAGCAGTGTAAGTTAATATGACATGGGTTATTTATAATTTAGCCCAGAAGAGGGAGAAACAGTGAGATATTTATGCATCATATCCTTGCATTGTAAAAGATTGATCTTCATGGTAAATTTCCTGTGTAACATTATCTTTTGCTAACTTTTAAGACAAAAAGTACTGTTAGATTAGTAGCCTAATCCCTGAATGGTAGGATTATGAGTTTCAGAGCAGTGGTCAGTTAATGTATATTTTAAGGTTTCTACCGCATGCAGTTCATCCGTGATTGTCAACCACGCTTTCTCTCGCCGTTTCATTAAAGCGGCCGTGTTTCTTTGTTCTTTTACAAATAATGCGTTTCACGTTATATTTCCACAAGAAGCTGCTGCTCACTCTGTACAAAGTATGAACAATGTGTATTCTCCCTTTCAGTGTCAGTAAATCTGTGATCTGTTCAGGAAAGCCGTGAACGAGCCTGGCTGACACTCAAAACATTTCATTTAGCACACAAACACTGTATTTTTGTGTAATTCAGTGGTGTTTTCCTGCATGAATGTACCACATATGATTAATAAAGGAGACAGGTGAGATGGTCCAATTCCTCAGGGATCAGTTTAATTGGTTTCATTTGAAAAACAAGGGAAAATAATGTCAATCCCACACTAAAGACAAATAAATACAAAACTGCAAGGTTACCTTTCAATGTCGTGTACCTTTGATGAAACCTCTACATTGAACAATACTGAAACAAAGGACCAATGGGCAGCCAAATATCAACTCAAACTAAAATCAATGAGACAATCACATGTATCACTTCATAGTCCTCCTCATGTGCTAACTATTGTTGCTGCCTCCGTTCTCTACAATCTTGCGCTTCTTCTCCTCTGTTGAGGCTTTGAAGACATTGGCTCTGTAGTACTGCAGCTCTTTGATGCTCTCCTGGATGTCATCCAACGCTCTGAAAGACAACACACACTTTACAATCCATAGTCCTCTCAACCTGCAGGAAATCAATCAATTTCTCTCCGTCTCTTCACATCCATCCATCATCTACATGATTATGATAATCTGTTTACCTGTGGGATGCTTTCTTGTTGGGCACCATCTTGTATTCCTCTGGAAACCACCGCCTGAAAGCGTTTAGAGAAAAACAAAGCCACTTTTATCTAAATATGCCATTCTATCTCTCTCACTTGTACTGAAGTACAGTTAAGTGGAGACACTAAACCTACCCAGCACTGCCATATTAAAACATGCAAACTGATGAAAGGCAGAGAAGATCATTAGTGGGGCCTGAGTAAATAAAGCCCTAATGAGCAGAGTGCCCACCGGGCCAGCTAAAGAGACTAGGAAAACAAAGTAGAGGACAAGTGAGAGAAAATGTGCCGGACTGGCCTGCAGAGCTCCTTGATGGTGCTGACGTCGATGATCCTGTAGTGCAGGTGGTACATAAACTGGGGCATGTACTTGTCCAGGAACCTCTTGTCTGCGTGCACAGAGTTCCCTGCAGGAAGAGGGATCAAAGCACATGACTGTAGGAGCCAGAGGACCCAGCGCCGCAGCCGATATTAAACAGTAGTGATGGCCGAATGAAGCTTCGTGAACCAGTGTCTTTATTTTCAGAGCCCACTAGACGGCTCTCTGTTCAACAAAGGGTTGAGAATACACTGAACTGCAATGCCTTAGGCCTTTCTCTTAAAACCAAGTGCACCATCTAGTGGGCTCAGAAAATAAAGACACTGGTTCACGAAGCTTCATTTGGCCATCACTATTAAACAGGAACTCACCGGCGAGGGGACACTGTCCTGGCGGGGTGTGCTGTCTGACGAAGGACAGGAACTCATACTCTGCTTGTTCCAAGCTGATTTTACTGTCCCGTACAGCCTGCGTCAGTCCTGACTGAGACATGGATGTAAACATCACTAAACATCTCTCACACACCACTCTAAAATACTTTGACATTTTAGGAAATATACTTCTTGGTTTTCTTGCCAGTGACGAGATGAGAAGACAGACACCAGTCTCGTATGAGTATGTTAAAGGTGAAGCTTTCAGTGCTAGTCAGCAAAAGGCTGACTGTCTGTCTATCTCAAGCTCTGACAAATGTGTTGAATGAATCTTAAATCACTTTAAGCACTTTATATCCACCATTGTTTATGTCCATGATCACTTGTAGGGCTGCACGATTAATGCCCAAAATATGATCACGATTATTTTGATCAATGTTGAAATCACCACACAGCTTTGCAATATTTTCTATGGCAATACTGTATTGATACACGGACGCCATGTATCAATCTTTTATTATATAAATTGTACATGATAAATTAACTTTTTGGTACTGGAATAATAAAATCAATAGCTTTTTCAGTCCACTAGATGGTGCAGTTGTTTTTCTGGTGAGGTCAGCAGAGGTGACCCTCAGCGTGAAAGATATGTTTTCCTTTGGGGACATTATCATTTCAAGTTGGAAAAAGGGTAATCAATTGCAAGATTTCTAAAATCACATCAATATTGTAGCTCAGTGGAACAGCGTGAAACACCACTGGTAGGTTCATTGAGCATGATGCAAAGTAACAGAATGCCATTTTTAAATCACAATCAAACACACACACACACACACACTACCTTCTGTTTACTGATAGCTAGCGTTTACCTCAGGCTAATTAATTAGCTAGATTTTTGGCAGCCAGCCTTCCAAAAGAAAGTACAATGAAATGAAAGGTTAACCGATTGACCGACAACCAGGAAACAGAGTCTCAGTTCACCCGTCCGGGAGGCTCTGACTCACTTTTCGCACTCTGTGTCCGTGGACAGCTGTAGGCTTGTACCATTGTTGCTGTTTTGTGCATTGTCAAACACACGCAGCCACTTTCCTGAAACCGCTTGCAGGACTGACACACACACAGCGTCCCAATGCATGTATGTCTATGTATGTCTGAGTCTGACTCTTGTGCCTCCCGTGCAGGTTGTCAGCTGTCTGCCTGCCTGGTATACTCTCCGACAGGCAATTTAACTTGCCAGTCCTCAATATAGTTTCATTTGTCACGTAGCTCTTCACAAGCAGAAAAAAAAGGAGCTTAAAACACAACTTGCTGATTCAAAGTTGAGTGTTGAGTTGAAAAGTGCAAAAGAGTTCACTTCCAACTCAGAGGGCTGCGCAAACAGCATTTTCCACCCTATATGTAAGCAGTGTATTTTTCTTCCAAGCCCCTGACCACAAAGACAGCTTACCTTCCCATGATGCTCTTTACACCAGTCGGACATCCCATCCAGCAGCTCGGTTGGCTGCTTAATTATCAAGTTGGGCCCCTGCCGACAGAGAACACGGGAGTTGAATGAACAAGACAGATGAAACACAAGTGGCAGTCCAGTGTTGTTGATGTTCATGTTACCTCAGCCAAAATGTTCAGGTCAGAGTCGGTTATTATGCACGCCATTTCAATGATCTGGTCCTTCTCAATGTCCAGACCTGTCATCTAAAAAGCACACATTTTGACTTAGTTCCATCAGATAGATCCCAACATGTGTCTGCATCACTGTACATTTCATTGGTAAAGCTAGTGCAAAGCTAGCGCTGATGGGATCTCAGCTTTGCTATGTCGTGAAGGACGATTTATGCTTCTACGTTAAATTGACGCAGTGTGTACGTACGTAGGTACATGTAGACACAGACCCTGTTACACTACAGTATACTCGACATCACTGACAATATATTGATTAATGGAATGTATTTCAAAACAGCAAACATTACAAATCATGTTTTGTATTTGAACACTCAAAAAGCTTAAAGACAAAGCTCGCTACAGAAGTCCACTGGGGACCAACTACAGTCATTAGAGCTCCACCACTGTCATTCACCAATCAAAACGTCGTCGTACAGTCTTGTTACTATACTCAATCTCAGCGGTGGGACGGGTTAGCTTTACAGCCGTAGCAAAACAAATATGTCAGAATCAAGTGTCGGCAATGCAGACACAGACGAGGAAGAACACATACAGTATATATATATACATACACACATACATTTGAGTTACTTGTGCTTATTTCTTTTTTTTATTGACTTTACTTTTAGTACTTGAAATTAACTTGATTATTTTAATTTAAGATATTTTGCAATAAATTAATTAAAATGTATTTTATTGATTGGATGCACTATAATTTCCCTAAAGATGACTATTTTGTATTTTTGTCTGATTGAATGCTTGTGGTAAAAAAATAAATCAGACGTTACTCAACAGTTACTCAGTACTTGAGCACTTTTTTTTTTACTCATACTCAAGTAATTATTTGGATGACAACTTTTGTATTTATTTGCTACTCTACCCACCTCTGGTGATGGCTACATGTATGAAAAGAAATCTTTCAATACTTGTACACATACTAAGGCTACTAGAACTCTGCAGGCTTGTACACATGTCAGTAATATTTTCAATGAACTAGAGTCATTGTGTACAGATGTTTGTATTTATAAGCAGATGTTACACATTTTTGAACACTGATTATGGGTGTTATTTTGTACTCGCCTTGCACCATTTACGTTGCTTCAAACTACAGCGTGAACGCAAAGCTAACTGGCTAACATGTAACCTTAATAATGTATATAGCTATATATTTGAATAACATTAAGTCTAACTTTTGCGTTACGTTTAGGGGGGTTCCCTCATTAGCTAGCTAATGTTAAACCAAACCGTTAACGTTACAGTCGTCAGGTAACGTCACTTACTTAGCGTTACGTTAAATAAGATTTCAGTTGTAGCGTTACACACAGCGACTTTAACTTGCACTAAGAATAATCAGCATGCTTTCGGCTAACGTAACCTCTGTTGGCTGGTTGCAGTACCAGCTAGCTAATGTTAGCAAAGTTAAAAACAGTAGCTACGGCTAGCCCTTTCAGCCACTTAAGTTAACGTCAACACAGACACAAGTAGACTTTAGCCCTGTGACTTGCCTCCAGGTCCACCCAAACCATTCTCTGAGACATCTCGATGGACGACATGCTTATTGTCCTGGACACCTGGACGTGAAAAGTTGAAGTCAATGGGTTTATAAGACGGCTTAACGGTACGTTTTTCTGCACACTATTGCAGTGTGAATGAGACGCTGCCTTGCTACGGCGGAGGACGGGTTGTCTCCTCCTGCAAACAAACTGCAAGCTACCGAGGAGAGCCCATGCCGAAGACCGCGAAAAACACACTTGCATCCTGGGCATCCGATCGGAGCTGTCGTCTTCTTCTTCTTTGAATGGCGGATTGCAAACAACTTTTAGGTGCATACCGCCACCTACTGTACTGGGATGTGTAACAGCATGTCAGAGTACAATTATTCTAAATTCTACTCATCAACCCTGTTTCTCTTAAAAATGTAAGTAGTGCCTTCCTGGTGATTTTGATCTCCTCTCCTTCTCCTTCCAGTCTTTCCACCTCATTCAATGTGCAGCACATACATTTGTATACATTTGTTCAGCGTTTTCTTTAACCCCACCAGGGACGTCGTTAGGCCTATTTTAGGGGGGGCTGAAGCCCAAAAATGTTCGGTTTGGTAGAGTAACATTGTAAGTTGTTTTTAATTACCTGCTTACCTTTAGCTACGTTTTCTTGAGGTAAAGGAAAGGGGAGATTTTGGATTGCTATGGAAAACTATAATCTAGCTAGAGTGAACGAGCAAAATATAAGAAATGGTTATTTTAGCAAGCTAATCACAACTCTTTATTCTTTGCAAATAGTAGCCTATAGCCTATCTCAAGTAAGCCTATTCTAAAACAATATCCCCATAGAATGTTGTTGTCACCAAGAACTGAATGCCATAGGGTCACTGTTAATGCAATTGTACCGTATTGTATCCTTCAATTAATTGAGCAGATGAGATGGATATTGGAAGATATTCCAGCAGAGAGAAAGAGAAGCATTGATTCTGCTCAGTAGCGGTCTATAGGTCTGATTGTTTTGTTTCTTCTAACAATAAGCATTTGTTGGCAGGTCTAGGCACTATGCATAGCCTAAACTACACTATTTCATTATATTTATATCCTAGCTATATTCTAACCAATTTAACTTTATGAATTCCCTGAACCCCACAATTTTAATCAGTCCTTTTCCCCATTAAAACAAGGTGCCATTCAGTCCTGTGTGATCCACCCTGAGTCTTGTCATTACATTCTCCCTCCTGGACCTTTTTGTATAATTCTTTATACTGACAGATTATTGTATAATCCCCTTCCTTTTCTGTCTTCCTCCCACCCAGTCCTGTTGCCAGACCTTAGTCTTAAGGGGGGCATATGAAATGCATGGGATGGCACAATTATTATTAGGCTGAATTCCATTTCTCTATCTGACCCCATCCCCTTACCCCTTGTCCTTGGCCCTTAAAACCAAGTGGTAAGGGCTAGGGGTGTCTATATGAAACATGTAACAGTAATTTTAGTTTTTGCTGTGGATAGGCAAATGTTTGTCTTTTAGGTTACACACACACACACACACACACACATATATATATATATATATATATATATATATATATATATATATATATATATATATATATATATATATATATATATATACACAGTATATACACACACACATATATACAGTATCCATCCAAATTTGATGTTTAAGTCTTTTAACTTAAGCTATTTTGTAATTAATAAATTCATTTTTATTTTATTCAATTGATTGGATGAACTATAATTTGCCTAAAGTACTGTCTATGGTTTCAAGGTGGGAGGAGGCCTTGGGGAAGACCCAGGACTAGGTGGAGAGATTATATCTCCAACCTGGCCTGGGAACGCCTCGGGATCCCCCAGTCGGAGCTGGTTGATGTGGCTCGGGAAAGGGAAGTTTGGGGTCCCCTACTGGAGCTGCTGCCCCCGCGACCCGACTCCGGATAAGCGGATGAAGATGGATGAATGGACGTACAGTATATTTATAAAAATCATATACTCTATTTGCGCCGCACGTAATCATCACATTAAAGTTTAACTGTTAAACATAACCAACAGGAATATGACTACACAGTAAACCCTAATAAGTTCACAGAACTCAAATTATTTTGTAACAGAGTACACAAAAAATGTTTGTGATGTTTTTAAATGTTTTAAGTATACTTAACATAAAAATTACATTTACAGTTGCCTTAAATTATTGTAATGTTATCTTATAAATATGGATATTCCTCAACTTATAATTAGGGAGTAATTCACTCAAAATGTTCAATATTTTTCAACTCATAATGTGGGACCTGCACTCAAAATTAATTTTAAACTGCAATACTGATGTTGGCCCACTACACAATTATAATCAATTAATGGTAGAAAACATGAAAGTGACACCACAGTGGCAATTTAACAACTTTTTATATGGGCTTTTTAAAAGGGACAAATCAAAGGAGCTCATTTAAAACAAAGTGCTTGTCATAAATAAAAACAAAAGGAAATGACTCCATAAAAACAAAATGTGTTTTAAAGTGCATTAAGGGTAGTTCTAGTTCCTTATTCTGATGGTGGTCATTGCTACAGTGGGTAGATTCAGTATTTTGGGTCTCCATCTAACATTCAGTAAACATCATGATAAAATTCAATAAGATTCTAAGTAAATCCTCAACAGCAACAACAACTATTAGAATGTAGAGCCATTTACCATGGTTTAAAAACGTTGCGGCACTTACTGTACCTTAAAGGCTGCAACTAAACTTAAAAAAACAACATTCAAATGAAGTAGTGGTTTCTACTGTGCCGTACTTCAACTGGCAACATCAAGGTGCATCAAGGTAGGCATTAGGCAACATAACATTAAACATGTATAGTGCATGAAATGAACAGTCGTTTCCCACAAATTATTCTGTACAAAAACTTGAGCTGGGCAAAACATCAATGTAATGATATTTATCTACAATTAATATATTAAATCTGAGGTAGAAGAAGCAAATTATTACATTTGTAAAGAGGGAGAAAAAAACAAAAAACTTCCCCAATACTCAGCTCAACAAATAGTCCATTCTGAGTGATTCACTCATTAAACAAATTCTGTATTTTATAAAAAATAAAATAAAAAGGTAGTTGTGGTATAAATAATATTACAAATTAAGCTACAAACACAACCCCCCTCCCACCCCACCTTCTCTCTCGTGATCAGTGATACAGAATAATGAGTGATACAGAGAGTACTTCAGTTGACACGGCACCACCAGGTCAAATCAGTGACAATGAAAACAACATAATCTCTACATAACCATCTGCTATATGTTCATCACATGAGAAAGCCCACTGTATCAGCCACCTCCTCCTCCTCTCCTCTTTCTTCTCAGGTCACTGGTGTTCAGCTGGGTGCTGCTAAGGGCTCACATTCATCTTCCTCTTCACCAATACTCACTGCATTTGCAGCAAATCAGACGTTCTCAGCAAACCATCCCCGGTCAAAACAAATTACAGAGATGATTGGTAAAATGATATGCACTGATCTTGAACCTTTCTCTGTGGAGGAGAGGCTTCAAGACACTTGTTGGCTTTTTAGAGCCCAAGTATAAGATCCCATCGAGGCACTATTTCAGTCAAACTGTAGTGCCTGAGCTGTATGAGGCAATGAGAGGGGAGATGGTCCAGTCACTTAAACAGCTGAAGGAGGTGTCATCAACCTCACTACAGATCTCTGGACCAGCAATCATAACGCACATGCATATCTCTGTCTTACTGGGCACTGGTGTGAACTCAGGGGAACCTTCAGGTCAAAGCAGGGCTGCTAAATGTTGGTGTGCTGGACATTGAGCACACATCAAACAACATTCTGTGCTGCCTTAAGGAAAAGATGAGAGAGTGGAAGAGTCTGTTGGTCTGTCTGTCACAATACGGTTTGTTGTTTCAGATAATGCAGTAAACATGGTGAAAGCTTTGACTGAATATGGGCACATCCGTTGCCTGTCCCGTATGCTTCACTTGGTGGTGATCAAAGCACTGGAGAAGGACAGGGTTGTGACATCCCTTCTCTCCAAAGCCACGAGCATATCTGGCCATGTTCATTGCTCAAGCAAAGCCAGCAACAGACTACATGAGCTGCAAACACAGTTGAACCTCTCCCAGCACACGCTCATAACAGATGTAAAAACAAGGTGGAACTATACGTTCTACATGCTCCAGCAGCTGGTGGAGCAGGGCAGGGCTGTGCAGATTATGACACAGGAGTCTAACATGGGTAAAGCTCCAACAATCATCTATCCAAATAAGTGGGGGTTAGCATCAGACATGCTCAGTTCTTAGTCCTTTTGAGGAGGTCAAACAGGCGCTCTCAAAACACAGCGCCTCCATCTCTGAGGTCATCCCCCCCCTGCATGGCCTGTGCTCCATCATCAGATCACTGCATGCTGGTGAGGAATCTAAGGATGAATCTGATCAGTTCCTGGCTGGTGATGATGATAAGGATGCCACAGTGGGGCTGGGCCAAGATGTTGCGGCCAAGGAAAGGTTAGGCACAGCAGCAAGGAAACTGGCAGCCAATCTGAGCAAAGAACTAGAATGGCATTTTGAACCGATTTTTGCAAACTCCACATTTATGCTTGCCACTCTCCTTGACCCCAGATATAAGGCCAGCTGTTTTCCAAACAATGTGATTGTGGAGGCACTGAAGAGGACATTACTGCTCAGGATGGAGCTCTGTGACCTTGTGGCTACACCTGCAAGAAACACAGAAGAGACACCTGCCACCAGCAGAACTTCAGTCTTGTTTTTTCTGAGCGTGTTTTTAGCACAGCTGGAAATGTGGTCAGTCCACAGCATGCAAACTTAGACCCTAGCCATGTGGAACAACTGGTCTTCATTAAAGTCAATGCAGATCTGAAAAACAGCATCGGCCTATTTGACCCGTAGAACACATTCTCTCTCTCTCTTTTCCTCACACACACATACCTGGTGTGGAAATAAAAAAAAAAATAAAAAAAAAACCAATAACAAAAAAAAATCACACAAAATTACAAGTTACAAAAAGAAAGTTATATTGAGCATGAAGGTAACACTGAGGTAACAAGAGGCAGGTGACAAGAGGGCTGGGAAACAGGTGGAAAACATCAGGTAATCACGGTGCAGGAAAACACAGGAAGTAGAACTAAATACAAGACGAGACAGAGACCAGACTTCAGGAAACAGAACATGTATAAGACAAGACCAAAAATACCTGCAAAACATGTAAGACAGGACATAATCAGGTTAAAACATAAACAAAGGAAAACAGACATGAACACTAAACCATCACACTCAAGACACATCATAACGTTTTGGATAAATGTGAATGTAAGATCAAGATTCTTTGGGTACTGTAGGTCTAGTGCATAGATGTACCGAAAGAGCAGGAGAAATGAGTCAGCAAGATTTGTTTGACCACTCACAAATATTTCATCCTATAGTCTTCAGACTATAAAACACAAATAATACAAAAAAGAGTTCAGCCCCTCAAAGATACAAATCACGCTAATGATTTATAGACATTACGGTCACTTAGCACTTTGCACTTAGACTGCAACCAAGCTACATGTTTTTACTATTTTCTTTACATATGCTTATAAGCATAATATGTTAGTTTCACACTTACCTGTTAGCATACTTTTTGTTTAGTGGAATGCTTTATACTTATTCATTTATGTAATTTCTACATGTCGGTTAAGAATAACAACTCAAGTAAACTTCATAAACAGGTCCTGGGGGCTATTCCAGAAAGGAGGATCAACAAACTGATCCTGAACTCTGAGCTGACTGATGTTCCAGTACAGCTGATCCGAGTTAGGTAAGTCAACTCAGAGTATGTTAACAACTGAGTTGAGCTTGTGCCTGACGACTAGTAAAAAGCCATCATCAATGGAGCTCCGATACTGTGATTCACCATGGCAACATGGGAGAAAACAGGAAGCAGACATTTTCTGGCTGCGGCCGTAATAAAAATCACTGATAGAGTTTTAGATTCAGTTGGCTTCCTGATGAAGTTGTACAGCATGTTGCATACTCCTTGAAAAATCCTCGACAGCTGCTTCACTGGACATGGCATGAATCACAGCCAGATGAAATTGGTGATTGTATAGCAGTGAATATATGGTATGTTACCATCCAGCTTGTTTTGGAGCAATTTTTGCACATGCCTGCCAGGCATGACACATGAGTGATGCGCCATCATAAACCTGACTCAGGATCTTGTCCGTGCTGAGTCCCCCTCTGGTGAGCTCATCATTGATGACACCTGTCAGAGTCTCTGCATCACCTTTCTCAGATGTGGCCATCACCAAGAGGCGCTCACACATCATAGTTTGCTTCAACAAAACGCACAACTACAGATACTTCTGGCCTAAAAGAAACCTGTGTGCCATACACTTTAATTGAATACCAGCCGACTTGTCTCACTATCTCCTCTTTCATGAGTTTGCTCCATTTCGATAATCTCATTTTTTATCTGTGGGTGGTATAGCGTGCATTCCGTGGGATTGTTTTTGTAATCCTTGTCAGTTTGGGATCTTTGCGCATTGTGTACTCAAAGAGAGACAAAAACAGCCCCATTGAGCTATTATCATCTAGCACACTGGCAAAACCAGCATTATCTACACGTAACGGCAATTGATTCACTACTAAAAACTCCAGCCTATCAATTACGGGTGACACGTAGTATCTGTTGTGAGCCAGTTGCTCTGAATTTAAGAGAGTGGAAATCTCATTCCCTGTCTTTCTACGTTTTTCTGAATCTCTGCACATTGCTTCACAGGCTAAATGTTCTTTTGAAGCGGCATGCTTATTTAAGCCCTTGCATGTTTCCAATTGTTAAATCCATTAATGGAGAAGGTCGTGTCTGATGAAACACATTTGAATTTCCTGCAGGCATAACAAAATACGGAGTCCTTTTCCACCGAGTACTCAAGCCAGTCTTTGTTCAAATACCAGCTAGAGGAAAGTGATTGTTTTTTTGAAACAAACATTTTGACTGGACATTTCCTCAACACAACCAGTTTGACTTTGTCAGGTCACTCACACACACTGATTCAACAGGCAGTTGTGGCCCAAATGCTGCCCCAGTCGCAGTTGCACTTGACCGGCAGGGCCTGCCAGGCCAAGAGTCGGGCTCCACTGAGCTAATAGCATCTGGCTCAGACTGTTGTCCAGGGTCTCCTTCTTCTACTACAACAACAGGAGGCATCGGTGTTGTATCTCATTCATTAGAGGACAATGTTGGTGGGCATTTGAACCACTTACGGATATCCATGATGATGAACTGAAGCGAGTAAGCTGGAGAAAACCATCCAACTTTCAAATGCGTGGTAACTGTTGAGCGGCTACACTAACGTAGGCTACGTCATGTACGTAGCTTAACTTTCTTTTTAGTAAGGCCGTGATAGGCTGTTGCAGTGTCAATTCCCATCACTCAAATAATGCCTGCTTTTTTCCCAAAAATTCCAAAAGTTGAGGTGGTTTGCCTTCTGAAGTGTCTGAAAATGTCATGACTCCAGCATCTTGAGCCTGTTTTGCCTGTGTTTTGTTTTTGCTCTAACCAGGGGCCTGTTGCACAAAAGTAGAATAAAGATATCCAGGATAAATGAAAAAGCGCAGCTCGACTTA
Source organism: Etheostoma perlongum (assembly GCA_026937815.1). Classification (NCBI taxonomy): domain Eukaryota; kingdom Metazoa; phylum Chordata; class Actinopteri; order Perciformes; family Percidae; genus Etheostoma; species Etheostoma perlongum. Next base: position 19,470,636 of record CM049383.1, on the reverse strand, counting down.
GTGTGATGCGCTCATCGCGGCTTAATGCACTTTTGCCGAGCCAGGATGAACAGGTGAAGCTATGTCAAGCCAGGTGTAGATAGCTGGGATAAGTGCACATTCACGGCTTTCTTAAATAGACCACGGTATCGATCACAGATTTACTGACGCACAGATGGAGAAGACGCATGCGCCATATGTTTCACTCAATGAGAATCATCTTCTAATGGAAAGTAACGAGGAGGTGAAGAATATGCAAAAAGAGAAATACGGCTCAAACGGAAGAGAAAAAGAATATAGCGGACCGACTGAATGCGTAAGGATGTAAAAATATCAACTCAGCCTACTAGTCACTCCAATTTTTTTTTTTTTTTTTTACAAAGTTTCAGGCTACATTGTTTTAATTGCTTTAAATATGCTAGTTTCATGTTTCTGTTTTTATGTGATAAATGTGCTGGTTTTAGCCTACCGTAAAGTGTCTTTGAGTAGCCTACAATGTAAAGCACTATATAAATAAAATGTAATGTTCTCTGAAATGGACCCTGAAATGCTTAATTTCAAACCCTATATTACAACCCATGTTTATGACTAGAGAAAATGTTCCTCCCTCTTCCTAAATGCTCTAGCCTACTTTGCCTCAAAAGTGAGCAGAGAGAATTAATGTTCCTCTCGGGAAATGGACCCTAATGACAAAGCTTAATTTCAAACCCTTATTCACAACGCAAGAACATGTTTTACAACCATATGCACAAATTTCTATAAGCTAGAGAAATGTTCTCTCATAGTACTCTCCGACCTCCTCTGGCCTGCTCTCCATTCCCCACACCAGATTCTGTATCTTCGGAGACAAAGCCTTTAGTGTTACATCCCCATCCCTTTGGAACACCATCCCTGCAGATATTTGGAATGCTACATCCCTGGACATTTAAAAAAAAAAGATCTGAAACACCACCTTTTCACCTAACCCTACAACCTCCTTTAGCTTAGCCACAGTTATTCTGTAATGTGTCCTTGGGTTTCATAAAAGGCACTATATAAATACAAGTTGTTATAATTATTATTATTATCTTAATTGTGTGTAACATATGAAAAAATACATAATTTAACATAAATATTACGTTTATCATTGTATTTTTTCTCGTAATTACTACTTTCTGTGACTCGTGGCAGGTTGGACACGTTACAATGATGCATATCTTACTAAACATATATGTAAGAAATATGTATGTATGTTTATATTTATGAACAAAGAAGCGATATTGAAGCGTTACAGAGCTGCCTGATTGCTGTGTGATTCTCTGATATGAATATGCATTGCACTGTGGAATATATAATTATTTTTATTTTTTGTTCTTGAGTCTATTTTTCACCACAACTCAGTGATTACATTCTGGAATTGTTCACTGCAGCTTCACATATGTGCTCTCGCGCACAACAAATCTGCATGCCTTGAATTATGCAGCACAAAACGTAGCTGTGAACAGGCTGGGGAGCTCGGAGCGAGCAGTCGGAGCTACTGCTTCCTGCTTCCTGGGAAACCAACAACAAGCTGCTGAAGGCAGTGTTTGTCATCTGTTTCACCATGTGGAACAGATGACACCCTTGAAAAAAGGCTGTTGTTATGGTTTGGGTGTTTGCTTTGGTTTCTTTTTCTCCTTCTTTGTTTTTTTCAGTCCTGTCTCGTCTCCTTCTGTTTGTGTCTTAGTTTCCTCCCCAGTCTTGTGTGGTAGCCTGTCTTGTATTCCCCTGTGAGTGTCTGTATGTTCGGTTTTCTGTTGTATTTTGAAGGTTGGTCTCTGTCTCGTCTTGTCTCTAGTTTTACTTCTTGTCTGTCTGATTATCCTGCCCCGCCCTAATGTGATTCACCTGATGTATCACCTGTTCCTCGATACCTCTTGTATTTAACCTCTGTATCCCCTTTGTCTTTTGTCAGATCGTTCTATTATCCATGTGCCATACCATTTGGCGTCCTGGTGCAGTTTTCCATGTGTTGTTCCCGTTTCCATGGCTTGTTATTCCTGTGAGTTTTTTCCCTGCCTTTGTTCGCTGTATTTGCCTTTCTTTTTTCCCCCTGGATCTTTGTTAATTTTTACTTTTTGGATTTTGGTTTTAGGGACTTTGTTTTAGATCTTGTGCTTCCTGCGTTTGTGTTATTTTTTGTTTTTGAGTACATTAAAGCCTTGGAAACCCTCTCCTGCCTGCCTGGCCTTCTCTGCTTTTGGGTCTTCATTCCGCTCTCGTCACAGCTGTTCCATTACTCCAAATGACGTTACAGAACGTCTGCGGATTCGCTCCGCATCTAATTAGTGTTTTACTAGCCGTTAAATTTTACTATTATTACTGACTAGCAATAGAAATTATAACAATTGGTAAATCTGATAAATTACAGACAAATCCATCCACATAAAATTAATCGTTTTATGTAGGCCAGATAAAATACAAATTTATCAAAAAATAAAATTACAACTAAGCCCCAAACAAGTCCACTGAACAGCAGTGTTCAAAGTACATTGACTTGAGCCTCAGCATCTATGTCACTAAATCATAACAATTCAATTGGAATTGTAATGATTTAGTGACTGCTTATATGGCAGGTGAATTCTTGCAATATTCCATGCCAACCGAAAATCCATCCTTTCAGGTTTCAACCTAACGCCTGTCTGAACAACCAGCTTACCAAACCGATCAGCATCCAGTGAGGAGCGACTGGCAGCTGCGGGCGTGGTTTGGTTGTGTGTGACAAAACCGTTCAAAACAACATTGGCGGACGGGATTGACAGATGGTTCATCCAATAAGTGTGGGCCCTTTCCCAAACAGTTTTCCATGGCAGCTTCTCAGATGGTTCTGTGTAACAAATCACAGATTGCTCTGTAGCTGGTGCTACAGTCAAGGCATGCAGACGGACTACTTTCTGATGTGAAGTTGCAGTGACAGCTTTGAGAGGTTGTAATGTAATAATGAGTTTCATTCCACTATACCCAATGCTGTAATTATACTGTGTTCCAGACACAGTTTTTATCCACAGTTACGACTTTAAGTCACAACTCGCAACTTGGTAGCGTCCAGGCAATGTAACCACAAACCTTGCTAGCTAATGGTTACCTAATGTTGACTTTAGCTAGCGTTAGCTGATACTAGCGATTTCTAGTCCGCAACATCTTTTGGGCCTTATTTAATAAACATAACCTGTTTTAGTACACAATCGTCTGTGTATTGTTTTGATTACAATGTGCAGAAGTACTTTATGTTGTCTATTTATTTCCATTTCTAACTGTTAATCACCAGCATCTGTACAGAATCAACACGGGTCAACATTGTTGTTTATGTGTGTGTTGAGACGTCAAAATTGTAACTGGGAGTACAACAATCTGGTACGAGTTCACGAGTAGCAAGTTACGGGTTTGACTGCCATACCAGGGCATTTTTACGGGTAGAAGTTTGTGAAAACACGAGTTACAGGATGCCTGGAACGCAGCAATATTATAGGTCATATTTTTGGGAAGATGGCCGCCCACCAAGAGCCAGGTTGATTGGTTCAGATGAATCTCTGCAGACACAGAATCGGCCTACTACAAGCTAAAAAACGGAGCCACTAAACATAAGGGTACAAAACACATCAATAAATTATGGTAAATCAAATCAAAGTGAAGCAAGCGCAAACAAGTCTGATCCGCCGCTCTCTGCTGGTTGCCACTGTTCCCACACACGCAGTCCTGACACAAACAATGAAATAGAGAAATGCAGCCTCGAGTTTTTGTATCACAGCAATAGCAGATGAAACGCATAAAGATATATGTATGGCCATATGTATCAAAAGTTATTAACTAATAACAAAGAGATGGTCAATCTTACAAAGACTTAAACAGTGTTTCTGCAGTTGTGTCAGGGCTCAAGTGCAAACTGTCCAATTATTCCTTTTCTTTATCCACTCTCTTTCTTTGGGTATATTAAAAGTCCGTTCCAGGCTCAGGTCATAGAGCACACCCTCACAAGTCGTCTCACCCCTAAAAGGGATTCCTTTTTGTCCCAGGAATGCTATGGAACAAAATAATATCTCCAGGACATTCCTTGCTGTTTGCTGGTCTTTGGCGGCAATATCGGAGAGCAGAGCACTTATTGGTGTTTTTTTGTGCTTGGCTAGCTCCCTCTTCGACTGTTGCTAGCAGGATGGCCCTGGGAGTGACAAGTGCAGAGGTGCTGCTGCTACTTTCGGTTACAGTTGTAACAGAGTGTTCTGCCTCCATTTTTTTAGGCTTTTTAGGCTGTGGTTGTATAAAAAAATCCAATGGCTATGGTCTTTGCATGGCTAGGCTATCTATTGTTGACGAGAAAACAACTATCGGTATCTTCACTCATGAAAGAGCATCAGAGGCGCGCAGCGCGCCTCACTCTTGGCAAGATCGGCAGATTCATTATAATTATTTATTTTTATTAATTAATTATCTAATTATGTGTTTATCGCGAAAAAAAATCTGAAACCCCACCTTTTCACCTAACCCTACAACCTCCTTTAGTTTAGCCACAGTTATTCTGTAATGTGTCCTTGGGTTTCATAAAAGGCACTATATAAATACAAGTTGTTATAATTATTATTATTATCTTAATTGTGTGTAACGTATGAAAAAATACTATACTATAATCTATTTTTCACCACAACTCAGTGATTACAACCTCTGGAATCGTTCACTGCAGCTTCACATATGTGCTCTCGCGCACAACAAATCTGCATGCCTTGAATTATGCAGCACAAAACGTAGCTGTGAACAGGCTGGGGAGCTCGGAGCGAGCAGTCGGAGCTACTGCTTCCTGCTTCCTGGAAACCAACAACAAGCTGCTGAAGGCAGTGTTTTATCAAGGGTGTCATCTGTTTCACCATGTGGAACAGATGACACCCTTGATAAAAGGCTGTTGTTATGGTTTGGGTGTTTGCTTTGGTTTCTTTTTCTCCTTCTTTGTTTTTTTTCAGTCCTGTCTCGTCTCCTTCTGTTTGTGTCTTAGTTTCCTCCCCAGTCTTGTGTGGTAGCCTGTCTTGTATTCCCCTGTGAGTGTCTGTATGTTCGGTTTCCTGTTGAATTTTGGTCTCTGTCTCGTCTTGTCTCTGTCTGATAGCCTAATTATGTGTTTGATAGCCTAATTATGTGTTTATCGCATACTTACCAAATTTTAAAATGTATTACATTTAATGTAAAGGGATTCGGTTTATATTAATAATCAATTCATTAAATATAAATGTGTTTTTTTTTTATTATGGTTGTAGTAGTTTGTCCTTTCCGTAGGTGGTGCTGCAGCACCCTCCGCACCCCTAGTTCCCGCGGCCATGTTGGAGTTGGAAAATTTGTTCATTCAAAGTGCAACACATTAAAGACACACAGGCATGTACAGTGAGGAAAATAAGTATTTGAACACCCTGCTATTTTGCAAGTTCTCCCACTTAGAAATCATGGAGGGGTCTGAAATTGTCATCATAGGTGTATGTCCACTGTGAGAAACGTAATCTAAAAAAAAAATCCAGAAATCACAATGTATGATTTTTTAACTATTTGTATGATACAGGTGCAAATAAGTATTTGAACACCTGTCTATCAGCTAGAATTCTGACCCTCAAAGACCTGTTAGTCTGCCTTCAAAATGTCCACCTCCACTCCATTTATTATCCTAAATTAGATGCACCTGTTTGAGGTAATTAGCGGCATAAAGACACCTGTCCACCCCATATAATCAGTAAGAATCCAACTACTAACATGGCCAAGACCAAAAAGCTGTCCAAAGACACTACAGACAAAATTGTACACCTCCACAAGACTGGAAAAGGCTACAGGGAAATTGCCAAGCAGCTTGGTGAAAAAAGGTCCACTGTTGGAGCAATTAATTAGAAAATGGAAGAAGCTAAACATGACTGTCAATCTCCCTCGGACTGGGGCTCCATGCAAGATCTCACCTCGTGGGGTCTCAATGATCCTAAGAAAGGTGAGAAATCAGCCCAGAACAACAAGGGAGGAGCTGGTCAATGACCTGAAAAGAGCTGGGACCACCGTTTCCAAGGTTACTGTTGGTAATACACTAAGACGTCATGGTTTGAAATCATGCATGGCACGGAAGGTTCCCCTGCTTAAACCAGCACATGTCAAGGCCCGTCTTAAGTTTGCCAATGACCATTTTGATGATCCAGAGGAGTCATGTGGTCAGATGAGACCAAAACAGAACTTTTTGGTCATAATTCCACTAACCGTGTTTGGAGGAAGAAGAATGATGAGTACCATCCCAAGAACACCATCCCTACTGTGAAGCATGGGGGTGGTAGCATCATGCTTTGAGGGTGTTTTTCTGCACATGGGACAGGGCGACTGCACTGTATTAAGGAGAGGAAGAGCCAGTCTCCAGACCTAAACCCAATAGAGAATCTTTGGAGGGAGCTCAAACTCCGTGTTTCTCAGCGACAGCCCAGAAACCTGACTGATCTAGAGAAGACCTGTGTGGAGGAGTGGGCCAAAATCCCTTCTGCAGTGTGTGCAAACCTGGTGAAAAACTACAGGAAACGTTTGACCTCTGTAATTGTAAACAAAGGCTAGTGTACAAAATATTAACATTGATTTTCTCAGATGTTCAAATACTTATTTGCAGCTGTATCATACAAATAAATAGTTAAAAAATCATACATTGTGATTTCTGGATTTTTTTTTAGATTATGTCTCTCACAGTGGACATGCACCTACGATGACAATTTCAGACCCCTCCATGATTTCTAAGTGGGAGAACTTGCAAAATAGCAGGGTGTTCAAATACTTATTTTCCTCACTAGGAAAATAAGTATTATTAGTAGGTACCCCCCACTCTACAAACACACACACACACACACATGCACAAAATAATATTTTGAATACACAGTTGGGTATGAACACAACTCACAGCCTTCCCCCACTTCCACTTCAGTCAATCAGTTCATGACTGAACAGTGATGATCAGTGTATGTCAGCGTGAAAATATTTGTGAAAGCAACCCATTTTTAAAATTTTAATTGTCTTGACATAAATTATTTAGTCTTGCATTGCTGTGAGATGTTGTTCAGTGCTATTGTCAATATCTGAGTTTATTTAAAAAAACTATATATAACTATATTTAAATATTTTATATTTAATAACTTCATTTTTTGTTTTTGTTTTTTGAGTTATCAATCAAGTAAAAAGTGTGAATATTTTTGTGACTTAATAATTTCAATAATAAAATTCACTTAATTGAACTTCATCATAAATTCATTATACAAAACTAATTTTAAAAGTTGAAATAAGATGTGTCAGACATAAAAAGACACGACCCGCCCACCAGCAGCGACGGTGGGCAGGTCGTCTGTTCCACGAGTTTATTCAAACAGGTTTTTCCACCGAGCCGGATAATTTATACTTAACGTACATCATGTAAGTAATTGTTATATTGTTATAATATATATATATTGTTAAAAGTCATATTTGACCGTAAGCAATCTGCAAAAGCATTGCTCTGTTTCCTTCAAACTTTTCCGACCGCCAAGTTCGAAAGAGCTCTATCTCAAACAGTGAGTTAACTTAACGTACTGTATAAATGTACGCGTTTGTGCATTGTATAAGTCTAGTGTCTTTGTGTGATAGCCACAGCTAGCTGAGTGATCATCGTCGGTTGGAGATTAATATGCCAGAGCAGCACTTCCCTTTGTCAAGTCATTGAGCGCCAGAGCTGTTTTTGATGCATTCTTTTGATGCTGTGTTGATGCATTCTAAATCCATTTGTTTAAGTGAGAAGATTTTTTGACTAACTGCCTGTAAGTGCTGTATGATGATATCCTCACAAAAAGTCAGTTGGTAACTCTTTTTTTCTCTCTCCCCCATTGGCCCTGTAAATTGTGCAGCACTGTGGTACCAGGAAAGAGTGACATTTTAAAGCATTATAGATCGTGGGACCTTTGGACACAGCTATGCCTTGCCTTGTATCCATAGGGTGGAACCCTGGAAAACAGAATTTCTGAGACAGCCAGTGAGTGAATGAACAGCCTTCTTCGTCGCCAAATATCTGTCTTTATTACAAATTCTCATATATAACAATATTCAACAGCATTTCCCTAGTGTAAACATGTTTCAGTTCAATTTAAGCACCTTAATGCTACTTTCAGTGGGCAAAATCTTCCACACTCTTTACGGAAATAGTCTTGTCCTTAACAAAATAAATATCAATGCTACTGTATCATTCAAATAATAAGAAGGTCAAATAATTACTCATATTTTACACTATATATATATTGGTATATTATACAAATGTCAGAATGTAAGTCATAAACACTCTTTAACAGAAAACAAACATCCAAGTCAACACATAAACAATCATTCACATAGGGACAATTACTCAACTCACAATACATTATAAAACAATACATTACAATATAATACATACTAACTTTTAGGAGAAACTCCCCTTTAAGTGTCAATGGTGTTGTTATGGTAACAAACAAACTATAAACAGAACAGGTTTTGCAACAATAAATACAACACATGCAGTTGCAATTATGAAGTAAAATGTAATGAACAAGAGTTTCATACTCAATATTTCTTTTTTTAACTTTAATTTTTTTATGATCAGTGTGATTTTTTTCTTTTTTATTTCCAATCCAGGTATGTGTGTGTGTGTGAGTAAGAGAGAGACACAGAGAGAGAGAAAGAGAAAGAGGGGGCGGGGGCAGATGCTGTTTCTCAGATCTGCATTGACTTTAATGAAGCCAGCTGACAGTTAAAAAAATAAATAAAATGCTCCGACGGCAGAGACTCAACGGAAGTCGCATTTAAACCACGCAGCATGTCTGAAACCCCACGTTTACCAGAAATCTACTGGTTACTATGTAAGTACTGCAAACCGAAGTTAAAAACAAACCTGAAGCTGAAGAAACCCTAAACGTTAACGGAACAGACCCGCGGCCCAAATGTCTGAGGGAGAGGGATAGAGAGAGGGAGAGAGAGAGAGAGAGAGAGGGACCGCTGTTCTCCGTGTTCTCTGTGTGTGTGTGTGTGTGTGTGTGTGTGTGTGTGTGTGTGTGTGTGTGTGTGAGACGAGCGTGTGTGTGTAGGGGTCGCTGTGACTATCACAGAACGCAGCGCATCAGCTGAGGAGTTGTATTCGATCCGAGGACAGATATATACTCGTTTCAGCCGAGTACTTGGCTCATCCCTACAGGATACCTTAAAAACCATGAAATAAATAATTATCAGGGAGTGGAAGCACAATCACACATACGCCCCCAATGCATACCTTTTAGCTAGCCGCTAGTTCTATTGTTTGCAAAATCCGTTTTCCCGCGATTATAAATGTGGCACTTTGGGTCGGCTTTACACATCATAAATTACATAGCTAACCCACCACAGCTTCAGTACACCATACACACTTCAGAAGACACCCAGTTTGTCATTTTCACCAAGTACCAACCTGGAAAACAGAATTTCGGAGACAGCGAGTGAGTGAATGAACCGCCTTCTTTGTCGCCAAATCTCTGTCTGAGAGACGGGGAAGGTGTCAGTTCACCTAAACTGTACTGATTCCCGCACTTTGGTTCCACTCTTTTTGTTTCCCTGCTACATTACTATTGTCTTGACTAATAACACCTGGAATTCGTACTAAACGCTAAGCTGGTCATTATAGTATCCCTTAAGGGTGTATCACACACACAGCACTCAGTAGTGCTGGTCCTCTATCCTCCTCCAGTGCCTGCTACCATCTCCTCAAGAAAAAAATATTGGAGGAAAAGCACATTAAAATTGGGCCCACATATGACTGTTGCCATTCATTATTGGGCACAAAATACCTTTGAATGATCCAGCCTGGCTTCTGCTGATGTCTGAGGTCCAGTCCATAATGATGAAAGCACATCTTCTTCATGGTCAAATCTAGAATTAGCTTAAAGATAAATATACACTTAAATTTGTGTATGCCCTCTGAAGTTGACGCTGACAGTAGTTTCCCAGGAAAGCACCCCTGATGCCACTGATGTCGGCTCTTTATGTGAGAGTACGAAATTCAGTGGGAATTTAGTGGGTACCATCATTCTGAGTTCCTCCCCCTCTGAACGGCAGAGCCCACGGCCTGCTGTGTTCCCCATTCCAACCTACTCACACAATGTTGAACTGGACAAGGAAACACATTTTATTTAAGAGATGGCACCCCAATGACATCCCCAAGTGTCAAATCAGACATCCTGGAGCGCCTGGCACAGGCCGTGTTTTCCTACCCAGCTTAACCCAATGATGCTCAGAGATGTTCAGTGGCAGAGGCACTAGTTGAAAAGCATCCCTGCTTGAAGGAGCCCAGATCATTTAAAGCCTAATAAGTGTGGAAACCAAACCAGAAAACAAAGGACAAAGCAGAAAGCATGTGGAAGCCCAGAACTCCTGATAAACTCACTGAGAAACAAGCAATGAGCGAAAAGCTGTTTAAAATGTCAAGAAACCAAAAGAGGGCAGAGGTGACCTTTACTAGACATAATATTACTTTACTGAACTACTGCTAGAGGTGAAGTCAACTTAAGAAGATCAAGTCAAGGAAGGCGCTGGGCCCGGACGGCATCAGCCCAAGTCTCCTCATGGACTGTAATGACCAGCTATATGGTGGGATCATCGGGCACAACCTGAGCCTGAGCCTGGATAAAGTCCCAGCCCTGTGGAAGACCTCCTGTGTGGTCCCGGTACTAAAGTCGCCGCGCCCCCAAGGAGCTCACCACTTCAGGCCTGTTGCCTTGACTTCTCACCTGATGAAGACCATGGAGAGGATCAACCTGCGACACCTTCGACCCCTGGTGGGCACACAGCTGGACCCCCTGCAGATTGCTTACCAGCCTGGGATTGGGGTGGACAATGCAGTGATCTACCTGCGGCACAGATCGCTACTACACTTGGAGGACAGCAGGAGCACTGTTGAGAGTCTGTTTATCAACCTCTCCAGTGCTTCCACCATCCAGCCTTCACTGCTCAGAGTGAAGATGGAGAGAGTGGGAGTGGACCAACACCTGGCTGCATGGACTACGGACTATCTCACCAACAGACCACAGTATATGAGACTCCATCACTGTGTGTCTGACATGGTGCTCTGCAGTACAGGTGCCCCTTAGGGTGCGGTGCTCTCCCCCTTCCTTTTCACCCTCTACACCTCAGACTTCACTCCCAACACCACCCACTGCCACATCCAGAAGTTCTCCGATGACACAGCCGTTGTTGGATGTGTTTCTGAGGGGAACGATCTGGAATACAGGACGGTCATCGGGGACTTTGTCAGCTGGTGTGAGCTCAACCAGCTTCAGCTTAACACCAGTAAGATGAAGGAGATGATCGTCAACCTTAGGAAGAAAACATCCCACTTCTCACCGGTGAGTATCCAGAGATCCTTTATGCTGTGGTCTGCTAGAGGGAGGGCAGCTCGGACGGGGACAGGAGCAGACTCAATAGACTGATCAGGAGAGCGAGCTCTGTTCTGGACTGTCCTCTGGACTCCATAGAGGAAGTGGGGGAGAAGGATGTTAGCTAAGCTGACATTCTTCATGGACTACACCTCTCAACCCCTACATGACACTGGGGGTCCCTGAGCAGCTCCTTCAGCAGCAGACTGATACCCCCCCGGCGTAAGAAGGAGAGGTACCACAGGTCGTTCATCCCGGCCGCTGTCAGACTCTACGACACCTGCACAACCTGATAATGTTGTAGTTTCTGTTCCCGTTTCAACTACTCACCACTCACCATGGCTCAATCCATCTCCATCCATCTTCATCCGCTTATCCGGTATTGGGTTGCGGGGGGCAGCAGCTCCAGTAGAGGACCCCAAACTTCCCTTTCCCGAGCCACATCAACCAGCTCCGACTGGGGGATCCCGAGGCGTTCCCAGGCCAGGTTGGAGATATAATCTCTTCACCTAGTCCTGGGTCTTCCCCGAGGTCTCCTCCCAGCTGGACGTGCCTGGAACACCTCCCTAGGGAGGCGCCCAGGAGGCATCCTTACCAGATGCCCGAACCACCTCAACTGGCTCCTTTCGACCGCTTGTACTCTGGATCTCGTTCTTTCGGTCATGACCCAGTCTTCATGACGATAGGTGAGGGTAGGAACGAAAATTGCCCAGTAGATCGAGAGCTTTGCCTTCTGGCTCAGCTCCCTTTTCGTCACAACGGTGCGATAAACAGAATGTAATACCGCACCAGCTGCTCCAATTCTCCGACCAATCTCACGCTCCATGGTCCTCTCACTTGCGAACAAGACCCCAAGGTACTTAAACTCCTTCACTTGGGGTAGGTCACTCCCTACCTGAAGAAAGCACTCCATCGGTTTCCTGCTGAGAACCATGGCCTCAAATTTAGAGGTGCTGATCCTCATCCCAGCCACTTCACACTCGGCTGCAAACCGATCCAGTGAGTGCTGAAGGTCACAGACCGATGACGCCATCAGGACCACATCATCTGCAAAAAGCAGCGATGAGATCCCGAGCCCACCGAACTCCAACCCTTCCCCGCTCCGACTACGCCTCGATATCCTGTCCATAAATATTACAAACAGGATTGGTGACAAAGTGCAGCCCTGGCAGAGACCAACCCTCACCTGGAACGAGTCCGACCCACTGCCGAGAACCCGGACACAGCTCTCGTTTTGGTCATACAGAGATTGGATGGCCCTGAGAAGGGACCCCCTCACCCCATACTCCCGCAGCACCTCCCACAATTTCTCCCGGGGGACCCGGTCATACGCCTTCTCCAGATCCACAAAACACATGTAGACTGGTTGGGCATACTCCCAGGCCCCCTCCAAGATCCTTGCGAGAGTGAAGATCTGATCCGTTGTTCCACGGCCAGGACAGAATCCGCATTGTTCCTCTTCAATCCAAGGTTCGACTATCGGCCGAACCCTCCTTTCCAGCACCTTGGAGTAGACTTTACCAGGGAGGCTGAGAAGTGTGATACCCCTGTAATTGGCACACACCCTCTGGTCCCCCTTTTTGAAGAGGTAAAAACCACCACCCTGGTCTGCCACTCCCTAGGCACCGTCCCAGACTTCCACGCAATGTTGAAGAGGCGTGTCAACCAAGACATCCCCTCCACACCCAGAGCTTTCAGCATTTCTGGACGGATCTCATCAATCCCTGGGGCTTTGCCGCTGTGGAGTTGTTTGACTACCTCAGCAACTTCCACCAGGGAAATTGACGACAATCCCCCATCATCCTCCTCCAGCTCTGCCTCTACCACAGAGGGCGTGCCAGCTGGATTTAGGAGTTCCTCAAAGTGTTCCTTCCACCGCTCTATTACCTCCGCAGTTGAGGTCAACAACGTCCCTTCTCCATTTCTTCTCCGAACTTCTCCCACACCCGCTGCTTTGCCTCTGTCACGGCAGAGGCTGCAGCCCTTCGGGCCCTGTTGGTACCTTGCAACTGCCTTCGGAGTCCTCCGGGATAACATATCCCGCAAAGACTCCTTCAGTCGGACGGCTTCCCTGACCACCGGTGTCCACCAGGGTGTTCGTGGGTTACCGCCCCTTGAGGCACCTAAGACCCTAAGACCACAGCTTGCCGCCGCAGCTTCAGCAATGGAAACTTTGAACATTGTCCACTCAGGTTCAATGCCCCCAGCCTCCACAGGGATGCACAAAAATCTACGCCGGAGGTGTGAGTTGAAAGTCCGTTGGACAGTGGCCTCCTCCAGACGTTCCCAATTCACATGCACTACGCGATTGGGCTTACCAGGTCTGTCCAGAGTCCTCCCCCATCCACTGACCCAACTCACCACCAGATGGTGATCAGTTGACAGCTCTGCCCCTCTCTTCACCCGAGTGTCCAAAACATACGGCCTCAGATCAGATGAAACAATTATAAAATCAATCATTGACCTTTGGCCTAGGGTGCTCTGGTACCACGTACACTTATGAGCATCCCTATGTTCGAACATGGTGTTTGGTATGGACAATCCATGACTAGCACAGAAGTCCAACAACAGACAACCACTCTGGTTTAGATCAGGGACGCCATTCCTCCCAATCACGCCTCTCCAAGTAGCTCCATCATCACCCGCGTGTGCATTGAAGTCCCCCAGCAGAACAATGGAGTCCCCTACTGGAGCCCCATACAGGACTCCATTCAGGGTCTCCAAGAAGGCCGAATACTCCGAACTCTTGTTTGGTGCATATGCACAAACAGTCAGAGTTTTCCCTCCCATCACCCGCAGGCGTAGGGAGGCGACCCTCTCATCCACCGGGGTAAACTCCAACGCAGCGGCGCTCAGCCGGGGACTTGTGAGTATCCCAACACCCGCCCGGTGCCTCACACCCTGGGCAACTCCGGAATAGGACAAAGTCCAACCCCTAAACCAGGAGTATGGTTCCAGAACCGAGACTGTGCATACAGGTAAGTCCCACCAGATCTAACTGGAGGCACTCCACCTCCCGCACAAGTTCCGGCTTCTTCCCCCACAGAGAGGTGACATTCCACGTCCCCAGAGCCAGCCTCTGCCGCCCGGGTCTGGTCTGTCGAAGCCCCTGACCTTCGCTGCCACCCATGTGACAGCGCACCCGACTCACTGGTTCCTCCCACAGGTGGTGGGCCCATGGGATGGAGAGAGAGGTGCCACGTAGCTCCGTGGCAAACCCAGCCACCAGGCGCTCGCTGAGGAGCCCGCCGTCTGGGCCTGGCTCCAGACGGGGGCCCCGGGCTTCCTCCGGTCAGGGTCCCTCGATCTCTTCCTCGTTTTATCATAGGATTTTTGAACCATTCTTTGTCTGGCCCCTCCCCTGAGACCACTTTGCCATGGGAGACCCTACCAGGAGCACAAAGCTCAAGACAACATTATTATAATATTTTTCCATTCCGAGTACTTATGTATACTATGGTTGAACTCAATATCATCTATACTATGGGGACTTACTTTTAATATATTATTTAATTACAGATTTAATTTCACGTCACTTATTCAATTAAATTGCAATATTTTTGTACTATGGCCACCTAACTTTACTTAATATATTTTATATAATGCCACTTCACACTTTACAATCATTCAGTACTTTTTGCACATTGTCTGTTGTTTGCCTGTTGTTTGGTTGCTTGTCTGTTGGTTTGTTGTTGTTCTTTACTGTAGAACAATGCTGTTGTAACAAGGGAATTTCCCTTGACACCCTTGAGAATCTGAGACTTGACCAGAAAAAGGACTCTGTCATAAAGGATATGATGGCCTAAACATACAGCTGGAGAAGACAGTAAGTGGTTGCCAAGAAGTCTCCTGGTGTGGCAGAATTTAAGGAAAGATGGCCTGCCCTCTTCCAACCATTCCAGGTAAGTGACTTATCGTTTAGTTTTTCCTGACACTACTCACAACTTTTTGGAAATTGGAACTTGGACACGAGATAGTAGACTCACTTTAAGCGCCACTGCAGTTAAGAAGAGAAATGTCCCTCTGAGATGCCTCTTTGAGTATTTGGGAGAAAGTGGACAGGAGCTCATCTCTGATTACTGTGTAAGTATTGTCTCAAAGCAGGATTGGGGTCATTCTGGTGAACAGGTTTAAATTGTTCTGACTGTTAATGTCGACTGACTGAACCAGCATTTGGCAGGTAGAGGTGGATTATTTGTTTTTAATCAACAAATGAAATTGTTTGCCCTAATTACTTCATCGTTTATCTGATATGGGGCTGCAGAGACCACTGTTCATGAGGACCTGAAAATGAAGAATATGAGCATCTACAGTATGTCTGCCTTGAGCCAGATGTAGTAGGAATCATCATCGACGGAATACCAGTCCTTACCCATCTTGGAAATCTGGCCAAAGGATACTGCTTACTACTTGACATATGCACTTAATCTTAAGCATCCATTCAAACTTTCCAAAAGGTGTTTCAAAGACTTTTTGTGGGACTTGACACACCTCACCCAAAACCAAGCCCCAACTTCATGACCCTTAAAAACAAGCTCCTTGCCTAGGCACTCAGACAAGACCTTCACTCAGCTGTTTTCTTTGTCCGCTCAACATCATTATACATTGGACATAACGTTGAATTTTACAGGATGTTGTAGTGGTTTGTCCTTGTCGTGTTTTATATGCTGCAGGTCATACTTCCTGGTGTAAAAAAAAAAAGTTTATATTTCATACACACAAAATGACCCTGCTGTAAAGCTACACTTTAAAAACTGGTTAGTAGGTGGGATCAGAGAGATGTTTGACTAAACACACGCTATGAAGGTATTATGCTAAGCTGTGCTTTTCAAGGTGAGGTCAGATGCTTGTGACCTGTAATGTTAGTGTTAAACTGTACTGTACAGGTGTTTTACTAACCAGCACTTTATAAGCTGAGGTCATGCTTTCTTTAATAATTTATAATGTATACTGTTTATTGATCCCCAGTGGGAAAATTACAATTTACACTCCGTTTTGTTAGTAATCACTATTTATTTAATGCATGAATACAGATGTTCTGGATTGTTTCTACTGTCCAGCTCATTGTTAATGTTTGGATATTGCGATGATTTAATACATGTTGGAAATTAACATAATAGCAACTTATTTTGAGCCATTTACACTTCCAAAACAAAGAAAGGGCAAATTGGTCCAAATTTATAAATCAGAGGACATTAATTAAATTTTTTTTTCATTTTGCTGTTACATATTTTAATTAAGTTTATGTGTATAATATGCTGATATTTTTGACATTGATTGTACTCAATTTATTGGCTCTTCCTGAAAATGCTACTTAATATTTTCACATACATTAAAATGCATATTATTAAGTTGTCTTTACTCAAAATATCAGTTCACTAAACTTGCAAAAAGTATTTGGACAATGTTTATTTATTTTATCGAGTTAGATCCAAGGAACAGTTTAAACAATGTACCTTAAAATAGTGTGAGGAAGGAACGTGTTTCACCCCGCAAAAGAAAACACCACGTCCAATATTAAACTAAGTTAACTGCTGACACAATACAGTAATTTGAGCTATTTAAATTAGCTGATACATAAAGTAAAACCTCCAGTGTAGTAGTCCTTACCCGTGTATCTCTGTGTGTACTTTGTCCACAGCAATCCCAACAATCGCTCCCAAAACGTCCCAGTTAGAGAGGAATTGATGTTAACATATTTTTTTGTAAATCTCCTTTTATGCACCACCCTAATTTTCCTTACAACCTTCCATATTCAGCATCAAACATTACTCAGAGGTTCCGGTTAATGTTGCTCAATGCGACTATCCGTAAACAAACCGTAGTCGTTATCAACTACTTATTATTTAATGTCTTGTACCAAAACGTTGCCAGCTAATACATTTATTTATGCAAGTTAGAAAGTGTGCAGGAGTTCTCTTTGCAACTTCTGACCTACTCGTCTTCTTCTGACGCACCTATCTCATGTTATATGTTTATATGTTTTATATGCTTGTATGTGTAAATTATTTACACATACAAGCAATCAAGACAATGAAAACAACACCTTTGACTTAGCAGATCGTAGAAAGATGACTGTCACTGGCCCCGTTCTCTTCCTCCTCCACATCTCTCCTTCAGTTTTCTCTTTTTGTTTTGCATTGCCCTATATGTCCAGCAGATGGCCCCAGTGTATCTTATGTAATGTACATTGTAGCAGCTCCCTCCACTTATGCATTTATTCAGTCCCCTTTGTGTGTCCCGTCTCCCTGCCCTAGTTAGTGTCTGCTTGTTGGTTTGTATCCCATGTGCATAAGTGGTCAGCCCTGCCATGTTTTCTTATATGCTTCAATCATTTGCTTGGTCCTCAGTCAGGATTATTGGGAAGGGGATGCATCAGACAATAAACCGGTAATTTAAGCTAGGCCTACTCTATATTTTGCCTGTAGCCGACATAAGCCTATACATAGCAAACACCTGTTTCTGTGAACATTTACAGTAGGTCCAATGAGAATATCAAATCCACTGGTTAAGATTCTGCCAAAACCAAATACCCAATCCTCCTCCCATCCTCAGTCCATTACCACAGTAAACACATTAATGAAGTAAGAAACGTCCACAGCCTCTAAACTGTTGCGCTGCATCACATGGTCCACTGTCATAGAACCGTAAGCCCACCCACAAGCTTTCCCTTAACCTAACCGCCCTGTTCCGTGAGTCACGGAACCGTAAGCCCACCCACTAGCTTTCCCTTAACCTAACAGTGTTAAAAGGGACGCCAATAGTCCCGACCAAACGTGTGTGCAATAACGACAAAGGCACCTGAACAAATGTTTGTATTTTACGAGATGGAAATGAGAATGTGTTGGAAGTTCAACACAACATGGGCTACTATCTAGAGCAAAATTTAGTAAAAGACAGGGCTAGTATCGCCAATACTTTTCTGAAATTGCTAAATCTGAAGTGTTTTTATGATTTTATGTTTGGATTATTAATAACTTAAGACCCGGGATAGAATGTTCACATGCTTGTATAAATTAGTTGTGTTACCACTTTATCTTGCAGCCTTTTAAAGGTGCCCTGCCACACAAAACCGTTTACTTGTATTTTTTATTAAATATGTTATGTCCATAACAAAGGCAGCTGCTGGTCTTTCAAAGAGGGGATGCTCATTTTCGGCTTACATAATAAAATTGTCCATTTATTTATAATATTATATATAATAATATATACTGTAATATATTATAATAATAATGTAATAATTATCATTTATAATATCCGTGAGATGGTTTCATCAAGAGGCATGGCCAGCAGTACATTTTCTTTTCACAGCACTTCCAGTCAGCCAGCTAACGTCATACCAGGAGATCTGAAAATATCTGTTACTTTGACCTATCTTTTGCACTAAATCAATCTTAGGTGTTGATGCGCCCTGTTGTTTAATTTTAAGTTTCTCCTCATAATGAAGATTTTCAAATGTCTTTGCCAAAATCCGGTCAACAATATTAGCATTGTCTATCATCGTGTGCAGTTTGTTAGCTAGCTAGTTCACCCCTATAACACTAGCCTAGCCTACTGTATGAATGAATAAACAATCTAACAAAACAGTATTAAACTCAAAAAGGAGGAAATGTGGGAATTAGGTTAAACTGAAACAAGGAACGTGGTGTATAATTGTATGAAATATATGATGTAAATTGGCTAGCAATTTTGCCAAGGAAATACCAAGAAATAGTTTGCAGCAGATGGAACTGAGACCGTAGCTTTAGGGATTTTTTAATAGGACAAAATCTTTCTCAATCAAAAGTAGTTGCAGCCTTTCGACAGACCCTCCAATCATCATGCAGAAGCCCAGTGTCCAGGCCAGCCCACTCCTCCATCGATCCCCCAGAGACGCTGAGTGTCTTTGGGCGGGACATAATCGCAGCATTTATCCAATGACCGTCCAGTTTTGAAGCACTTAAAAAAACTGTCCAAAGCAGCCCAATTGAAGGCCATGGACGCCAGACTTCAACAAGGAAATGCACTGTGACGCTACAGGAATGTTTGAGGAGGAAATTGAGTCAGCTGATCGAGCTGATTCTGAACAAAATCGTCTTCAAGATGAACGTGTTTTAACGCATTTTTACTTAATAAAATGTAAACACAATAATACATATTTGACCATTAATCTTTTGATATTTTAGGCAGTCTTAAAGAACTCACCACATGGAGAAGTAGGGGTAATTGAGGCAAAGTTGATTGACAGTAGCTCTTTCTATTGCAACATATTTGGTATATCTCATACAATGTAGTAGAATTGTAGGAAACCCCTTGTCAACAAACTTATCGCAGCCACCTTACTAGACCAATTCTTAATTCAGTGGTATTTGTTCTGATGACTGTTTAAGTAGCAAAATTCACTTCAAAAAAACTTAAGGATAACATCAGTGTCAATGTTTGCCTAATTGTCTCTTTGGGTATTCTACACAGATAGTGCTTTGTGATTCAGGACCTGTCGTCATGACCTCCAGTCACAGTGTTTGTGCAAAGCTGGCACAGCTCTTTCAGACAGCTCATTACTCAGAGCTCAATATCCAGGTTATCCCCCCTGTTCGTGTCTTCCACAGAAACTGAACAACAATGGCACAAGCCCAGAACTGCAGTAGGGGTTGAGGCAAATGTACTGTATATATATGTATGAGTAAGGCTATGTATGCATCAATAAAAAAAATAAAATAAATTGCTAAAAGAAAGTACAGTGATCTAAGGTCAGAGGCATTAGAGTTGCAGCGTAATATAGTGGAGTACTGCAGTCACTGAGATCATACACGTAAACGTTAGCTGAGGCACAGCATATTATGATTCGTAACAATCTCTGTGTATTTGGATACCTCGAGGGTAGAAACTTTTTGAAAACCAGCACTGAGAGTGAAAATGTTTCCTACCTTCAGGCCATCCTCATCTCAAATGAGGACTGTATTCAGTGCAAACGACTCAATGCCACTAGACTGACTTTATGGACTTTAGCTTTGTAAATGACCTTTTTCCACACAATGCAGTTACTAAAGCCTGCAGACCATGCATACAACATATTTAGTCACAGTAGGATATTAACTGTATCACTTTGTCTCACATAAGTACACTCTACAAGGGTGTGAATGGGAACCCATGTGATATTGAGCTTCTATGTATTGAGGACCCTTACAAAGACTTTAAGATCAAAGAGAGGCCCATCGTAGCAACAATGAGCCAGTGATCAGTTATGGGAAAACACTGGTGGAGACATCACTTGTCTTAGCCCAAAAGGGAAGCGTGCTTTCTTACCAGCAGCCCGTATGACATACTAAGGTAATAAATATTCATATGGATGCTCCACCTTTTCCACTGCTTCCCATAGATGACTACCGGCTTGCACCGACTAACTGCGCGCATGAGCTAACCGAGGAACAACACTTCCACCTGAAAAGTTTGAATGTCACATTTGAGATGACAAGAAAGATTGTGGTGGCAACCAGAAAGCAAGCTGGATATACAGAGTGGCATCAGCTGCGCAGGCCTTGAATAACCTCCTCTAACTTCAAAGAGGTGTGCTTTGTCAGGGGAGATGGCTCAGCACAGTATCTGGCTGAACGTATCCTCAAAGGAACAAGGCAGACACACACACCTGTCCATTTCTAAGTTGACAGTTACCCTACCTTGCAATGACATTCATTTGCTAATTGCAATACTTTGCATTAGGATCATTGTAATGTGACCATTGAACTCTAACTTGGAAACATCTTTTACTCAAACAGGTGCAAATATAGAGTTTTCAACAGCACAAGAATACTGCAAAATAAGGAATGTTAACTACATGCCCTGTGGCCTAATTGTTCACCCTGACGCCCCATGGCTTGGCACCTCACGTGGACTACAAGTACCTGAACCTGCAGTCCCATGTCGAAGTGTCCTTGGGCAAGACACTGAACCCCGAGTTGTCCCCGATGCTGCGCATTGGAGTGTGAATGTGTGTGCATGGTTATCTGATGAGCAGGTGGAACCTTGTACGGCAGCCTCGGCCACAGTGTATGAATGTGTGTGAATGGTGAATGTATCCTGTATGATGTAAAAGCGCTTTGAGTAGTCGTTAAGACTAGAAAAGCGCTATATAAATACAGCACATTTACATGTACTACAGGTGCAGGGGGCAAGTTATGTGTGTTTGTACATATTTAAAAGGTAAAAGGTATTTTGTCACATACATGTAGCAAAATTAATTCTCTGCATTTAACCCCCCCTCAAGGGAGCAGTGGGCAGCCATTTAAAGGGCGGCTGTGGCTCAGCTGTAGAGCGGTTGCCTGCCAATTTGAAGGTTGGTGGTTCAATCCCTGGCCCTGCAGTCCCATATCGAAGTGTCCTTGGGCAAGACACTGAACCCTGTGTTGCCCCCGATGTTGTGCATCGGAGTGTGAATTATCTGATGAGCAGGTGGCACTTTGTATGGCAGCCTTGGCCACACTGTATGATGTAAAAGCGCTTTGGGTAGTTGTTAAGACTAGAAAAGCACATTTACAGTGCCCTGGGACCAATTCCAAATCTGAGCCAGTGCCTTGATCAAAGGCACTGACTGGAGAACCTAGTTTCCTTTTTTCATGGTAGGGGAAACCAGAGCACCCGGAGGAAACCCACGCAAACATGGGGAGAACATAAAAAGTCCACACAGAACCACACACCCAGGACGTTCTTGCTGTGAGGCCACAGTGCCAACCATTTGGCCACCATGTTGCAAGTTTACAAAAGGTACAATGGTTTGGTTTAGATCAGTTTATAAACGTTTTTCCACAAGGTACCCCCTGACCAGCACAAAAACCTTTTGGTAGGAAAAAAAAAAAAAAAAAAAATACATTGTTGGCAGGGATAGATTTAACAACAACCTTGTAACTGAAAAACATTTCAAATTTTTGAATCTATCACTAAATTCCTTTTGCAAAACCTCATTTACCCCCTTGCAGTACTCCAAAGTGGCCCTTCGGGTATGTGGTACACTGCCTTGGAGGATTTATTTGGCCCAAGACGTGACCAGTGGCTTGTTCTGCTAATTCAGTATAAGGCAGGCAACTGCAAATAGCTGGTATTACCAGGTATAGTCAGAGGTATGATGGAATTAAACAATGTATTCTCTTTGATGCATCTAATAACTCTCTCAACGTGTATTTTCAACCAGCTGGGGGTCAGGGAAGCTGAACGTCAACTGGGGGTCATGGGAGCTGGACGCCAGCTGGGGAACAGGAAGCTAGGCGCCGGCTGGAGGTCTGGGAAGCTGGATGCCAGCTCAGGGGCAGAGAAGCTGGGCACCAGCTCGGGGTCATTGGTCAGCAGGCACAGTCTCAGGGGTGTCTCAAGGCAATGTCTCAGGACTGCCTGACTGCGGCAAAGTCTCTGAGGTAATGGTCAGTGCCGGTTGACGCAGACTCTGGACGGCTGCACGTCAGCTAGTGCTCTGGAAGGCTCCAGAGGACTGAATCCCCGCTCCACTTCCTCCCAGCGAACCAGCATGAGATGCCAGGTTAAGCTGGGATCCGCCTCATAAATGCAGCAAAAAAAGAATTCATCTGCTCAGCCACTGACTCCAGTGGTTGGAGGAGATTCGTGAATGTAGTCTCTGGTAGGTCCATGTTGGTCAGATTGTTACATGTAACGGAATTGAGGACAAAAATGCAGAGATGAGACAGGAAAGCAGGAGAGTTTGTAACCAAGATGTATTAAGTCCCAAATACAAAAAGTCAAAAATCCCCAAAAGTCCAAAGAGGAAACAAAAACCAGGAACAAAGAAACTGGGGGAAAAAAACTCACGGCAAAAACAACAACCTCAGGGAAAAATGGAAAAATGCAAAAATGCCAACAGGAACAGGCCAACAACAAACAATGCTCACAAACACAACAATCTGACAAAGGACATGGGAACACAGACACTAAATTTACTGAGTAACAAGGAAACACAAGGCAGGTGGCACCAGGGCTGGGAAATAGGTGAAACACATCAGGTAATCACAAGGGCGGGAAAACACAGACAGCAACCCAAACTATCAAAATAAAACAGGGACCTGTTGCACAAAAGTAGAATAAAGAAAATGAAAAAGCGCAGCTTGACTTAGTGTGATCCGCTCATCGCGGCTAAATCGGTTGCACGTTTGCCGAGCCAGGATGAACAGGTGAAGCTTTGTCAAGCCAGGTGTAGATAGCTGGGATAAGTGCACGTTCACCGCTTTCTCAAATAGACCACGGTATCGATCACAGATTTACTGATGCAGAATTGAGAAGACGCATGTGCCATATGTTTCATACAATGAGCAGCAGATTCTAATGGAAAGTAACGAGGAGGGGAAGAATATGCAAAAAGAGAAATACGGCTCTTATCAAACGGAGAGAAAAAGCCCAACATAGCGGACCCGACTAAATGTGTATGGATGTAAAAACATCTACTTAGCCTATAGTCACTCCACATTTTTACAAAGTTGTAGGCTACACTGTGTTTTGATTGCTTTAAATATGCTAGTTTCATGTTTCATTTATCACATAAAATGTGATAAATGTGCTGGTTTTACTGTAAAGTCTCTTTGACTAGCCTACCATGTAAAGCACTATATAAATAAAATGGATTATTATTTAGCCTTTGCCTTAAAAGCAGAGGGAATAATGTTCCTCGGGAAATGGACCCTATGACTAGGCTTAATTTCAAACCCTTATTCACAACACAAGGACATGTTTTACAACCATATGCACAAATCTCTATAAGCTATATCTAATTCTTTGTACAATGAATGTTGATACAGAACAATCAGAAAGGGACAACAACTAGAAAAAGAAGTAAGTGACTTCAATACACGCTGTGAGCATTTGTATAACAATATTCATGCTTTATTCTTCTGAGAAGTGACTGCACCAAAATAAAAAGATTAAGAAGCATTGTGGTGTTCCCGGTGTGATGAATGTAAACTACACTACATACGTACTGTATATAGGCCACGTTATTGGTCCAGGGATGGGAGACTAATGGAGAAGGTTAAGAAACCAATGTAAGCTATAATAAAAAACATTAGGCCTACATATTAAGGAGCAACACAAACTGTCTTTTATTAGAGAAGGATAAGCAACAAGAAAATGAATCATGAATGTATTGGTCTCTGACCAGTCTGCTATTAATATAATCTGGGAATATCGCTACATTAATATCGTCACACTTAATCTTCGGAGCGCGTCCTGTATAAACTTGAAGCTGAGACCACGGACGCTGCACTGCTCATCTCTACTTTTACAGAGAGAATGGACACTGACGCGATGCACAGGTCTGCCGGCAGGCGGCGGCTACTGGGCAGCGGCCGCACGCCAGGCAGCCTCGAAACAGTACCGGCCCACCGGGAAAAGTCCCACACCGCATCAGGGTTCCAGTACAACCATTCCTAACCATCTAAACAAACTGTAGTAGGGTTTAAATCAAACTCACGACAACAATAGTGACAAGTAGGCTAATGCATGTTAATAAAAATAAAGCAGAACACATGCAGAAGACAACAGAATAACTGTTAAACACGTTTATTTCGGATCAGACAGCAGCTGATTTGACACATGAGACTCCAGGATTAATCTTAGCCTGGCTGTTAGCCTGCTCTGGACCAGGCTAGCCGCAAAGAATAAATCTCCATGGTTACTTGGCTGGGTTTAATTCAACTTGGTTTCGTGCAACCGAGTCAAAACTAAATTCATCCGGGATAACTTGAATATCCCGGCTTAATCCCTTATCCTAGTTTCGTGCAACAGGCCCTTGGTTTTACCATAAAGTGTCTTTGAGTAGCCTACCATGTAAATGTCTCCTATCCCCAACTGAATCTCTCGGAGCCCGTCAGGTTTCTTTCTGATCCCAAATAAACGTGTTTAACAGTTATTCTGTTGTCTTCTGCATGTGTTCTGCTTTATTTTTATTAACATGCATTAGCCTACTTGTCACTATTGTTGTCGCGAGTTTGATGTAAACCCTACTATAGCTGTTTAGATGGTTAGAAATGGTTGATGAAGTTGCAACGGTGATTTCAATGAAGTCAGTGATGAGAGCAATATATAAAGTCTCATTCACCTGTGTTTCTTCCTGCACAATGGCATGCCCATTTCTGAACGACGTGTTAGACGAAGAAGCTCTGATATTGAGACGTACTTTCAGACGTGAGAGGGTGTTTCGGGACAGATCAGACCCTTTAGCGTTTCCCGACGAGTACCTGCATGAGAGGTATCAATTTACCAGAGATGGAATCAGTTATTTGTGCCGACTGCTGGGTCCCAAGATTTAGCACCGCGAAGCCATGCTCTTACCATTCCACAGATGGTCTGTGTGGCACTGCACTTTTTGGCAAGCGGCATGTTTTTATACGCCGTGGGAGATGCCGAGACAAATAAAGGCACTATTTTCCAAACTGTGAGAAGTGTGTGTTTGGCACTGAATTCTTTGGCACACATCTTTATCACTTTACCTGGCCACAGACGAATGGAAGAGGACTTCCACAAGATTGCAGGTAAAATGAATTATAGATTACAAAAAGTGTTACATTGACAGTAACCAGATACTCAGACTATTTTGTGTTACAGCTTTCCCTAATGTCATCGGTGCGCTGGACTGCAAACAGATCCGCATTAAACGCCCCTCAGGGGTCCATGAGGGAGATTAAGTAAACAGAAAATCCTTCCACAGTATTAATGTTCAGGTAAAAATTATTTAGTTACTGTCAACTAGCCAAATATATTCTGTGTATTAAATGTGTACTGAATAGGCAACATTACATTGTTTCAGATGATCTGTGATGCTTCCTGCATCGTTACCAATGTGGAGGCAAAGTGGCCTGGGTCTGTCCATGACTCCCGAATATTTAGGTCCAGTACCATTTCCCAGCGACTGTCACAAGGTAGGCCACACACGTTTCACTGCACAATTACGTCAAAAGGTTTACCTATGTGTAGTTGTAATGATTACACTTTGTATTATCAGGTGAATTTGCTGGCATTCTCCTGGGAGACAAGGGTTATGCCTGTGAGACATACCTTCTCACCCCCCTTGCAGACCCTCAGACAGCAGCACAGCAAGGATACAATCTTGCCCATTCAAGAACAAGGGCCCGAATTGAAATGGCATTTGGCCTTCTTAAAGCACGGTTTCAGTGTCTCCGCCACATGACGGTCACCCCAGACAGGGCCTGTGACATCACTGTACATTCATCACACAGGGAACTCCACAATGCTGCGTAAGCTTTTTATTTTAGTGCTGTCACTTGTCAGCTTGGAGCTGGGGAAAGGGAAAGAAAAACAATCAATACATTTTTACAAATATGGTTAAAGTGTGGACTGAATTCACTTACTTCTTTTTCAAGTTTTTTTTATCTCCAGATCCAGTTTCCTTAGTGTTTTTTTTTTTAATTTCTATGCCAAGGTCCAGATCCTCAAGACTCCTTTTGCTGACTGCTATCTGTGCATCGGCCAGCTCCATCTGCTTTTTCAGATGTTGCGTGTACAGACATCTAACAGTTTGTGAATTCTGTAAACCATCCATTGATTAGCACAGCAGGAATTGTAATTTAATTTTACTTTAGTCCATACTTACTATGTTGCCAGGCTGGCTGTCGGGTTGTACTGCATCTGGATCCTGTTACAAATATATATCATGAGTGCCATATAACTGACTTTTGTGTTAATTGTTGTGGTTTGTGTTGTATTTTCTCATGTGATGTCTTCCTGCTGCATACAAATTGGCCTTCTGGACCAAATAATACACTGAACTGACTTGTCAGCCATTATGCCCTATTCATTTACATGATACCTCAGGCCTTCTGGAATCCAGTGACACAGTCTCCTCATCGTCAGCTGCAGAAGCCCCTTCCCATACTGCAGAAGTTCCTTCCCCCTGCCATATTGAATAGAAAGTTTATTAACAAGATGTGCCAAGCCATGCGCTTTTAATGAATAATACTCACTGGATCTTCGTCTGGTGGCAGGAGAGTAACTGTGTCCCCGGACACTGCAAGGCAAAACAAGGCCAGACAGTCCACATATGCCCATATAAATGGGTGATTGTGTTTGATGTGCAGTACTGGAAAATGTACCTTGTATGAAGAGGGCGGTGTCTGCAGGTGGAACAGAGTCAGTAGATGTCCCACCCTGAATCCCTTTTATCACAGGCCTTCCTTGGTTTAGAACAAGGGATCTTTTTTGTCCAGTCATGTTTGTTCTGTATGAATATTAATTGTAGAAAGATACTTAGAATTAGACACGGTTTATAGAGATTTGTGCAAACACATTCTCGCAGACATGAATTCCCTCTGCTCACTTTTAAGGCAACGTAGGCTAAATAATATTTTTATTATTTATATCGTTCTTTACATGGTAGGCTACTCAAAGACATTTTACAGTAAAACCAGCACATAAACACAGATACTGCAATATAACAATCATATTAAAGCGATTAAAACGGAGTGTACAACGTTCTTAGTAAGTAGATATTTTTAAATCCTTACGCATTCAGTCGGTCCGCGATTGTCTCCCAGGCTTTTTCTCTCTGCTTAATAACAGCAGCAGTGTTTCCTTTTTTTGCATATAATATGCTTCACCTCCTCATAACTTTCCATGATTACTTGCTGCTCAGAAGGGGAGAAATATGCCACGCGCGTCTTCTCCATCTCTGCATCAGTAAATCTGTGATCGATACCGTAGCTGTCCGCATGAATGCCTTTTTGTTAAGTTGTCATTAAAATGTTAAACATAATGACGTGTACGTTACCTCTCGGATTTGTCTTTGGAGTCTAGTCTGAGGAAACTTTAACAGTAGCGTTTGGAACGTGGCTTGCTGTTTAGGAAAACAGTAACAGCGTTGCTCTTCCTGTTAATGTCTACAATACGTTGTTACTGTTTTCCTTAACAGCAAGCCACGTTCCAAACGCGACTGACGAGTTTCCTCAGACTAGACTCCAAAGACACATTAGAAAGGTAATGTACATGTTTTACCTTTTAATGACAACTTAACAAAAAGGCATTCACGCGGACAGCTACGTATTCTCTTCCCCGTTTTCAACAGATGTCATCACTACAACAACAGACACATTTGGCTGACGGTCGCCAGTTAACATGGGTGTCGGTACACGATTCGTCCTGCCTGCACGATCCGTTCTGCGCATGCACAGATGATATCATGATGAACGCGGATTTACGACACTGCACGATCTGTTCCCATATAGACAGATAAAGAAAATGTTTTAATTTAAAGCCATGTGACCACCAAAATGTACTGTGGTTTGCTGAAAATCATGTCAATCAACCAGACATATATGTGCGTTTGTTTTTGAATTTTTGAGAGACAAGCAACAAAATGGCTACGACAGAGGAGGATGTTGACAGCGAGGGCAGTGACATGATTTTCAGAGTTGCGCAACGCAGTAACCGGCGGTAGATGTAATAGGCTCGTTCGAGATGAACTGCGCCTCGCCTGTAAAGTAGACGAGAGCAGGCGGCAGCAGCAGGGGCGGGGACAAAAAGCTGCGGTAAAGTCGGTTTCCAGCCGATTCCAGCAGCTGTCAGACTGGACAGGAAGTGACGAAAACACTGTGGTGCGATTCCGATTTAGTAAAATATAATCAGACCCACATATCAGCTGGTACACAGTCTCTAGTTGTTTGATTATGACAGAATAGCTGTCAAGGTGCTCTACATGCGATCTGTTGCTGATTTTAATTAACAACAGATTGTAGATGATCAGTGATCTGATCAGATTTAGTCTCTCTGACTTCTAAACATCACTATCAGCCTCCCAACGTGTGTTCTGTACAGAATAAGTCTTTAAAGCAGACAAATACCAGCTAAAATCCCTCCGATTAAAAAATAATAAAAGGTTTATGTAAAACGTCATCATGTTGAGTCGATCGTGAACCAATTAGCTGTTAAATCAGCTGAGAGGCCGGCGTTTCCCAGCATGCTCTGGGTCCGCCTGGCTCTTGCAGTCGGTGAAAACCAACTGCGTCGCCTGGGTCTCAGAACTGCGGCCGCCTTGCTCTCGTGAGATTATCGTTGCCCACGTGTGCATGACGTCAGAGCAAGTCGGGCTCAAGTCGGACACAAATCTAACCGGCATGCCATGGGGCCGATCGCCGGTGATCGATTCTGCGCAGACCTGGCTCATCTCGAACGAGCCTAATGGGTCGGCGCAAAGCATCCGTCACAAATGGGTTAACAGGACGGTTAGCCTCCGCCGCCGTTAGCTTCCCGGCTAACCGCTAGCTTTGATTCAGTCTACAATACAAACAAATACAAATAATACAAATAAACAGTGGGAAAAGCAGCTACAGCTAAATTAAGACTTTACAGTAATAATAAAGACAAGTATTAAGTGATTGTGTTATATATATATTGTATTTGAGGGTCTTTGCTGTCTCGGATAGCAGTTAACCGAATTAACTGTTAGCTAACCTAACGTTAGCCTTCCGGTGGAGGCTATAAGCAGACCGCTGCTGTGGAACGGATCGTGCAGTGCCGTAAATCCCTGGTAAATCCTCGTACATCATGATCATCATCTGCGCATGCGCAAACATATTGCACATGCGCAGAACTGATCGTGCAGGCCGGACGGATCGTGTACCGACAATGGTCTCTTGTTAAACCGGAACACCGTGTCCTCCAGTAACATTAGCAGTTAGCAGGGTCAGCATGGCGGCGTTAGCCAGGACCAGTCGGGATCACTGTGCTGGCTGTGTCTCTATTGTTTTGCAAGGATGTAAACAACTTAATTTAATGTGAGTACACAAATGTTGAAATTACATAACATGCCCGTCCCTAGTAGCTGTGATAAATTAACCTGAAGCTGCTACTTGTTCAGGAGGAAATTAGCCGACTCTGCGTCCTTTTGGGCTCTAAACTGTCTCAATCTCCAATATTTACCCGGGGTTTGTTACGTGTCTGGTCATGCAACTGTCAGAAACAATGCGTTTTTTGTTTAGGTCGGGTAGGATCTATCTCCGGTGATCCCGTTAGTTTGTTTGCTGCTTTCATGGCTCTACTAGCGTTTCAGCTGTAGTGCGCTGGGTTTACAGGTATATCTGGCAACCCGGCCTGGCTGTAAAACTTGGCAGTTGATAACAACACAGGCCAAAACACAGATAGAAATTCCATCATGGAACGAAAATATCAAAAGATGAAAATACAAGCATTGTTGTCAGAAAAGATAGTATTTCAACTTGGCATGTTTCCTTAATATCTGATGATACATTGGGGTCATTTTTGAATTTATTAAAGTAAATATATTACATATTATAAGAACATACTGTAGAGAATGACAGTAACAGCATACAAACGGCATAAATAGGCAGTATGTGTCAATCTGTTATAAACACGTTCTTTAAAAAGTAGTAAGCATTGTTTGCCAGTTACTTCCATTAAATGTTTAAAAATCTGTTACATAAGTTACTGCTTTTATCATTTCACCATCTGTATACTAATGTAATTAGTGAATGCATGTGGGCGTGAGTGGGGCTGCGTGGGTGTGGTAAAGTGGGCTGATGTGGATACAGTGCCAAGGCTGAATTTTTGTCCCAGTCTGCCCCTGACAGAGACTAAATGCATGTGTAACCAGGCCCAATAGAGGGCTTAGCCAATTCTTAGCAATTTAACAATTGACAACGCCACCTTAGGACTTTCACTCAAAGAGGTTAAAATATGATTTCAGTTGTTACCAATCCCAGGGACTCCCACTACACAGGCAAGCCCACAGAAAAGATTAGAGACGAGGTTGGTTTGAGCTATTAAAAATGATTTATTACAAACTCAAAAAAAACAATATTCACTTAAACATAACTATAAAAGAACAATAAATTGGAAACAGAACTAATGCAATAAGAAAACAAAACAACCAAATATCCAAGACACAGGAGGAGTGACGTTTGTTATAGTGAAAACTGTTTAAGAAATTGGAAGAAACTATTTAAAATGGTTGCAATGGTCCTCATAGGTGGATAACAAGATTGGGACTGTGAATAAAACACCATCATGTTTGCATTGAGCTTAAGTCTGTCGATCACAAACTCACAAAAGTGTGTCTGTTAGGGATGAGCGAGTACAGCATTATCTGTATCTGTATCTGTACCTGTTTACCACATGAATTATCTGTATCCGTATCTGTACTCGGACTGGGCGTGGCCTAACCCGGAAGTGGACAGAATTTAACCCGGAAGCGGGTCGGGTTGTTTTGAAATGGGGAGGGCTTTAACCAGTATGTTATTTTAAGCATGCAATTGATATGAGTTGATCAGAAATTGTTATATTTATTGCTAATTAGAAAACTATTTCCATGACAGCATCGAGCTTCAGATCAATGGTGTTGTCATGGTAACAAACAAACTATTTACAGAATAAGTTTTGCAACAATGAATACAACACATGCAGTTGCAATTATGAAGTAAAATGTAATGAACAAGAGTTTTCATACTCAATATAACTTTCTTTTTTTTAACTTTTACTCAATATAACTTTCTTTTTTTAACTTTTAATTTTTTTTATGATCAGTGTGAATTTTTTTATTTCCACACCAGGTATGTGTGAGTGTGTGTGTGAGAGTAAGAAAGAGACACAGAGAGAGAGAGAAAGAGAGAGGGGGGGGGGGGGGCAGATGCTGTTTTTCAGATCTGCATTGACTTTAATGACGCCAGCTGACTGTTAAAAAAAAAAAATATCTCCGACGGCAGAGACGCAACGGGAGTCGTATTTAAGCCAAGCAGCATGTCTGAAAACCCACGTTCACCAGAAATCTACTGGTTACTATGTAAGTACTACAAACCGAAGTTAAAAACAAACCTGAAGCTGAAGAAACCCTAAACGTTAACGGAACAGACCCGCGGCCCCGAGTGTCTGAGGGAGAGGGAGAGAGTGAGGGAGAGAGACAGAGAGAGAGGGAGAGAGAGAGGAAGAGGGAGCGCTCTTCTCCCTGTTCTGTGTGTGTGTGAGAATGAGCCGAGCGTGTGTGTGTGTGTGGGGGGGGCTGTGACTATCACATAATACTTGTACTCGGCAAAAGTGCTTTATCCGTACCGGATACTCGTTTCAGCCGAGTACTCGGCTCATCCCTAGTGTCTGTAAAACGAAATAAGAGCAGGAAGAGGAACAACTTCACCGGATGGCAGAAACTAGAGGTTTGGCTTGCCTTGTTAAAAAAAAGGCTCCAAAATGCCTTTACTCCATGTACTACTATTTAATACAACTTCAAACAGCTTTGTAGCTGAGCTTTTGTGTTAGCTAGCTACACACACACACACACACACACTTCATACTTTCATCCATGGTCAAAATAAATTAGTCATATCTCTAGTGACTTTCAACAATATATTATATCCAAATAAGCCAAATGGTTGTTTTTTGGTAAAAAAATAAATAAATAAATAATCAGTGCGCTATACAACTTGGATTCAGCGATTCATTTATTCACAGTTCTTTCACATTGGTGTGACTTTCAACAACAGTTCAATCTATTCTTCTACTGCACTCTTAAAACAAATACTGCACATTACTTAATTTAAATAGTGAAACATTTTTACACTCAAAAATATTGAGTAGATTACAAGCCCTTTCCACTGTGACCTAGGTTTGAATATGGCCTGCTGTTCTTTGTTGGTATCCTCCTCTCTTTCTCACACATGCCTTCCTGTCGCTCTCCATCTCTCTGTTCTCAAGTTAAGCATACTATATTTCGAAAAAAAAGAGATACAAACCTTTATTGTGATAGAAGTTGATAGACTATAGACAATTACAACACATTTTCTTCTTAGCAAGGATTAAAACAACCTTTGAATTTAGGATATGAACTTTAAGAACAACTTTCCACACAAGTCATGAATTGCAATTCCAATTAATCAATACTGCTCCGTTTTGCCAGAGCAATGCCTGATTTCCTCTGAGTGAGATTTAAAGATCAGCATGGCATGGAAATTAGGACCGAGCCCAGTCTGACCTTCAGTACAAAAGAGAGAAAGACCAACAAATGCAAAAACATACCCGTTTTGTTCTTTTTAGAGCCAGAGAAGGCCCTATTGATATTCAAATGTTTCTTCTATTATTATTAATTGTATTGTTTTACTTAATTTATTTTTTATTGTATTCTTGAAACTTGACCTGACATCGATAGCAATAAAGCATATTAAATTAAAAACTGAAAAAAGTCAGTGACGGATTAGGGGGGGGTCTGTGCACAGCAGCCTGTGACACTGAGCTTTATGATAGAGCCAAATAGGCTGCGCTTTTATTGTTAAATTCAATTCAATTTTATTTATAGTATCAATTCATAACAAGAGTTATTTCAAGACACTTTACAAGGACCCAACAGTTCTAATAGTTTCCTCCAGAGCAAGCAACAGTGCGACAGTGGCAACAAAAAACTCCCCTTTGGGAAGAAACCTCGGACAGACCCAGGCTCTTGGTAGGCGGTGTCTGACGACCGATTGGGGATAGAATGACGAGTGGCAATAACAGTCCCAAAAAAAAAACAAAGGTAGTTTGTAATAGTTCTTTGTAGTAGTTCATGGCATAGCAGGGCACTGTGCAGCATTACAAGGCACAGCAGGACGTAGCTGGGCACCGCAGATCGTGGCAGGGAAGGGAACGTGTAGCGGGACCATGGCGACAGCTGCAACCATGATTTTGGAGCCTCCTTGATCCGAGGAAACATGCTGGGAGAAAAAGAACAAAAGGACTCCGGGGAATGACTTCCCAGAGCTAGGTTAGTAACAAGCATTTCTGGGACATAGATGCACACAAAATAGGAAGATAGAAAGATAGGAGAGAGGAGCTCAGTGTGTCGAAGGAAGTCCCCCAGCTGTCTAAAACTATTACAGCATAACTAAGAGAGACAGGGTAAAGAGAGGAGCCTGGTCAGGCTAGAACTCTCCCCAACCGGATCGGGCTGTATGCCAAGTCTCCCTTTAGTTTTATTATAACCTTGATTATATGATAGATAGATCTGAAAACTATGACGAGAAGCAGGTGGGCCGGGTTAGGCGGACGCTGCAACTCCTCACTCCCTAACAATATTCAATTCTATGCCCTAACTATAAGCTTTATCAAAAAGGAAAGTCTTATGCCTACTCTTAAATGTGCAGACGGTGTCTGCCTCCTGAACACAAACTGGAACCTGGTTCCACAGGAGAGGAGCCTGATAACTGAATGCTCTGGCTCCCGTTCTACTTTTAGAGACTCTAGGAACCACAAGTAATCCTGCATTCTGGGAGCGTAGTGCTCTTGTAGGGTTGTAAGGTACTATGAGCTCTTTAAGATAAGATGGTGCCTGACCATGAAGAGCTTTGTAGGTGAGAAGAAGGCTTTAAATTCTATTCTGGATTTTACAGGAAGCCAATGCAGAGAAGCTAAAACAGGAGAGATGTGATCTCTTTTCCTGGTTCCTGTCAGAACACGTGCTGCAGCATTCTGGATCAGCTGAAGAGTCTTTATGGACTTTTTCGAGCAGCCTGATAATAAAGAATTGCAGTAATCCAGCCTAGAAGTAACAAATGCATGGACTAGTTTTTCTGCATTATTTTTAGACAGGATATTCCTGATTTTTGCAATATTACGTAAGTGAAAAAAGGCGATCCTTGAAATTTGCTTTATGTGAGAATTAAAGGACATGTCCTGATCAAAGATAACTCCCAAGATTCCTCACAGTGGTGCTGGAAGCCAGGGTGATGCCACCCAGAGTAACTATCTCTTTGGATAATGCGTCACGGAGGTGCTTGGGTCTCAGAGCAATAACTTCCGTTTAACAATAGAAAATTACAGCTCATCCAGGTTTTAATTTCTTGAAGGCACATTTGAAGTTTAGCTAACTGATTAGTTTCATCCGGCTTGGTTGATAGATATAATTGAGTATCATCTGCATAACAATGAAAGTATATGGAGTTCTTCCTGATAATATTGCCTAAAGGAAGCATATATAAAGTGAACAGGATTGGACCGAGCACAGATCCTTGTGGGACTCCATGACTAACTTTGGCGTGCACAGAGAATTCATCGTTAACATGAACAAACTGAGATCGATCTGATAAATAAGACTTAAACCAGCTTAGAGCAGTCCCTTTAATGCCAATTAAATGTTCCAATCTCTGTAATAAAATATGATGGTCAATGGTATCGAATGCAGCACTAAGATCTAATAACACCAGTACAGAGATAAGTCCTTTGTCTGATGCAATTAGGAGGTCATTAGTAATTTTCACAAGTGCTGTCTCTGTGCTATGATTAACTCTAAATCCTGACTGAAAATCCTTAAATAAACTGTTGCTCTGCAGAAAGTCACATAGCTGTTTAGCGACTGCTTTCTCAAGAATCTTAAAGAGAAATGGAAGATTGGATATAGGTCTATAGTTGGCTAACTTAGGCTCAAGCCGGCCCGCACCGACTACCGGGGGGTGGTTAGCTACAGTAACTAGCGACTGATTTATCATGGTGCAGATCCGGACTTCTAACTCACTAAGCCTCGCCTCCATGTCTATAAATAAACTAGACTTGTTACACATACCATTGTCGCTAAAGGATGCAGAGGAGTAACTAAACATCTCACACATCGAGCAAGAGAAAGTAGGAGAGGGAGACGACATGGCTAACTGCTAAGCTAAAGTTGCTAGCAGCTAAGCTAAAGTACGGTAGCGTTAGCTACCAAGCGTTAAAAACAGCTGTTATTTAACAAAAGTCGCTTAAAAATGAAAAGATCTGTGAGTGCTTAGGCAGAACTACTATAAGAATAACTGTTTAGTGGATAGTTAGCCGCTGTAATAGCAATTCTAACAAACAGAACTGGTATTTAGTGAGCAGCAACACGCTACCAACACAAGCACTGGAAACGGAAATGAGTCAGGTACGCTTACCGTAGGTACGTCAGAGCAAAAATTGTGCACGGAGATGAAAAAAATGTTTGAGTGACAATTGCCCGATTCCGCCACATGTGGGGCTGACCATCGATGTAATTCATTAACACTACATTAACGTCAGAATTTCCCGCAGGGAAGCCGCCCACCTTAACTACCGTTGCCGACCCGTCATAGTCCGCAGCCACATTTGCCGTTCGGCAGAGGGCATTTTGTCAGACCTGCCTCCAACTTAACTAGGCCTACAACAGTGTTATAGTTATACAAATTAGAGTCTAATGTTAAAATGTAAGTAATATAACTGTAACTGAGATGTATGTAAAACTATTATTGTGTTAAATGTTACTTACTTAGACGTGTTGTCTTGTTGTGGAGTCTAGCCAGACCTTCGAGTAGCTGTGCACAACACGCCACATCCCTGTTGTTGTCTCTCTGAGCCAGAAGAACCATTAGGAACTGAATCGTTCTTTGAAGTTGTTTAGTAAAGTTACCAAAAAATATTAAGTTGTGTTGTCTAATATATGTAGTTCTTAAAATGAATTGCTATTCATACTGTATTCTTAAAAATGTTGTTGAAACATACAGTATTTATTACAAATGTCCAAACAATGTAATCTGTCAGTCAAGTCATCATTTCTTTTTATTAAATAAACTTACGTACTACATGTACATTTTACACAAAGATTCCTGTTTGAAATTCACTCATGAATTTTGATACAGTTAACCCGAATACTCATAATAATCAATATTTTTTTAAGCACAAATACCTTAATTTAACTCTTTAAGTCCCTTGAATTATTTTTTTGAGTGTGGGGAGTTGCAAACAACATGCAGACAAAGACAGTTTTGAAACACTTCACAATAAAAAAGGGTAGTTACTGTTTTTGAAAGAGAAACAAATGATTAGTTACCCTTTTTCAAAAGGGTAGTTACCCTTTTTCAGAAGGGTAGTTATTACTTCAAAAGAGTAACTACACTTCTGAAAACTGTCATTCAAAGCTCGGCTTAGGGAATGCAAGTGATACAGTACAAGATTAGGAGACTGAGAGAAAAAGAAAGAATTAGAGAGGAAGGATTAGTATTAGCATGATGACCCTGTGCTGTTCAACATACAAAAAAACAAGCTTGAAGTCAGAGAAAGGGACAGGCAGTGAATACAGAGGGTGAGAGAAAACAAAGAGTAGAGGACGGAATGAATGTAATGTTAAAGAGGATAAGAGAGATGGATCATTCATTGCAACATTGAACCTAATTCTCACGTATTACTGCTCGACAGATCATGCTACGGCCCACTGATCTGGTTTTAAAGTTATAGTTATCATTGCAAGCCCAGTCTTTGGCCCTTTGTATTTCTAAACCCTGGGTATGGCCCTGCCCACTCCCTACTTTAAAGTGCCCATATTATGGGATGTGGGTTCTGGTTATTTTGTCTCTGGTGCTTCCACACACATACAAACTCTGAAAAAATGTCCTCTGCCTTCAGTCTCCGGGTGAGCTGTTTAAAATCTGCACGGCTTTCTACGTAACTAGCCGAGACGAGGTGGCTAATTGTAGCATGCTAGCGCTAGCATGCTTGCTCATTCTCAATGGCAAAACACTGCTTCAACACACACTAGTTCACCATAATCTCCAAAATAACTACTTCTTATCCTACCTATGTCCCTGTACTGCAGGTATTCCACAAGTGTCCCTCGTTTAGACACACAGCTAATCCTGCCATGGACTGGATTAAACACCACCTAAACACAGAGTGAAAACAGCATCTGCAGCAATGTGCAGTCCAACAAAAATATGGTGTTTTTTGATGAAACCATTCTGGTATAACCTCAAAATACAATTATGAACCTGAAAATGAACATCATATGGACGCTTTAACAAACACAGATATAATTTCAAATGTGTAGGTTTGTCTTGCAACAAATGAAATCCAAGTAACAGCATATCATCTAACATCTTAACTTAATTTAAGCTGGGGTAGTACTTTGTGAAAGTACAGCAACATCCTGGGTGGGGTTTGCAGGGATGATCCTTTCTGATTGGTCAAACACACACAGCACAGCTGCTTATATTCTAAAAGAAAATACCTCCAGTCAAGTAGAATTGAGGTATATTGTAGTTTTCTTTAATCAAAACACAATGTTGGCACAAAATCTTTCTTTCTGTACAGTAATGTATACTCACAACAGAAATCCCAGAAGGTAAGGTAGGATTGTTGAATATGATGAGATTTGTTTTAAACACAGGAAGAGTGAGCCATATATTTGTGTGTTTCGTTATGACAGTACATCAACCCATGCTATTTAGTTATTTTCATCGAGAGAACATTACGTAATGTAACATGATGGGGTTTCTTCCCCAACCCCATTCCTATCTGACAATATTTAACCTTATTATTTGTATTCCTCACTGGAGTTGTCCATCATTTGTAATGGCTCTTGCTGCAGCGTGGTTCTATAGAATGGCTGCTCATTGTTCATAGAAGTACTCAAATTGATATTTGCAGGACATGTGTTTACTCATTCTTTAAGTTATTGTTCTTGAGTGAAGCAGTCTAATTGTCAGACTTCAAACTAATGCTAGGATTTGGTCTCTTGGCTCACTTAAAACAGTGGGCGCTCAAAGTCCCCAGAAAATCTGAAATGTCAGACAGCAAGAATTCAGCTCTATCTTCACCCCATGTCATTTGGGTAGTCAAAATCACAGTACAGGTTTACAGAGCTCTAGTGAAAACAACACAATATCAGACAAATGTGAAAGTGACAAACCTGCTCTGACAGCAAGAAAGTGCTCCCCAGAGTTACAGCATACACAGAAGCTGAAAGTCGCTCACATTAAATGGGAAAAAATACAGATCTCAATACCCTTGCATTACACTTTGAACATCATATGGTCCTTTCAGGAAGATAACGATGACCAACAAATAAAAGCCTTTAAAGAGAAAAAACAATGTACAGCACATTATCCAAAAGAGAAACCCATTTCTAATGCAGCTCACTAAAAACGTCACCAGGGTGGTAACAGATGTACAGAAAACGAGTGACATCTACCAGTGCCATGCTTTCAAGGGTGCTCAATCCCCTCAGCTCTGTAGCCGGCAGGAGGAACAGCTGGGCTCACAACAACCTTTATTAATAAAAAAAAACAGACTTTTCCACTTGATAGCTTTTGTCTAATGTTCTCCCTGTAACTAACCATCACTCTGCCCCGAGTGAAATGGGGACAGCAGCAAACTACTGTTTGTTTTCGAGAAAGCAGACAAATGTTTTTTTTTTTTTTAAGTTGGCTCGTGATCAAGAAGACACACTTTGATTCCAGCAGCTTCACCAATCATGTTGTCTCTCTGTTGGAATAACAATCAAGCACTGAAAACACACATTTCATCTGAGTAAAGGTAAAATGGCTCTTTGGAACACCCCATGCAGACCACTATTAGACGTGGGTCTGCATGCGTTTGTGCACAGGCCTGCTGAGCTCAAAGTTGTGAGAGGAGGACTGGGAGGAGGACGAGGTCTTGCTGTCCTTGTCAAACTGCACGTAGGCGTCGTGCTTGCTGTAGCTGCTGACACTACTGTCACACTGCGCGTCAACGACGGAGCTGGAGTCGCTGAGCGAGCTCCGCTGAAACTCCCGCTCACACAGCTCCATGGAGCTGCTGCCCATTGCCAGGACCAGGCGCTGGCTGTAGTCGTACAGGCGGTGGGGACCAGCACCCAGCGTGCTGTAGATGTTAGTGAAGGACATGCCGGTGGGCACTCGCTGCTTGCCCGTGGCCAGAGATCCAGTGGGTGGGCTTGGAACGGCGTGGTCTGGAGTCTGGCTGGGGGCCAGGGCGGACATGGTGGGGGTGCCATGGTGCTCGTTGAAGGTGTTGACACTGTAGTAGCCGTTGGTGGGGTCCTTTCACATGCAAAAGAAGAAAAAGGATGAATTGGACAAACTAGATGATTTTTGTTTCCTCCTGTAAGTGACGAAATGTTTTCTTTTTAATCTTAATCTTTCCTTTCTCTTCAAGATCCTTGAGAAGGAAGTCACTAATCAGTTATGTGATTTTATACATAGCAATAGTTTATTTGAGGACTTTCAGTTAGGATTTACAATGTATCATAGCACAGAGACAGCACTGAAAATTACTAACAACCTTCTAACTGCTGCAGACAAAGCACTTACCATACTTGTCTTACTAGATCTTAGTGCTGAATTCAACACCATTGATCATTCCATCCTGTTACAGAGACTGGAACATGTAGTTTGCATTAAAGGAATCTCAATTTGTTAATGTTAACAATGAATCCGCCAGGCACGCTAAAGTTAGCCATGGCATTCCACAAGGTTCAGTGCTTGGACCAATTCTATTCACCTTATATATGCTTCCTCTAGGCAATATTATTAGGAAACACTCAATTAACTTTCACTGTTATGCGGATGACACTCAATTATACCTATCATTCAAGCCAGACAAAACCAGTCAGCTAAACTTCAAACATGCATTAATGATATAAAATCATGGATGACCTACAATTTTTTGATGTTAAACTCCGACAAAATTTATTGTGCTGGCCCCTAAACACCTCCCAACCTCATTTTCCAAAGATATAGCTGGATGGCTGGCCTCCAGCCCTACTTTTAAAGAGTTATCTTTGATCAGGATTTATCCTTTAACGCCCACTTAAAAAAAACATCCTGGAACATCCTGTCTCAAAATGATGCTGGAAAACTAGTCCATGCATTTGTTTCTTCCAGGTTGCACTATTGTAATTCCTTACCATCAGGTTGCTCAAATAAAAACTCTCCAGCTGATCCAGAAGCTGCACTGCGTGTTCTGACAAGAACTAAGAAATGAGATCATATTTCTCTTGGATTAGCTTCTCTGCATTGGTTTCCTGTAAAATCCAGGATTGAATTTAAAATCCTTCCAACATATCTAGAAGAGCTCTTAGTGCCTTATTTTCCCACTAGATCACTAGTGGGTGCGGATGTCGAAATTTATATCTGCATTGATGTCAAAAGCTAGAGACTTTCAAACACTTTCAAACAAGTCATTAATTATTATGTATTTGTATCAAAATTGCTTATAAACAGCTTTTCCTATTCTATTTTGCCTGTAAATGCTTCCAACATTTGCGTGTCACGTGAAAAATAGGTGTAAGTAAGTTTAGCACGCATGCGTTTTTGGCAGGGCGCGTGAGGAGTTGTAGCATTCACGTAGACCAGCGTAGGAGGGGGTGTATCGCGAACACAATGCTCATTCTCTTCTCTGCTTCTTTTCATAGTCGTCAGACATCTACCAACCCTGATAGAACTGGCTCAGGTTTGCCTTGGACCAACTCTTAATTATGCTTTAATAGTTTTAGATTGCCGGGGGACTTTCTTTGACTCCCTACTCTTTCCCTGTGTGCATCCATGTCCCAGAAATACTAGTTACTAACTTAGCTTTAGTCCTCAAGTTTTCTCACCCTGCAATTTTCCTTGGATTAGGGTAGCACCTAAATTGTGGTTGCAGCTGTCGCCGTGGTCCTGCTCCGTGGTCCTGCTCCGTGCCCTGCTACGCTCTGCAGTGTCCTGCTAGGTCCTGCTATACCTAGCTTTGCCCTGCAGTGCCCTGCTACGCCATGAACTACTACAACTACTATTTCTAGTCATAGTTTCATTATCTTTATTGTAACTTTTATTGCCACTGTTCATCACACCCCCAACCGGCCCGTCAGCCAACGCCTACCAAGAGCCTGGGTCTGGCCAAGGATTCCCCCTAAAATGAAGTTTTTCCACGCCACTGTCGCACTAAATGCTTGCTCTTGGGAGAATTACTGGAAATGTCGGGTCTTTTGAGTATGGTCTAGACCAGGGGTATTCAATTAAACTTCTAAGAGGTCCAGTTAGAGAGGATTTCGTCAAGCAAAGGTCCGCAACATCACAATGACTAACTTGGTTATCATTCAGTACCACAGCATAATACTTATATGAAAATATGTAAGTATCCTAGTCAACAAACTACTGTCAAAATAAAAGTACAATTCAATAATATTTGAACAATATTTATTGTCAGTTCATATTTTGAACTGTAGCGATCATAAATAATAAGTACTCTAATAATAAATTATAAATACATAAAACACAACAGAGAAAATGAAATCTCAAAATAAAGTGCTACATTTTATTAAAATGAAATAAAAACTATAGTCTGAGTTTCCCTTTTACTTTTTAGTTAACTACCTTTCACATCTTAGGTTTGAACAAATGTTATAATCTCAACAGCTTTAACACCTCCTTTACTCTTTCTCTCCTTTTTATATCCCCCTAGCCTGGATGGTTTTATGTTTACCCAACATCCAGGCAACATTATGGGAACATTCATTAGCACGTTGTTGAGCAGTGAATGAATGCGTTAGGATTCTGCTGGATCGATCATATTGGGCTTTTAGACGTTTATTTTCTGTGCCCTCGGTACCGGAGTCATTGGATATATTTGGACAAAAGATGTGTGCTTTGTCTCATAGTGGCGCTTCACATTGCTGCTTTTAATAATTAATGAATTAGTCTCTGAACATATGAGACATAGCGGTTTTGAACTGCCCGTGGGAAGAATGAACATGTAAGAATCTGTCCATTCTTGATTGAAAGCTCTGTTTTCGCGGTCCACTTTTCTTTTTTTAGGGCACGCCATGTAAAAAGTTCTCTCTTTCGTTTCGTCTCTCCCTGTGTGTGTCTATCTCACTCTCGCTCGAGTTTCAGTGGTTATCAGAATGCACAGATTTGATTGGCTTAATCGCATCACATGACATGATTTACAACGCATGCTATTGGTCTGGGAGTTTTCCTGGGCCGTGCCAGAGTGCTAAACCAGTAACATAAATGCCAGAAAGGCTGCGCAGGTTAAAAAATAAACGCTCCGTCAAAAGTCAATAATTCTCAATAATGTATTGGTTTTGATCCGGGTCCGGACAGTACGGTGGCTGGGTCCCGGATCCGGACCACGGTCCGCCTATTAGTGACCTCTGGTTTAGACCTAGTCTATCTGTAAAGTGACCTGAGATAACTATTGTTATGATTTGATGCTATAAATAAAAGTTAATTGAATTGCAAATAAAGGGTAATTGGATCTCTGAAACTGAGCCATCAGATCTCCTGCAGTTGACATTTTGCCTAAATATTCTCAGTGCAGTGTTCACCCACCTTGATGTGCTGGAACTCCTTCTCTTCTTCCTGGAGCACCTCTAACTGCTTTAGCACAGGCTCCTGTTGGAACTCACCGCGGCCAACCTGCACCATGTTTAACCAGGGAAGAAGAATGCATATCAGTATTTGCCAAGCTGATGACAAAAGGCTGCATCAGAGCATCAAACTGCATTCGCTCACCATCATCTGTTTGATGCTTGTATGTTCCTCGCTCTCCTGTGCTGCATTGTGATCCTTGTGGACAATCTCCACCCGAATGTCATTTTTTGCAGAAACCACTCCTTTGAGATCTGGCGGAGAAAGAGAGACACAGGAGTGTGGCTGATGGGCAGAGGCTGACAGACGCATTGGTCTTGTATTATAGCGTAACCCCGCATAACGCACTCATGGCAGGTTTAAAAGCAGCTCCCCGTAATGTAGACTGGTGTATACACAACGCTCTGACCAGCCTACTGCAGTGGGA
This sequence comes from Etheostoma perlongum, assembly GCA_026937815.1. Classification (NCBI taxonomy): domain Eukaryota; kingdom Metazoa; phylum Chordata; class Actinopteri; order Perciformes; family Percidae; genus Etheostoma; species Etheostoma perlongum. Next base: position 19,426,753 of record CM049383.1, on the reverse strand, counting down.
CCTTAATTCAACTTACCGAGCACTTCGCCCATATTAGTAACACTTACATTTTACTGAACCTCATGGTACGATTCTGATCAATATCTGCAATCTAATCATGCTGGTGTAGCTGGTATAATATGTTAAATAATATATATAATATTTTAAAGTTCTTAAGTTTTAATTCTAAATGTTTTCATGCTATTGGTTAGGGGCGGGAATCACCAGACGCCTCCCGATACGATATCATCACGATACCTATGCCACTATACAAAATTATTGTGATTTTAAACATATTGCAATATTCTACGACATATTGCAATTTATAGCCTTTATCTCAACTTCTAAGTTTTCCCAATTTCAAATGATGTCCCCAAAAATAAACTTTGTCAACATCTGTTTTATCTAAAAAGATACATTTCTCGGTTTGTTCATCTCACTTCAATTTTATTGTTGCAAAACGGAACAAACTGACCAACACATATACAGTATAATAATAGATTGATACTTGGTGTATCAATACAATATTGCCACTGAAAATATTGCGATACTATGCTGTATCAAATTTTCCCCCCATCCCTAATGAAGATGCTATGGAGGATACTTACTTGGGGGGGGGGGATTTGTTTGGAATTATACAACAGTAAAGTAATTTAAAACGCTCAACAATGATTGTGTGAAGTCAAACTGCTCATCAAACTGGGAACATGGAATCTTTCACACACTGTTTATTAAAGGTCTTACTCTCTGTTTTCACATCTCTCTGGCGTGACAGGGACACGGGAAGAGAAGACATGACCAGATGGACATCCTCTGTAGATAGTAACAAAAACAACAGAGACGTTATTAGAAAACATTTACAAGACAGAAACTGTTGACAGAGCTACAAGCTGCCAAGCGGACTAAGACCACATGTGACTTTTAGTCATTTGTGGGGTTGCAGATCCTGCCATTCACACAGTGAAGCAGATATAAACAAATACAATCAAAATGTCCTTCAGAGTGAGCAGATGTCAAACTGTGGACGAATATAAATCCAAGACTACAGCAACGGAACTGAAGGAATACATCGTGTTGGCCAAATATAAGACTTTTTAATCCTCATCCCAGCCACTTCACACTCAGCTGTGAACAGTCCCAGTGAGTGCTGAAGATCACGGGCCGATGATGTTATCAGGACCACATCATCTGCAAGAAGATGAGATCCCCAGACCCTGGAACTTCAACCCCTCTTCACCACGACTACGCCTCTGTATCCTGTCCATGAATATCACAAACAAGGATTAGTGATAAAGTGCACCTGGCGGAAGCCAACACCCACCTGGAATGATTCTAATTTACTGCCACCCCTGTCTTCCCCTCTGCAGTCAGTCTCATTAGGCCCCGGACCCCCACCAACACAGACTCTTAATACTACATCCTGGATTATATACCTGTCCTCTGCACATTCTATATATCCTGAACTTTGCACATCCCTCAACATGCTTGCACATCCTGCACCAATCCATACAGCCTATTTTTTCTTCACGTTAAAAAGTTGCATGTATATATTTGTTTCTTGTATTTATTGTTTGTTCATTTCATATTTATGTTAAGTATGTTTATGTACGCACCAACAACCAAGACAAATTCCTTATAAGTGTTACTTACTTGGCAATACATTATTTTGTGATTCTGATGTTAATAACCTCAGTGACTGCCACCAGGGAAATTGGACAATGCACATTGATACATTTCTTTAAATGTGCTAGTGTTAGCCAGCCGGAAATTTTCAATTTTTTTGGTGAGATATTTTGAGACCAGAGCAACAGGAGGAAAAGAGAAGCAGAGGCTACGGCCTTCTGGCCTTTTGGTACCTTTCAACCGTGTTGTTAGTGCACCCAACACCAGCAGTTCCTCCCCATGTGTTTTGGGCCAATAGGTTAGAAAGGGTGGTGCCACATACATTTTTTGGGTTGTGTCCAGTTGGGTAAGTCCTTTTTCGGTTTACTATATGGTCTTTTAGAACAATTCTTAGTTTTGGCGCCAAGCCTGATACCACTTTGCCATGTGAGGCCCTACCAGGAGCACCAGGCTCCAGACAACAAAGCCCTCATAGGGACACACACAACCCTCGACCACAATACTGTGATAGTTCCCAGAGAAGTGTAATCTTTGAGTCTACAAAATTGACCATTGAAATTCACAAGTTTTTATAACCACGGAGTGGTTATACATTTAAGGTAAGGTTTAGACTGCTAGTGTTGGGTGACAAAAAGCAGCATAGAGCCGACAAAAATATGTTTTCCGTCACTGATGGCGGAAGAACTCATGAACCACACAGTTTACAGAAATCACATGCACAGAATAAAAAAGAAAACAAACACTGCAGTTTGTGTGTTTTAGTTTGACGCAAATCTTTGAAATCATTGGGACCTTACTTCTCTGGAATCTGGTGCAGTAGAAAGCGCCTAACGTCCCCAGGAGGATGGAGACAGCAAGGAAGGCTCCCACTGCCACACCGATGATGACAGCCAGTCGCAGAGTATCTGAAAAAAAATAAATACAGCAGGACGTTTCAAAGGGACGTCGCTGTGCTGTTGCTTCACTTACACAAGTCTTGACAATCTTGGGTAGATAAAAATAAACACTGTAACTTGCACAAAAACTATTTCGATTTTTTTCTGTATGCTTTTATCCAAAAACTCTAGTTGTGTCATCTCCTCCATCTCTTTTTTAAATATTCATTCATAAGAATCATTTATAATGACAAATATATGATTTAAAAAATCAACCATGTTATGAGTTTTGGCGTTGCATAGTTTGCCCACCAGAGGGCGATCTACATCATCCCTGTTGATTTTTTTTTTTATTGTGTTTTCAAAGGACAAAGGACTTTAAGTTTCATATCTTAAGTTTGTATTTTTTTGTAACTTCGGTTGTGACATTAAAACAAATTATTATGTTATTTTAGTGAGAACATAACTACAAATAACTAATGTAAGGGAAATCTGTTTATGTTTTGTATATATATATATATATATATATATATATATATATATATATATGGGAATATCGGATTTTTAAATAACCAAATATTTGTATCGCCTTAAAAATCCTTTATCGGTCGGGCTCTAGGAATAAGCATGTGATCTGTTTAGACTCCACCCCTCAAAAAAATCGGAATTGATAAGAACCAGAATTGAAAGAAGAATCAAACTTCCAAACAATGCCCAACCCTAGTCATGGGCTGAACAACCGTACACATGGCATCACTGCTGTCAAAAATAAAGAAACATGACTAGTCCATGGTTGATTATTACTCAAAGGCAAAATTCTTATTTGCTATTGCCAATATATATATATATATATATATATATATATATATATATATATATATATATATATATATAAAAATATACAGTGAGGAAAAGAAGTATTTGAACACCCTGCTATTTTGCAAGTTCTCCCACTTAGAAATCATGGAGGGGTCTGAAATTGTCATCTTAGGTGCATGTCCACTGTGAGAGACATAATCTAAAAAGAAAAATCCAGGAATCACAATGTATGATTTTTTAACTATTTATTTGTATAATACAGCTGCATATAAGCATTTGAACACCCTCAAAGACCTGTTAGTCTGCCTTCAAAATGTCCACCTCCACTCCATTTATTATCCTAAATTAGATGTACCTGTTTAAGGTCGTTAGCTGCATAAAGACACCGGCCACCCCATACAATCAGTATGACTCCAACTACTAACATGGCCAAGACCAAAGACCTGTTCAAAAACACTAGAGACAAAATTGTACACCTCCACAAGGCTGGAAAGGGCCACGGGGAAATTGCCAAGCAGCTTGGTGAAAAAGGTCCACTGTTGGGGCAATCATTAGAAAATGGAAGCATCTAAACATGACTGTCAATCTCCCTCGGACTGGGGCTCTATGCAAGATCTCACCTTGTGGGGTCTCAATGATCCTAAGAAAGGTGAGAAATCAGCCCAGAACAACATAGGAGGAGCTGGTCAATGACCTGAAAAGAGCTGGGACCACCGTTTCCAAGGTTACTATTTGAAATCATACATGGCACGGAAGGTTCCCCTGCTTAAACCAGCACATGTCAAGGCCCGTCTTAAGTTTGTCAATGACCATTTGGATGATCCAGAGGAGTCATGGGAGAAAGTCATGTGGTCAGATGAGACCAAAATAGAACTTTTTAGTCATAATTCCACTAACCGTGTTTGGAGGAAGAAGAATGATGAGTACCATCCAAAGAACACCATCCCTACTGTGAGGCATGGGGGTGGTAGCATCATGCTTTGGGGGTGTTTTTCTGCATATGGGACAGGGGGACTTCACTATATTAAGGAGAGGATGACCGGGGCCATGTATTGCGAGATTTTGGGGAACAACCTCCTTCCCTCAGTTAGAGCATTGAAGATGGGTCGAGGCTGGGTCTTCCAACATGACAATGACCCGAAGCACACAGCCAGGATAACCAAGGAGTGACTCGGAAAGAAGCATATCAAGGTTCTGGCGTGGCCTAGCCAGTCTCCAGACCTAAACCCTATAGAGAATCTTTGGAGGGAGCTCAAACTCTGTGTTTCTCAGCGACAGCCCAGTAACCTGACTGATCTAGAGAAGATCTGTGTGGAGGAGTGGGCCAAAATCCCGTCTGCAGTGTGTGCAAACCTGGTGAAAAACTACAGGAAACGTTTGACCTCTGTAATTGCAAACAAAGGCTACTGTACCAAATATTAACATTGATTTTCTCAGGTGTCCAAATACTTTGAGCTAAATTTGCAGCTGTATCATACAAATAAATAGTTAAAAATCATACATTGTGATTTCTGGATTCTTTTTTTAGATTATGTCTCTCACAGTGGACATGCACCTACGATGACAATTTCAGACATCTCCATGATTTCTAAGTGGTGTAAGCAGGGTGTTCCAATAATTCTTTTCCTCACTGTATATATGTATATGTGTGTGTATTTTGCTGAAAACTGCTGCTTTGAATTTCAGTTTACTTGCGGGAGTCACTCCAAAAGGATTAATAAAGAGAAGTCTAAGTCTCTAATAGGCCCAACACCACAGTATGAGAAAGATCCCCATAACATGATTTTAGCACCACCATGCTTTACTGTCTTCATAGTGTACTGTGGCTTGAATTCAGTGCATGGGGGTCGTCGGACTGCAGCCCCTAGACCCAAAATGAAAAATTTTGCTCTCATCAATCCACAGAATGAGCAGCATGCTTTTCCCGATTGTTGGGTCTGTTGGTTATATATGACTCTACAACACTTACTAGTAAATTATTTGCCATGTAAAAATATCACTTCTACCAAAAAATATGATTTATGAGGTTAGTGATGTTTATTATTTTGAACACAACTGTCCAGCAACAGTCAACAACTTCCTTACTTCCCGCTCCTCCACACTATTAAACTGGAAAGTGCACCTCTTGTCTAACCTCACATTGTTTTTTTTATGAGCTTTAGATCATCAGAATCAGTATTGTCCATATTCTGCTTCAGTGCATGGACCTTATTTATGAAGAAAACATTCAAATAATTTGCTGTATCAGAGGGTTTAGTCAGAAACATGCCTTCTGATTCCACAAAGGAAGCCCCTCCAGTTGTCAGTCTCCCCATTATTTCATTAAGGGTTTTCCAGAGCTCTTTACCATCTTGCTTTACAGCACACATTCTTTGCATGTATTTTTTTTAATCAATCTGTTCAGTTTTGTAACCTGATTTGTCAGTTGACAGTTTTTGATCTGTCCTCCACTAATTCAGACTTTATTAATGTAGATTTGGCTTCATCTCTTTCCTCCATGAGGCTCTTTATAGTCTCATTCAGCCATGGAGCTGGTCTTGCATTTACAATACACTTTCTCATAGGGGCATGCCTATCAACAATCTTCATGAAGCTTTCCATAAAGGTATTTAAGGAGCTCCTCAGCAGCATACACATCAGTCCAGTCAATATCACTAAAATCTGCCAAAAAAATCATTTTAATTTCCTGGTAATTGCTATAATATTATGGTCACTAAAATCCACAGATCGAGAAACTGGTTTAGTGCAGCCTTCAGGAATATTTGTGTAAATATGGTCTATACAAGTGGCAGAAATATGGCCAGTGCTGGTAGTAAAGTCACTGGTTGGTTGAGAGATCATCGGAGACAAATTACAAGCATTGATTTGCAAACCAGTCTATGTTCATATCCCCAAGTAAAAAAATATCGCCATTCACATCTGTAACTGTCAATTAACACACAAAAATCCTTCAAATCATCAAGAAATTCAGAGCACATATACTTATTTTTGATATATAATGCTATGCCCCACCCTTGCTTATTCCTGTCCCTTCTACACATATTGTAGCCATTAATCTCAGTGTTATGAACAGTAGCATCCAGATGGGTCTCCAATACGGCCAAGATATGAACGGTGTTTTCTGTAATCAGATGTAATCAGTTTTCTGTTTCTGATGCTGTGGACATTCAAAGGGGCCATAACTAGACCCTTTGAAACAGGAAAGAGATGCTTATGATCAAAGGGCCTATTATCCATACAAAATGTAGTTCAGATCAGTCTCTATGAGCTCAAGTAAAGGAAACCAGAGAACATGTCATGTTGGATGTACTGTAGGCTATGTCACATCGTTCTTTGTACGCTTTTGCCTGACAGCTTCAGTGTAGTTCTCATTCACATAGATGTTGGTGTCTTTCAGATCCTTAGCCTTTCCCAGAACAGCCATGTTATCTTTGTATTTGAGCAATATTCTTTCCAGACTATCCGGATGGATGGCCAGTTCTATGTACACGGTCAATCACCATCTATTGACTGTCTAGGTGAAGTTTCTCATTGATCACACACGTGACTTTGTCCTCAGTCTCCTTCCAGCTTTCATTCTGGGCCTCAGGATTGCCATCCAAAACAAGGTTATTCCTTCTTGTTTGACCCTCCAAGTAGTCCGCTTTCTCAGTCATCTCTGCCAATTTCTAATTTCAAAAACATGCGCATGCTAAATTTGGAACTTTTGATCAGATTTGAAACCAAATCGTCTAAAGAAACTATTCCACTGGAATTGTAAATTTTTTGAAACAATTTCAAGTAGGAATTGGTCCTCGATGCCCAATCCTACCCATAACATGAACTTTTTCCTACTGTAACGTTTAGGTTGCATGCTTAAAGTCAGTTTTCAACACTAATTCTCAGTATTATTATGATCAGCTACATTAAGATTTCTGTCTATGGCGTTGCCCTCACCTTGTTCTTTGAGTCGTATGATCTCAGTGTCAGAGCCGAAGCTGTTCCATGCCGTGCAGTTGTAGATAGTTTGGAAATCAGCGGGAACAACGTTACTGATGGTCAGTGTGGAGATCACCCCCTCCTCTGTACTGACTGTCTCTACAGTGTAGCGTCCAGACGTCCCGGATTCTAAAACCGTCTCCTTCCAGGACCAGGCCTGAGGGACATTATACACGTTACTGGGAGCACACCTTTAACAACATTTTCAGGCATTTTTATGTGCATAATATAATGAATGCAGCAAAAGGACAAGGAAGATGGTGGCGCGCACAGATGCAGAAACCTTTCTGCTATTTGCAATTTAATTTAGTACTTTCACAATGAGTTCTTGAATCTTAAAACATTCACACTACCTGAAGAGCCTGATTCATTCCAAGCAAACTGCCTTACAACTTTATTCAAATATGGTGTTGGCCTGGTTTCCCCCACTGTCCCTACTTGTGATAATTCATGCTGTTAGCTTTAAGAATTATCTCTTAGGGGGCTTTCAGACCTACCTCTTTGGCTCGCAACTTTCAGTTTGATCCAAATCAAGATTACTGGTGTGAAACCTCCACGGTTAGGACCCGACCAAAAGAGGTAGTCTTGGTCCGGACTGAACCATGGTCTGGTTTGTTTCTAGTGTGAAATAATTGTTGAATAATAACAAGAATAATACTACAGTTTATTTAAAGGCGCCTTTCTCGGAACTCAAGGACACCGTACAGGGTATTCATACATAGGACATTTTCAAAACAGCAAAAAATAGTATGCAACAATAACAGAAAAAAGCAGAACAATAGACATTCAAGTGGAATAGGCAGTTTTAAACAGATCAGTTTTGAGTTGTGATTTGAAATGGAGAAATGAATCAATGTTTTTAAGTTGGGGTGGTAATGAGTTCCAGAGACGGGGAGCAGAGCGGCTGAATGCTCTGCTCCCCATGGTGGTGAGACAGGCGAAGGGGACAGAGAGGTGTAAGAGGAAGACAGGGGGACTTTGAATTGGATACAGAACTGGACCATGAACCAGTGGAGCTGTTGGAGGACAAGAGTGTTGTGGTGGATGGAGGGGGTTTGAGTTATGATGCGGGCAACTGAATTATGGACCATTTGAAGTTTGGACGTGTTTTAAGACCAGGGAAGCTCCTTAAGGAACAGCTCAGTGCTTAGTGTGTACGTGAGAGAGTGAATGTTGCGTTCAGAGCAGACCAGCCTGGTCTCAAAAATCTGTGAAATGATCACAAACTGTTAATGCTGCATTACGTGGTGGTGGCATGGAATGTGTGAAAAGTCAATGTGGCCACCACGGAAAACAAAAAAGAAGATGACGGAGCATTACGAGCGACTATGGCAGTGTTAGGTCCCGTAGTGCTATGGGTATCAGGGCATAAACATAAAACCAGATGGAATTGGTATTTGAAAGGATATTTATTTCAGAAACGGGCAAACAGAACAACAGAACTTGCGTATGGAAAAATGTGGGCTGATGGGTGCTGTGGAAATCATAAACGGAATATAACAAAAAGATATTTTCAAAAGGAAGGCTATTACTTCCAAACAAAAAAAAGGATAAAAAAGGATAAACCAAAAACCTTCCTAACTAAAGTACGTGGTAAAACAAAAACAATTCACACAGCACCCCTGAAGCCTGAAACACTGATACACACAAACTTGTTAAATGCAAGAAAGGTATCCATTTTTAAATCTCACCCTGACCCACTTCCCCACACTCTCATACACAGAAGCACGCAAATCTGTTCTGGCAAATCTGGTACCCCCCCGAATAACCACAAACTTTGTTCAAAGTTTGAGTACCACACAAATCAAAATCTACTGTAACCTGGATAACGCATCAGTATCATACAATAACTTTAATATGATTTTCCCCGTTGGAGACAATGAAATTTATTAATCTATCTACAAGGTTGCTAGAGGTCTTTTTTTAATATCTCAACATGTGTCTCTGTTTTTTAGTGACGTTTCACACTAATGAGATATGTTCAGAACATTTACCAAATCTCTTAAACATGAAAAGAAATCAGTAAATTGAAGGAGGAATAAAATGACTTACGATGCGGTCGGGAGGAGGGGTGCTGCGGATGAAGCACTTGATCTCACCCTTTTCTCCATAGAGCACCTGCTGGGTCTGGGTGCTGGAGATAGTGGGGGGACCTGTAGAAGCACACTCAATCAACTAGTGTCAAACTGAAACATGGGACGTTATATAGACATTGTATTAGTAACAAATACATACATTGTACACAGAAAAAAATATAACTGTGTGTATGTAAGATGTTTATCTGTTTAGTAAGAATGAAGAGGATTTAGCCTTGGCTAGACAATAGTGTTGTATTCTGTTCTATTCTACATGAGTGCTCTCCTAGAAGGAATGTGATACAGTAACAGTGTATCACACTACAAAGACTGATGAGGCATCACCAAAGCTGCTGCTGTGTTGTCTGTCTTGCCGTGAGGGCGTTCCCGAGGGATCTAGAGGCGTGGCTTTCCATCTCCGTTCTGTCATCCACTCAGCTGTTCCTCATCACCCACTGCAATATTTAAACCCGGGCTGACCACCTCTTCAGCGCCAGATCGTTACATACACTCTTGTGGTAACTTGGCTCCTAGTTCTTTGCTCTTTGTTTGTTTTCGTGATTCAAGTACTAACTCTGCCTCTCCTCGTAGATCCATCCGTTTGGAGCTGCCTTCCACCCTCACACCGACCAGCCACCTGTCTACACCCGTGTTGGAATCCCTTTGCATTCATTAAACTACCTGAACTTTATCCTGTCTGCTTTGACTTTTGTATCTCTGTAGTTCTGGGTCTTACTAACTGTAACAAAAGCTGATGAAAATCTATTAAACTGACCTTTGTCAATCAAAAAAAAACAGACAGATTCAGCAAAGAATGGCCTATTTCTCTTAAAATGTTTTCAGAAACACGTTTTAGTGAACTATTTTTGTAAAATTCAAGATCGTATTCCGAACAAGCCGCCATCTGGACGCTATAAGCTTGGTTGTGAAATCTGGGAGAAGCCAGACCCACGTGACACGTTTTTCCAATCAGCTGCCGGTTGACGTCCCTGGTCCCTCCCCTTTCCACTTTGTAGTCAAGATGGCGCAGGTTTAATGCGTGTAGTGTCCATCTTTCCATACTGAACTTGATGACCATTTTTTGGGGGTCATCCAGGTACTTTCAAGTGCACAGACTTTTTTGTTTATCTACACCATATACTTAAAACTAAGTGTTTGAAGTGTGCAACTAGGCAGTTTTAGACACAGCCATTATGTTTCCCAGACAATCACTTGTTAGGTGGAATGCAAAAAAGTGTTAAAAGATCAAATTAAAGGCTTTTTAGCTGTTGAGTGCCAGTTGTTGTTTGCATGTCTGTCAGCCAAATAACTTACCACGATGTGTTGTTTGGATCAGACATCTGGCGTCTGTGATGCTACATGCTTTGCAGAGAATGACAGCTCAGACAGTCAAGACACTCTTGGAAATTGAGAAACTGCTGACCATGAGCAATCTAATATTTCCTTTCAAATTGAAGCATGTGGGTTAAGCTGACTGCTGAAGTATTTTGGACAGAGATAGCCCAATGTGTATGAATACCACTGACCAGAACACAAAGAAATGTTTTAAAAAAAGGTATTGTATTGCACTCAACTCAACAAAACATACAAAATAACACAAAATAGGCCTATTAAATACTTCTCATTTTTCAGAGTCAGTTAACTCCAAGCAAAAACAAAAGTTCAGTTATTTTTTGCGCTCAGTTCAAATCATTCTACACAAACTGTGGCAAAAAGGGGTTAGTAATCCATAATGAAGACAGTCAATATCCAAAGATCATGGGTAGCTCGCCGTCATGATATCCAAGTCCATCTAACACAAAAACCTGAAACCTAATATTGTGTATACTGGAGTCGATTCAGGTCATGTATCATCATGATATATACTGGTCACTGATGGCTTGGATGGTGTGTTGATCAATAGAAACCAAACCAGGATCACCCAGATGCAAGCAAGAACTGGGGCCTGTTGCACGAAAGTAGAATAAAGATATCCAGGATAAATGAAAAAGCGCAGCTTGACTTAGGGTGATGCGCTCATTGCGGCTTAATCGGTTGCACGTTTGCCGAGTCAGGATGAACAGGTGGAGCTTTGTCAAGCCAGGTGTAGATAGCTGGGATAAGTGCACGTTCACGGCTTTCTCAAATAGACCACGGTATCGATCACAGATTTACTGATGCAGAGATGGAGAAGACGCATGTGCCATATGTTTCACCCAATGAGCAGCAGCTTCTAATGGAAAGTAACGAGGAGGGGAAGAATATGCAAAAAGGGAAATACGGCTCTTATCAAACGGAGAGAAAAAGCCCAACATAGCGGACCGACTGAATGTGTGAGAGTGTAAAAATATCTACTTAGCCCATAGTCACTCCACATTTTTAAAAATTTGTAGGCTACACTGTTTTAATTGCTTTAAATATGCTAGTTTCATGTTTGTTTTTATGTGATAAATGTGCTGCTTTTACTGTAAAGTGTCTTTGACTAGCCTACCATGTAAAGCACTATATAAATAAAATGGATTATTATTTAGCCTTTGCCTTAAAAGTGAGCAGAGGGAATTAATGTTCCTCGGGAAATGGACCCTAATGACTCTAGGCTTAATTTCAAACCCTTATACACAACGCGAGTTTTACAACCATATGCACAAATCTCTATAAGCTATATCTAATTCTTTGTACAATTAATGTTCATACAGAACAATCAAAAAGGGACAACTAGAAAAAAAGAAGTGACTTCAATACACGCTGTGAGCATTTGTAAAACAATATTCATGTTTTTTTATTCTTCTGACAAGTGACCGCACAAAAATAAAAAGATTAAGAAGCATTGTGGTGTTCTAATTCTAATTTTCTTAATAGACCCATATCTCTTTAAACAATCAAAAATGTCATCTGCTGCATCTATGAACCCCTATCATATGGACGCGCCAGCAGTGTTGTTGTCATTACTTAGAATTCCTCACGTGTTTAGCTCGGTTTACACCTATTGCCATTTCTAGCCACTGGGGAGCCATAGGCAGGCTGGGGGAATGCATCTTAATGTTAAACCTCATAAAGTGAAATTTTCATTTCACCTTTAAAGTATCTGATATTTACTGTGCGGTACTTAAAGCTATATTGTGTAAGGTTTGTAGTGAATATTATGAATTTAATTATGAATGTTGAACACCACCACCAATTTCAAGTATTCCGATTGGCTTGAAATTTTACATTTGCGCTTGCATAACTAGGATAGACTCTCCATAGTTATGCGCCATCTTGAAATATGTTAGCCGGTAAGGGACATACAGGCTATACTGCTCGCGTTTGACTCACAGCTGCTGCTAATGGGTATCGTGGTGCGCCACTCTCTGACATGCACTCCAACGACCACGGCTGATAGACGGCCTTTTGTACACTTTCGCTTTTTGAAGCATGACGGCTACCGTAGCTGCAATACGTACTTTAAACTGCGTGGCGAGAGAGAGAGTTGATTGCAATATATGGTCTCAACGCTAGATGGGAGAAATTCTTACACAATGTAGCTTTAAGTATCAAAAGAAATTAGATATTAAATGTTCTCCTTGCTCAAGCAGCGAGGAGAACATTTCAGTTGTGAAGTCAATTCTCTGGCTTTTTCTGCAAGGTTGACATTTTATTTTACAATGAACTGTGGCCATCGGTCAGAGTGGAGATGAAGCTGTGGACTGTGGCCATTTTGAATCAATGATATGCAGCCTCATTAACTGTCAGTGACAGCTGTGCTGCAGCTTCATCCTGTTTAAACTCATTTCGGGGGAGATTTTTAGTCTTCTAATGGTTATGCTGATGTTCCAATTTTGGCTCAGTGATGGTTGCTTTTATTTCTCAGCATGTGTTGTGTGTGGGTGAGTGTTTGTTTCTGTGCAGAATTGTCTCAAGAAATACTAACCAAATCAGAACAGCAGAGGTAGATGCTTTCATGAAGTGGACAAATATTGATTCACGTCACGCGTCACTCTATATATATATATATATATATATATATATACTAAATACTGAGTAGGATAGTATTAGTTTAAAACCTACAAAACATAGTCACAAAATGAGTTACAGCAGGTAGACGGCACTACCGTAACACATTCAGGTCACAGATTTCTTTTAAACACCGGAAAAGCTTGTAATTGTAGCTGGCCAGGTGAAAGGTAGCAGGAGATATTATGGTATAGGCCTAACTGTATTTTGATTTTATTTTAGAAGTTATCTGTTTATGTAGTCATGGCTAATACTGAGGCAGGACCATCACAGGAAAGAAGAAAATTAAACGAAGGACAACTATTGGATAAAAGGGAAAGTGGCAGATGACGGTTGGGCTTTTTACCGGTTTTTATTTCTTTGCAGTCCGTGTTTGTGTTGGCCTACTATTTTCTTTTCCCTTGCCCCTCTATACTTGTGTAAAGCATCATTCCATGATATGCGCAATATTAATCTAAATTATTATTACATTGGTTACTACAACAATCACTTAAAGGTCCCATGGCATGAAAATTTCACTTTGAGTGTTTTATTCTCCCTTTATTTGACAGAGATAGTGGACAGATGTGAAAGGGGGATGACATACAGCAAAGAGCCACAGGCTGGATTTGAACCTGGGCCGCTGCAGGACTTAGCCAACATGGGGCAAGCACACTAACTGAGTGAGCTATATGGTGAATGAGTTTTTTTTTAAATATTAATATGTGTTACCCCAGCCTGCCTTTGGGCACCCAGTGGCTAGAAATGGCGATAGGTGTAAACCAAGCCCTGGGTGTCCTGCTCTTGAGAAAATAAAAGCTCAGATGGGCCGATCTGGAATCTTCCCCAATGAGGTCATAATGGGCAAGGTTACCTACCCTTTCTCTGCTTTGCCCGCCCAGAGAATTTGGCCCACCCATGAGAGAGAGTCATCATGGCTTTCAAATGAGCAAAGTGGCAGTTGGTCAAGGCCACACCCACAGCCTCCACCTTGCTCCCTGCCCTCTTCCTCAAAAGCTACAGACTCAGAAATGGCACATACTAAGAAAAGCTCATTGTTGGACTGGCTCTAGTGACTATACCATTCAATACAATTCTGCACAAAGGCTGAATTTTGGGAAAGAGACTTCAGGTACAGTATTAGGGGACCACTAAGGTCTAAAAGCATTCAAAGAGCACCATGTCTTGGGACCTTTAATGCTATGACTCCTGACGCAGTGACAGTGATACCTGGTTTAGCTCATGATACATCCAAAGTAGGCTGAGTTACCGTATGCAACACTTGAAATACAACGATGCATCTATAACGTATTCTCTTATTGTAAATTAATGATTTTCTGTCAGAGCAAAACATTAATCGCGACTATATGACCTCCTGGTAACACTAACTCAGTAATCTAAAGTGGGTAATACAGCACCGTATAGAAAAGACCTTTACGACAGCGGGTGTGGTAAAAACACTTGTTTTTGTCCAAAGGGGCCGTTAGAATCAACACAGACTGAAAGTTACATATAGCCACTTTAAGTTTGAGACTTACACAAAGATTTCAATTGATGTCAGCACAATGCAGAGTTTATTGATTTATTAGCGTGGCTAGATTCTCCCTCCTCAGCACCTCAAACATCTCTGTATAATCTGTGCATTACTTTAGATGGGACCAACTGCTGTGTAGACAAAGTGCCATACCTATTCAGCGCATGATAGGCCATTGTTCTTACCATTCACAGTGAGTGACATCTCCTTCTCCCCGGCACCCACTCTGGATACTACAGCCCGACACACATACTTCCCAGCATCATCCGGCTTTACTGCTTTCAGTGTTAGAGTGTTCTTGTTGCTAAGCACCTGTGTTGTGAAGGAAACAGTTTCAAAGTCCAGAGGAGACACCAGTCATTTCTATCTAGTTAATGAACAATCACATTGACACAAAAGGATAGTGCGGTTTAACAAGAAGTCCACACAATTTCTAAACAAATTTATTTCATGTGATTCAAAGCATGCAAAAGTGCAGGGTGATTAATTTGGTTTTAGTTTTTTGTTAAGGTAAACTTTATTATACCAAAGATGGGGAAATTTGTTCGGTATTGTCACAGTTCACTTACGGGTGGGGGTGGGGGACTTCCTTTTAGGGAGAAACCTCGGACAAACCCAGGCTCTTGGTAGGCGTCTGACAGTGGCAATATTAGTCACACTAACAGATAATGGAACTTTGACTGGAAATAGTAGTTGTAGTAGTTCATGGCGTAGCAGGGCACTGTACGGCGTTACAGGGTGTAGCAAGGCACTGCAGAATAGCAGGGCCCTCTGGGGCACATATTATAGTAATTAATTGAACTATGATATAACATAATCCTGACGCCTTACAGTCCGGCATGTTTTTGGTAAAACAGGGAAAATTGCTTATTTCAGTAATCGGTATCAGAAAAATGTTTATTGCCGAGTAAGTACAACTAACAACGAATCTGAGTTGGTGGTTGGTGCATAAAGAAACAAACTAAAATATTGAACATTAACATGAACTCAACAATAAATACAGAAAAAATCAATTCACTGGCTGCCTGTGCATTTTAGAGTCCATTTTAAAATCCTCTTGTTTACTTTTAAAGCTTTAAACGGTCTTGCCCCGTCTTATTTAACTCAGCTACTCAACCGCTACACTCCTTCCCGGTCACTCCGGTCGGCTGACCAGTTGCTCCTGGTCGTCCCCGGATCCAAGCGGAAGCTTAGAGGGGACAGGGCCTTTTCAGTTTGTGCTCCTAAGTTATGGAATGCCCTACCTTTGACCATTCGGCAGGCTTCCTCAATACTGATTTATAAAACTCTTCTTAAAACTCACTTCTACACTTTTGCTTTCAACCCAAACTGAGACTTGATCCTATCTGTTTTTATGTAGTGTTATTGGGTAGATTTTCACCCCCAGTTAATTATTTTTATGATTTTGTGACTGTTTTTTATTTTGGTTTATGTTTGCTGCCTTTATGTACAGCGCTTTGTTCAGCTACTGCTGATGTGAAAGTGCTTTATAAATAAAGTGATGATGATGATGATGAAAAAATGTATAGAAAATAGTTGTTTAACGTAGGAAAAAAGTGGCTGAAGGGATTGAGTGCAGAATGTGCAAAAATATATTGTATGTTCAATGGGCAGATGTATAGTTCAGGATGAAGGTTAATGCAAAGTGTAGTGACTGGTAGGGTTGGGTACCGAAACCCGGTGCTAATACGGCAATGGTGCCTAAACGACTGGTATCTATCGAACCAAATTGCAACGCAGTTTTCGGTGCCTCATTCTGGTGCCAATTATAGGCCTTTTGCGCTGCTGAAACAGATGTTAGAGGCAAAAGAAGCATCGCTGCACGCTAGTTATCACTTCAACTGATAGCAGGTAACTTTGCCAGCAGCTGGATTAAACACGGTTAAAAAGCTGACAGCTAAATGGGAAAAGGGTGTCTGTATTTCACTGGAGCGGATTCCAACAGTTAACTAGTGTGCAGCTGCCTTTGTCGGTAAAACACCACAGACGGTGTGTTCACTTAAAACTAGTAAGCCTTGTGGTGCATTCAGTTATTGTAAAATACACTTTTCCCTATTAGTCAAGTATCAGTTCAGGCACTGTTTTAAAAGTATTGTTTTAGCACCGGTATTAGAACAAACCCAAACAATACCCAACCCTAGTGACTGGGGATGGGGGTTGAGTCAATGTCGATGGGGTTCCAGGTCCTTGTTAATGAGTTAATGCTCCATCATAAGACGCTGACCTGTTGATAATTCCTAAACTAGGTTGCAGCTTGCATTTGTATACAGGACAGACAGCACAATGAACTGAATTAAATTCACTCAAGAACTTTGACCATCTGCATTAATTAGGTATTCTCTGATTCTGGTCACAGCAATATATCATTAGTTCTTACGTTGTCACCATCTGAATCTGCAGTGAAAGGCCGCCTTGCCTGAACGCGTTCAGCTAATTGACACATTAGGGTGATGCGTCGTTAATGAAATGTTTGAAGTGTTTTTACAGACAGACTTAACTTGAGCTCTTGGCTCAATTTTGGCATAGAGTTTTTTAAAAATGGTTGTCGTGGCTAGGTTGACTAGCACGCTACATCTGAAACACAACAACTGATGCCAAAACCTTCCCGGGTAAAACTTGCGCTCCAGAATTTCTAGTGAGTCCACATAATAATTTAGCATGTTAGATTGTAATGGAATAAAGCAGCACGTTCTACCGCCAGAAATCACATATAAAGGAAATAAACACTACGCAATCGGACATGTTTCTGCAGGAAATTGAGGAGAATTTAACAAATTGACAGCCAAGATGACAACTCTTACTGCCATTAGCATGTAGCTATTATAGTTAGCAGTGGAAACTACTAACAGCCCTTTTTACAGTCAATAATCGCAGATAGGCTTTTTAATGATTAATTAAAAAAAATATGTTTACCTCATTATTTGAAAATCCGACATAACGTTGTAGATGTGACAGAAAATACAAAAAAAGCTTATATGTCCAATTTATGACTCCCATTATTCATTTTATTATATGGAAATGGACTTTGTATGCAGAATAAGCACTCTGTGTATAGAGTACCTGATTTTCAACTGAATCTTGATATTTGGTGACATTTATAATCCACTCTCTTGAAGCCCTATATAAATGGTCATAATGAACTACATACCACTCCTGAGCCTCTTTTCATCCAAACAATGGTTAGAGAGGGGTTTCCTGTCCAAGCACAGTTGAAAACAGCATCGGATCCCAGGTCCACCTGCAGAGACTGAGGCTCTGTCGCCATCCTTGGCCCAACTGGAAGACACACACACAAAACACTAAATCAGCTTTTGCAATATATTATCCACTATTAGCAACTTTTTGTTTGGTTTTGTTTGTTCTAGCACAAAAAAGTTTCATCTCATAGAAACAGAGCATTAAGTGTTAGCCTGGTCTGGAGCAGGCTAGCTGTTAGCCTGACTGTTAGCATGGTCTGGAGCAGGCTAGCTGCACAGTGTCACAGTCCTACTCTGTGGCCAGAGGCCTTCAGACTTTTTGTTGTTTTTGTTGTTTTTAATTTAGACTGTATGTCTGTATTTTCTAGAGGATTTAGTGTTTTTCTGTTGATGTTGTTTTCTTGATTCCCTCATTGTGTTATTTTTGAGTTTTCTATCCTTGGGCTGTGTGAACCTTGTGTGTCTGTACAGCCCTTTGGTTTGATCAAGCTTCCAATAACTCACAATAGACATCCACGTTCCTACTGATGTTGGTGTTGCCCAGTGCATTGGTGACCTCACAGGAAACAGGCTCAGTGAAGAAAGAGTGGTCCACAAGAACCTCATAGGTGTCACCTGGCACGTCTGGAATCAGGGTACCTCCTTTGGCCCATCTAAAGTCAGAAGTACATCATCAGAAGTACAATCGATTAGAGGTGGCAATTGTGATTAACACAATGGGACGAATTCAACAATAACCCAGTAAAAGAAAACACAAAAGTCTCACAGAGCTGCCCTATGCCAACAGCACTAACAGTGGCTTGGTCACTCGTATCTACAGTATCACATTACCTACCTGGTCACCCAGTTATTTTGTTGAAACAATTATTCTACACTTTTCTATTCCATTGTAATTGCATTTTAATTCAAATTTAAATTCTTGTCTAATAAATAAAAAATATATAAATATAAATAAAATGTATCCTGTCACATGGTGTCCTTTGTCCTTTAACTGGCAACTGTTAATGTGTAAGTACTGTATGGAAAATGTGTGCTGGTGGTGTTGGAGCTAAATCAATTAGTAGTCAGAATCTCAGATGTTGATGTGTGAATCCTTTTTATTAAGTAGAATATTCTAGAGACAAATACAGAGTCAAGCTGACACAACTCTCCCCCAAATTTGTCTGGCTCTTTGGCTCTTGCACCCCTAGTCTTATTCACAAAGGGTGGGGTCTCCAACAGTGATGTGATGTGTGCTTGTTTCGTTATCTTTTCAGTTGGAATGTGACTGAAAGTTCATGACCCTCAGTTCAGGACCTGCAAAGCAAAAGATTAGTGGACTGCAAAAGAGAGACTGAAACCAGACTCAGGAAGCGTCCCTAACAATCAATTTTAATTCCGAGACATTTAGGAGAGGCTGGATTATAACGGAATGTATCAGACCACCTTATCTTAGAGAAAAGGAGTATTGCAAAACAACTTAATGCATGACCAACATGTCTTCTTTTATCTTGAAATAATGCTTTTGCCTTTTGGCTTAAATGTATAATTTATATTGCAACTCACACACAGTGTTTAAACACATATAACATTTTAAATTCCAACAGTGGTTGCTGTTACCCACAACTACTTTTACAGTTTCATTTTACAGTAAGCTTTTAAAAACAGCTATGGTGGAAAGACATTCAGAACTGGTTAGAGTGTTTTTTCACAGACTTTTTAAATGTTGGATCATGTTCACATTTAGACCGTATGTGCCCTCCAGCACCGCTGCCTTTTTTCACCTGTGTAACATTGCAAACATTAGGCTTATCCTGCTCTTTTAATTGCTATGCCAACACTAAATAATGATTAAGTGTTGCATCTAGCTAAAGATAGCACATATATTAAAGATAAATGTACTGTATTTATATCGCTTTTCTAGTCTGAACAACTACTCAAAGCACTTTTTACATCATACAAGAACCAGTCACACACTGTGGCTGAGGCTGCCATACAAGGTGCCACCTGGGTGATCAGATAAACACTCACACACTCCGATGGCGCAGCACCTTGGGGTTCAATATCTTGCCCAAGGACACTTTGACACAGGACTGTAAGGCCAGGGATTGAACACCAACCTTCCAATTGGCAGAGAACCCCTCTACCACTGAGCCACAGCCACCTAAAGGGTGTCTTTAGACAGGAATAATGTAATGGGGGTGTATAGGTATTACTTTGAATGTTCCTTATTTACTAAGAAATAATGAAAGTTCAATCTGAATATTAAATAACCAAAATTAACCATGGTGGTTTGTATTTGGTATTTATAGACAGCTGACTTCAGCCAACATTTTGTTCTTGCCAAAGCCCACATCCTTTTGCTGTCCAACTAAAACCTCCCTACCTTTTCCTCTTGTAAACTTGACCAGACAATTTGCAGCAGAGATCCTTAAAGCACCCATATTATGCTAATTTTCAGGTTCATAATTGCCTTTAGAGGTTGTACCAGAATTTTCAAAATTCTCAAAAAACACCATATTTTTGTTAGACTGCACATTGCTGCAGATCATGTTTTCACCCTGTGTGTCTAGGTCTCTGTTTTAGCTACAGAGTGAGACATCTCACTTCCATACTATCTTTGTTGGATGTCGCACATGCTCATGCTCAGAAAGATAACATCAGCTAGATAACTCTTTCTCCAACTTTGGTCAGTCCAAGGCAGGATTAGCTGGGAGACTTCTTCTAAACGAGGGGCAGTTGTGGAATACCTGCAGAACAGGGACAGGAAGTCGTGTTGCATCAGTGTTTTGCCATTGAGAACGAGCTAGCATGCTACGGTAAACCATCTTGTCTCGGCTATTGACCCAGAAAGTCGTGCAAATTCTGAACAGCTCACCCAGAGACTGAAGGCAGAGGACATTCAGAAACTTGTATCTTACTCAAAACAGCATGGATAGTTTTTTTCAAGTTTGTATGTGTGTGGAAGCACCAGAGACACATAACACCCCAAATCCCAGAAAAAAACGAGTTTTACTAAAATGGACACTTTAGCATGGGTCCTGTAGCAAAGTCCCCTGACACATCCCATAAAAAAATACAGGTGACCACCTTGTCAGATTACCATCTGGTTTCTTCAAAGGGATCAGAAGTAACACAGAGCTGCTGCATGAGTGTCAGCTCATTTGATGCAAGTTGTGTTGGACAATGCAGCCCTGAAAGGACACATCTAACTGCCTTCTAGACACATTTGATTATCTTTAGCTCCCTGTTCCACCTGGTGACAGCGACGGGTTTTTGTTTAAGCCTTTATCAGCATGTTGTATTGATTTATAGCAGCCTGTCAAAAACAAGGACCTTTCATTGCATAAAAGTCAGTAGTCTCTAAAAATCTGTTACGACAACACAACTTATTGTGTTTGGTCTCTCTATCCTGTTTAGGAAACTGTAAATGGTGTAGGATATTGATAGGCCATTACCTGCAAATCCTGCACAAGCTTTGCTACTAATTTTGCTGCTTCGCAGGGTTTCTTACTACATAGCGATCAAAATGTCAGTGAACTTGACCTGAACAGAACTCTGCTCTGCCCTTCATCCTTTATCATGCCCTGACTACTTCAACCAATTAATCAATTGTATTTGTCCCATCACATGAAGTGGTACAAGCACTCCAGGCCGGGCCAAGTCTCTGCAAAAGGACACCACGGTCCCCAACATCCTGCGTCGCTGTCATGGCTGGTATATATAATAATTATATAATAATTGTGTACAAGGCTTATAGCCAGTATCTTACAGAAACACTTCCGGAGATTGTGGCAACTGACCTTGCAGTTCCTCCTTGGTTTGTGTGCTGCTGATCCTGGAGCAGAGGCCTGCTCATGAACATCTGTAATGACCTGATGTCATCTTGTGTGGGAGTAAAGAGTGAATTACCAGTAAACCGTCAGAGTAGGAGCTGAATTTTGGACTCGCTAAGCTTATATCTCCAGGCAATCACCTAAAATGCTGGATCTTTGACAACGTTTGATGTGTATTTCCAACACATCCCCTTTTTCCATAAGTTCTACTGTAAACACTGATGTCGGGGTCTGAAAGGCAACTTCTAGGCCTGAAAAGGTGAGGCTGATGCTGAAGCTCCTAAAGCAGCATTCTCTTGAACATCTAGCAGGGGGCAACTCCACTGACTCCAAAAAGAAGTGTTGTCTATAGAAGTCTGTGAGAAAATGAACTTCTCACTTGAATTATAAGCTCAGTAAACATTTTCATAATGAGTTTATGGTCTCAATTGCTAGTTTCAAGTCTTCTTCAGTACAGCATGATGCTCATTTGGTAAATGATGGTCCCATTTATTTTAAAATAGATGATAAAGCAATGCTAACTATGCTAACAATGTGTTTTCATCAACTTTGACCCTCTCACTGTGTGTTAGAAAGATACAAAGATAGTTGGAACATGAGGTCTTTTCAGAAGGGTTGAAAATCAGCAACTTTCCCTCTTTAGCGTTTAGCTTAGCACAGCGCTATCTTACAACAGTGTGCTGCGTCTGAAGTCTTTCGCACAACCGGGTCAGCTAAGCAGATACCAGACGTTCTCACAGAGACTCCTGCCTTCATTAGTGAGACGATAGAGGAGGATGAATGACTATCCTATTAACTTCAAACACAACCTCAGTCTCAAACAACAGGGACCTTTAGGGATCATCATCAATCTAAAGCCTAAATCATATTTAATCACTTTCTTGTGATGATTTATTTCTGAAAGGCAGAGACTGATCTTGCTTTCTTCACTATAACAACGGTGCAAAAAAAAAATCAACAACAAAGAAATTAAATCATTGATTTCAAAAAGAAGCCTCCGCCAAGTTCTCCTGTGTTTTTCTCATAGCCAGGCTGTTGAAGGGGTACAGCAGTACAAACATCTGGGTACAATTGTAGACAATAAGCTGACCTGATTTAATGCCAACACAGATAAGGCCTGGCTTATACTTTTATCAGAAATTGAAAAGGTATAATGTTGATACGTGAAAATGTTTTATTTGAGATTTGTCGTATGTTTTAACTTTCTTTTTTATTTGCTGGTTTGGGTCCCTCACTTAATAAATAAGCACCGACTAAAACATAATTGTGAAAACGTTTGGCAAAATTGCCGGTAGACATTTTGAAGAGCCAGAGAATGTCTCCTGGCTGAGCCAAGTCCCCCTGGTCTTGTGATGCAGGCAATGAGAGATTTAGGAGCTCATTTGTCCCTGTTACCATTGGGCTCATTAATAGCTTGATGTGATTCGTCCACTATGATGAGAAATATGTTTCTAGGACTTGTGGGGCTTAACCCAGACCCCCTTAAACAAACTGAATGCATGTATGCAGCTTGTAATGGCCATGCATGTTCATTTCAGCCGTCCAGTTTGTAGATGTTAGTTGGATGACACAAACATTTGGCCTAATCACAGCTGGCCTAGCAACTGAAAGGCAAAGGTTTTGTTTCTAGATTTCTGAGGCCATGTATGATGCAAGGGCTCTGGGGGTCCTTCCTTAGAATAATAATTCTAAATCACAGTCAGTGAAAATGAAATCTCAATGGTTAATCTTTCATTGCAGTGTGTGTGCTGATATCCAGCTGGATACAATTGCCCTCCTCTACCGCAGTCATACGCAAACATCACCCAAGAGAGTTCAGTGCTAAAACAGTCAGACAGTTCTTTGTCAATACGCAGACAGCATGATTTTACATTCTTGTGTTCACATCAAATGGGTGACAGGCCAAGCTTGACCCACACAACCGAACCTCTCATTAGACAGTGCTGAAATGACAAATGAAGTCTTCAAAAGCAGAGTGTGACAGCAGAAGCAGTTGACAGCGCTCTTCATAGGAATAAGAGGCGCTTGATTTGCGATCAACTCGTCTCCTTTCTTCCTCTGTTCTGTCCAGACTTTCTCCCTCTCTCATTCATTTCCGGCTCCTTCTTCCCTCGCTCTCCTTTACATTAGTCGTCTGATTCACTTTCTTTTCCTCTATCCATCCGTCATTTCTCCAGGCTTCCATTGCAGATTTTTTGAAAAACAAACAGGCAATAATGAGTCTGCCAGACAGCAGTGTGGGGTTGTTGAGGTAAATTGTCACCCGTCCCTCTTCCTGTCCTGTATCTGTGTGTCTGCAGACATGGTGCTGCTCTCCAGCTGCTGTTGTACTTTTGTCCCAAACACCCATGAGTCTTGGCAAACAAACATGCACAGATTAGTAGTAATGGATGGACCACAGATGCATACACACTCAGAGGCTGTCTGGCATACACTCAGCAACACAGACCATAGTAGTTATATGAGCAATGTGAATGCTCTGATCTCTATCCATCCATCCATCCATTTCCACAAGTTTTGTAAGAACTGCGTGCACAACTAAAGAACAACAATTAAGTGACCGATGATTCAACATTAGTCTTGAGCATTTCTTTTCCTTCTAAATGGAGCGCTCTTTCAGCCGATCACGGACAATGGAGAGAGAGGAGGAGTGGAGGCAGGAAAGAGAGATGAATATTTGTGTGAACAGATTGACAATATGTGTGTAACTGTGTAATATGTAAACATAAAACACACAAACACACTGTTGTGAAAACCGCTTGATGATCACCAGTGATCCAAACACTAGCCATGGCGCTATCTAGATATGACAAGCTTTTAGACATTTTGACAATTTTGTTTTAGTCCATATTCATGAATCCCAAAATGTGCTTTTCTAATGTCAGACTGATCATGACTGTAGTGGAGGGGAACACGGTATGGGGCTAGCTAATGTGCAGCTCATAAACATTAGCTTATCATTGGCTTATCGTAGCCAGCTCTCGCTTGCTGCGGGGGCGGCACCGATCTCAGTGCTTTTCAATTTCGGGGCATGGCAGGCAGCGAGGTGCGTGTGCACGGCCACTGACGGCACGGAGGTCGGAATAAACTAACAACATGATCACTGTCACTAAATATGAAGAAAACGTTGACATTGTCTGCTGCTACAACTGTCCTATAGTCTATAGTAGCCCTCCTACACAATCTGGACTGTGGTCATAACATCTACATCCTACATCTTATAAATTATAACTTATTGCCTGTTATATATTGTTCTTATTCAATCAGGCACTGCACTGTTCAATCCCCGCACTGTTCACTTTTGAACTATCACCATTGCACACAGTCTGCCATAGTACCTTACCTTATTATGGTCATTGCATTTCTGTGAGTGATTTTTATTTTTATTGTTATGTACAGTATATGTGATAAATGTATGTGTTTGTTGTGTTATGTTGTCTTGCTACTGTATGCCTACAGTTTCTTTTGGGTTGAATAAATGATCTATCTACGTATATATATATATATATATATATATATATATATATATATATATATATCTTGATTGCTTTATGTACCCATTAATCAATAGTGGTGGTTAACCTGCAGCATGGGCTTTAAGCATTTGAGGTATTTTGTAAACAGTTTGTTGAGTCTCTATTTTAGTTGAAACCATATTATTGGAATTATTAATGGCCACCTAGTGTGTGTGTGTGTGTGTGTATGTGTGTGTGTGTGATGCTCACCTGTAGTAGAGAACAGGTGGGTTGGCTTTGGCGGCGCAGTGAAATTTGACCAGAGTCCCCTCCACGACAGGTTGTGGTTCCACGCTGAGGTTGACAATTGGCAGGTCTGAGGGGGGGGGGGGGGTTATGACAGACAAAGCAGTCATCCTTTTGCAGTCATCAGTGGCCATGGTTACACATTATAAAGAGTTACAAATGATTTATTAACATGGACTCTATCTTCACAGCTGAATTGGGCTATTTTCTTTCCCTTTAGCACGGCAGCATGCCCCCTGCATGATGGAGCTACGCTGGTTATCTATGAGAGCAGCTTGGATAAGAGCCTCCACACAGGCTTCACCCATCCAAGAGGAAACGGATGTCCCAATGTAGGAGGGGCGCCATCCCCATCAGTGAATCTACACCATTTCAAAAGACATTAGCTTGAGATGCAGCAAACACTTTTGAGGATTTTTGACCGATGGCAGAATTCACTGAAGGATGAATGACCAAGACTGGCATCTATTAAACACAGGCCCCCTTGGTAATCCACATTACATCAGGCTGGACTGGGGTAAAAAATCATCCCTGGACTTTTGAGACCCAGGCCAGCCCACCACAATCGGTCGGGCATCTTTGCAATCCCCTTCGACACAAATCAGGCTTTATTGTCATTGCATGAACACAGTGAAAACAACGAAATTCAAGGTAATAATAATAATAATAATAATAATAATAATAATAATAACACACGTACATACCAGCAGGGTTAAACATTACCAGCATTTACCATGCCAATGTTGGAAAAATATGTAAGTGGCTGGTAGATTGGCTTGACTCACCAGCCAGTAAAAAGTAAAATTTGTACATTCACTAGCCATTTGGCGTTTGAGTGGTAAGTAAGAGAGTATGACACTTTTGTAAAGTTAGACAGGAAAAGGAGAGATTTGCGGTTTAATAAATCATAGGCAAAAGGTTTTCATTACACAATAGGCAGCTCTAGCCTATCTAACCTTAGTAAGGTAGTCAACAAGCTACAACCTGGTTTTCACCCAAAAGAACTGTCTACAGATGTGAGCGTTCTGCTTTCAGTGGATACAAAGATACATTTCAACTGCTTCACCATTATTGAATTTACCGCTTTCAAATTCACTCCACACATCTAGGGCCTCCCTATAAACATACTACACCTTCGTATAATAGAAAAGCTGGCTCTTCCTATTTTTAATGAATTTTTATTGGGAAAATAATTCTATAGCTTCCGTCTTATTGAGCCTAGCTCTTCCAAAATCACTCCACATATCTTGGGCCCCCCTATCAACATAATACACCTTCTTATTATAGAAAAGCTGAATATTGAACATCCCACCCCTCCAAAGCCATTTCCATTTTTTGTGATGTGAGGTGATGTGATATGATGACTGCAAGTTCTTTTCTTTTCCCACAATATGTTTATTGTCATTTTCTTAGAACATTCAGTAACAATACAATTTAAGAGTACACATTTTCACATTACCCAGACACATACTCACACACACTTACCCTCATTACCTTGCAACAATCTAAAGTAACATATAAATAAAATAAATATTTTCCATCATCATCATCATCTACCATTTTCCTTTAGGTAGAGCCCACCTTTCAATCTTTAATTATATTCATATATGGTTCCCAAATTTTAACAATGTCTTTCCGCTTGCCTTTAGCAATGTGGGTTGTCTTTCCAGACCAATACATTGTGATAGTTATTTGATCCACACGTGTATTTCAGTTCTTTATATATATGTTTTTAAATAAAGACTTAAAAAATTAGACTATATGCTATAAAACAAACAACACCTACATACAGTATAAAAAGATATAAGATGTAAAACATTTCAGTAATTAAAACAGTAGAAAACACACTAGAACTATATTGCTAAGGTCACAACACTACTGCACAACACACAATACACACACAAGAACAAAAATTGCAGATTTCACTTTTCCACAGCTTGCAACAACTATATTATATTAAAAAGCACACATTAGAACTTTACATATCAACACTCACCGAGCCTCTCTGTTCAGGGCTGTTGCATATGGTACAAAACCACGGGGATTTATCTTTTTTTTTTTTTACATATCAACACTCACCAAGCCTCTTTGTTAAGGGCTTTCGCACATGGTACAAAACCAAGGGGATTTTTCTTTTGGAATTTGTGCTGCTGTAATACCAAGGCAGGGCATGTGGAACCACCTTGCACAAGTGTCACACTGGATCTACATGGGGATAATTGATCACATAAAAAATAAAAAAATAAATGTGGAAACAATTGTTAACATTAAGAAACCTGTAACATTTTAATGCTATGCTATACTATTCTGAGTAGAAAAACACCAACACCCAAATTGTCTCATCAGCAGCATCAGCATTTTTTGAAAGAGCCTCAACCGAAGCCATCCTTTGAAAATTAAAAATAATAGAAGTGTGCTACTGTTATGTTTGCTGGTTAAGATGGGAGGAAGTGCAAGTAAGTGCAAATCATATTCAGAAAATATTCTAAATTATACCTGATGCTCTGAAGATTTCTTCTCCCATGTCCTTTCTCAGGTTTTTCAGATATTTCTTTGATATTTCTTTGTATGCACAAACTCTCTGGTATTTTTTTTTTAAATTCCTGGATATCTGTATATGTATTAAAACAAGAAAAGAAACACTGCTCACTCAGCCTGGTCTCACAGAAATCCTTGAAATGATCAGAAACTGTTAACAGCGCATTACGTGGTGGTGGCACGGAATGTGTGAAAAGTCTGTGTGGCCTCCACAGAAAACATTGGAAATGTAAAGTCAACCAGAAGATGATGTAGCATTAGGACCAACTATGGTAGCGAGTAGCTTGGAAGCCCAAAAATCCACGTTATGAGGTCGGTCTGGGTAGTGGATGGGTCAAACACAGGACTTTCACCCAGGAGACCGGGGATCGTGTCCCACGTGTAATGTTTCCTAAGTTGTTTTCTTCTTTTCTTAAACCCATTCGTACCGTTCTATCCGCGTGTCACAGAACCGTAAGCCCACCCACGACCTTTGCCTTCACTTAAGGGGCCGTGTTTATTTCATGTAATTCTGTGAGATCAGGTTGGCTCACTTCATGGTACAGCCGGTGTATTGATAAGAGTCTAGACCGTAACAACAGTTTATCAATAACTGGCTATACGGTGGAGTACACATATTTCACTTTAATTAATTTTTGTTACTCTGAAGTTGTCCTTGCCAAATAGCTGCAGCTGCAGAACAATGTATCATGGTATGCATACCCTCTACCTTCTGTGAAAACCATTAGACAACATGCAACAGTGTAGAATATAAACCTGCATAACAAATATCCTGGTGCCATCTTTCTGATATGTTGCCAGCCTTCCACTTGATACTGACCCAGTCCTCCTTCCCAAATCTGTTTTGGCGCATTTTGAAATACTGTCTGTAACGGATAAAAAGGACAGTGAAATTCATAATTTTTCAATTAATCTGTTTGTGTAATGTATTTATATCCCAAAATCTATTTACCCAAATCTGATGCCAGCCTTTTTTGAGTCCTCCACTTCCGACCCGTACTATATTTAGAATAAATAAAACATTAAACCATGCCAAACATCAGCAACATCAAAAATCAATAATGCAATTAAAACCTTTACGAATGTACGACTTAAAAACCTCAGGTCACATTGCTAAATATCATTGAACATTAATTCGCAGATTTGTCCAAGGTGATTTCACCTGTTACAAATATTTAAAATAGATACATTGTTTTCTTCACACTATTAACAGTATTGCAATAGAGAAGTTTAAAGTGATAACATGGCAAAGTATGTACTAAATTTGGCATTGTAAGATATAAATATCACAATGCCTATGTGTGTGTATTCAGTATGAATCTATAGTTATTGTATTAAAGGCACCTTGAACAAGATTTGAGCTTGGGGTCCGTCTGGTTGAGAAGCGCAATAATAAACAAACTTCTTTTGCAACAAAGTATGACCATAAGTCCTATATTATAGAAAGGGAATGAACCAACAGCAGTCTGTAAAAAAGATCTCTGAATGCCTATAGCATAACAGCTATTATCCTACCTGAAACTAGTAAATTGATAGGTCGGTAATGGCCTATAAAGGGACGCTCAGACGATGACATGTTATAAGGAGAGTGTTTTAAATTATTTGCGTCATACATATTACATCTCTTCATTTCAGTACTGGTAGCCTATTTTTAAGTCTTTTTTATAAAAATTAAGATGGGTAATCTTTGCATGGATAACTGTTAACCATTCAAAGCACATAAATACTGTACTAAGTACTGAGTATACTCACCACAAACTTCCAGTGCACATTGTCTGTATTCACAAATCCGATCATAGCCATCAAATGTGACCTGACAAAATACGTTGTTGAATAGAAAAAAAATAGTAAAAACACAGAGGAAAATTATAAGTCTTGTAAACAATTTTATCACTTGCAGGGGTAAACAAAAAAAACGATGATGCCATTCAAAAAGTGAAAAACATCTTCCAAAACATAATTTAGGGTTGTAAGATCAAAAGACTACATGCAAACACAATTTGAACTGTGTCTCTGAAGCTTACTGAAACATCTCCAAAATGAAGCCTTCAGAGCAGATTTTGCTTTCTTTGGAGCTGGCACTGCTTCCGAGGAAGCCTCTGTCCCACCCCTCTTTGCCCAAACCTCGAGATAGGTTGATGTCTTCTTTTATGGGTTCAAATACTACCTTATCAGACGTTGTGACGAATATATGGCTCATAATGTTCTCTCTGTATCGGATCCGTAAAGAGGCATACATTTTTCAAACAAACATTACTGGCCTCAGTCCCCTCTTCTCATTTAGAACGTACTGTTTTACTATGCCAAACCTTCGCTCAACATGGCTGTTGGTCTCCCTAGTGTTGGCGGACCCAAAAGAGACATCTTTCTTCTCTGTAGCATACTTCTTTAAATTTCCCAGCAACTGTCCACTCCAGAGGGGGGAATATCCCTAAATAATGTTCAAAAAGAACTTCAATTATTGCTGGACAGTGATAGGGATTTTCCTCTGAGGTCTCGGAATCGGCATCGCTTTCTGCCAGTTGTTCTTGAACCTCCTTAAACACCTTCAGAAATTCATTTGAGAAGGCAGATCTCTGAATAATTGTTTTCCCATTTCTTCAAGCTCTTTGGCCCCTTCTTCCTCGTCCTCTATTTCCAAATTAGGCAAGGCCTTCAGGTTTTCTTTAACCAGGCTGGAATTATGTTTGCCAGTCAGCACTAAACAGAAGGACCGGAACAACGCCAGTGCAGTTGCCATTGTTGTTGTGTTTTGCAACCTTGCAAAGGCAAACGCTGCAAACTCCTTTAATACTTGCTCAGATGTTATTTTTTTACCAATTAGCTGTCCGACAGCCTTCAGGATATGTGCAACACATACAGTATGTGTAGAACAGTGTGGTTTCCAACTTCTCTCCAGTTCTTCTGATTCCGGAAAATAGCATTGTCAAGGTAGCGGACAATACTTTCTCTGTTAAAGGCCATCAGAACACTGGAGAGAAGCCAGCTGTAGTTTGTCTCTATTTTGTGAACCCTCAATTTGGTGTGTTGTGACACTTTTCAGACAAACCGCATGCAGTCTTCTGTAGTAGAGTTTACTCACTCATTCATGCACAGCCCTTGCTATTTTCCCTCTTCTTGTATTGCTTGCTGTCCTGAATTTTCTTTCACGTATTTTGTGTTTTATTTTCCCAATCTGTTGAACTGTTATCCTCACTGCACTGCCTTTTGCTGGCTCATTTTTCTTTTTGAATACATATTTTGCATTGCATGTGGGAAATGTTCATCTTGCCGTTACGTTAAAATATGGGCTGTTGTTTTTCCTGCTGTGATAACGTTTCACTTGCTGGCTTCTGAAAGATAGAGTACAACAGGGATTCTTCTTTTTAAAACTATTATACAACACATGGGTCCATGGTTGCCTTAATTTGCAACCACACATTGGAATAAGTCTGCTCCACTCCATTTTATTCACTGAAATGGTGAATTCTTTTGCTGTCACTGGCAACCTCCTCCACTTTCCTTTGTTTTCATCATTCCTGGTCAAGTCTTCAGATGATTGTCTGTCTACAACTGATGAATTATCTTCATTCACCAAATCTCTGACATTATTATTACAATTATTTTTCCAAATAACCCACAGCCAATAACGGTTGCTTTTAAGGTCTTCACCAAAAATGACTGTTAACAATTCTGAACATATGTCAGATGAGTCATATATATCCCTTTTTGTAATGTTCACGTTAGGGATGAGCCGGATACTCGGCTAAAACGAGTAACCGGTACGGATAAAGCACTTTTACACGAGTACAAGTATTATATGAGTAATGCGAGTCAATATCTGTATTCTGATTGAATAAAAGTCCCCATTAACTGTGTCTGCATTCTGTGATAGGCTAGTCACAGCGCTAGTCACAGCGCCCCTCCCCTACACTATTCTGTGATAGGCTAGTCCCAGCGCCCCTCCCTACACTATTCTGTGATAGGCTAGTCCCAGCGCCCCTCCCTACACTATTCTGTGATAGGCTAGTCCCAGTGCCCCTCCCTACACACACAGATTCCTTCTGTTGTTGTGTCCGACCGGCTGTGCTCACGCACACACACTCAGAACACGGAGAAGTGAACAGCTCTCTCCCTCAGGTCCGCGGGGCTTTTCCGTTAACATTTAGGGTTTCTTCAAGCTTCAAGTTTGTTTTATACTTCGGTTTGAACTAGTAATTAGTAACCAGGAGACTTCTGGTAACCGTGGGGTTTGTTCAGACATAGTGCCTGGTAGACTGCAACTCGCGTTGCGTCTCTGCCTGTCGGAGTTTTGTTTTTTTTAAACTGCCTGCTGGCTCTAACCAGTTTTTTTAAGTGTCTGAAACTTTATTGCTGTGTTTTATAAAAAAAATAAAAGGCAGTTGCGATATAAATAAATATTACAAATTAAGATACACACATAAACACATTCCAACCCCCCGCCCCCCTCTCTCTCTTTGGTTTTCTTTTCTCTCTCTCTCTCTGTATCTCTTACTCACTCACAGACACACACACTCACACATACCTGGTGTGAAAATAAAAACAAAAAACAAAAAAATATGTATCACACTGATCATAGAAAATTAAAAGTAAAAAAAAGAAAGTTATATTATTGAGTATGAAAACTCTTGTTCATTACATTTTACTTAATAATTGCAACCGCATTGTCTTATTGTTGCAAAACTTGTTCTGTATAAAGTTTGTTTGTTACCATGACAACACCACTGATCTGAAGCTCAATGCTGATGCTGTCATGGAAATAGTTTTCTAATCAGCAATAAATAATGAAATAAAATAAATTTCTGATCAACCCATATCAATTGCATGCTTAAAATAACGCCTCGCCCATTTCAAGACAACCCAACCCACTTCCGGGTTAAATCCTGCCCACTTCCGGGTTAGGCCCCCCCAGTCCGAGTACAGATACGGATACAGATAATTCATGTGGTAAACAGATACAGATAATGCTGTACTCGCTCATCCCTAGTTCACATCCTTCATTGACCTTACTACTGCCTCAGTTCCACCAACCACTGTCCATACATATTTTTTTAACCCCCCCCATCTCATTCCAATTGCCTGCCTCTCAATCCTAAAGAAGGGGACATTGGCAAATAGAGAATTTGTCAAAAAAATGTAAGAAAAAACTCTTATGCCTGTGTTACATAGTTACAGATTACAAATTACAGATTAATTCCCAGGCCAGGTTGGAGATATAATCCCTCCACCTGGTCTTCCCCAAGGCCTCCTCCCAGCTGGATGTGCCTGGAACACCTCCCTAAGGGAGACGCCCAGGGGGCATCCTTACCAGATGTCCGAACCACCTCAACTGGCTCCCTTCAACGCTTTTCACCCTATCTCTAAGGGAGACGCCAGCCCCCCGAATGAGAAAACCCATTTTGGCCGCTTGTACCCTGTAACTCATATCGCATTCAGATGTGAAAAAAACTATCCATAAAAGGAGATAAAATAGACAACTTTCAAAACTGATCCTAAAATATTCTGACCCTCCCTCCTGTAGTAGTGACTAGCGTACTTACAGCCTACACATGCCCTATTAGCCCTAGCATACTAATAGTAGTCACTAAACAGTCTACCATAATAACTTACTAGAGAAAAACCCCTGCACATGATGGCATTGTGGTCAACAGGGGTCATAGCAAGTCCAACACATGAAAATCTGATTTTGCTATCTGCCACATTACTTAAAAGAAAATAAAAAATGCAGTTGTTTGTAATTTTGTCACCAAAATTAATTAAATTCACATTAGATCATGACAATGAAATTTCAAAAGCAGCTCACTAATTAATTATCTCAATATCATCAATGAAAAGTTAAAGTTTTAAGCTATGTAACTATGTCTGAAAAGAACATTCAATCATAGCTCATAAATCTACAATAGCCACACATATTTAAAAAAAATAAAAAGACTCACGTTTCAGCATGTAACTGGACTTTGAAGCTTTTATATAAAATAAATCCAGACGGATAATGAACTGTAAAAATGGCCTTAGGGTTCAGAGGGTTAATATGCAAAACAGAGGAAATTGTTCAACACAGAACTATTTAAACAGTTACATGTTTGCTATTCCTAAGATTCTTACGATTTTTGCCTGTTCCATAACTTGACGTCGGCATCGTAGAATGTGAGTGTGGTTCTGCTCCATTGGTCTGATATTCTGGTGCATGCTTCTACCATAGAGCGGTCTATGGTTTCAACCGAACCAGGAAAGAAAATGCCTCTGCACTCAATTGGATAGACCTTAACAGAACTCAACACCAATGACAAGAGATGAGACGGCCTATCGTCTCCATAACAACCAGTCCTAACTTTCGACTTTTAGGCTTTTTGTAGCTGGATTATATATCATTTGTTTCGTCTAAACATGAATGTGGATAACGTTACTGACTGCGAGATGCTTGCTACAGTTGCATTTCTAGTGATGAATCCGCAAAAACATTATATTTCTTTGATTCACAGCTTTGGTCTAACGCCGCTGTGCGTTTGCGTGTTCTCTGACAATATTTTCTGTTTTGTGCAATAACAATGGCTTAGAATTTCTGCAATGCTCCGCTGCTACTATTTATTCATTATTACTGTTTACCATTACAACTCCTTAACTACGTAAATAATGTATCATACAAATTCCTTTAACTATGTAAATATCATAGATATCTACAGTCCCTGACAAAAGTCTTGTCGCTTGTGTACAAATTGACCTGAAGTGCCGCTGAAATATATTTCTAATCCAGATTTATTTACAAGAAATGGCTCATTTTAATCCCAACAGCTTTTGTAATAATGTTTCAGTGCAAAACGAAACTGTCAAAAAGTATTCTAATATTCACAGCTTGGTAAAGCCCATTGAGTCAATTTTTGCAAAGACATAAGTGTTGTCGCCTTGTCATATGAGCTTCATCTGTGACTAATAATGGATCAATTAGGTCTCAGGTGTGTATAAAAACAACCCCAGTACACTAGACCTTCACATCAACTGCAACTAGACCTCTGCAAACATGCCTAAAATTCACCCTGAGACTAAAGTTTTGATTATCAAGAGGCTGCAGACCAGATCCACTGCTGATGTGGCAGACACGTTCAGTGTGTCTCAGCGTCAAGTACAGAGGTTAAAAAAAACATTTGAAGACACTGGAGATGTTTTTGACAAGCCCAAGTCAGGCAGACCTGCTCGAGAGAACCGTTTGTTGGCTCAAAAAATCCAAGGCCAGCCCATTTTCCACTGCAGCAGAGCTCCACGAGACCTGGTCACCCGAAGTCCCTGTGTCAACTAGAACAGTTTGTCGGATTCTGTCTCGAAATGGCCTCCATGGTCGAATCAGTGCCCAAAAGACAATTGAAAAACCGAGTGGCATTTGCCAAGGCCCACAGCCTGCTAAAAGGATGGACGCTGGAAAAGTGGAAGAAAGTGGATTTTTCAGATGAATCTTCTGTTGAATTACACTACATTTGCCGCAACTATTGCAGAAGACCTACTGGAGCCCGCATGAATCCAAGATTCACCCAGAAAACAGTAAAGTTTGGTGGCGGAAAAATCATGGTCTGGGGTTACATCCAGTATGGGGGTGTGCAAGAGATCTGCAGGGTGGAAGGCAACATCAATAGTCTCAAATACCAAGAAATCTTAGCTACCTCTTATATTCCCAACCATAAAAGAGGGCAAATTCTGCAGCAGGATGGTGCTCCATCGCATACTTCCATCTCCACTTCAAAGTTCCTCAAAAGCTCAAGTTTGCTTGCATGTTGCTACATAACCCTTATTTCAGACAATGAAAACAAGTGTCTAAAATAAAAGAGCTAAGAAAAGCAGCAAATATTGCCATGCACCACTATGCAAGTCTGCCACATTGTGATTCTGTTCGACTGCATCACTGCTGTCTGCATTCGTGACCAGATGTCAACAGAAGGAATCCATAAGCATCATTAGCAAGCATATTTCTTGACCAGTCTTTTTAAAAATTTAGATGCACTCCAAAGCAAAACCAGCTTCAACTAGCAGAACACCAAAAAAAAAACTTTCTCTCTTGAAAAGAAAAGGAGACATTAAAATAAACGTATGAAATAAATAAGCAATGACATAATGAACCAAATACATATTAGATGAAATAAGGAAATGCCTCACTAAATGAAATAAATTAAAGATTAATGAAAGAAAATGTCATTGCTTATAGTACAAAGAGTGTTAGTGTTTACTTCCTTATTTATTCAGTCTTTTATTTATTATACCGCAGTTTTATTTATTCAGCCTGTCAGTTATGATGAAGAAGGCTCGCCCCGGATGCGTTAACGGCTGCGGATCGGCGGAGCTACGTGTCGGCTCCGTGCTCCGACGTCCGTCAACACCCACCAGGTCCGGATTTGTTGAGGAACGGCTGCGGCCATGACTGACAGCTGTAGTCTAGAGGACCCACGAGATCTCACGAATTTATGTAGAATAAAATCACAAAAACAACAACAGTTTGTTTCCATCCAGAGGAGTAGAGGGAAAACAACTCTGTGCTGTGTTTTCAAGGTGTAGTGCAGTGAAATATGATCCGCCGTGAGCAGGTTCTATTTTATTTTGAAAATTAACCAGATGTTTTATTTTGTCACACACTATCTGCCGTGTGCTGAATTGTTGCGGAGCTCTCCGGTGTGCAGCAAAAATAAAAGTTCTGTTCTGGTCGTTCAGTCTGTGGAAGTACACTCATCAGGTACTGTATCGCCCATGTGATGCTTTAGAGGAAAGGACGTCTCATCCTTCTAAAACATGGAGGACGGCAAGATGGTGTCGCGGTAACATCACTCTGTTGTCGCTCTGCAATATGAAGTAGCAAACATTGTTTTTTGAACAGTTAACATGAGATGAGGGCTTTCAAATGCTATCCCAAAACTTGACAACTCTGAGACTTCTTGAAGATGTTTTTCTACGTATTTCCATACTTTTTTGGCTTTTTTAAAAACAGCTAAAGTTAGTGGCTGATGCAAACTACTTTTTCGATAACAGAACAGCTAACTTTACAGACGGAACGGACTGTTATTTCTTCTATTTGGCCAGTAGCCCTCGGTTGACCCACATATTCTTGAATAATATATAAGCGAGGCCTCTGAGCTGCTCTATATGCTTAGGCTTGCACTTGTGAGTCTTAACTAAGGTAAGAGCAGGCTTGTATAACAGATTTACAGTGGTCATGACTTTTAATGTTGCCTGCTCTACCTCTGGGTGGATTATTCATCTCAGGAGTACAAAAAACAAAAACAAAAAACTACCAGCCAAGTTCTACTGTAAACATTAAAGTGCCCATATTATCTGGGATTTGGGTTGTTATTTTGTGTCTCTGGTGCTTCCACACATATACAAACTTGGAAAAAAACTATCCATACTGTTTTGAGTGAGATACAGGTTTCCTGCCTTCAGTCCCTGGGTGTGCTGGTCACAATCTGAACGGCTTTCTTTGTGACTAGCCGAGACGAGGTGGCTAACTGTAGTATGCTAGCTCGTTCTCAATGGCATAACACTGCTACAACAAACACTAATTCACCATAATCTCCAAAAGAACTACTTCCTGTCCCTGTTCTGCAGGTATTCCACAAGTGTCCCTCGTTTAGAAGAAGTCTCCCAGCTAATCCTGCCTTGGACTGACCAAAGTTGGAGAAAGAGTTATCTAGTTGATGTGCTCTTACCTAGCTACTGCACATGGTCGACTCCCAACAAAGATAGCATGGAAGTGAGATGTCTCACTCTGTAGCTAAAACAGAGACCTAGACACACAGGGTGAAAACCGGATCTGGAGCAATGTGCAGTACAATAAAAATATGGTGTTTTTTGAAAATAAACCATGTAAACATATTCTGGTACAACCTCAAAATACAGTTATGATTAGTATTAATAATTAATTTCTAATTCAATCTGATTTAAAAAATAATCTACAAAATAAAAGGATCTAATACACACATAAAAAAAACAGCAACAAAATGTATTTTCCAAGCGTTTACGTATTTAGAAAGTCACCCAAGGTTATCTACGTATTTATTTTCTACTTTTGCTAGTGTGAATAATTCACGCAATGCCTCTGTTGTAAAGCTGTTAGAACCTACTATGAGTTGTATGAATGGCATCAACTCTCCACTGATTGGATGAAATATGGGTCATCTGTAGATGGATATACTGTATATGGGTACAACTGCCGTTCCAGGGCACTTTCACGGGTAAAGGTTGTGAAAACACGAGTTACGGGAGTGAGTCAACTGGCTGAGAAATGCCTCCCAGATTCCCACTGTAATCAGAGGATTTTCACAAGCTTCAGGTTTCAAATTAAACTTAAGAAAATGTGAACTAATGGCAGTTAAAGAATGTGATGTTTCAATTATATGTGATATCCCAGTGAATGATCACGTTACATACGTACCTGGGAACAATAATAACTAAAGACCAGAATATAAGAAATGCATTCAATTTTACACCAATCATTGAAAAAACTAAAATGAAGGTAAACTCTGGGGTTGCCTATAACTCACAGAGTAAGTGCGCTCGCCCCATGATGGCTGAGTCCTGCAGCGGCCCGGATTCGAATCCAGCCTGTGGCCCTTTGCTGTGTGTCATCCCCCATCTCTCTCTCTCTCCCCCTTTGTCTATCCACTGTCTCTGTCTAATAAAAGGGAAAAAATAATCTTTAAAAAAAAAGAAGGTCAACTCTTTGGATGTTTATTGTGGGGTATAGAAAATAATTGACAATGTGTTGTTTGATTTCATGTGGAAAAAACAACACTAATTTTGTCAAAAAGTCTATAATAATAACAAAATAACACAATTCCTGTTTTGGAATTTGAAATGTCCGAGGAAAGGAGTATGCAATTGTCTTTGATGAAATTCTTTCTGGAATCAGAATGCTGCTGGAAGGCATAGATTTCCCATGGCCAGTGACTCACAATATGGATTCATCCAATACTGCTGTGGGGAGTTTATGCTTTTCTGCGATGCGCCGGATTAAAACAAAACAATTAGGACTTTATATCAAAAAGATTTTTTTACTATTCCATATCGTAACAGTTTAATAGAGAATGTAGTTTGCAAAAACGTTAGGTCTTTGCCTTTCAAATATATGCTTACTAATAAAGTGAGAGAAGTTACGTTTAAATTAATACAGAGCTTCTACCCAGCACAGTGTGTGCTTCAGGGATATAAACCAGATATGGAATCTGAATGCTCTTTCTGTTAAAGGTCAGGTGAAAATATTTCCCATTTATTTTGGATATGTTCGTACACAGAAAAATTCTGTTGAGATGTCCTTGAATTTATCCAAACCATTTTCGTTATGGATTTCTCATTTTGTTTTAAGAATGTTTTCTTTGGTGTGGTCGAGTTTAAGATGGACCAGGAAGGAAAATATTTCATTAATCTTTTATTCATGCTCTCTAAATATCACTTCCATGAATGTAAGTTCAAGGGCTCTAAACCTTTCTTTCCTGTGTTTGAGAGTGAAGTCAATGAATATTTGGACTACATAAGGCATTCAAAGAATTCTCTGAAAGCTTTGAAGACACAGTACTGTGCAAAGGTCTTAGAGGTGGGAAAAATGCTGTAAACTAAGAATGCTTTCAAAAATATAAATAATGATTGTTTATATGTATCAATTTACAAAATGCAAAGTGAGCAAACAAAATAAAAATCTAAATCACATCAATAGTTGGTGTTAATTTGCTGTTGTTTCACGTTTTACCCTTTTACTTCTAAACCAGAATCAATTCTTATGGAAAACGTCGGGGGACGTTGAGGATCGTTAAGTGGCGGTGCAGCAGATGAAAAACTCATCTAGCTTATTTCCCTTTGAAATCTGAAAATGTCCAGCAGTGACATCAGCTCAACATGACTCAGTTATGCACGAAAATGTAGGAACAGAGTAATATTTGGCTGTAGTAGAAGGCAGTTTGTTGGCCAAAGGACTGGAGAGCGCTACAATAATTAGTGTCTGCAGGCAACAGTGAAGCATGGTGGAGATTCCTTGCAAGTTTGGGGCTGCATGTCTGCAAATGGAGTTGTGGTCAGGATTAATGGTGTCCTCACAGAAATCCAACCTACCAGCCGAGTTCCTTCAAAAACTTTACAAGTGTACCTAGAAGAAGTGATGCTGTCTTGAAGGCAAAGGGCGGTCACAACAAATATTGCTTAGATTTAGATTCCTATTGTTCATTCACTGCATTTTGTTGATTGATGAAAATAAACTAGTAAAACTTCCATTTTTGGTGTTGGACAAGTTTTTTTAAGGGTGTGTGAGGGGGTCTGTCAGCAGCTCCGACTGTTTCTGTTGCTTGTAACACACACCGTCAACACTGCTGGTGTATGATTGCCAAACGCTGCTAGATCTAAGAATATCTGCCAAAAGTCTTGTCAACTTTGATTGTTATGGACAAAAACCTCTGCCTCCTTTCCTATCGGACATCCCAACATACCTCTGCTGTGCTGCAGCGCCACTCTCGCGGCAAAAGCGGCACAGCCGCCGGGGTGAGCATAGTGGTAGTCTCGTGGGGCTGAGGGCCGGATTGGTACAGTACATCCTGATCAGGGTGGATGTGGAGCGGGGCCTTGCCTTTGTGCCTCGACATTTGCTGGACCCTGTTGCTGCCCGTTTGGTGCCGGTGGCAAGCCTGGAGGTGGTGTTCCGGCCCCGCGGACCCTGCTCTCCTCATCTCCGTTGGCGTAGAGTAAATCTGGGGAACCTGCAGCCTCTGTGTTGGGCCTCCTTGCCAGCTGTTCGTCCAGACCCGCCAGTTCTCGCCAGGTTTGGCCTGGTAAACGCCAGATCGCTTGTGAATAAATCATTTATCCTTAAGGATTTCTTAATATTCCGGGAGCTGGATTTCCTCTTTATCTCTGAGACCTGGCCGCTGATGTTGTTGGTGAGCCCAGTGTCTTCACCAAAACTTTTCCTGATGAGTGCTGCTTTTTTGACTCTCCTCGGACGTCTGGCCGAGGAGCAGGAATTGTGACAGTTTTTAAGAGTGACTTTAAATGTAAACAGTTATCGCTGTCATCCCTCTTCACCAGCTTTGAACTCAGTTTGTTTGAGCTGGGGCACTCTCACACAGTGCTGTGGTCTACCGGCCTCCCGACTACAACAAGACTTTTTTAACCGAATTTTCTGTGTTTTTGGCTTATATTATGCCCAAAAATGACCGGGTCCTTATTGTTGGAGATATTATTATTATGATATTGTGTGTGTTGCCCTGAAAACCCTTTGGCTGTTGTGGTCTGCTGCTTCCCCCCCATCCTGTATGTGTCGTTTCTCCCTTTCTTCTGTGTGATTCTCTGTCTTGTCTCTCTTTGTATAAGGGGGCGTGCCTAGAGGAACTAGGTCAAGAGGCGTGGCCACTCATCTCTGCTCTGTCACCTAACAGCTGATTCCCATCTCACCATTCACCTCTACAGCATTTATACCCAGGCTGACCACCTCTTCAGTGCCAAATCATTATATACACCTTCATGGTAACTAGGCGCTGTAGTTTGATATTTTTGTCTCGTGTTGATCTTTTTGGATTCCTTGTTGTAACCATGCTCTCGGTGCAGATCCCACTGTTCTTGTTTGTTCCTGTTTATCGCTGGGCTGCTTTTCATTCCCACTCCGACCTGCCTCCTGCTTCTCCCGGATTTTACAGTGAATCGACCGTTGCTTCAGTTTTCGCCCTTGCTGGATTTACACCTATGAACATTAAAACATCCTGAAGTTCCTTCTGACTCCTGTGTTGTATCTCTGAGTTTAAGGTCACACTAATTTAACATTGGCGCGAGAGTTTTTAAACATCAATGACTCTTTTAATCCTGTGCAGTCTGTATTTGGGCTTACACATGAACGTGGTCACACACGATCTTGTTTTATCTTATGGTTGCCCTCTTCTTAACCTGGTGGTTTGTGACGCTTTTTTCTCGGATCATATGCCTGTACTTTTTGAAGCTGCTGTTTTCTGTCACACAGTTAAACCTTGTGCTGCTGCTCCCAGATGTCGAGTTATTAACCCTTCCACTGCTACTCACTTCTCCGCAGTTTTCAGCCAGATCTGCGTCATTCCCGAGTCTGTGTGTGAGGATACAAATGCTCTTAACTTATGGTTTCTCGACACCTGTCAAACTGCTATAGACACTGCGGTTCCATTAAAGACCAGACAGCAGAAAGCCAAATCAGAGCCTTGGCTGAATGAAACAACCTGCACTGCCAGACAGGACTGTCAAAGAGCTGAGAGAAAGTGGAAAAATTACAAATTGCAAGTG
Organism: Etheostoma perlongum; assembly: GCA_026937815.1. Classification (NCBI taxonomy): domain Eukaryota; kingdom Metazoa; phylum Chordata; class Actinopteri; order Perciformes; family Percidae; genus Etheostoma; species Etheostoma perlongum. Next base: position 19,384,346 of record CM049383.1, on the reverse strand, counting down.
TCTTTTCAAATACTGAGGGATTATTATCATCTCAACCCCAACTAATCGTCAGAGGTTTCTTCCTAAAACAGAGTTTTTCCTCGCCACTGTCGCACTGTTGCTTGCTCTGGAGGGAACTACTAGTAAATTAGAGTGTGGTCTAGACCTACTTTATCTGTAAATTGTCATGAGATAACTCTTGTTATGAATTGATACTATAAACAAATTTGAAATGGAATTGCTGATGTCATTACCAATTCACTGTGAAAGAGGCTAAAAGAAATAATTTTTTTCTGATATTGTTCTTCTACACTGTTGTAAACCCTGTGTATTGTTTAAAGTTATCAGCTCTGCTCTGAATACACCACAGACTGTAACTGAAGCCTCTCCTCCTGTGTGTGAGAATTTTCTTCACTACTTCATTGATAAAGTCACTTCTACCAGAGCACTTATTTCACCTTTTGCTTCTGATCCTTCGGTGTGTCCCCTGCCCTGCTGTGCTCGACACGTCTGAGCCTGTGACCCTGCCTTTTGTACAGGACATTGGGGGTCATCTGAAGCCCTCAGGTTCTCCGGATGATACAGTCCCGCCCCAATTTTCTAAGGAGATTTTTCCCACTGTTGGGTGTCCTCCACTGCTCCTCTCTCATATGGGGATCTACTCCCACTTGGTTTTATTCTCAGGAAACATGGCATTTCTGTTATGCAGACAGCAGCCAGAGCTACGTCCCCCTCAAAAAATCTGATTCCAACTTTGTTAACCCACTGCTACAGTTTTTACACCAGTTGATCTAGGTTCTCTGGCACAGTATTGCAAGCCAATTATGAAAGGTTTGGGGGTAAAAGTGGACTCAGACCTTAAATTCGACAGCCAGATTAAAGCTGTGGTGAAGTCTAGTTTTTCCCAGTTAAGGCAGCTGGCAAAAATCAAACCAGTCTTTCAGACAACACTTTGAGACAGTAATCCACACCTTTCTGACCACTTGGCTGGATTACTGTAATGGAGTTTATATGGGGGCTAGTGGGTCCTCCATTGCTCGTCTTCAACTGGTACAAAATGCTGCTGCACGTCTTTTAACTGGCACAAACAAGTATGAGCACATTTCCCCTATTTTAGCTTCACTCCACTGGCTGCTCGTCCATTGGAGGATTCATTTTAAAATTATTTGATTTGCTTTTAAAGCCTTGAATGGCGTTGCCCACCTTACCTCTCTGAGCTTCTGCACCCCGACACTCCCAGCCGATCTCTCAGGTCAGCTGACCAACCTCCTGTTGGAGCCAAAAACTAGGCTTAAGCTCAGAGGGGACCGAGCATTTTCCGCCCCTGCACATTTGACAGGCCTCCTCTCTGCCTCATTTTAAAACTCTTGCTTTTATTTTTATTGTGTTATCTATTTATTCTGTATTATCTTTTTGTGCAGCACTTTGGAAACCTTGTGTTTGTTAAAATTGTGCTATATAAATAAAGTGGATTGGATCTTTGAAAGCATTCTTAGTTTACAGCATTTTTGCCTAAAACTTTTGCACAGTGCTGTATATTCAACACTTGTGACAATGTGACTGAATAATATTGGAACTCTTGGAACTATGGGAACTGTAAGTGATGCTATGAATTGGACTACTTGTTGATTAGCCTTGCTGGACTTTGCAAACTTTTTGGGATATGATTTGTTTATTTTTTTATTTTGTAGTTGTATGTGTACTTATGTGTTGTTTGCAACTGCAAATGCTCACAATAAATTATTTGAAAGAAAAAAAATCCCTCTGAAACCTTTCCTTATTTTTCCTCTCCTCCCATGATTTCCTCTGTAGGATGGACTAAGATGCGAGGAAGGGAGGCACGTTGAGGAGCCTACCATGCAATTTAAGGGAAGTGAGAAGCACCTAGTGTTACAGCCAATGCTGTGGCTCTGGGGTTTTCTCTTTCATCTGTGTTGTGTGTGGTGGCGATTCTGGTGATTAGACTCAGCTACACACAATCTCCTCAATACCAGAGACTTGATGCCAGATTCTTGCTGTATAGGTATTGTACCTCAGGCCAACAAACTTAGTTTCATCTAGTCTCCAGTTGCAGTTATTTATTGCTTGTGTCCATTCAAACACTTGTTTTTTTGTTTTGTCTAAAATCAGTCTGGATCAGTCTTCTTGGATTGAAGAACAATGCTCAAGGACTGGCAATTCAATAGGCTTTCCACTAGTGATGGCCAAATGAAGCTTTGTGAACCAGTGTCTTTATTTTCTGAGCCAACTAGATGGCGCTCTTGGCTTTAAGAGAAAGTCCTAAGGCATTGCAATTCCGTGTATTCTCAACCCTTGGACAGAGAGCACCGTCTAGTGGGCTCTGAAAATAAAGACACTGGTTCACGAAGTTTCATTTGATCATCACTTCTTTGCATTTACCCCACTCCTCGCTAGGGGGTCATTCTTCTAAAGGGACTCACTCCTCCCCTATCACACATTACAAATGTATTGTTGAGGTACTGCAATGCGTAAGGCTTGAAAAAATCAGGTATTCTTTAAGAGGTTCCCTAAAGACTTTCCGCAAAATCTGGCATCCCTTTGTTGCCCATGTCAACACATTAAATATCAATGAAGGAACTGACAGAAACTGACCAGTCTTAACAAATTGTTGTCTTGTATGTTGATTGTTATTATTATTATTATTTTAAAGGCGGGGGGGAGATATTTGTTTATTTTGTCTTTGCTGTCCTGGTGTGTGAGTATGGGTGCTGGGTTTTTGTTTTCTTTTTTGTGGGTGGGCTATAGGAACCTGAAGACAGGTGTGTGGAAGGTCCAGTATATGTGTTTGAAGCTCAATGTTTGATCACTCATCTGTACAACACTTTGTTTATGCAAATGTCACTAACTTGGAAAAAAGCACTTGATACAGCAATTATTTTCATATAAAAGTACTTACAGGCATTATTCTGACTACTACTTAGACGATTATTTCTATCAATAAAACACATGCCAGATATGTGTGCCTAAGGATGTCTTCAGTTATCTACTTTTTTCAGACTCAAGACACAACTGTGTGTGTGTGTGTGTGTGTTATGAGACCGTCTTGCAGCTGGGCAGAGTCTAAGAAAGAAAATAGGAGAAAATAATGAGACTGTCAGAGAAATCAGGCTCCTGGGAGAACAGGGTGATAAACCACACTCTTTATACTTGAGTGTGGCTCTACTTTGGCGGTGTTTCACATCAGCGCATTAGCATTTTAGAATGCGTGTCTTTTTGGTGCCCATGAGGACCTTTGTGGACACACCACTTCATGTGGCTTTTGATAATCAAAGGAAAATGCATTATTTAGTGTACAACTTGTTTCTTTGTGCAATTACCTTTCAAACTTTTCCTTTTTTACAAAGGCAGACAAGCAAATGAACCACAGAAAATTAAAGCAAAAATAACTTTCTTTTAATTGCCAGACCTGATGCTTGCCATTTTACTCAGGATAAATTGAGATATAATTCACATAACACATATCTGCCATACATATGTATTAAGTGTGGTTTCAATAGCTTTGACTGAATGTAGGGCTGCGCTATGTTTAATGTATGTACTTAAAGAAATATACGCTGAGAGAGATTGGTAAAGAATGTTTAAGCAAAGCGTAACAAAACAAATTAAAAGCTGGGCATGGGCTACCCTCCACCAAAAGAGAAACTAGGCACTTTCCAACAGCTCCTACTTGTCTTACCTACATGTTGGTTCTTGAGGTTTTGTCCAGAGTGACCACATGATGCAACACTGGAACCTCGGGCAGTTCAGAGGTGCTGGTGATGGTTGGAAAAGTGTAGAGAAGACCAAAATCGGCTTTTCATATTTATTTGGTTTCATGTGACTTTGAATCAATTGTGTTTTATAATGCTAAAATTACATGGAGTCTGGTGGGCTTGATCCATTATGACATGATGTTGGCTTTTTTATTTTTTGTTTTATCTTTAATATACACAGTATGTTACATTCGGATTAAATTCATATAATACATAAATAATCAAAAGTTTTTCCCAGTGGCAAACACAGCCTTCAACCATCTTCTTGAAAAGGTTGGCTCATATATATGCGTATATAGGTAGCCTTGCACATGCTTAGACTTGGCATTCTTCTATATATGCTTCATTGTTTCTTTTTATTTAATTTAAATAATTACTTTTTTATGTGTGTGTATGTATGTATGTATACAGTAGGTGCAGTATATGTGTATGTATGTGTGTGTATGTATGTGTGTGTGTATTTGTATATGTATGTATGTATGTATGTATAAATATGTATGTGTATATATTTTAACCTTACTTTTGTCCTACACAATTGCACTGAAAATTGTTGTTTTTGAAAAAATGCTAATAAAAAGACTTTTGAAATTTTTTAAAAAAAAAATAAAAATAGCTGTGCTTTACCTTTTCTTTTGGCCATGCATCTCTACCGCAGCCCTGCAAAATGTTGGCTACTTGGCTTGCATTGTTAGGTTTAAAAAAAGTTAAAAACAATGTTTGTTTTGAAAACAATGTACTTTCAGTTTATGTTCCCTGCAGCTAGATATAATTAACTGACTAGCCTTAATTAGCATTTGACTGCCTCACACCATAGACCGTTAAAATTAATGGACAGAGCATCCGGTTCAGCAAAGTGAAGCAAATGCGGAAGTAACTTAAACCTGCATTCTATCTGAATTCCTGCAGAGGGCGACACGCGTGGTTGCAAAAGAAGTTGGTTTCTATAGAAGTCTATGGAGAAATGAGCCACTTCTCACTTGATTTATTACCTCAGTAAACATCTTCATAATGAGTTAGTGGTCTCGATCGCTAGTTTTAAGTATTCTGCAACACAGAATGATGTTCATTTTTTAATATACGGTCTCGTTGATTTTAAAATTGGCGATAAAGCCGGGGTTGTTTGGGGGCGTGGCTATGGTGTGATTGACAGTTCACGGCCTGTCAATCAAAGCTTGTCCATGGCACGGGGGTTGCCTACGTTTCATCGCAGTGACTTTGACACTTTGGTCGGATAATATTGTCTTGTTTAGCGGTCGGTTGCACGGCAAGACACTCAAAGGAATCGGCAGTTCAGTTTTTCTGGTAAGTAAAATTATATTTAGTTTTAACAGTTTTTCGTTAGCCAACGTTAGCATCTCAATTAATATCAGTTAGCTAGCTACTAGATTGCACCTTGCTAAGCAAGCTAGCGGGCTAACTAATAATGCTATTTAGACCGTATAAACGCATACAGTCTATGTATAAACGTATTAAAAAAATATATTTAATGTTACAGTCGATTACAGTATATGCACCGATCTCTCCTGTGATCTGTAATAGGTGGTATTAGTGCTAATCGATGCGCATGAAGTAATGGTAACGTTAGCTTAAAATCAAAGCCTGATGTAGCTAACGTTATATTACTAAATTCATAAACCCTATTAGCACGGGGTAAGGTTGTTTTTGGGACAGCGTGTGATTTAGAAATAACCCCTCACATCTGAGTTTCGTGTGGCGGATTTGTACGTCAAACGTAGACCTGCTTTTTGACTCAAATATATCCCGAAAGTTTGGGCAACGTTACCCGGAGGCGGGCAAAAGGGACGGCCAGGGCGAGCCCGGCACACCGCACCCCAGTCGGGTTGCATATCTTTCTGGGCGAGAGGTTACCGGGCATATACCCTGTCACCCTCGCCGCGGCAGCACCCACAGCATCACCATCACCACACGGACAAAGCTGCGGGCGGGAGTGGGTCAGATTGTTAGCGATAAAATGGCGCACATGAAACAATTAGACATTATTGTAAAGTTACATTGGGGTATTACATTATATTAATCTATTAAATATACATTTAAATCATTTGCATTACAGATGCATACAGCAGATGTGGTGCCTTGTTAGTGTAAATTGATAGTATATACACCTTCGGGATGTATGAAACATGAATTTCATTTTCCAAACAGACTTCCTTTTGATGATGCCAGGCTGAAGGTTGGTGAACATGAGGAGAGAGAGACCAGCATATGGAACCACAAAAAGTCCCGTCTGCAGTTCCCACTTTGAGGAAGATCAGTTTTTCAGAGACAAGCAGGTATTATTAATTTAAATGCATTATTTAGTGTGTCTCATATATTAGCTCATATATTAATATAATTAATTGTGATCTACCATGCCTTAACTACATGTTTGTCTTTTACTGTAACTACAAAGGTATCCACACTGAAAACTGAATGACCAGAGCCTACAGAAGGAAGACCTGGTCTATAGAGCGGTGTATTTGGTGCCATTTCATCTGGATGTGGAAAACAGTCTGCGTTGACCACATCCAAAGTTCTTAAATGTGTTCTGATTATAATGATGCCAGAAAATAATTTTTGGTTCAGCTTCTTCTGCTGAAAAGACGGACCAACTTTTAGCACTTGGTATTTAGAGGTTCAACTTCTTGTGGTTGACTTAGTTTCTGCTGTAGTTTGATAGGTGATCGTAGTAACATTAAGTAGTGGATTAAAACTATTTTATAAATATTAAACTGGAATAAAATAATGAAAATGCTCTAGCAGTCACCACTTTCCCAGGTGAAAGTATTTTTGGTAATTTCACATAAAGGGTCTTGTATATTTTATGTATTTATGTACTGTTAGAATTAAATATTGACATTGCATATCCTTGTATGGTTTTTAGTTTTCATACTTTGAAAATGTCTAACTGTAATGATTAAATCAAATGTACCTAATACATTTGATTTAATCATTACAGTTACGGCAATTAAATAAGTTGTTTAATTCTCCTTAGCAATTTGTGATCATAAGTTATGATTTTACAATAGCCCTGCACAGATTAAACAGCACCTAGTGCAAAACGTTTATATTTATGTGTATTAAAGCCAAAATAGAAAGACACTTTTAATCAATTACAAATTCTATGAAATTTCCAAAGTCTTCTTGTATGACTACAATGCTGGATGTTCCTATTATAGTTACTTCAGAAAAACAACAAATGTAGCTTTAGAAGGACCTTTATTTCACATTGAAATGGGCATCAACTTAAAAATACATACACCAAACACTTAAGATTTTTAAAAATGTATGAATTAAATAATGTAGTTCACCTTTTACAAGTGTAAATTCCACACATAAAACACTGCTGTGGGTTAAGGTAAAGGCAAACTTAACTGTCACAAGACATGTCTGCATAATAAAGAGGTTGTTGAATCTCTAGTGTCACACTGTTAATTACAGTAGAAATGGTTGACATTACAAATCACAATATAAAAATACAGCTTAACATATAAAGCTTATAGCACTTGTGCTATCATGCCTGGATACTGCAGGTGGAGGTGCTGCAGGTTCTCGTTCATTCCTGCGACGAGGTTACCGCCCTTGACATCTCTCAGGTCTCAGTGAATAAGGAGGACGTCCGGGACAGCTCTTCCTTGTAGGGACTGGTAAAAAAAAGAAAGGGACCGCAAATAGAGAAAAAGGATAAATGAACAGCACTCTTAATTACACACTATTTGAAAATGCATTATTACCTTGGCTTAGTTGTACAAAAGTCTGGTAAAAGTTTAATGTTGTACAATATATAGCAAAAGAAAATGAACTATTACTATTGCTTACTTCTGGGGCATTTGGGGGTGAACATGGCATCGTGGCTCTCAGCACTCTTATTTCTGAAAGAATGAAAGAATCATCAATTTCCATTTGAGCCCCTCATAGTTAAATATCTATGCACACTAGCATGTAACTGTACTTGATTAATTATCCAGGAGAATACACATGAATCAACAGTCCATTGTTCTTTAGTGTAACTGTAAGTTAAATGAGCTTATTTCTGCTAACATTAGCGTCACTGTGTCAACGTTCGGACACCAAGCTTAATTGCCCCTATATCCGGACAGGGGAAACAGTAGCACATTATCGGACTTTCCCGTCTTTTTGGTTTTTAATTTACTGTCATCGCCCAAACTGTAAGTACAATTGATTTATACCCATCAAACAATCTATGTATGGATTGACGTGTATGTACACGGACATTACATGTCTAATTTAGTATATGAAAGTGACTTTGATGAGGGAAAGTAGCAAGCTAACGTTCAGGCAATTTACATGGTAATCTTCACTCTAAAATGTTAATATTTTTACTGTACTGCTGATATGATTTAGCGTTAGCATGAGTGTGCATTTTTTTTGCTAGCTTTAACACGGCTCTGTCTAGGCAGTACGTATGTTTATAAGCCCAGCAACATCAAGTTTATTCATATATTAGCTATCAACTGCATGTGTGTAATAGAGAGGGGATATTGTGTTAAAAGCCAGTAGTGGTAAATGTGTTTATAACTTTATAGCTAGATTAACCTCCAATATAGCTAGCTATTGCATATATAGACAAAGATTAATTGTTATTTGGAGTTCAATGTTTGTAACTCAGTTAGCTTACTCTTGTTCTTGGCTGCATAAAAAGAAAGAAAAGTGAGTCAGAAAGTCCAGAATAAAGAGACAGAGACAGAAGCAGAAAAAAAGAGAGGAGAAAGAAAAAAAAAAAAAAAGAACAGTATAAAAAAGAAGTTGCCACCAAACAAGGTATGCTGTCTGTCTGTGTGTGTGTGTGTGTCAAAGATTAATTGTTATTTGGAGTTCAATGTTTGTAACTCAGTTAGCTTACTCTTGTTCTTGGCTGCATAAAAAGAAAGAAAAGTGAGTCAGAAAGTCCAGAATAAAGAGACAGAAGCAGAAAAAGAGAGGAGAGAAGAGAAAAGGAAAAAAAAGAAGAACAGTATAAAAAAGAAGTTGCCACCAAAAACAAGGTATGCTGTCTGTGTGTGTGTGTGTTTGTGTTTGTGTGTGAGTGTGAGTGTGAGTGTGTGAGAGAAGAAAATTGTATTTCCTTTACAGGAGCAACAGGATGCCCAAAGAAGTGGTTGAAGGTAAGTATTTTTTTGTGTTCATGTAATGCGGCAATTTCTAGATTTTATCAATCATATTATTAAACAAGATATGACATGCCTAACCTAATTTTGAATTTGAATGTATTTCTAACAAGAAAATGTACGTGCATTTGCAGATGCCCAACATCAGGCAGATGAGGAAGAGGGAGAGGAAGACCAAGAAGTGGACCCAAGCGGCCATGGACCAGGCCAAGCAGGAGGTGGAAGCAGGCAGGCTGTCTATACGGCAGGCAGCCATGAAGTTTGGGGTCCCTAAGTCCAGCCTGAGTGACCGAGTCAGTGGAAGAGTGGCCTCCGATTTTTCCATCTGTCGGAGGTCACTTTGCCCATGCAGATGAAGAGTCCCTGGTGGAGTACTGTTTGTACTCTGCTCTGCATGGGTTTCCACTGACAAAGCCTCAGGTCCTGGCCCACGCTCTGGCCATCTACAACCTCCGCCACCAGGATGCGCCGAAGAACGCGCTTGGCCAGGCGTGGTGGATAAACTTTAGGGAACGGCAGAAACATCGCCTAACATCCAGGATCCCAGACTTCATTGACCGTGGGAGGGCATCCTGTGCTAAGAGGGGGCCCATACAGGACTACTTCAGGCTCCTCACCACCACCATGGAGGAGCATGTGCTGAGGAGAAACCCCGTCAGATTTATAACTGTGACGAGACGGGGTTTCAGCTGGACTCGAACAGAAGGAATGTCACCGTGGGGGGCCAAGCATGCATACAGGCAGGCCCAGGGAACGAGGGAGCACATCACCGTCCTGGCCTGCCTGAAGCGGGCTGGGAGGATATCCCCCATTTATTATTTACAAGGGGGATATCCAGGGGGCCCCCAATAAAGTAGGGGTTCCCAATGCCCGGACGGAAGTCGCAGGCAGGGTACATAGACAGTGAGCTGTTCAGGAAGTGGTTTGTCGGGCATTTCCTCAAGTTTGCCACCCAGGAGCGGCTGCATGCTGGTTATGGATGGACATGTGTCCCACCTGGATTGGGGTATTACACGGGCGGCACAGAGGGAGGGGGTCATTCTCCTTTGCCTGCCACCACATACATCTCACATCCTTCAGCCACTGGATGTGAGTTTCTTGGACCCTTGAAGGCAGATTTCTCTGGTATTACAGGAGATCTGTCGGCAGTGAACCACTCCTTTCTGGTTTCCAAGAAGGAGTTTTCAAAAGGGTCCTAATGATGGGACTCATACCAGAGGGTGAAGGATGGGAGCTTGTGGTGGCTGGGTTTATGGAAGTGTGGCCTTTACCCTCTGGACCAGTTCCTTTGAGGAAGTCACGGTTTTTCATGAGTCCGGCGTGGGACCTCCCACCACCACCGCCAACCTGCATCTTCCTGGGCTGGGCCTGATGTAACCCACCCCATAACACCCCCACCCCAGAGTGCACCTACCCACCCCATAACACCCCCGTCCCAAAGTCAACCAGCCCCTATCCCTCATCCCCAGAATCAACCTGTTCTCCTTTCCCTACCTCTCCCACCCCCTGGTTACATCAGGCCGGATAACGGTGAGACCTGGCCCACCTCCTGGCCGAAATCAATTACGCAAGAAGAACTGGCAAGGTCAGGAGGAATACCACCAAGGCCAGGATACTGACAGCCCAGGAGATGTCTGACACCATCTGGATGTGGAGGTGGAGGACCGTGCAGCAAGATGGGAGGCCCAAGCTCTGGCCAGAAGAGACAGAGAGCAGCAGGGGCCAGAGACACCGGCCCGGCAGCCACTTCTTACCCTGCTGAACCCGCCCCAGCCGCAGGACCAGCCCCGGGGCTGTATTTAGCCAGCTCCGGCATTTCCATCGCCGGTCCTTCAGCACCCTCTGTAGTTTGCCCCCTCTTGTGCTCTAACTCACGGTCCCCGGCTGCCTGCCACCAGCGGCAGACCAAAATAATGAAAAGCCTGCCTGCAGAGGGACACCATCCTCCATCTCCTGGTCAGCTAATTTTTCAATCGGTCAAAATACTTGTATTAAACCATGTTATATATAATAATAAAATATTATTCTTTTAGAGCCTTCCACATCGAGGGTCCAAGGGTCCACGTCTTCCTCTCCCTCCCACTGTAAATACTTAATATTTTCTGTTAAAAACAAGCAACATTTATATTTATATTAGTAACATTAGCCATGGTGAAAAGTAAACAAAACATTTCATTTATACAGCAGGAAGAACCAGCTCATCCTCCTCTTTGGACCCCGATTTTCCACCGGTAGTGTACTCAATGTTAACAGTCTTTGCCAATCTTTTATTATATTATATACGTATATATACTCTTAAAACACTTTTTTGTGAGTAGGTCAACCGCTGCAAAGAGGAGACTGGAGCCAACAGTGTGGCGGTGTGGCCGGTGCAGGCAAATCCTCCAGTGCCTTCAGAGGAATTTTCGTGGGTCCAGTGTGACAACTGCCACAAGTGGAAAACACCACTTGTGTAGCTGGGAGGAGGATGAGCAAACAGATGATGAATTTTGGTGTTTTTGGTGCTCAGATATTTAATTTGATATTTTATGTAATTTGTGTCTTTATTTATTTTTAAAAATGTTTTGCCTGTTTTTATTGTTATTAAATAATTATTTGTATAATCTTTTCAATCATTTTTGAACACTTGTTTTTTTTTCTATAAATCTTACACACTTTTTGTAATAGTATTTTAGTGTGTGTATATATATATATATAATATAGCTATAGCTTGTTTTCATGCAATTGTTGTAATTGAGCATTGGTAGAATTGGTAATAGTACATTGCATAAATCACAATCATAAATACTTTATTGATACGAAGGAAACTTATTAAAAAAATTATATATTATATATATATATATATATATATATATATATATATATATATATATATATATATATATATATATATCTGTGTGTGTGTATATTTGAGAGAGAGAGAGCTTATTTTTATGCAATAGTTGTAAATGAGAATTGGTAGTTCATCCAGCAGGTGGCAAATATATGCTAAAAACGGAAATTAATGAGCTTTAATTGCATAATTCAGAGTTGTTAACGCATGCAATTTTATTGTGAAGGACGGAAGTAGGATCCCGAAAGGTTTGACAGCACTGATGCAATATAATACCTCCGAAAACCGAGCAGCGCCCATTGTTTACATTGAGGAAAAAGCGGTGTCCGGTTATAACATTGGGTAGCTCAGCTAAATATAGCGGTGTTAGCTTACTTTAGCCATCTCTTATGAAGTAAAAGCATAACTAATTTGTTTAAACAATATACAATTAGAAAGGTAAGAACCCCTTTAGTTTAAAACCATTAAATTAACTGAAAACATTAATAGATTATTTATATTCAATATTTGAACAGATATGTTCCATAGAACTTTAGTAACTGAAAGTGTAAATGAGCTTATGGACTGCTAACATTAGGTCTTAACAGCATGTCAAGGTTAAATGCCCCAACTATAGACTGAAAGGGGAAACAGTAGCACATTATCGGATCATTATGGTTATTACAGTTAGCCAAACGTTATAAGAAACTTGGTTATACATGTGCTAATAGCGTTACATAATGATAAGCATTGACAATCGCCGTTTTGCATTTCGCTGACACTACGTTAATGCTACGAGAAGTAAACTTCGATTTGCAGAATATTAACGTTAGCATGTTTACCCATAGCTAGCTAAGTGGCAAGCTAACGTTACAGACAATTTACATGGTAACTTCAGACATATTTACTTTGCAATGTGACTCTTATATGTTATATAACCATATACTATATGGGACAAAGATATAGTTAAAACCTAGCGTTAGTGAAGCTAAATCTTACCTTGAATTATTCAGCAGCAGTTGCATCCACATTGGCAGTGAAAGTGGTAGCTAAGGTAACGGTAGAGCAGCGGTGCTAGCTCTCAGCTAACGTCAGTCAGATCCCGCCCATAGACTGTAGATCCCGCCCACCGGTCTGTGGCTCCTCTCTCACTCCGCCCTCTCCTCTAAAATCGTCACATCCGCAACCACGATGGCTGCGCCCATAAACGCAAACTCGACGACTCATTTCTGATCTCCACAAACCAATGGGTGACGTCACACATGCTCTGTCCATTAATATTAACGGTCTATGCCTCACACCAACCCAAGCTTGTAAAGAATAGATTAGGTCATGTCTATCATTTAACAAACATGAGGCAGCTCATTTTCCCCAGAGGAAAGGTAACTGCTGTCCCAGCCTTTTGGGAGCCACCCTCTGCTGTGTTGAGACTAAGTAGGAACAATAGAAATGTTTATCTCTGTAAGATTGAAGAGAATTGACCCTCAAATGATAGCCTTTGATCTGTGCCCAGGAGGACAACACATTCTCACTCCCATCTTGTAAAATACGGTCGCTTGGTCAGGTGCCTTTGTCGTTGCTGTTGACGCTAAAAGTCTCCTTTAGCGTCATAACATGCGCTTGGTCGGGACAATTTTGACGCTTTAGGTTAAGGAAAAGCTTGTAAGTTGGTTTACGTTTCCATGACTCGCAGGAATAATGGGCCGCTTAAAGAAGAAAGCGGTTTCCCTGACACGCGGCAATAACAGGACGGTTAAGTCCACATGTGGGACACAAACCCCGCTCTCATGGGTGAAAGTACTGTCTTTGACCCATCCACCCCCCAACCACCCTCCCTACGCAGAATTCCCCTTTAATACTACTCGCTAAACCCCATCTAGCTAATATGTCCATATTTTACGAGTTCGGAATGAGAAATGGTTGGGGAGAAGCCCTCAAAGTGCATGTTAGAGGAGTGACCTTCTCATCTGAGGTAATGAAGAAAGCCAGTGAGATGCAGCCAACATGTCACCATGCTAACAACAGACCAATGAAAATGGGTTTAAATACACCTGGTGTAATAGAACCGCCCTCATGTGCTGGGAAACAAACAGAGGTTATTTCGGGACTGATTGATGTGACTCCAGAAGGGAAGGCATGTCTTTCAGTCCGCTGTTGGCAGTGTTTTTGTGGTTTAGTGTTTTATTGTCTTTGTCATGTCATTTTCATCATTCTGTTTCATTAAACCTTTTGTTAATTCTTCATTGGACCCAAGCCAAGCCTCATTCCTTCAGAGATTTAACAAAACACATTAGTTATTTCTAACAGTGTACAACAACCATAGTGCACAGAGCTGACCATAAGCCATAAACCGCAGTGAAAACCCTGAGTGAGACACAGATTCTCTCTTTGTGTTTCCCTGCGTTACGGCATAATGCAGTGTTGGCTACATAGTGCTACTGTGAGACAGCAGCATGTGCCTCCCATCAATGGTTACCATTGGCTGCTCCCAGTGGTGAGGTGCTGTGCTTTCAAAGACCTCCAGGAGTCTCTGAAGCCTTTCCACCTTTACAGTGCCATAATCACTTATTCATCCAACACCTGTCACCTTCCTCTCCCCCCCGACCGACAAACAGCTGATCTCATGGCTGCTTTTACAAAGTTGCTGAATTGCTTCTTTGTATTTAAACTTCTTACACAGTGCACATCCTAACCTCACAGCAGTACAGTATGGACATTTTAAATAGACCACAGAGTGCAGGTTTAAGCGCTTGGCTCAAACACTGCACTGGGAAAGATTCAGCCTGGTGTGAAACACTAATGGCAGTGTCATTAATCCAAACAACCCACACTTTGCAGTCAAGGCAGATTGGATTGGCTGTTTCCTGAACATAGGAACGTTATACACACTGTTAACATCTGTAATTGTGAGAATCCATGCCATTGTTCTCCTGTGCTGTCCCCCACTCCCCTGCAGATTATACTGTAGACTGACACCGATCTCTTATCATAATAAGGTACAGCATCAATGATTAGTCTTCAGACTTTTCAAATAATTTATTTTACTTACGCTGAATGTTGATCGTGACAGTAGCATCTTTGCCATTGGGGGCTGCTTTGTTTGAAGCTCGACAGGTAATGTGCTGACCTGACTCAATGTTGGACGGAGACAGGTAGAGTGTGCTGACTGTGCTCTCCCTCTTACCATCCCTCAACAAGCTCTGAGGAACCAAGGACAGAGGAGAGCATGGTTTTAAAAGTCACGTTCATAAATTATCATTGCAAGAGCATAATTTTATCAACAGGAAATAAACACAGAACTGTTTGACCTGGAGTTCATGGAGCATGAATACATTTTAATTCATTTACTTATTTGTTTAGGGACCAGTGAAATTGTGTGAATCCGACCTGGGGCCCTTTTCTGCGTGTCATCCCCATTTCGCTCCCCCTTTCCTGTCTATCCACTGTCACTAATAAAGGGGAAAGCCCCCAAAAAAATATTCTTTAAATATGCAAGGTGCAGGTATTCCCATATTTTTGCCTGCCGTCTTAACCAGATTGATTGAGTTTTAGTTTTTACTATTAAATTCCCAAACCAGCTGGTAATAACATGCCAAAGAATTGACTCTATTTTTGCTCTATAGAAGATTAACATGATATTTTTACAGACCCCAAACACTCTAAGTCTACGCAAAAAGTGGAGACGCTGATGAGTTCTGGCACAGACATTTGTTACATGTGTGCACCAACTCAGGTCATTATTAATATACACTCTTCAGGCTGTTTCTCAATCTCAAGAATGCAAAGAATGGACTTGAACTCCCAAGTCACAAGCACAGAAACCGCTGTTAACAGTTTGAGATGATGGGTTCTCGCTCTTATTGCTCAACGCCCCCATCACACAGGCTGCCTGCAGTGCTCCACAACAACAGCTAGAAATAAAAATCATAATATAACCACTTTATAATTAAACTAGCTCCAGACAAGGAAACCTCATAACATTCCCACTATTGCAATAATAATGAAAAAAATGATTTAGAACACAAACACCCCTTATTTATTCAAAACAATGGAATGCTATCCCTACTAATATTAGTGAATTAGTTTCAATGAATGGATATGTTCTGGTGTGTTCTAGGTGTCCCTATTAGTGTTATGTGTATTTATTATATGTATGATTGTAGTGCACTACAAATTATAAATATCATGCCACAGCATGTTACCACTTTATGTACAACTGTTTAGTTACCATACAGACTGAAACTCAACTTCTAAAATATTTATTTTGTCAGAAAGAAATACACCAACCAATGAGTATGAACTAAATACTAACTCTAATGTATATATACACACATTTTATAATTTATGTACAAGTCTTTCAAGAGAGACGGGTATCTCTCTGCCCTGTCAGACACTGCGAGGCAATAAAAAGCCTCTTATTTACGAGACCGGCCTAAGAAAGATCCAGTTCACACCCTGGTCTTTGAGAAACGAATGTTGGGATACGGGTGCTGCCATGTTCATACAAGTTACCAACCAATGCATCCTTGGTAAAATGGGCGTGTCAAGAACATTTTGACACCAAAAGGCACAGAAGATGATGTTTTACAGGGATACAAGAATACAAGTCCATAGAAGAACCAAGATTGAGAAACGCCCTATGAGAACGCAGATGCAGAATACCTGGAAAAGCTGACCAATCAGAGCAGACTGAGCTTTTTCAGGAAGGGGCCTTAAAGAGGCGGCGCAAAAATGGAGCCTTTCAAATAAAGGGGAATCTGAAGTCTCTTTCCTGAAATTCATAGTTTTCTTCTCTTACAGCGATTGCATCGCTAATCTCACAACTGTTAAAACGGTGTTAGCTACTTTGGCTTATCCATTAGCAATGGCTTATTCCTCTCTCTCTCCTGCTCTCTCTTGCTCTGTGTCAGATGTTTAGCTATCCCTCTGCCTCCTTCAGTGATAAAGACATGTAATAAATGTAGTATATTCGCTGCTCTTGAGGCAAGGCTTAGTGAGTTTGAGACACACTCCGCACCATTGAATCAAAATCATATGCTTCTGTAGTTAGCCAGCGCCCCGTAGGTGGTGCGTGCCAACATACTGCAGCTTCTGTTAGCAGCACTAGCCCCTGTGGACCCTGAGCAGCCGGGTGAGTGGGTGACTGTCCGAAGGAAGCGTAGCGCTAGCTCTAAACCACATGGCGGCAGTTGCTCTAAATCAGAGCCTATGGCTAACCACCAACATCTTCGCCTTTCTAACAGTTTCTCCTTACTCAGTGACACACCGGCTGAGAAGCCAACTCTGGTTATTGGGAGCTCTATACTGCAGAACGTGAAGTTGGCGGCTCCAGCGGCAGCGGTCGTGTGTATCCCTGGGGCCAGAGTGGGCGATGTAGAATCTCATCTAAAGCTGCTGGCTCAAGATAACTGAATACAGTAAGATCATACTTCATGTAGGTGGTAATGATACCCGATTACGCGGAGATCACTAAAATGAATGTTAACCCTTGTGTTCACCTTCCCGTGAAAATAAACACTTTTGTTGATGCTTTTTATTGATGTTTTTAACTTTTATGTTTTGTCTCTTTTTCAACACTTTTGACGCCTTTTTCAATGTTTGTCACTTTTGTGACGTTTTCAACACGACGTAACACTAACTTATTAACTTCAGTTTTACAGTTTTTTTGGAATCTATGGTCAATAAACCACATTAATAGGAAATTATACCTAATCTTTGAGTTATAAAAGCAGAAATTAGGAATTATTTCAACTTAAATTAGAGGAATGGATGTTGATGGACAATCACAAACTGGAATAAGTCAACTTTTACTCAATATTATTTCAAAACCACTTTAATGTTTTTTTTCAAATTCTATAAAATTGAATAAGACACCCCAAAATTAATGAAAGTAGAGATACTGTTGTACTTGCCAAAGAGTGTTGTGTGGAATCAATCATGCTATTTTGGGTAGTTAAAAAGAACACTGTTATAGGAAAATGGGTCAATTTGACCAGAGGGTAAAGGATCTTTGTGCATATGCAAAGTCAATGTCGGACTCAGTAGTTTTCTCTGGACCCTTGCCGAACCTGATCAGCGATGACATGTACAGCCGCATGTCATTCTTTCACCGCTAGTTGTTGAGGTGGTGCCCAGCTTATGATGTGGGCTACGTAGATAACTCCCACATTGGACGGAGCCACTCTCATATCAAGAAATTTGACCGAGTCTATTATCGGTCATAATTCGTGAAAACAGTAATCAGAGGTGCAGTGCTGCTCTGTGCTTCCGTTGGACCAGTTGCCCACTCATAGTTCCATAACCACGGTGTCTGTCCCCTGACTCACAGCGGTTAAATCAAAAGGTAAAGCAGTACTAGTAAAAAATATATTATATGATCACATTTATCTATTCTGTCGAAGACATGGCTGTGCCATAAAGAATGTGTTAGCCTAAATGAAGCCACTCCTCCAATTAATAATAATACTCCTATTCATAGAAGCTCTGCTCATGAGCATAGGAACCCCTGCTTAGTTAAAAAGAGGAATAAAAAAAAATTCATCTTTTGGAAATTAATCTTAATGCCTTAATTAAAAAACAATTAGGAAAAATCCAACCTTTAAAGACTTTTAATGGACCAATAGTTCAGGGTGTTATAAGAGGGAAATGTGGTGGGAGGTTGGAGGGCTGTAGCCTACTGTCATGCACTAATTTCTTGTATCCAAGCACATTATGCATTTTGTAAATAGTCCTGTTCGTTTAACCCTTGTATGACGTATCTGGTGTAACATCTGTTCCTCGTTTGCTTGTTACCTATTCTATTTAACCTCTGTGTTCCCTTTGTCTCTTGTCAGACCGTTGTGTTGGTGTGCATGTTTTCCGTGTTCCTGCTCCAGTCATCTTGCCCTGCTTTTGGATTCTTCCCTGAGGTCAGTTTTCCCCTGTGAGTTTTCCCTTTCTCTGTTGACTTTTTTGTCTACCTTTGGATTTTTCACCTTTTTGGATTTTGGACTACCGGGGGCTCAACGCGATCACCGTGCGGAACAAATACCCCCTACCTCTCATGGATTCGGTCTTTGAGTCCCTCTCCCGATCCACCGTGTTCACAAAACTAGATCTCAGGAACGCGTACCACCTGGTCCGGAAGACCGCATTAAACACCCCCCCTGGGCCATTAGGACTACCTGGTAATGCCATTCGGTCTCACTAATGCTCCCATTGTTTTCCAGGCTCTTGTCAACAATGAGCTCCATGGCTATCTACACAGATTCGTTTTCGTCTATCTAGACAATATTCTGATCTTCTCCTGTGACCCAGTCCAACACACTGAACATGTCCGGTTGGTGCTGCAGCGGCTCCTGGAAAACAAACTATTCGTCAAGGCAGAAAAGTGTGAGTTCAGCGTTCCCTCAGTACAGTTTCTTGGGTTTGTTATTGAGTGCGGGCAGCTGCGGGCGGATCCGGCTAAGATTAAAGCCATTGTTGACTGGCCCATTCCTACTTCGGTTAAACAGTTGCAACGTTTTCTTGGCTTCGCCAATTTCTATCGTCGGTTTATTCTTAATTACAGCTCTGTAGCCGCCCCACTCACGCGTCTTGCCTCCCTTTTGGTCCCCTTTGTCTGGTCTCCAGAAGCCGCTGCAGCCTTTTCCCTCCTCAAGTCCTTGTTCACCTCTGCCCCTGTCCTGACTAACCCTGACCCTTCCCCTCAGTTTGTGGTGGAGGTGGACGCCTCGGACTCGAAGGTGGGGGCCACTCTGTCCCAGCGCTCCCCTTCAGACCAGAAACTCCACCCCTGTGCTTTTTTCCAGACACCTTACCCCCCCCCTGAACGCAACTACAGCGTGGGGGACCGGGAGCTGCTAGCTGTCAAGCTAGCGTTGGCGGTAGGGAGACACTGGCTGGAGGGCGCCCAACAGCCCTTCCTCGTGTGAACAGACTATAAGACAGACTTAATTCTCGCCAGGCTAGGTGGGCCCATTTTTTCAACTGGTTCCACTTCACCTTGTCCTACCGTCCTGGGTCCCGGGACACCAAGCCCGACGCACTGTCTTTTCTCCACTCCTCTGATGATCCTGGGAATCCGCCTGACTACATCCTCCCACGTTCCTGTCTTGTGGCCTCCCTGGCTTGGGAAGTGGAATCTGCAGTACATCGTTCCTAGTCTACTTACCCTGGTACTGGACCCACAAATCGCCTCTATGATCCCCTTGTGTCCGTTCCCAGGTCCTTCAGTGGGTGCAGGCCTCCCGCTTCAGCTGTCACCCCCGTGAGGCTAGAACACTGTTCCTCTGCCAATGGTTTTAGTGGGACATGGCGTAGAAGGACTGCCGGGACTTTGTAGCCACCTGAAGTGTGTGTGCCAGCGCCAAACCACCCCATCAACTGCCTGCCGGTCTGCTTCACCCTCTTCCAGTCCACTGACTTTGTTCAAGAAGCTCCCGCCTCAGTTCGTAGGTCCCTACACCATCAAGGCAGTCCTGAATCCCACTGCATTCAGACTCAGACTCCCGCCTCACCTCAAGGTCCATCCAGTGTTCCATGTTTCTCGGATCAAGCCGGTCGCCACCAGCCCACTCTCCGTCCCAGTGGCAGCTCCTCCTCCCCCACGCATTATCAACGGCCACCCGGCCTATACGGTACGGCGCTTCCTGGATGTGCGACGTAGGGGTCGGGGTTACTGGTACCTGGTGGACTGGTGGAGAAAAGGTCATGAATCCCGGCCAGCCAGATCCTAGACGAGACCTTGCTGGAGGACTTTTACAGGGCCCACCTGAAGAAGCCTGACGGTCTGCCTGGGGGCGTCCATTGGGGAGGGGGTACTGTTGTGGTTGGGCTCCAGCTGGCCGTGAGTTTTTTTTATTTATTTATTTTTTTTCAGCATTTTCTGTTATCCAGCCCTGTCCTCTGTTTGTTTGGTTTTTCCCTCTCTTCTTTCTGAAGCCAGTTGACTACACACACCTGCCTACCGTCAGTAATCAACGGCTCTTGCTGCCACACCTGCCTGTCATCATCTGCTCCCGCTTTTTGCGCCTGCCTATCATCATTATCACTCACAGTATATCTACCCCGGCTCTTCATCCACTCTTCACCTGATTGTTGCTTCAGTCGTACTGGTAAACTTTGTCAGACTAACTCACTATTATTGCTCCTAGTGTCTTTCCTTTGTGCTTGATGAACTTACCCTTTTGGTTTCCTACAGTTTCTCTCACCTCCGGTCAGCTGGCTTCAACTCTAGTCCTCCTCCCACAGCGTCCCATCTTCACCATCATCCCTCTCAGCTCCTCGCGTCCGTGTAACCTTTTCAGCTCATGCTCCCGGTCCTTCCTAGGTCTATCTCCCTCCTGGTTCCCGAGTTCCTGCTTGCATCTGGTCACAAGCTCTCCCCTACCCTCCAGTCCTTCGCCTCCCTGCTCCTGGTGTCCGCCTCCCCACTTCCAACCGCCATTCTCCTCAATAAATACCATTGCCCTGTGAGCCATGCGTTTGAGTCCGTCCTTACAAACCGTAACAGTTTATTATATTATATTCTGCCAGTTTCCGTATTTTGGATTTGGTCGGCTAATTTCCCTACATCCCCTACTGCCCTATCAAGTCTTCAACACCTTTTGCTACCAACTGCCCCTGTATTGCATTGTTATTGATGCAGCATCAAAATTGACCATCTCTGTAAGGGTTAGAAACCTTTTCCTCACAGTACCCTCTGAAACATACCTCACACAGAGAGCCAACTGTTCTGTTTTTCCATCCATAATTGCATACATTGTTGACTCCCTAACCTCACAATAGCTCCTGTTACCTCCAGTGAGCAACACTATTATTTAATTCTGACTTGTAGAGAGGTAGAGGTAGGTGCGGTTTGCTGGAAGAGTATACATTTACAAGAAAGGGTCAAACTCTTTCAGGAGTGCTATGCACTCCAAAAATTGCCTTTGTTGTTGCTTTCAAGCGATTCATTGTGACCTCTAAATGGGACACTCTGTTTCTGTAGAATCTACCTTTAGATTGGGTTCTATGCAGGAACAACCTGATCACATATACACAGTTACACATTCACAGCTGAAGGCTTCCCAGTACAACAACAGTCTGATCTGCTGCCAATGAGCAGCTCCACTGGAGCTTGCTTTTCTAACATTTAGGCCATCACCGCCTAACCCATCAGACATGACCAGTGTACAATGCCCATTTGGTAAGGCTGGTTAACCCATTAGTGTCATCAGGGTGGTCGAGCACTCACTGAAACTGGACTGATGCTGGCTCGCACCTGCTCCACCAGTGTTCTTGAGCAGGACACTACCAAATCCTGCAGTACAGGGATTGAGATACACACAGCACCTGGGTGCTGGGCTCTGCTTGTTGGTGCCAATTAGATGATTCTTTTGAAGACAACTGCTGTCGGCAACTCACCCACTTATCAGTGTTGGCAACTCAGTGGAATTTGACGTGGACAGCTTTCTGTGGTACACAACCAGACTGTGAGCAGAATACCTATACATCAGGATACTATACAATTGTGACTATGCTTACTGTATATCCAGACAGTTTGTGGCAAACCATGAGCTGAGACAGTCATGAGACTGCCATTGCTTTTTGGTCCTCCACTGCCAGGTCCTCCACTAATGTCTAAGATTGAGGCAGTGTCAGTCATTTTAATATTGCTGTTGTGCTATAATTGTGGCTAATGGTCTTAGATGTAAAATTAACTTTGAGAAAAGGATCCATGGACATCACTATTCTAGAACAAAAGAGTTCTGTAATGCAGCTCTATGACTTTTCCAACACAGTACTACCAGCCTAAAAGTACACAAAAACCTGCCTCTGGTCTGAAATTAGCAAAGGCTTTAACTTTCCTTTTGTGGCCAAAGGACTGATGATGTAATATTTGAAAACACACAGAGATCCTCCACCAGTGTGGACCAAATCCAGTGCAAACTAAGTCACTTGGCTGATGTAAGGTCAGACATAACCCCTTTAGCACATCACCTGCTCATCACTCTGTCACTCTCTCTGTCTGTCCAGTACCTTAACTAATCACTATGCCATTCCACTTTGTAAACATATTGAATAGTTTGCTATGTGATAAGTTTTCACATCATGTTGCATAAAAAGTCTAATGCAAGAGAAAGCAATAGGAATTTCTTTGCAAAGATTATTTTGTAGCTCAAGAGATCATTCAGTTTTGTACAAACACAAAATACAACTATTAACCTGAAAACGCTATAGAATTTAACACCTTTAAGTAAAATGATTGAATACTGGTGGTACAATACAGCAACCAAACTCTCAGCAGAGAGGCTGGTCTCATGCCATACCTTTGAGTAAATAGCTCCACTCAGGACTATACCGTTGCGAATCCAGATGATGGACACGGCAGGTTTGGCGTTGTCTGCATGACATGTGAGGTTGAGGTGGTCACCAGCCCGCAAACTCACCACCGGGGCCCCCACTATCACCGGGTCATCAGGAGGAACTGCGGAGGGACAGTTAAATGTTACATCCTGGTGTACTGCATTTTATCACTGTATTCACAAATTTCATAATCAACTAAAAGCATACATGTTGTAAAGCTAATACCAATATATTCATATAACAAGTACACACTTGAGGTGCACTGTTTGGCATATGAATGGATGTACACTTGCTATTTTGAGTACATAGTGCGTTCACATTGACGTGTTGTAGCAAAAACTAGTACCCGGATGTGGAACGCTGGACACTATTCACTCTCAACGGTCGCCATCTTTACAGGGCAGAAGCTACAGGACCACTAACATTTATTTTTTGTAAGATTATTTTTTTGGCCTTTTCATTGCCTTTGACGGACAGATTAAGTCAGAAATTATTGTACTAAGCAAACTGTAACCGTTGCTGTAATGGCCAAATAAAGCCTCGTGAAGCTTTGTGATCCATTTCCTGAGCCCAATAGATGGCGCTGTCTGTTCAACAAAGGGTTGAAAGCACACTGAATTGCCATTCCTTGAGCCTTTTTCTTTAAACCACAACCGCCTAGTGGGCTCAGAAAATAAAGAAAATGGTAATCAAAGCTTTATGAGGGTTCATTTTAGACATCACTTTTGCATCTTTGTCAGAGATATAAAAATATCTGGAATGCTGCAATGAGCAATAAGTTGTTCCAGTTTGAACTTATTTAGAAGCATTGAACAATTGAAAAAAATCTGTTAATACGCTTCAAATAAATAGCACACACGAGTGATTACTCAGAGGCAAAAGTCAAACAGAACTTTAATTTAATAAGCAGGAAAAATCTAATGACAGAGATCCTGATTACATTCTTGATGAATGGGTCTGATCAGCCTGAATTTCATTCAGACTTAAGTAAATTATTGATTGAGCTCTCAGCTCATTAGAAAGCAGATCTGGGGCAAGCCTTAATCAAAGGCAATATGCAAATTATACATTCTGAATGCTGAGAAGAAAGTTCAACACAGCTCTCATCATGCACTTTTCATACATGCTTTGACTGACTGGAGACAGTGTACTTTTTACTTCCAGCTCAAGATTTACTTGGTGGCCAACCTGTTATTTAAGAAAACAAAATGTGTTTGTAACTACCATATTGGCCCCAATGTTTATTTCCCTAGACATAAGTGTAAAAAAGTGAGGTTGTCTTATTTTCAGGTCTGGACGCCAACTAGCAAGCCACTTGATGCAACCCATGGCAATGTTTCTGTTATATATTTATGTAGTACATGTATACAGTATGTTATACATAAATTGACCAATCGGAATTAATTATTCCACCAAGTCATGTAATAATATATCTGATATTTATGTATGTGCATTTTCACATACAGTCATGTAAAAGACAGAAGCAGCCCTAGATAGCTGCTAACTGCCCCGTCTTATGCCTTATTCAGGCACCATTCGCTTGGAGGCCACATAGATTACCTGCCAGACTAAAACAAGGGTCAATGGTCACAGGTCCATGCTCTATGTGGAGTTGTGGATATTTTGTCAATGACTGCAAATAGAAAGCTTACGGGACAGACAGAAAGGGGTTAGTTCTTCGCCTTTGCTTTCTATCATGCAGTAGTGCTGGAGCACAGACAAAACAAACTGATTGTCAGCTCTACTTTTATATGTTTTTTAATGTCATACCAGATGTAAATGCACTCACATGCCAGTTTATTAAGTACACCAAATAAAAATGCAGTCTAAAACAAAGGTCCTGCAGTAAACACCCTATCTTCATGATGGTAGGGATAGGTGTTTCAAATATTTCTTAAACCCCTGTTACAACAATGAGGCTAAAATAAATCAACAAAAACACCTCTCTGTGTAATGCATTACAGTTCAACAGCAGTACAAACTACATCCTCCAAAATTGTCATTAAGTTAAATCAACACCTCTGGAAAACAGTTGAAACTTCATAATGGTTGGATTTATTACTGTTGTAATCGACTCCTTTAGTTTTTGATCGGGATACCTAATAAACTGACAACTAAGTGTATTTTGGTAGGTTATTGTAGAGACTATAAAGGCATTTTATTTTAGCAAATGTCCCAAAACGTCTTTTTGCTTTTTTCTAGCCCTAATCACGTATCATACTGTTACTATTGTAACAAAAGTCCCCCAGTGTTACCAAAGTAGTTTTTTAGTCTAAAGCATAATCTTTCCCTATTTTTAGATTAATTTGGAGGACTTTTCATTTTAATTCTGTCATGTTAGCCTGATAAAGGAATATTGTAAAAAGGTGATACTTTACAGATGCCGAGGATGAATCAATAAATTATTAGTCAGCTGAGATGATGCAAACATTTCGTGGACAAAGATCTGAGTTGGTTCTGCAGAAAAAAATGGAACCTTTTATACCCTTGAAGAACAGAAAAACAGTTCTGGGAATTCCCAAATTTGTGTTTGCTGCACTTTGGGAAAAGAATGTATAAATAATAGTAAAGATCTTTTTTTTCAAGCTCAAAAAAGAGCTTGAACCCCACTCCAGAATTTTTTGTCTGTCTATAAGATATGATATTATAGTTTGCTCATTGTCAAATACGCTGTCCTTCAAATTATTGACAACTGAGGAAGGATTGAAGTTGTTTTTACGAATGTCCATCCATCCATCCATCCATCCATCTTCATCCGCTTATCCGGAGTCGGGTCGCGGGGGCAGCAGCTCCAGTAAGGGACCCCAAACTTCCCTTTCCCGAGCCACATCAACCAGATCCAACTGGGGGATCCCGAGGCGTTCCCAGGCCAGGTTGGAGATATAATCTCTCCACCTAGTCCTGGGTCTTCCTCGAGGCCTCCTCCCAGCTGGACATGCCTGGAACACCTCCCTAGGGAGGCGCCCAGGAGGCATCCTTACCAGATGCCCAAACCACCTCAACTGGCTCCTTTCGACGCGAAGGAGCAGCGGCTCTACTCCGAGCTCCTCTCGGATGACTGAGCTTCTCACCCTATCTCTAAGGGAGACGCCAGCCACCCTCCTGAGGAAACTCATTTCGGCCGCTTCTACCCTGGATCTTGTTCTTTCGGTCATGACCCAGCCTTCATGACCATAGGTGAGGGTAGGAACGAAAATTGCCCGGTAGATCGAGAGCTTTGCCTTCTGGCTCAGCTCTCTTTTCGTCACAACGGTGCGATACACAGAATGTAATACCGCACCGGCTGCTCCGATTCTCCGACCAATCTCACGCTCCATGGTCCCCTCACTCGCGAACAAGACCCCAAGGTACTTAAACTCCTTCACTTGGGGTAAGGACTCACTCCCCACCTGAAGAAAGCACTCCATCGGTTTCCTGCTGAGAACCATGGCCTCAGATTTAGAGGTGCTGATCTTCATCCCAGCCGCTTCACACTCGGCGGCGAACCGATCCAGTGAGTGCTGAAGGTCACAGACCGATGATGCCATCAGGACCACATCATCTGCAAAAAGCAGCGACGAGATCCCAAGCCCACCGAACTGCAACCCCTCCCCGCCCCGACTACGCCTCGATATCCTGTCCATAAATATTACAAACAGGATTGGTGACAAAGCGCAGCCCTGGCGAAGGCCAACCCTCACCTGGAACGAGTCCGACTTACTGCCGAGAACCCGGACACAGCTCTCGCTTTGGTCATACAGAGATTGGATGGCCCTGAGAAGGGACCCCTCACCCCATACTCCCGCAGCACCTCCCACAATTTTCCCGGGGACCCGGTCATACGCCTTCTCCAGATCCACAAAACACATGTAGACTGGTTGGGCATACTCCCAGGACCCCTCCAAGATCCTTGCGAGAGTGAAGATCTGATCCGTTGTTCCACGGCCAGGACGGAATCCGCATTGTTCCTCTTCAATCCGAGGTTCGACTATCGGCCGAACCCTCCTTTCCAGCACCTTGGAGTAGACTTTACCAGGGAGGCTGAGAAGTGTGATACCCCTGTAATTGGCAAACACCCTCTGGTCCCCCTTTTTGAAGAGGGGAACCACCACCCCGGTCTGCCACTCCTTAGGCACCGTCCCAGACTTCCATGCAATGTTGAAGAGGCGTGTCAACCAAGACATCCCCTCCACACCCAGAGCCTTCAACATTTCTGGACGGATCTCATCAATCCCTGGGGCTTTGCCGCTGTGGAGTTGTTTGACTACCTCAGCGACTTCCACCAGGGAAATTGACGACAATCCCCCATCATCCTCCAGCTCTGCCTCTACCACAGAGGGCGTGTCAGCTGGATTTAGGAGTTCCTCAAAGTGCTCCTTCCACCGCTCTATTACCTCCCCAGTTGAGGTCAACAACGTCCCATCCTTACTGTAAACAGCTTGGATGGTTCCTCGCTTCCCCCTCCTGAGGTGGCGAACGGTTTTCCAGAAGCACCTTGGTGCCGACCGAAAGTCCTTCTCCATGTCTTCTCCGAACTTCTCCCACACCCGCTGCTTTGCCTCTGTCACGGCAGAGGCTGCAGCCCTTCGGGCCTGTCGGTACCCTGCAACTGCCTCCGGAGTCCTCCGGGATAACATATCCCGGAAAGACTCCTTCTTCAGTCGGACGGCTTCCCTGACCACCGGTGTCCACCAGGGTGTTCGTGGGTTACCGCCCCTTGAGGCACCTAAAACCCTAAGACCACAGCTCGCCGCCGCAGCTTTAGCAATGGAGACTTTGAACATTGTCCATTCAGGTTCAATGCCCCCAGCCTCCACAGGGATGCCCGAAAAGCTCCGCCGGAGGTGTGAGTTGAAAGTCCGTCGGACAGGGGCCTCTTCCAGACGTTCCCAGTTTACCCGCACTACCCGTTTGGGCTTACCAGGTCTGTCCAGAGTCCTCACCCATCCCCTGACTCAACTCACCACTAGATGGTGATCAGTTGACAGCTCTGCCCCTCTCTTCACCCGAGTGTCCAAAACATACGGCCTCAGATCAGATGAAACGATTATAAAATCGATCATTGACCTTTGGCCTAGGGTGCTCTGGTACCACGTACACTTATTAGCATCCCTATGTTCAAACATGGTGTTTGTTATGGACAATCCATGACTAGCACAGAAGTCCAACAACAAACAACCACTCTGGTTTAGATCAGGGAGGCCGTTCCTCCCAATCACGCCTCTCCAAGTATCTCCATCATTGCCCACGTGTGCATTGAAGTCCCCCAGCAGAACTATGGAGTCCCCTACTGGAGCCCCATACAGGACTCCATTCAGGGTCTCCAAGAAGGCCGAATACTCCGAACTCTTGTTTGGTGCATATGCACAAACAACAGTCAGAGTTTTCCCCCCCATCACCCGCAGGCATAGGGAGGCGACCCTCTCGTCCACCGGGGTAAACTCCAACACAGCGGCGCTCAGTGAGTATACCCACACCCGCCCGGCGCCTCACACCATGGGCAACTCCGGAGTAGGACAGAGTCCAACCCCTATCCAGGAGTACGGTTCCAGAACCGAGACTGTGCGTAAAGGTAAGCCCCACCAGATCTAACTGGTAGCGCTCCACCTCCCGCACAAGTTCCGGCTCCTTCCCCCACAGAGAGGTGACATTCCACGTCCCCAGAGCCAGCCTCTGCCGCCCGGGTCTGGTCCGTTGAAGCCCTTGACCTTCGCTGCCACCCATATAACAGCGCACCCGACCCCTTTGGATCCTCCCACAGGTGGTGGGCCCATGGGCTGGAGGGAGAAGTGCCACGTTGCTTCTTCGGGCTGTGCCCAACCGGGCTCCGTGGCAAACCCGGCCACCAGACGCTCGCTCACGAGCCCACCGTCTGGGCCTGGCTCCAGACGGGGGCCCCGGGCTTCCTCCGGGCAGGGTCCCTCTATCCCTTCCTTGCTTTTCCATTAGAGTCTTTGAACCATTCTTTGTCTGGCCCCTCCCCTGAGACCTCTTTGCCATGGGAGACCCTACCAGGAGCACAAAGCTACAGACAACACAGCCCTCAGGTTCATAGGGACACACAAACCTCTCCACCACGATAAGGTGATGGTTCCAGGAGAGGTTTACGAATGTGAAAGTAACTAATATAAAGCTCACCATCAGAGTTTTTAATTTTTGTCTTCTCTGATGTCCATAATTGTTCTTGAGCAGATCATTTTACCAATTACAGATTCAAAAACTCACACTGATTCCATACTGTATCTTCTCAGGTACAATACACACATTTAACTTCATCTATTAAGTGTGTTGCCTCACTCTTGGAGTAATGCCAGTAGCTTCATGTGCAGTTTTATTTCCCAAAACAGACCAATGATGACTGGTATTTAAATGTCAGGCTTATGTCAAAATGATTTGTCAACTTCACCTTCTAGTCGGACGAGAAGAAATCTAAACAATTGGAACCCCCCCACTTATTCAATAATTAATCATTTTAATGTATCCCAATTGCCAAATGCCTTAACTCCTCCCCCTATCGTCCACTACTCTCCCCATAGCATAACTCTCCCCCCTCCTCTAAGCAGACAACAGAAGATTAGTGGGTAAACTACAACTAATGAGGGAGGTTTGAGCCTAGGTGCTTGGATAATGAACTGATACCTTTGGAATATATCATGCTTTAAATAAGGCAGGGCTGAATCGATAATGGTAATCATGCAGTCCATGCATGCCTGCAGGCTGCTGTTCTTAAATGCCTTTTTTTGTGAATCAAGAAAGTGATCCAGAGCGACTCTGGCCTATGAGTAGCCTTTAATTTATGCTCAAATCACTGATTTATCTGCCTGATCTATTATAATTTCATTTCTTTTACCTCCAGCTCTACTACATAAATCTAATTGTCTCGCAATTCATGAATTTATATTGGCAACATGTTTCCATATCAGTGAAGTGAAGAGTTGGGACATACCCAGCACAGTGAGGCGGGCAGGTCTTGATCTGATAGCCGCTTGGATGGCCTGGCACTCAAAGAAAGCGTCATCTTGAATCTCTGTTCTTTGGATCAAGAGGTGATATTCTCCTTTACTGTGGTCTCCGACAATGTCATATCGTGGGTAACCTGAAATGTAAAGGGAGCACAATGTTTGGAGATGCTAAACTCATCTATTGTCCATCAATCACATTCTCACTTGCACAGGGATTCACAAACACACATCACGGGGTATCAAATCTGTTTCTGTCAGGGTCTTTTCATGCAGTACTATTAATTAATTAGCTTTAACTAGTGCAAATACGTGTAACAGTGAACAATGCTTTTTATTTATGGTTAACGAGAATTTAAGAGAAGAGTCTAGCTGCAGAGTTCCAGGCTCGCCCCCCGTGATTTACCAATGATCTACCGTGGTCCTCTCTGGGCATTTATTAAATGGATTCTTAGGGTATTGTTGAGACTAGGCCTGTCGTTCTGGCTTCCTGCCATCTCATATTCTGGTAAACTATTTTCCTTTCAAGAAGACCCTAACACTCTCAGACTCAAGTCCAATCAATTGATGGAGGGTTAGGGGTTGGAGACAAATGAAAAAAGAGGCAAGAAGGGAGGAGGAGAGGGAATGAGTATGAGTATGAGTATGTTTTGAGAGGGAGCAAGATGGAGATGTGGCAATGGGAGGCGAAGGATGTGGGGAGAAGAGATCCATTAAATCCAAATGCGCAAAGTAAATAACATTAAAACTTTTTGATTCTATCTTGTATCTAAAATACTACTACTACTACTGCCATTTACTCTATTGACCAACAATCAATGGCTAGGGCACCCTCCCCCTCCAACATTGGATCCAAACCAATGACAGGATATTTGAAAAATGACATGTCATTAGGTATAGTTTGCATAATTTGAAAAATTGGTTCATGTTGTACCCCCACATAAGGGAGATGATAAAAACGATCTCAACAACTATAGACCAATATCCGAACTTCCATGTCAAAGGCCTACAATATCTAAAAAAAGGACCAATTGAAGGGGTTTCTGCCCAATTTGTGTCTGTCCAAAGTTGGCCCATTTTTTTGGCCCACGATCTGGTCCGAATTTCATTCTGTCTCAACTTTGGCCTGCTGCACTTTGGTCAGAAGTTAATTGTGTCTCAGCATAACTCAAAGACTGGCTGCATTTCACTATCTGGCCACAGTTTAACATTGGTTAGATGGTGTAATAGAGGGACACTATTTAGCTTCTGTTAGCTCAGATCTTTATGATGACAAGAAAGAAGCAGAGGGCTGAGGAGAAGCTACTAGCTAACATGGATCATATAAGCCAATTACAAGAGAAAATTTAAAAATAGTTGGCAACACAAGTATTTTTGTACTGAAATTGAGTCTACAACAGTATGTCTTATCTGTAAAAGAGTGGCTGTTCTTAAAGGGTATAATCTCCGTCGTCATTATAATACACTGACTGGAAGCTGCTTCGATTTGAAATCTCTCTCTGCCGCAAAAAACTCTGACTGTATATTAAAGTGCTGTTTTAGTTGGAATTCACTTCACATTTCCAAAATTGTAAAATGGAATATTGTTCAAAATAGATCAGCAGTAAGATTGATATTGAGATACTTGAGATGAGGAGAAAAGGAAAATAGGGATACATCAGGAAATATTCTGCCTGCTGGTGTCTTTTGCTCGGTGAATCTAACAAGGATACATAGCATTTCTGCACACTAGTCACAAGGTGTGAAGTTTTCTTTTACAAAAATAAATGAATGATTTACAGTGGGTATGATGGTGACTGTGTATGTATGTATGTATGTATGTATGTCACAGGGGCATGTTCTGCTCTGAATTGTTGTAATGATTAATCAAAGCTATATTTATATATATATATATATATATATATATATATATATATATATATATATTATTCCTTAATGTGTTCAACTTCAAATATATGATATGTAAACATGCAAAACATTTCAATTTAAAAAGGTCCACGATTTGAACGTTTAGTTTCGGCCCACAGACCTCCACCCTGATTAATTTTTGGCTCTTGAAGGGAAAACATTTGGGCACCCATGGTCTAGAGCTTCCATTTTGAGCCCATGTCAGTCCGACTTTAAAGCAGTACTACAACTGCTGTTATCTTGAAAATAAAAAAAACACCTTTCCCATGTTTTGTAGTAAAAGGGTTGTTGAGGCAGTTTTCATGTCTGTCTTAGACTATGGTGATTTATAGACACGCATCATTTTCAAATCTTCAATCTCAAGACTCATTCTATTACTCCACCTTGAGATTTATATACAGTGGGTACGGAAAGTATTCAGACCCCTTTAAATTTTTCACTCTTTGTTTCATTGCAGCCTTTTTCCAAAAATCAAAAAAGTTCATTTTATTTCTCAGTAATGTACACTCAGCAACCCATCTTGACAGAAAAAAACAGAAATTTAGAAATTTTTGCATATTTATTAAAAAACAAAAACTGAAATATCACATGGTCATAAGTATTCAGACCCTTTGTTCAGTATTTAGTAGAAGCACCCTTTTGATCTAATACAGCCATGAGTCGTTTTGGGAAAGATGCAACAAGTTTCTCACATCTGGATTTGGGTATCCTCTGCCATTCCTCCTTGCAGATCCTCTCCAGTTCTGTCAGGTTGGATGGTAAACGTTGGTGGACAGTCATTTTCAGGTCTCTCCAGAGATGCTCAATTGGGTTTAAGTCAGGGCTCTGGCTGGGCCATTCAAGAACAGCCACAGAGTTGTTGTGAAGCCACTCCTTCGTTATTTTAGCGGTGTGCTTAGGGTCATTGTCTTGTTGGAAGGTAAACCTTCGGCCCAGTCTGAGGTCCAGAGCACTCTGAAAAGGTTTTCGTCCAGGATATCCCTGTACTTGGCCGCATTCATCTTTCCCTCGATTGCAACCAGTCGTCCTGTCCCTGCAGCTGAAAAACACCCCCACAGCATGATGCTGCCACCACCATGCTTCACTGTTGAGACTGTATTGGACAGGTGATGAGCAGTGCTTGGTTTTCTCCACACATACCGCTTAGAATTAAGGCCAAAAAGTTCTATCTTGGTCTCATCAGACCAGAGGATTTTATTTATCACCATCTTGGAGTCCTTCAGGTGTTTTTTAGCAAACTCCATGCGGGCTTTCATGTGTCTTGCACTGAGGAGAGGCTTCCTTCGGGCCACTCTGCCATAAAGCCCCGACTGGTGGATTGCTGCAGTGATGGTTGACTTACTACAACTTTCTCCCATCTCCCGACTGCATCTCTGGAGCTTAGCCACAGTGACCATTGGGTTCTTCTTTGCCTCTCTCACCAAGGCTCTTCTCCCCGATAGCTCAGTTTGGCCGGACGGCCAGCTCTAGGAAGGGTTCTGGTCGTCCCAAACGTCTTCCATTTGAGGATTATGGAGGCCACTGTGCTCTTAGGAACCTTAAGTGCAGCAGAAATTTTTTTGTAACCTTGACCAGATCTGTGCCTTGCCACAATTCTGTCTCTGAGCTCTTCAGGCAGTTCCTTTGACCTCATGATTGTCATTTGCTCTGACATGCACTGTGAGCTGTAAGGTCTTATATAGACAGGTGTGTGGCTTTCCTAATCAAGTCCAATCAGTATAATCAAACACAGCTGGACTCCAATGAAGGTGTAGAACCATCTCAAGGATGATCAGAAGAAATAGACAGCACCTGAGTTACATATGAGGGTCACGGCAAAGGGTCTGAATACTTATGACCATGTGATATTTCAGTTTTTGTTTTTTAATAAATATGCAAAAATTTCTAAATTTCTGTTTTTTTCTGTCAAGATGGGTTGCTGAGTGTACATTACTGAGAAATAAAATGAACTTTTTTGATTTTTGGAAAAAGGCTGCAATGAAACAAAGAGTGAAAAATTTAAAGGGGTCTGAATACTTTCCGTACCCACTGTATATATTATTTAAATATTCATTGTATTTATTTGACAGGCCACGCAAACAAGGCCTTGCCCTTTATTAGACAGAAAGTGTTCCATACCATTGGCACTGCTTGAAATGCGCTATCCTTAGTATAAAGGATCTTTCATACACATATATGTGTTATGTATGTGTATCAAAGATCCTTAATACTACTCCTTTATACTACACATGAACCAAAACCATGAGCTCCTGTCCTCGCTATCTACCTCTGCCAAGCTTAGCAGATAGTGATGTTTGGTCAGGCACCAGTGGGTCCCTGGAGTCCCGGTCATTATGTGTGTTCAGTGACACCAGGGAAAGGCTCTGGGGTGAGATAGAAAAGATGTAATGGCAGAGAATTGTCCTCCGAGGCCTAATTAGGGTAACACTGCCTACGACAAAATAGGAGCAGAGAAAGGAGGCCAAGGCAGACAGTGTCTTTTGGGGAATGCATCCTGTTAACATGTTAAATATGTCTGCATCACAGCCCACACCTAGAAATTATTTTTTTTTAAATACCAGCTTTGAGAAATATTTGATTGATGAGAAAATGTGTCTTCACTTCTACTGTCAAAGACATGCAAATAAAGTGTGCTGTTATTGACCTAACCCTGCACCTAAACAAACCTACTTGACTCAGAAAGCTGATTGGATTATTTCCTCAGGCAGGTCAAGGCTTCAAAACAGCCTAGGGAAAGATGAACAACACGGCTTCCGTTAGGGCACAACGGACCATAGAGGGGATTGCTTCTCTGCCAGACCACGGAATAGTGGTGTCATTGTTCTGAGTTAGTGCTGAACATTCTTGGGTGCATGACAGACTGGTGCCCCCTTGAAGGTGCTGTGGCTATAGATGATATCGCCAGGAACAACTTGTCCCTCTCCCAGAGTTCAGTCCAGACTGCAGTTTTTTTTACCTTACCTGATATCTGTGATTACATTAACACTGTGATAAACAAGATAAATCATTTTAATACACTTGAACTGTTATCCACTTTAGTTTAATGTTTTGTACATTATGGATTCAAGTTTCCACAGTTCTTTGCAAAAAGAGGGCTGAGTGGACTAACTGTGCTTCCGCCTGTGCTCTTTACCCTGTCCGAGTTTTTTTAAGGGATGTTGCAATGTTCCCAGATCTCAGCAATTAATCTGGTATGTACAATATTATTATTAACAATAATAACTGAGGTCAAAGCTATGGATAAAAGACGTCAGTAACAAAATGTATTTGTGTTACCTTAAAGGTGCAGTTAGCGATAACATTGCTACCTTTAACATATTGCTATGATTTCCACATAATTAATTATACACTG
This sequence comes from Etheostoma perlongum, assembly GCA_026937815.1. NCBI lineage: Eukaryota > Metazoa > Chordata > Actinopteri > Perciformes > Percidae > Etheostoma > Etheostoma perlongum. The sequence continues at coordinate 19,349,130 of CM049383.1, read as the reverse complement.
GAGAGTTTAATTTTACACAGTGAAACAAAAAATTGGAATTCCATTTGTACTCTGTATCCAGGGTTGGGGAGTAACGGAACACAAGTAACAATATTGCATATTTAAAATACAAAATATGAGTAACTGTGTTATGTAACAGTTTAAATTGGTGGATTTCTTAATACTGTCTTTAAAAATGTAGTAAGCTATGTTATTCCAATACACTTTTTGACAAATCAGCAAATATCGCCTCACGGTCACCTAGCTCTCCATTGTCTGTGTGCTGAAAGAAAATATGGTGTTCTAAACAGCCCTGACTCTGTAATTGGAAACAAACAGAAAGGTGCGCAAGAGCCACAAAACACTAACTAGCCAATCAGCAGAGGTTACGCAGTTGTTCACTTGTGTAAGTGAGTGATGGGGCAAGGCAGAATGTGATGTTAGGCGTTATCAAACAGAAGAGCTGAAAGACAAAAAAGGGCTGAATAATGCAAATTGAAAAATAGGTTGTTGTCTGTTTTCAATAAGTCAGTTTAACCCTGTCCACCCTTGTTTGTCAGTCAGCAGGATAACAGAAAAACTGCTGGCCTGATTTTAATGAAACTTAGTGGAAGGGTGTAGCATGGATCCATTACATTTCAGAGCGAATTGGAATCACGGGGAGGATACACAAACTATTGCTGACTTTTGTAAACATAGTGAGATAGGCAATGGCCTTGGCTGCGCTCCCAACTAGTTTTCTTTGCTCTAACATTTTTATTTATATTAACCATAAAAATGGTGGCACCTGCCACACAACAATGGCAGAGGAGATGCACAGCCAGGAAAATGTGTTTTTGGAGAGGAAATATCAGATCCAGACAGTATTCCAAAAGTAACTTGATAAATCTAATGGTCTACGTTACAAATTACGTTTTATTACTAAAAATTATGTTTTTAGTAATCTGTAATGGAATATCCCAACATTGTACATATTGGCCAATACCCTAAGTTTCATGTATGCCAATTGTTATCAGAGGAGGAGAAGTTTGGGTATATTCCTGGAAATGTTTACTTTGATAGGTGATGAGGAGTAACTGAGCAATGAATGACCTACTTGTTTTGGTCCCTTCTTCTGGTGATTTTCTATGATGATGTGATTTTATATTAACGGCATTTTATAACACTGGCTTGTTTGATGTATAGGAATCCTTTATTGCATTTGTATCAGCCAATCAGATCAAAAAACGAGATATTACCTGACAGATCCCTGTTAACACCCAGGGCCATGCCATCACGCAGCCAGAGCACCATGCCATGGTAGCCGGGGATGGAGCAGGGCAGGGTGACTGGCTGGCCTGCCACCACCACCAAGTCTGTCGGTTGTTGGGTGAACACAGCAGAGCTCCCTGGAAAGGCAAAAACTGATTAGTCTAACTTGTAATAAACACAATAAAGCACAAACTGTAAATGAGCAAGCTAATGGTGAACTCAAATTCTAGTTAGCAAAAATACAATTCAAACTTACTCTTGACAAAAATGACAAAAAAAACAATGTCCCTTTAGCATGGCCAGCTATACAATTATAAAGAAATAGTTTCAAACAAGTACATACAGATGAATATAAGATAATAAATGTATTGTCTGTCATTTGTGGTAAAAATGTATCAAATACATGAGCCTATAAGAACATAAAGGATACTGTCATGGTTGAAGTCCATGTTGCAGGTTTAATTTTGCAACGAATTTGTGCAATTTGCTTGTTGGTAGTAAATATTTGAACTGTTATCCATTGTATTTGATGGTGTTGGATATCGCAAAATTGAATATATTACGAAAATTAGGCACAATTTTACAGTGTTTCATTTTCCCCCCACAATGCATTGCATGACGTCATATTGGGGAAATAACAGAGCAGCCTGCATTGTATTTACCACTGGTCTGGCCTAATGTGGCTTCTGGTCTTTTAATATTAACGGTCTATGGTCTCGACCGAGTCGAGATGTATTATATTTATAATGATATTGGAGGGAAAGTGAAACACAGCTTAGACGGGGATGTTGTTTGACTTTTCACAAGTTTAGACTGCTAACCTAGCTAACGCTACGCCGCCGGACGTTAGCACAGCAGCGTTAGCCTAGCCTGCTAGGTAAATATTACGACTGCCTTTGGTGTTGCCTATATATGCGTCCATGTTGTCAACATCATACATGTGGCATTAGTGCACCTTTTGTACCATAATTGTATTGAATGAAATAGTAAGCTTCGCTCCTACGAGATGGGGGGTTGTTACGTTACACACAAAGCTAACTGGCTATAGTTAGCCTGTAGGGATGCTAGCGGATATAGCTAACGTTGCGTAGCCAGCCAGCAACTTCGGCAGTAGAGTTTCGGTAAGCTAACACGACAGCGTTGTCGCCCACAATCAACCTGCAGTGATGTTTCAAATATAAACAATTACAATACTGGTGTGTGCTGGTTGGGAGGACCATAATCCTGTCTGAAATGTCACAAACGGATTTAGGCATCTTCAGATCAGCTGATCGCAGGGCTCGCTTCCTGACCGGAGGATCGCTTCCCGACCGGAGGCTCGCTCCCCTACAGCACCCGCTCTCCACCGCAGCTTCGCCACCACACACACAAGCACCGGCCAAACAGCGACACGTATTCACCGGAGGAAGAGGTAAACACTTAGAAATAACACTCGGGGATGCCTTCTATTACTATATCTAGATAAGTGTACCAGTACTTATCTGAACTAACGTCATGATCACTGTCACTAGATCGAAAGAAAACGTTGACGTTCACTCGGTGCTATTCACTGACAGTAAAAAGTAAAGTCATTGTATGCACTGCTGCGTTGCTAAATAAAGGAGATAAATGAAGGAGACTTCCCCACAATCTTGACAATTCCTCATTTACCCTCTCACATCTGGCAGGTTCGTAATTATTCGGCTGCTGGCATTTCCTCCTCTTCCACATCCCAGTCAGTCACCGTAGTTCTAGTGCCAGGCTGAGACTTCACTCCCCAGTATGACGTCATCGCCGAATTGACTTCATAAACCCGCGAACACCAAAAATGACCAAAAACTAACTTTTACCACTATTTTGAGACATTTTTTAAAATTATATACATATCTTGAGTGTTTTTTTGTACCCAATAATCAACAGTGGTGGTTAACCTGCAACATGGGCTTTAAGCTTGATGCCTCTCTTGTCTGTTTTCCCTCTCCCTTGTGTTTTTTTTTTCCCTTCTTTCTGTCCTGTGCTGATTGGGTGTGGCGCTCCTGGCTCTCTCTCCCTCCTCGTCAGGACAACTGTGGCTGCCTACACACCTGAAGCAGATCCAGCAATCTCCGCTCATGTCTAAAACCCCAGCTTTCTGTTCACCCACAGTGGTAACATTCGCTACAGTCAACTTCCTCTAGTATCTCAGATTTAAGCTTTATTGACTTGTGTGTTTCAGATCCCTGCTTCAGTCCTGGAAGCCCAGTCTGTCTGAGTGAGCCTAATCGTTGTGTTTTGGACCTGCCTCCCACCTGTCAGCCCCAGAAGATTTCTTAGCACCATCTTTCCGTTGTATTCAATAAACCGCTGTTCCTGTTTCCCAACCTTTCCTCCGTGTCTGCTCCTGAATCTACTGCCAGCCTAACAGGATACATATAGAAACAGTATAAAGACATAGACAATACAAACCGTACACAAATACTTAAAAATGAGGAATTAAGGGATTATAGTATAGGAGTTTAGTAGTTGCGGGGAGTCAAGCAGAGATGCCAAAAGTATTTACTTCCCGTACTTAAGTAGAAGTACAAATAATTATGTAAAAAAATACTCTGGTAAAAGTAGTAAGTACTGATTTAACGTCTTTACTAAAGTAGAAGTAAGTAAGTGAGTACAAAGTAGAGGCTTGGAAATTTACTTAAAGTATAAAAGTAAAAGTAGCCTTATGAATGACAAAGCTACCTGGACCAGACACATGCTACTAGAGAGCACGCTGAGAAACTACAGTGGACATGGAAAAAAGACTCTTTATTCTTTATATGCCATTGCCTACATTTTAAATGACTGTCTGCCAATAGGCCTAAAACATATAGCTTATTTATTGTGACAGAGACTGGGACTCCAGGTTAATAAGATTCTGACCGAGTAGCAAGATATAAATTGAAGTGTGATTTTGTGAGAATTCCGTGTATATTACCATCCAATTAGATTCAATTTGGTATTGATGACGCAAAAATAATAACTAACTCCAGTGAAATTATTTTGAACTTAGTGAGGACTAGATTAGGACTGTATTTAAGGCTGATTCTGGTTTACAACTTTGCCCCAGGTGTGTCTGTTAAAACACGGAGACAACTTCTCTCTGTTGATGCTTTTTACAATCAAGCATCAGAATAAACATGGGCGTGGGTAGCTCTTCCATTTTGTTTGTGTGGTAATAAAATAAATAAATAACATTGTAAAGGCTACCATACACAATGCACACTATATATTCTAGTAAATAATAACAATAAACCCACTATTAATTACATTATCTTAATGAGCAAGGACGTTCAACAATCGCCATTATATTGAATCAACAGCCAGGTGTAACCTCAAAGTCGCACACAATCTCAACTGATTATCCTCCAGACAGCCTGTCTCTTTTTTTCTCTCACTTTTTTCTCTGTGTCCCGTACGCGCCCGCTCGCGGTGTGAGTCCGCGCTATTCTCCACTATTCACAATCACACCTGATAGACGACCTATTATACAAAACTAAAGTAACGAGCCAGTTTTGTAAAATGTAAGGAGTAAAAAGTACCGATATTCGGGTAAAATGTAAGGAGTTATATATTATATCACGATAGAGTCATTTAAAGCACAATGGCAAACAAGAACCAAAACCCAACACGGCGATATGAATGCCATTGCAGAAACATTACTGGAGAAACAGAAACTCTACCTGGAATCACATTTTTCTCAGATTCTGTCTCAGATTCAACAGATGGTTCTACAACGACAAAAGGCTAACTGCTATCCATGCCCAGCTAGCGTCTCTGACAGCAAGCTTTGGCTCTATCAGATCTGATGTGGACAATCTAAAAACTACTGTGGAAAGCAACTCAATTATTCTTGACAGCCATGGCCACGCTTTGATAGGTCAAACACAGGACTTTCACCCGGGAGAGCGAGGTTTGTCCCCCGCGTGGCACCTTTCCTAAAGTCTCTTTCTTCTTTAACCGCCCCGTTATTCCCGCATGTCATGGAAGCGTAAACCCACCCACGACCTTTTCCTTAACAGCGTCAAAAGAGACGCCAATAGTCCCGACTGAGCGCGTTTAAATAAGACACAAAAGGAGACTTTTAGCGTCAATAACAAAGACAAAGGCACCTGACCAAGTGTCCGCATTTCATGAGATGGGAGTGAGAATGTGTTGTACAACCACATGACTTGATTTTTGGAAACAATGTGGTTTGGGTTTAAGCAACAAACGTGTTCTACTGTGTTGAAATCCAAGGTTTCTGTGATCCATCCAGCCTCCCTGACCACGTCCCCACACTGACTCAGGCTGTTTCTCAATCTCAGGAATGCAAAGAAGGTTCTTGGTGGTTGTTATTATAAGAATGAACTTGCAAGTTCACAAGCACAGAAACCTCTTTTAACAGTTTGAGATGATGTGTTCTTGCTGTTATTGCACCCCCAGCACACAAGCTGCCTGCAGTGCTCCACAATAACAGCTAGAAATAAAAACCACAATATAACCACTTTATAATTAAATTAGCTCCAGACACGAAAACCTCATAACATTCCCACTATTGCAATAAAAATAAACATTGTTATGCTATCCCTACCAATATTAGTGCATTGGTTTTAGTCAGTTTCAATGAATGGATATGCACTGGCTGGTCAGAAAAAAATACACTAAACAATAAGTATGAACTAACTACTAATTAATGTGTATATATACACATGTCATAATTTATTTATAAGTCTCTCAAAGAGACGGGTATCTCTCTGCCCTGGCAGACACTGCTCTCTCCCTCGCCTCTGCCTACTGCTCTGTGGCCTGTGTGTGTGTGTGTGTGTGTGTGTGTTCTGAAATGGACTAGCATTGTTTTATGGGTATTCAGTGTTTAGATGGTGCTGACATTTATAATGCATGTCTAATATTTTTCTAATAATTCCTCTTGTGTTGTTCTTTCACAAAACTGTAAAAAATGGGATACATCAAACTATTCATAGGGACATGAGATGGTCCCCAGTATATTCTTTATCTTGTTTTTTAAGAATTTGTTTTGGCTTTTCCACCTTTATTTTGACAGGACAGCTAGGTGAGAAAGGGCAGAGAAGGGGGGAAAACATGCAGGAAATCATCACAGGTCAGATTCAAACCCTGGACCTCCGCGTCGAGGCACAAACCTCCAAGTACATGTGCCCCTGCTCTACCCACTGATCCAAACAGGCCACTTTATCCTGTTTATTGGCTATAACAAATTGAGAACCTTTGGTTTACAGGATCCCAAGTCCATATAATGCTCCAAATCTTTTATAAGAATACCTGCAGCTCTGCCACTAAAATGAAAGCCAGACTTCTGTAATACTAATGGAGGGTTCAGCAAGAGTTGTGCCCTTATCCAACTCCTAGCTGCATTTGTCATCAGTGCTGCAAATAGAAGTCAAATGATACAATTAATATATTAAGTAATTAAGTACGTAATATTCCATGCCAGCTTTATATGCCCCTCATCCAGTTCCTGCTGATCCTTTTCACCTTTTTAGCAGTGCTCAGACTCTTGTGCCAATATTTTACACTGGCAGTTATAAAAGCCTCAGCTTTTGAGCTTTTCGATCATAAGCATATCATTGAATTGACCATCACAACTGTGCTCTATAGCCACAACATCTCCATAACAAAAAGCATGGCAGAAGTACCTTCATTGAAGGTGGAGATGGCCATACTTGCTGCTGCCTCAAGTTTACTTCTCCCCACAATGTTTTTGGACAGATATATAACAGAATTGAGGCACTCATTTGCATTTTGAGTGCAGTCCCCTCAGTTAGCTAGTGATGAAGCTAACTAACCAGGCTCCCATCAGCACTGGCTCATAACAACACAACAGAACAAAACTAAGTATGATTAAGTTAAAAGATCAATATTTAAAACGGAGATTGGAGAAAGCAAACAAAGTAGACTAACTCTCAGGGGTGTGATGAATCCCATTAATTGATTATTCTACACGCTCCTATACAGGAATGTAGGTGGCGGTATGAACCTTAAACTTGGTTTGCGAAGAAGACGTTGCTTTTTCCCACATTAGAAAAGACGGCTAGAGTCCATCCGGAGTTTAAAGGTTAATATTATGAATTTATTACCGGTATTTAGTCAGGGCTTTTACTGCATAGAGAAAGTTTTGGCGCCCCCTTAAATAATAATAATAATAATAATCTTTATTTGTAGAGCACTTTTCAAAAACAAGTTACAAAGTGCTTTAACAAGTGTAAAGACAATAATATCCAAGAGACAATAATACAAAAAGACAAAAGCATGAAAACATTGAAAGACTGAAATACAGCTAAAAAAATTTGTAAAATACAATAAAAATAAAAGGGATAAAGTAAAATCAAATAAGATTGGGAAAGGCTCTCCTATAAAAGTATGTTTTAAGAAGCGACTTAAAAGAGTTCACTGACTCAGCTGACCTGATTTCCTCGGGCAGGCTGTTCCAGAGCCTCGGGGCCCTGACAGCAAACGCTCTGTCCCCTTTAGTTTTCAGTCGAGACTCTGGAACAGATAGCAGACCTCTGCCCGAGGATCTCAAGGTGCGTGCTGGTGTATATGGGACTAAAAGGTCAGAAATATAACAAGGCGAGAGGCCATGAAGAGCTTTAAAAGTGATCAATAGAATTTTAAAGTCATTTCTAAAACATACTGGGAGCCAGTGTAATGATGCTAAAATAGGAGTGATGTGGTCATATTTCTTTGTTCTGGTTAAGAGCAGGGCAGCTGAGTTCTGGACAGTCTGGAGTCGATCAATAGATTTTTGAGTTAAACAGGTGAAAAGGCTGTTGCAATAATCCAGGCGTGATGAGATGAAGGCGTGTAAAATGGTCTCGGTATCTTTAAAAGTTAACATAGATCGAATTTTAGCTATATTTCTAAGTTGATAAAAACATGATTGAACAAGCTTTGTGATGTGCTGCTCGAAATTTAAATTGCTATCAAACCAAACACCAAGGTTCTTTGCCACAGGCTTAATGTGATTTACTAGCGACCCAACAGATGGCAGCATTTGCTCTGCCATCTGCTGAGACCCGATGACCAGGATTTCTGTTTTGTCATAGTTCAGCTGGAGGAAATTATTTGACATCCATTTTTTAACTTCACAAAGGCAGTTGTTAAGTGAACTCAACATTCCAGGGTCTGTGGATCTGACAGGCAAGTATATTTGTGTGTCATCAGCATAAATATGAAAAGAAATGCCATGTTTATGGATAATATGTCCAAGGGGAAGCAGATACAAGGAAAACAAAATGGGTCCTAAGACCGACCCCTGAGGCACACCATATTTAACTGAACAGAACGAGGAGACATAGTTATTTACAGACACGCAAAACTTCCTATTTGACAGGTATGATGAAAACCATTCTAGGGCAGTACCAGAGATCCCCACCCAGTGCCTCAGTCTGTCTAACATGATATTGTGATCAATTGTGTCAAAAGCAGCACTAAGGTCCAGGAGTATAAGGACTGAGCACATGCCTTCATCAGCAGACATTAAAAGGTCATTGGTGACTTTAAGCAGGGCAGTCTCAGTGCTGTGGTACTTCCTAAAACCAGACTGAAACTTTTCAAATATTTTGTTATTTTCCAGTAAAGTGAGCAGCTGTTTGGACACAGTTCTTTCTAGAATCTTTGCAACAAAAGGCAGTTTTGAAATTGGTCTAAAATTATGTAGGAGGGAGGGATCTAAACCAGGTTTCTTTAAAAGTGGGTTCACGCAAGCCGTTTTAAAATAATCAGGGACACAACCAGTAGATAGGGAGCTGTTAAAAATAGAGATCAAATAGGGCCCAACAGAGGTTAAAGAGGTTTTAGCGTTTATACAGCCACTACTGTATAAACACATGCAGCGGATTCTGATTTGACTAGAGTTGAACGCTCCGCTGTATGGCGCTGATGGTATCTCCGTATCTCAGACTGGACCGGACTCTCGAGGTGACCATGCTGCTCTGGGGATTGGCGGCGCAGCAAGAAACCACTGACGGACGCAGAGCTCTCCGTCTGCTGTCTGTCTGCGCGGCGGGCTACGCTGCCTTCGATCAGTATTTCATTGAGACAGTTTCATCAATTGAAAAAATAAGTTTGTACTTTTTAAATCAATCCAAGGGGCAGGATAAAAACTTGTCTTTCAATTTCCTTCTTCTGCATGCAATAGGATAGCGCTACTCTGCCGTCCTTATGTTAAGCCCGCCCACCGACTCTATACATGATGTGATTGGCCTCACCAGAATTCGTTTTTTCCAGCTTGCAAGCTAACAGAGAGTTGCTAGACTGAACCAAATATACAGTAACATTTAAGTTTCCTTCTTTTGTCTTGCATGCAGAAGGTCACAAAGAGGTGAACAGCATCTTATTACAACTTGTGGTGTCTTTTGTTTTGTTATAGAGCAAATTTTTGTTTTTTTGTTTGTTGAAAGATTACATTGTGTGCTGCCCCCGCACCCTTATAGCCTTGAGGATGGGACTGTGGGCAGATTGTCTATCACAGTTGTTATACAAAGTTGCCAAAAATATTTGCAGTACAATTAGTATAAGTATTCTGCACCTATTTCTGCATGTGGACCCCCCCCACCCCCGGGTCAGCTACCACCGCAAATAGAATCTAATTCAGTGATGCTTCCATGTTATTATGGCTGTAAAATGAGAATCACAGCCAGAGGAAATAAATAAAACAAGCCAGTTGTGAAATAATGTAGAATAGATAATTGGATTATTACTGTCAATTTAAATGGTACACAAACAGCCCATAGTGCTGTGAAGTGTTTGTGGAGGAATCTGATCCTATGCAGCCTTGGCTGCTAAACTGAAACAACTGTGAAAGGGAATAAAAGCTGTCCTTCTAATCTTCTATACAAATACAATGTGTTACAAACACAAAGCACTGTGTACTGAGCTGCCCTGGGTCTCTCTGTGAAAAAGGAAATTGTTTGGTACTGTATTTTGCAGACAGGCCTTGAAAGATAACAGTTTAGAAAAAAGACACAATGTGTTTATTTTTCCTTCTATTCAGGTCTCTTGAGTTTCTTGGGGGGCACATAGCACCAACCTAAACATTAAGTTGACTTCCTAACTTCCCTAGATGAAAGCAGCCAGTTTTGCACTCCACTGCAACATAATTATAATGCAGCATATAAAGCCAGAGATTTACTGTGAATACAGAGTGTGTAGTAAGTACTCATTATTCTGTCACAACAGAACGGTTCCCATCGGAGAGCAGCAGTAGCGGAAGATTGTGGGCTCAGGAGGACGACCAGTCAGAAGGTCAGTGGTTGGATTCAGTCTCTGGACTTGAACTGTAAACAGTAGGGTTGTCCTTTAGGGAGACCAGTGGCAGTTATTTTCAGTTACAATACATTCAAACATGGACACATTTACACATCAGGAAAAATATCAAAGGAAACACACTTGTATGCAAGGACATTCACCTCCTGGCATCCCTGTCCTGACACAGAGGGGACAGGTTCCCCCCAGTCCCTGTCCTGACACAAAGAGGACAGGCTCCCCCTGTCCCTGTCCTGACACAGAGGGGACGGGAGAGGAGAAAGGTTATCCCTGTCCTGACATAGAGAGGACAGGTTGGGCAGGAAGGACATCCTGTAGCGGTCCTTTTTCAGTCTGTTACTGTGTGTGCTCGGCTGTATGACCAGGAGGTCCAAAACAGGACTGCGTCCTTTTCTCTAACAGCTCTAGGGTGGCGTTCAGAACAGTCAGTCTGGGTCGCTGGCCAAGTTTCTCCCCCCTTTTATAGTCTCCCCTGAGACGTGAACTCTGCTCCCTCGATTGTCTGATTTAGCCCATTCCAATTTGTTTTTACTACCAGAATAATGAGAAGCACAAAAAATCAATTTCATCATCAATTATGATTTGGTAAATGGACGTTAATGCCACGTCACACATTCTCCTGTCTGCTCACATACTAACTTCTTCCTGCTCTGCAGTAACTTCATCATATGACCTCCTCCACATCCCTGCACACCTGTTCCCACTCAGGAGTGTCCAACAGGGCCAGTAGATCAGAATGTTACTGGCCCCTACTATCTACATGCATGAATAAACGTATTGGTTGTTATTGTAACCCTGGTTGCTGGAGTAGACTACTGTGGCACTGTGTCACTATCCAACACAGGAACATGGCGGTGATCCAGGGCCTTCCCCCGGCCAAAGCACAGTGGCCTGTCGCCCCAGGCCAAATCACAGTGGCCTGTCGCCCCAGGCCAAATCCCAGTGGCCTGTCGGCCCAGGCCAAAGCACAGTGGCCTGTCGGCCCAGGCCAGAGCACAGGGGCCCGTTTCCCCGGCAGTCACCAAGTCCTGCACACCAGCCTCCCGCGGCGCGAACATATCGCATGCAGCCCAGGCAATGGTTGCATCTGTGGCCGAAAAACCTTTTGATAAAGAAGCAGAAAGCGCACGCCGCTAACTTTCATTTAATTTAGTAGCCCAGTAAACAAAAATAACATAGCATTTACTAACAATGTGTAACATACCTATTTGTTAGTGGCAGTGCATTTCTACCTTATAGGATGATCCGATACGTATCTAAATACATGAGCTACGGTTCAGGGATGATGCATTTTATTATTGAAGGATTTAGTTAAATTCAATGTTAAAACAATTCCATGACATACGATTCAATCTGATAGATACAGTTAATGTAAATTTAATGTAAACACATTCATTTCCCATTATAAATTGAAATAGGCCAATTCTATAAAAAATAAGAATTGTCTACCTTGAAATAAATCTATATATTATAAAAGGGACCACATTTGCTTTGCCTAAGTTTTTATATTTATTTATAAATCTTCCAATTATTTCACCACAACACTTTTTTTTTAAAAGATACAAAGTCTCAGCTCTTCCTTTATTTGGAATAACAAATCCCCACATGCCCGGTTGCCAGTTTTTGTGGCCTGTAGCTTCCCAATTTTTATTCATATTTATTACTTATATTTTTTGTCATCTCAGCTTACACAGATTAAATCATAGTTTTTACATTTTTAAAATTGAAATCACAGCTCTTTGCAAGAACCTGAGCCATCAAAAATGGATGTCATAATAAACAATTGGGAGTCTACTCAGGAATACATTAGTTAACACCTGACATTAAACCTAGCAGACGGCCCATTTGTTCTGCATACCCAAACAATAACACTGATTGGCTGATCCCTGCCACCCAGAACATAATAACCATGTCCTTAATCATGCATAAGCTGAGGCTTTTGTCTCCTGTGCGCACATACATAAACACACAGCCATCTGTATCAATTGGATTGGATTGACAGCAAAGCTTCAGTCAACCGATTCGAAACGTTAGAACCAGGCAATCGGGTACATTTTGGTCCATTTAGACAAATACAGGGGTCTGTGTATTGATGTAGTCGTATCTGTGATAAACTGGAACATCTTTACACCCCTACTATTTTTACTCAGTGTGTGTGTGTGTGAAGTAAAAGATATACCACAGTGTAGAAATACTCCTTTACAAGTAAAAGTCCTGCATTTAAAATCTTATTTAAACGTATAATATGCAGTGTCTCCTAAAAACAACATATATACTAATCTAAAAGTAATCCCTCTCAATCATCACCTCTGACCCACTACAAGTGTTTGGTGGTGTCTGTATCTGCTGAGACACTGCCCTCTACCTGCATTTTCTCTTTTTTCTTATTTCTGAGTGGAGGACGTTTATGGGTGTCAGCAAAGACCCTTTGGGCTACATGTGGCTACAGGGTGTGCAGCCCGTTACCTTTACCAAGTTGTCAAATACTGCCGCTTTTTTCCAGCCCCTCATAGTCTCATTCTGAGGCACAGGGCGCCCTTTCACGTCTGTCTGGCAGAGCTGATAGGATCAAAATTGTGCTTTGGCTGCATTTTTACAAAATTAGGCAATGCCGCATGGTTGTGCGGAGTTTGTGTGTGTGTGTGTGTGTGTGTGTATTAGAATGTAACCACCGTGAAACAATCAGAAAATAAGGTTTTATTTATTTGATTCACTGCTTTCTTCTTGATAATGGTGCTACCTCTCTTCAGTCACTCTATAGATTGGTAGAACACCACTGAAAAACAAAATCTGTCTCTTCTCTGTATCTCTCTCTCTGCATGCTGCAGTGCATGCTGGATGTGTGTGGGTGTGTTTGTGTGTGTGTGAATGAGATGCTGAGCGAGTGATTTTTTTTTTTCAGTGGTGAGTGGTGCGGATCGGGTGATTTTCTGTCGAGCCCGGCCCGCGTCCGACAGAGCATCGAAGACCCAGCCCGACAGGCATTAAGATATTTCTGTCGAGCCCCCGGCCCGGTTGGCATCAATGCACCGCTGACTTTCCTTCGTTTTCAATAGTTTTAAAATCTCACTTCTTTTTAACATCTTCCATGTGCCTGCAGCAGCGTTGTCACAGCACACCGGATGTTAGGGTAATATTTGACATTTATTTTAAGCTGTTTTAAATTCAAAATGTTCAATGCCCCTGATGTGACCGAGCCCGACCGAACCCGAGCATCCTTTCTAAAAATCTGTCGAACCCGGCCCGACCGTCGGGTACCGTCGGGTCCCGTCGGGCTCGGGTCGGGTATCCATCCTCTAATTATTGGACATCAGCAGCAGCGTCACCCCCGGCCTGGTGGTGGCGCTGTCAAAATCATAGACTCTGTGCCTGCAGCAGCTAGTCCTGAGCTATTCCCAGGCCCTTGGCTCCTTACTTGCTTTGTAAAACATGCTTTAATTGAAAGAATTACCAAACAAATTCAACTTATGTGTATCAAAATGTATAGCCCCACGTGTTTACAGTCAAATTAGTTTAGTTTTAATTGTAGTTTTTGATGATTATTAATAATAACACTGTAATAAGTCTGTCATATACATCTGAAAGAAGACACACGGATACAATTTACTAGGGGCAAATTAAGCACAACACACTGACTATGCTTACAATTACTATATGGCCACTGAAAAAATATTTCTGATTCATAATCTTCCTGTAGGAAATCCCTATTTAAACTAGAAGGGTATATATGTCAGTGGATCAACAGATAATTTGAGTGAGCCAACATGATTTCCTTTGGAATAACTCATTTTTATTGGTGAGCAATTCATTTACATTAGTGTGTAATTAATAATTTAGATAATATATTAATTACAAAATGGCTGAAATAGCATAATATAAATACTTTTTATGTTTTTCTTTTAAAATATTATAAATAATTACAAACAGTGTTAGAGTAGCCTAAAGCTATAGTAATTCAATCTGAGCCCATTAGGCTAAATGTACACATTTCACTTCAATATTTGCATAATGTTGCCATATGGCAACAAATTAATTTTAGCCTTTTACAGAAAAAATATAGCATTTTAACTGGTTTAAATTATGAAAAATTAAAGTTTACTGACCCCAGATAACAGTTGAATTTTTTTTTTTAAAGAAATGCTTCTAAACTTTAGAAAAACAACTACATTTTGGCTGATCCTGGAACATGATCTTTAGTGTGGCACATGTCCGGAAAAGGGGCGGGGAAACATGATTTTGTGGGTATGTGAAGTCATCAAATGAATACCACTTCAAAATAAAAGACCTATTTACAAAATTAAACAAAAAACAATGCATTTTATATGGTTTATTGTGAAAAACACTAAGAAAAAGAATTTGTTGCCATATGGCAACACCATGCAATAGAGGGTTAATAAAGAAAAACTGAGATTTTAATGCATTAGCAATTTAGTTCACTGTTAAACTGTACAAATTACAAATAGGTAGGTAAAGTGCTCTCTCTGCCTTTCAATTTAAATTTTTTTTATCAATTTCTGTTTGCTTTTTTTGGCACAACAAAATCAATACAAATGTGTTGCCAAAGTTTAAGAACATACAAAATAACAAGGAGTAAATGCAACTAATATAATAATACAAGTGAACACAACCATCTTCCCCTAATAAAAAAGGAAGCTTATTGTCCTCAGTGGTAGTAAAGCCTGGTATGTTTTTCAATTTCTTTGGAAATATTTAGTTCTTCAGTCTTCATATTTTGGACATGTACATAGGAAATGTAATTGTGTTTGGATGTCCTGGTGGCAGTATGTGCAGACACGTTCCTCTCTTGGTCTCCACTCCACTTCAATTTCCAGCTCATGGTCTCTGTGTCTCTCTCTCTCTCTCTGTGTGCGTGTGTGTCTTTCACTGTCTGTGTGTGTGTGTGTGTGTGTGTGTGTGTCTCTCTGTGTGTGTGTGTGTGTGTGTGTGTGTGTCTCTCTCTCTCTTGCTCTCTGTGTGTGTCTCTCAAATTTAAATTCAAAGAGGATTTTTAGCATGACCATAGTGATATACAGTATTGCTAAAGCACATAAACAGGGAGACATTGATCACATTTAAATCAACAATCATAACAACAAGAACAAAACTGATGATATCAGCATCAACATGACAACATTACAGGTGTGTGTGTGTGTGTGTGGGAGGGGGGGGTGGGTAGTGTGGCAGACATATTGTGCTGCTAGACAGCAGTTCTCTGGGTGTTCTCTCAGCAGGATCTGCATCTTGTTGATGTCGGTTATTTGGTCAAATGTCGGGTGCTTGTTTCTGAATTTGGGGAAATATTTAGTTTGGACTGGCTGCAGTTGGGTGCATTCTGTCAGGAAGTGCAACTCTGTCTCGACTGTGTCGCTCTTGCACAGCTGGCTGAAGCGCTCCTCTTCGGGGAGCCATTGTTGTTTGTAGCGGCCGGTGTTGATGGCCAGGTTGTGCTTGCTGAGTCTGTACATGGTCAACGTAGTTCTTAGTGTGACATCAGTCACTGTGGTCAAGTAGTCTGCCACTCTGTACTCTCTCTTCAGGGTCAGATAGCATTGCATTTTGATTTGTGCTTTTGTTAGTGTGTTCCAATCGATGATGTAGTTTTGTTTCTGTTCTGTCATAATTTGGTTAACTCTGATTGGTTGTTTCCCAGACTGGTTCTGAGGCAGAACAGGGTCAGGAGGTGGACTGAGCGTCAGGACCAGATGTGAGAGGGGACTCTTCTCTTTGCTCAGTTCTTGGTATGGCAGGGCTTTCTGCTGATAGGAGTGGGCTTCCTGTTTTTTAGATGTAGCCAAGATTTGATTGCACGTTTTTGAATTTTGATGAATAATGGGAATTGGCCTAATTCAGCTCTGCAGGCGTTGTTGTTGGTTTTTCTGTGTACCTGTAGGATGCTTTTACAGAACTCAAGATGCAGAATTTCAACTGGGTTTACCATTCATTGCATACAATGCCCTGCATGCTTTCTCTCTCAGCTCCATTATTGCTGGGTTAAAACTTTCAGTGGAACTTATTTTCAGTCCTAAATAATTGTAATGTGTACAGTTGTCTAATTTATGTTTTCCTAATGTGAATCTGTATGTATTTCTTTGAGATCTGGATTGCTTCTAAAAAGTAATTGTCTTTGTCTTGTGTGTGTTTTCTGTCAGGGCCCAGGTCTGACAGTACTGCTCCAGCAGGTCCAGGTTCTGCTGTAGTCCCTGTTCTGTAGGGGACAACAGAACCAGGTCATCTGCATAGAGCAGGAACTTGATCTCAGAGTTGTGTAGCGTGAGACCAGGTGCTGCTGATTTCTCTAGGATGGTGGCCAGTTGGTAATATAGATGTTGAATAGTGGGACTCAGACAGCAGCCCTGTCTCACGCTACGCTTCTGACTGAAGAATGTTGTTCTTTTGTTGGCACTTTTAATACTGCACTTATTGTTAGTGTATTCAAAACATGATGTCATATGTTTTGCCCCCTACACCAGATTCAATAACTTTGTAGAATAGACCGCTGTGCCAAATATAGTTGAATACCTTTTTGAAATCTATGAAACATGCATAGATTTTGTTTTTGTTTTGGTGAACATGTTTGTCAGGGTGTGTAGGGTGTAAATATGATCTGAAGTGCCATGTTTTGGTACAAATCCAATTTGACTTTTACTCAAGATGTGTTTGGTAAGGAAGTTTAAGTCTGGAGTTAATATAATAATAATGGAGATAATGCTACAAAAGAGCTTCCCCAGATTACTGTTCACACAGATGCCTCGGTAAATATTTGGGTCAAATGTCTCTCCAGACTTGTATATTGGTGTGATGAGACCATGGTTCCAGATGTCAAGGAAGTAACCTACACTCAGAATCAAGTTAAGAGTTTCACAACGGCCAATTGGAATTGAGGGCTTGTGTATTTCAGCATCTCGTTCATGATGCCATCAAGCCCACTGGCTTTTCGGGGTTTTAGTGCCCAGAGTTTGTCTCTTAGTTCCTGTTCATTAATGGGGGAGTCGAGAGGATTCTGGTTGTCTTTTACAGCTGATTCTAGTTCATTCAGTTTTGTTATTATTTGGTTTTGGTTTGGGTCTGGGTTGCTTGGTAACAGCTCATAGGGTGTTTCAAAATGGCCGACTTATACGGTGAGGAAAATAAGTATTTGAACACCCTGCTATTTTGCAAGTTCTCCCACTTAGAAATCATGGAGGGATCTGAAATTGTCATCATAGGTGCATGTCCACTTTGAGAGACATAATCTAAAAAAAGAAATCCAGAAATCACAATGTATGATTTTTTAACTATTTATTTGTATGATACAGCTGCAAATAAGTATTTGAACACCTGAGAAAATCAATGTTAATATTTGGTACGGTAGCCTTTGTTTGCAATTCCAGAGGTCAAATGTTTCCTGTAGTTTTTCACCAGGTTTGCACACACTGCAGAAGGGATTTTGGCCCATTCCTCCACACAGATCTTCTCTAGATCAGTCAGCTTTCTGGGCTGTTACTGAGAAACACAGAGTTTGAGCTCCCTCCAAAGATTCTCTATTGGGTTTAGGTCTGGAGACTGGCTAGGCCACGCCAGAACCTTGACATGCTTCTTACAGATCCACTCCTTGGTTATCCTGGCTTTGTGCTTCGGGTCATTGTCATGTTGGAAGGCCCAGCCTCGACCCATCTTCAATGCTCTAACTGAGGGAAGGAGGTTGTTCCCCAAAATCTCGCAATACATGGCCCCGGTCATCCTCTCCTTTATACAGTGCAGTCGCCCTGTCCCATGTGCAGAAAAACACCCCCAAACCATGATACTACCACCCCCATGCTTCACAGTAGGGATGGTGTTCTTGGGATGGTACTCATCATTCTTCTTCCTCCAATCACGGTTAGTGGAATTATGACCAAAAAGTTCTATTTTGGTCTCATCTGACCACATGACTTTCTCCCATGACTCCTCTGGATGATCCAAATGATCATTGGCAAACTTAAGATGGGCCTTGACATGTGCTGGTTTAAGCAGGGGAACCTTCCGTGCCATGCATGATTTCAAACCATGATGTCTTAGTGTAATACCAACAGTAACCTTGGAAACGGTGGTCACAGCTCTTTTCAGGTCATTGACCAGCTCCTCCCGTGTAGTTCTGGGCTGATTTCTCAACTTTCTTAGGATCATTGAAACCCCACGAGGTGAGATCTTGCATGGAGCCCCAGTCCGAGGGACATAGACAGTCATGTTTAGCTTCTTCCATTTTCTAATGATTGCTCCAAAAGTGGACCTTTTTTCACCAAGCTGCTTGGCAATTTCCCCGTAGCCCTTTCCAGCCTTGTGGAGGTGTACAATTTTGTCTCTAGTGTCTTTGGACAGCTCTTTGGTCTTGGCCATGTTAGTAGTTGGATTCTTACTGATTGTATGGGGTGGACATTTGTCTTTATGCAGCTAACGACCTCAAACAGGTACATCTTATTTAGGAAAAATAAATGGAGTGGAGGTGGACATTTTGAAGGCAGACTAACAGGTCTTTGAGGGTCAGAATTGTAGCTGATAGACAGGTGTTCAAATACTTATTTGCAGCTGTATCATACAAATAAATAGTTAAAAAATCATACATTGTGATTTCTGGATTTTTTTTTAGATCTTGTCTCTCACAGTGGACATGCACCTACGATGACAATTTCAGACCCCTCCATTATTCCTAAGTGGGAGAACTTGCAAAATAGCAGGGTGCTCAAATACTTATTTTCTTCACTGTATGTCTCCATTCTGTATCGCCAATTCCACAGGTTGGGATTTTTTAAGATTTTTCCATTTTTTCCCAAAATTGTTTTTTGTTTATGGACTCCTCCATTAATGTCAGTTATTTGTGTGTGTTGTGCTTTTTTAAAAATTCTGAGTGTATGTTTGTAGTGTTTAAGTGCGGCGCAGTAAAAAAGGCGTAAGTCTAGATTTCCTGGATCTCTGTGTTTCTGGTTAGATAATTGTCGAAAGTTTTGTCTAATTTCTTTACATTTTTTTTCAAACCAATTGTCATCTTTGAGGTTCTTAGTTTTATATTTGGATAGTTTTAATTGTGATTTATTTGCAGTTTCCATGATAAGGTGATTGACAAGTCTAACTGCATTATTTACGCCTTCTTGACTGCGTACATACGTGGTGTCCACAAAGGTATCTAGTAGTGAGCTTGGGCTGAGCTGATTGCTTTCTGGATGTCCTCGCTGCTGTTTTCGGCTCAACTGTAAGATCTCCTGATATTAAACAGATTACAGGGCTGTGGGGGTATGCTGTTGTTTGTCACTGACCCTCTGAGAAACAGTAATTTGGCTATGGTCAAACAGAGGGGTCAGTGGTTTGACTGTGAAAGCACTGATAAAGAAAGGGTCTATATCTGTATGTAGTCCACGGTGCTGTTGCCGAGAGGTGAGGAGAAAGTGTTTTCACCTGAAGAGTTTCCTCGTAGCCGACCGTTGACGATGTACAGACCCAGGCTTTGACAGAGCTGCAGTAACTCTCTGCCATTCTTGTTGATCTGGTTGTCCCAGTTGGAATGAGGAAGGTTAGTTTTGTTTTGTGGATAATTGTGTCCAAATATATGAATGTTTCCTAGCTCTGTGTTATAGTCAGGGAGAGAGCCAGTACGTGCGTTCAGGTTCCCACAGATAAGCACACTTCCCTGGACCTGGAAGCTGCAGATGGAGGAGGGGGAAGATATCCTCATCATAGTACGGGGAGTCACTAGGGGGGATGTATACAGCACACAGTCTGTTGAAGGGTTAGGGATGTCTTGTTTGATTTTGAGCCAAATGTGTGAAAGGGGGGATGTTGAGATTTGTATGACATTTCTTCTTTGTACCAGATAATAATCCCTCCTGAGTCCCTCCCTCTTTTAACAGTAGGGAGTTTGACCGATGGCAGGATGATTTCTCGTTTGGGGGGCAGTGAGTGACAGAGCCGGTTCTACACTAGGTCTCTTGGAGGATGATGATGTCTGTGTCTTTGGTGTTGTCTTTGAATTCAGGGGTTTTGCTTTTACATCCAAAAAATGCAGAGTTAAAGCCCTGAATGTTCCACATGGAGACAGTAAATGGCTTCATTGTTAGCAAATACAAATATGAACAGTTTTAAAAAGAGATAAACCTACAGTAATAAGTTGTTAAGTGAGATGTAGGGCTGTCCAAGACTAAAGTATAGTAGTAGAGTTACAGGGTTACAGTATGGCTGAAACTATTTATGAGTAATTGTGATGTCAGAGATGTACTCTTCATTTTAAAGTAATGACTGATAATTCATTCATTCTGCACTGGAAGGAAAAAGTAAATAAATTAGTTAAAATAAAATACAAAAAATAAAATAAATCTGGTAATAATAGCCTTATAATTTAAATCTGAACTGGATAGTCGATCAACAACTTAAGACAAAACAACCCTAATTAAAAGTGTCTGTGGCTTTTTGTGTGTGTATATGTCTCTCTCTCTCTCTCTCTCTCTCTCTCTGTGTCTGTCTCTCTGTGTTTGTGTATGTTTCTCTGTGTCTTTGTCTGTGTATGTCTCTCTCTCTCTCTCTCTCTCTCTCTCTCTCTCTCTCTACCATAAAGCAAAAATGATATGGAACAAATCTGTCATACATAAAGACAAAAGACACCATTTTAGGTATTTTAAATGTACAATATCAAAATCCTATCAAATTTGTAAATTAGGTATTTTGGCAAAAGGCAAATGCAGATAGAACCTTTGCATCCAAAGAACTTGCTTTCCACTTATAATTATTAGGTACTTTCTTGAAAAATTTGAAAATAAGCAATTCTTTTCAGTTTACTCAGTTTCAAACAAACAAAAAGTGTTTACATGTATGATTTAGTCAAAATGACAATTTTATGTCCTTTTATTTCTTGTTTTAGGATTTGATTATTTTTCCTTATTCAATAATGCATTGCAGGTTATGGTCCAGTGCAGAGGTGGAGAAGGAGCGCTTCTGGTATCCTTTTAACCACTGGTGCTAATGGAATGGAATACAATTCAGAAAAAGGAAGAAGAATTATGACCAAGAAGGTCATACAGAATCATAACCAGGCACTCACAGGTTGGTTACAAAAAGTGATAAAAAGGCCTTTTGGGCAAGACATTAAAAATACACCAACGCTTGTAGTGACACAAGGGGAACATCAAAGTGATTCTAGCTTGCAGTGGATTTCTTTCATCCGCGGTCCGGCATAACCTAGTATGTCCCAACGATGGTTATCAACAAGTTCAATCAACCCAGGGTTTCCCAATCCAGAGACGCCCGTGTTCACATTAAAGAGGCGGTGTTTACACAGCATGACCAATTGCAAACATCTACCCAAGCCGCAAATTTTACATCAGAAGAGCAAACTATAATTCTACATACAGTAAATATGAAGAACACAGACACGGTTTACAGATGCTGTAAATGCATAAATCACAATGCTTGTCTTTATATCACTATCAATATCACTTCCCCAATCAGGTCTGTGACACTTGTGCTTTCCATAAACTGTCGTAGCTTTACCACATTATTTCATTTGCAACCCTGACAGTGGGACGCAATCGTGAGAGCAAATTAAAAATATAAAAACAAAATTCAAACCAATGTGCTCATTGGCAACACACAGCTCAAGAAGCCAACCTATGAAATCCTGGCTAAATTCACTCAGCCAACATTTGAATATGTTTTTATGTTTATTAATATAAGGGCGAAATCCCCATCACCAAACCCACCAGACTCTATTTAAATAATCAGTACTTTAATCATTGTAAAACACAAATAGCCTATACGTAATTCCCTCATATATATCTGTGGCATATCACCACAGACCCAATACACAACACATGGTACAAAATGCAGCACTCTCTAGATTTGATCCTCTTACTAATTAAAGAAGCTAGAAAAGAGAAATTGACTTTACAAACACAGATTGAGGAATTAAAAACCCAGCTTCCTGAGACAGAGTCAGAGGAACACACATCACCCTTTAAGAAGACATGGAAAAACCTTCTGTTAAATTAAGAAAAAGGTTTAAGCGTGATCAGACTGATATATAACTGAGGTTATGCATCAATTAGAGGAAATCAAGTACTACTCTAAGCCCTTATCAAATCCATTGGAGATTATGAAAAGAGAACTTGAGAAGCTACTCAATTCGGCACAAAGCCAGGCTGTAGTATGTAGGGTGAAAGTATGAACTTTCTACTATCAGAATCAGAATTAGAATACTTAATTGATCCCCTCAGAAAAATAATTCAGTTGCACTTGCTCAAAGTCAAATTCAAGGTAAAATAAGAGTAAGAAAAGACAATAAGTGTATAAAGTAAATAAAGTAACACAGCTTCAATAATGAATAAATAAAAACGTTAAGTAGAAGTAAGTGAGATTAGGTTAATGGCAACGGTTCAATAACAGAACCTTCCACTAAATGTATTGACTACTTCATTAAACCATTTCTTGCTACATTACCTTCCTACATTCAGGATAGTACTCAGGTCCTAAAGAAAGTAGCTGAACAACAGAATATTGGTTCTTGCATTATGGCAACTATGTGGAGTCTCTACAGCAAAATTGCACATGATGAAGGGTTGAAGACCTATTTAGGGTCAAGACCTGATGACCTGAATGTAATAGATAAGTACCTCCTGGGGGGCAACTGATTGAGTGGACTTTAAAAAATAATGTTTTTCTATACCAAGACAAACTTTATAGACAAGAAAAGTGGACGGTTATGGGTGCATGTTTTGAACCTAATTATGCTAACCTATTTGTAGGACTATGGAAGGAAAAAAAATTTTTTCCATCAACAAACCATTCAAGGAAAACATTGAGTGGTGGGGTTGACACATTGATGATGTTATTTTGTTTTTTTTGGGATCAGAGAAAGAGCTTCTAGACTTCCATAGTTATATGAACAGTTTTAATGCAAATCTTATGTTGAGCCTAGACAAGTTATTAACTTTCTGGATATACAGCTCTCTAAAGATGATCAAGCATTTTTGTACACTTCCCCTTTTAGGAAAAACAACTGACCATGGGGACAATTTTCACCCACCATGGATTGTTAATAATATCGCTTATGGTCAAATCCAGAGACTAAGGCATATGTGTGATTCTGATCTCAATTTCCAGTCTATGGACATGCAGCAGCGCTTTAGACAGAGAGGGTATGAAGCTCAACGGAAATTACCGTCCTGCTCTTGAACCTGAAACATGGCTTTGTCAACCTTAAGGTAGTTTTTCCTGTGGTACCACATTAAATGCATGTACATATGATAAAAAAAACTGACACTGTAAGAGATGTGTTTTCCAACAAAGTTTATGCTATCAACAGTTTGTATGTATATATGTATATTTTACTTTATTCAATGAATTTTACGTACAGTATGTATTTCTTCTCACATTATTATCCTTGATGCTTTGGCAATATTGTTATTTCTGACATTCATGGCAATAAAGCAATTTGAATTGAAAGAGAGAGAGAGAGAGAGAGAGAGAGAGAGAGAGAGAGAGAGAAGGATTGCTTTGTGACGTAGAAATACATGTCCATTTTGAACAGCCGGGCGCACGATCAGGCATGTATCTACACTACATGACACTTGCGCGCCCGGTGTGTTCCACAGAACATAGGTCTGCTATTTGTACTGGGAATCTGAATAATCCTAAGGCCAAACACTACATTGAAGCTAAACATGGGAGATGCCTAAGAACTTTTAAAGTCTCACGTATTGTGGTCATCAGTTTTGAGGCAAGAGGTGGGGACAAAATCCTACGCCTAAAACAAAGAGAAGCATCCTGGATACATGCTCTCAAGAGTACCAGTTTCCCTGGCCTCAATCGCTTTTAAAGTCTGTGTCCTCTGTGTACTCCATTTACTTGTTCTGCCAGCCATGAAAGGAGTGCATGACACACAAAACACACACACACACACATTGAGAAAAGAAATATAAATGATTGGAACACAATGCACCAGCAGGTTCACATAAACGTATTCAGCTTCTGTCCCATTCACTGGCCCTCCGATTTCTCCCAAATGCTTTTATCAAGTAGCAGTTCAAACCCCACCCGCTAGGAATACACATGCAGCTAATGGAATCAGCCCTTTTACAAACACTGTGAGTCTCAACCTGCTGTATTGCTCTCCCTCTATCTATCCATTACATGACATTACACTTTTATCCAAGCAACTTTCAATTAAGAGCTTTTCAGCAGTGTAGTGTGAGATAACTTGGGGAGGTTGAAGACAAGTCGAGCTGCTGTGTTCTGAATGAGCTGCAGGGGCCGGATGGCACATGCAGGCAGGCCAATGAGGAGGGAGTTGCAGTAGTCTAGACGTGAGTTGACTTCTCTGTCTGGATGTTGAAGTCGCCCAGAAGTAACAGCGGAGGGCCAGTTTCAGAGATCCCTCTGAATCTGCAATAACCAAACGGTAACGTTTGGCCATGACGTCAGCTTAGCTAGGGTTCGCCTTAGCCAACTCCTTCACCACCAACGGAGCAAACTGGAAAATCAAACTTTTCCAGAACCCCATGGGGAGGAGGGCCGGGGGGAAAAAATAAAGAACATACCGCAAACCCAAAAAATCGTATGGAACGGTAAGATTCCTAGGTAAAGACTTACTCCAGCGACCAAGAGCAGTAGGCGGGTTGGACCTTCCTAAATTTAGGAGCTATTACTGGGCAGTAAACATTCACAAAATAACATATTGGGTGCAATCTCCAGATACAGACTGGTGCGACATGGAGTGTCGGTCATGCATGTTGACCTCTCTACATGCTCTAGTCTCATCTAGCCTCCCTGTCAAGATTTTGCAGTTTACATCTAACCCAGTGGTCATCTTCACTCTCAGAATATGGACTCAGTTTGTTTACCTTAGGAAAAGTCCGAAAGAGCAGCTACATTATGCGGCGTCTTCTGGGTCGACCAAAACAAACGGACATGTGAGCATTCAAAAACTCAACATCTAACTTGAGGAAACGTAGCGGTAGTTTTAGTTTTTGCTGTGGATAGGTGGATGTTTGTCTTTTAGGTTACATACAGTATGTTTTGCACATGCAGTATCCATCCAAATTTGATGTGACAAGTCTCTCACTTAAGCTATTTTGTAATAAATAAATTCATTTTAATTTATTTTATTGATTGGATGAACTATAATTTGCCTAAAGATGATTATTTTGTATTTTTATCTATCTGGTTGATGCTTGTGTTAAGAAATAAATCAGACGTTACTCAACAGTTACTCACTACTTGAGTAGTTTTTTCATCAAGCACTTTTTTATTCTTACTCAAGTAATTATTTGGATGACTACTTTTACTTTTACTTGAGTCATATTATTCTGAAGTAACAGTACTTTTACTTGAGTAAAACTTTTGCCTACTCTACGTTTTTATCAGCCAAATTAGGGACTGGACTCTGGACCTCATTTATAAAACTGTGTAGATTTTATTCTGAAAGATTTTGTGCGCCAAAAAGTCCTAATTTTCTTACGCAAAAACAACATTCTGATTTATAACATCATGCGGCGCACACCTGTGCAGACTGACAGGTGGACATGCGTTAATGCAGTCATGCACAAGCCTCACGCTCCTCCAAAGGCCGCGTCATATTTGTCCTAATAAAGTCCATATCAATCATTCAATGAATATTCCAGCCTTGTAAAGCAGCCATTGATGAACAATCATGAAATGGATAAATGGGGGAAAAACATGACTCATTGATTGTGAGGTTGATTGCTAAATGTTCGAGCAATGCCAAATCTGCCATGCTGTTGATTGGTTGCATAGACAGGCCATCGGGAACTTAAGGGCTATTTATTTATTGTCCCAATAGGTTAATGAAGTCCAATAAATTGGTAGTATTGGAGTCATATTGGCTTCATCAGGGTAATTGTGTGGTGTTCGGGTGTGTGGGGCCTATTCTTAATGTTTGATAAAAGAATGGTATTCATAATTCATTCTAATTCAAACTCATTGGCTTTGCTCATTTTCTGTGAAGAGCATAAAACATAACTTATTTTCAATGCCCGCACACAGTAACCCCAACCAATGGATCTGCTTCGTAGGGCAGGACTTGGCGCGGGCCATAGTGCGATTCGTAATTTGCCTCCCAGAAAAGTAACTAGTGGACTCACTTTGATTTCTCACTTCTGGATTGATAAGTTTCATAGCACATTCCTATTCAATGATTGTTACTTGTTAAGATAGATAAGATTGAAACTGCGTGGGAAAAGGAACTCAAAAATGAAATCTCAGAAGACATATGGATATATGGTCTAATTGTTTACCGTCTACACTGGTGTAGAGCTAAGATATCCTCATTCTATCCTAATGTGGATAGCAAATGTGTGAGATGTCATATTAATGTAGCTGGATTTACACATATGTTTTGGTCATAAATTAGCAGGATACTGGTCAACTATATTTAATGTATTGTCTGAAGTGCTGGGGGCGGCTTTAGCCCCTTGCACTATGATTGCCAAATATGGTGTACCAGATGAAGGAACAAACTTGACACAAAAACAACTCAAAATCATAGCATTTGCCTCTTTACTGGCACGTAGGCACACTGGAAATCAAGCACCCCAAACACTGCAGCACAATGGCTTAAGGATGTAATGCTGTTTTTACATCTGGAAAAGATTAAATTCACAATAAGAGGTACTAACAAATTCCTCTCAGTGTGGGAATCTCTGCTGTCAGACTTTAGTAACCTCCAAGCCCTACAAGCGTAGTAAGTGGCCATCCTAGCTGACTGCAGAGGAATGATTGCCCCCTCTATATCCAAGCTACACTATAAAGTATATAAACACCTGGCTATAGTACTCCACTATGGTGTGTCTTGATAGAGTTTTGAAGGCGTGCCGTCCTCCACAGAAATCCTAGTTGTTTATTCATGTTTCAATTCTAAGTATCACCCCAGTGCTGCAGCATTGAATAAGGAGGGAATGACTGGCTTGCAACTTCTGTGCATTTATTTAGGGAACACAGCTTAACTCCGGTCACTGGTGGCCGTGAGCATGCCATACATTTAGACCACAACAACGGAAGAGAATTCCCTGCTCTTCCTCAACATCCCAAACTTGGGTTGCCCCCCCCCAAATCACTGAGTTCTGCCTATCTCTCACTCACTCTCTCCCACACACACCTCTTTATTTACTCGCCTCATGCTCATATTTCTCCTTTGCATTGAAACATTGAAACAGCCATGCTAGCTTGTGCATGCACATTTTCATATAAACACACTTATTTTGTGATTATATTATAAAAAGATTAGGTTGTCAGATGCTGCACTTAACCAGACGCATTTGTTTTTTTAACTGTAAAATAGCTTGTGATGTATCCTAATTGTTTTGTTAGAAAGCATCCTACCTGGGCCTAGAAAGAGGCCAGGCTAAACTCATTCCACAGAACTTCACAGCAGCTCCCCTTATATCTAAAGTCAGTGGAAGAAGATTGTGGCAGTATGAAAGTTTGAACAGACCCAGACACTTTGTACAACCAAAAAAATGCTCTCTGCCTGATTCTCTGATATGAATGACCTCATTGCATTGTGTGATATGGGCTTTGAATGTGCTCCGGTTGTTCCGTAGTGTTCTGTTTTACAGCATACTGAAGTATTTCACTGGTAATAAGTTTAATGTAGCGGTTAAAGTCCTTAAAATACCAATAGTAGCAAAATGATACTTCTCAGCTGCAGTCCCGACTGACAGAAAAAATCGTGGTATGGATGCTTCCATTTGAAATACCTTCTGTCAAATAAAGTAATGAACAGTTTCACTCAAATCGTCCTGCAAAGCTGAACAATATTCCTCTGCTGAGAGGCAAGATGCAACCCCCCCAACATCGTCTGGGCCATTCATTGCTTCCATGAGTCACATGTGCATGAAGGCAACAAAGAAATCAGGTACATTTGAGCCCTCGGCTGATGTGTTGGAAATCACAGAGACACATTATGAATCACATCTAGGCATACTTTAGGGTGAGGCCTCTGCACAATTGGTGTGACTGCATTATTTCTGCCTGCCAGAGAGCCTCACTGCCTCACTGCTCAGGGGCCTTTCATTCCTAAATCTTTCTACACACACACACACACACACACACACACACACACACACACACACACACACACATATATATATATATATATGTGTGTGTGTGTGTGTGTGTGAAATTCCATTTCCATTTTTCAGTACTAGAAAGTAATGCAGTAGTGACAGGCTGCTCATCTGCACGGCTCTGCTGCATGGCTAATGGAGTTAATCTTTGTTGGAAAGGTCAAGTCAGGAAGACTATGGCCTACTCTACTGTTGAATGGCTGACCTTATCAACACTAATGCACCACTGCAATTTGAGTTGTCAGGAAGTGGACAGGTTCAGAGGAAGGTGTGAAACAAAGCAGGTCACCACGCCGTATGTATAATAACATGACCAGCTGATCACTGTAGGCAGGGCTTGCTATAGGTGACAAAGGTGGTCACTCAAGGCTCTACCATGTAGAAAGGCGCTGTGCCGGCATGAAAAAAAAAATCCAGATATAGACTTCAAACGACCTATTTGCGTCACATTTTAACAATCTTGATTGGGCCCCCTTGCCGTCATTTTTCAATTTTACAGTACTGCTGTTGAGCTGCTGCTCTTCCCGCTGAGTTCCATATAGACGCTAAAAGATGTTTTATGCGTCGGTATCTTACGTTGGGAGGGAAAACTGGTTGATATGGGGGAGGACACTTCAACATGTCAGGGACTGAACTGCCAAACCAACATTTAGTTGGACAACCTGCTTTACCTCCTGAGCCACAGCCACCCCAAGCGTTGGACAAACTGAAAAGGAAAAGCCAGGGGACCACCTAAGTTCACGATGTTCGTCATTCTATCCAGTGGTGGACTGACAAATCAACTGCCGCTGTTTTCAGAGAATTATGAATCACTGATCATCAACACGTAGCTCTTTCTTATTACACTTATAATATTTGTTTCTGTTGCTCTTGGGTTTGCAATTTCTTAAAGTCTAAAAAGATATGGGTCATTAGATCATCCCGAAAAATAATTTTAAATATGTTCTAAACCTTTTCGGCACTGCCTGCCAATAAAAATTCAATTCAATTCAATTTTATTTATAATATCAATTCATAACAAGAGTTATCTCAAGACACTTTACAGATAGAGTAGGTCTAGACCACACTCCAGAATTTACAAGGACCCAACAGTTCTAGTAGTTTCCTCCAGAGCAAGCAACAGTGCGACAGTGGAGAGGAAAAACTCCCCTTTGGGAAGAAACCTCGGACAGACCCAGGCTCTTGGTAGGCGGTGTCTGACGACCGGTTGGGGTTAGAATGAAGAGTGGCAATAACAGTCCCTAAAATTAGTAGTTTGTAGTAGTTCTTTGTAGAAGTTTGTGGCATGACAGTGCAGCATTACAGCAGGCACAGCAGGACGTAGCTGGGCACCGCAGATCGTGGCAGGATGTAACATGGCATCGCAGAACATGTAGCGGGACCATAGCAACAGCTGCTGGGGAATGAATCCCCGGAGCTAGGTTAGTAACAAGCATTTCTGGGACATGGATGCACACAAAATGGGAAGATTGAAAGATAGAGGAGAGAGGAGCTCAGTGTGTCGAAGGAAGTTCCCCAGTTGTCTAAAAATATGACAGATTAACTAAGAGAGACAGGGTAAAGAGAGAAGCCTGGTCGGGCTAGAACTCTCCCCAACCGGATCAGGCTGTATGCCCTGCCTCCCTCTACTTTTATTATATTATTGATTATATGATAGATAAATCTGACAGGTGGGCCGGGTTAGGCGGACGCTGCAACTCCTCACTCTCTAACTATATTCAATTTAATTCAATTTTAGAGGTGCTCAGTGCATCATGGGAAGTCCCCCAGCAGTCTAGGACTATAGCGGCGTAACTAATGGATGGTTCAGGACTTTCCTGAGCCAGCCCTAACTATAAGCTTTATCAAAGAGGAAAGTCTTAAGCCTACTCTTAAATATGGAGACGGTGTCTGCCTCCTGAACCCAAACTGGAACCTGGTTCCACAGGAGAGGGGCCTGATAGCTGAACGCTCTCGCTCCCATTCTACTTTTAGAGACTCTAGGAACCACAAGTAACCCTGCATTCTGGGAGCGAAGGTCAGTGTTGAGTGCTACGGTAGCATAGAACTGGAAACCTTTTTACTTTAGTTCCACAATAAACAGGCCAAAGTATTTACAACCCACTTCAATTGTGATTTTGAAGTCTTTGGCTGAATATGTAAGACGAAATGACAAAAGGTAGGACAAGGTTGCGCTGTGGCCTTTTGCCGCGAGCTGCTTCAGTGTCAGCAGGGTTGATTAGTAGGCAGGTTAAGTAACATGTCCTCCTAAGACGTGGGCCCAGCATCCCAGGCACCATTCAGCCTGACACACCTGACCAGTTATGACCAGGCTTTCGGGGATAGAAATGTCAAGACTTGTAAGCACTACTTCCTTTTCCACAAATTTCGCGAATACAGAAGCATGCATGCCTGTACACACACATAAAACACACACACACACACAGCAGGTAAGACAAGGCATGTCATAACCACACTTGTCAGTGTCTCACTAATGATGCTTGTCAGTGAGCCTGTCCTTGCTTCATTAAACAATCCTCAGCTGTGTAGGAGGCCGTACAGCAACAACCAGCATGGAGCTTGCATGCTGTCTGGGTGGAGGGAGTTAAGGTGGAGCGCAACTGCTTGTTTTTCCCAAGGCTTTCCTCATCAAGCTCACAGCTTTTATTAAAGCTCTATTTGTGTTGGACTACTTCTAACCTGGAGGGATTTGCAAACCTGCTGGTATGATCACTGATCTGAATTCCGTTCTCTTGTCTGTCATTGGAAAAGTGAAACTTCCAGACCTGCATACCTGTATTAACATGATCACGAAGGTCAGTTGATAACACAAACCTGTGAGTTTGTAAACTCTTTCTGAAAAGCATGCAAATGGCAGAACATTTAGCAAAAATTTGGGCAAAGTTGAGGGGAGACTGGATAGGCAGGGACCCGAACTGCCGAAGCAGAAGACAAAGACATGCCTTTGATACATTTGGCACAAATAAAACTCAAACAGAATTAGATAATAGAAATGTACGGAGACCCGGACATGGAGGAAAAAAAAAACATGTACTGGAACAATGTCTTTTGTGAGATCTTGACTTTGTTTTACGAGATCTTGACTTTGTTTTGCGAGATATTGAGTTTTATGTGCAAGATCTTGCAAATCCAGATTTGCTAGTACAACAGGATTACATCTTCTTGGTTGTCTAAATACATCCAATGTTTATTTTGATAAGCATTACTAATTAATACATGCCAAAGGGAAGTTTTATAATAAACATTGTTGTTGACTGTTGTTGTCAATGACTGCAGCCTTACCTTAATAGCTAGCTAATATCTACCTAGTAGCATGACATGATTACATCACCTTGGTTATCTAAATACATCCATCGTTTATTTTGATAAGCATTACTAATTAATACATGCCAAAGTGAAATGTTATATTGAACATTGTTGTTGATGTCAATAACGCTAGTTTGTGTTGTCGTAGCAACATGCTTGTTCATGAGCTTCTTTCTCGTGTTTTGTGTATCGCTACTTCGTTCTCTTAATACATTCATGGTATAGCTAGCTAGCTATGTGGCAAACTCATGAACTTGCTGTTTCATTGCATAAAACATTCATTAACGGTAAACATTGTGTTTTCATTGTTCCTGATCTTGTACATGCGTGTCAAAATAAACAAATGTATTTAGACAACCAAGGAAATATAATCATGTCATGCTACTAGCTAGATACTATCTAGCTACTAAGATTAGCCTGCAGTCATTGACATCAACACAGGGCTGCCAACTCTCATGCATTGGCCATGAGACACACACATTTGACTGGTTGCACACGCTCACACGCCACCCCCCGATTTCTCACGCTGAAGTGTCAACCCGGTCGGTCAATATCTGAAAGATGAGTTTATCTATAGATCTACCTGTTGAGCCACTTATGATCGACTAGTTGGGCTTTCAGAGACTGTGAGGGGGTTCAAGAGCGCTCCCTGTCTGTGGAATTTTCAAATTGTTGCCAACTGAAAACATTATTTTTCACGAGCCATCCCAGGTGCATTTCCCCGGCTTCAGGTGTGCTCTGAGTAATACAGACCCGTCCGTCGCTTCGTGTCCACTCTCTCTGTAACAATAGAGGTGAGCAGCGCGGCTGGTAGTGTAGCAACTTCAGTTCATTTTAGTAGACTCACTCTGCTGTGGACAGTGACATGTAAGACTTGATTTCTCCATTTTTTTGCACAAAACTCTCCAGAAAGTGCCATTTAATGGTTTATTTTTCAAAACATTTTCCTGGGGGGGCATACCCCCCAGACTCCCCTAGGGAGAGCCCCCCCATCCCCCCCACATATAACAAATCCCAATTTAAACCCTGAAGGATAATGATGCTGAAAGAGCCAAAGGAATTGCTTTGTACACAGCAAAATATGGGTTGGCCCCCCAAATCTCACTCCAAAGTTTTTGGAAAAGTTGGCAACTCTGCAACAGTCAACAACAACGTCCATTATAACACTTCACTTTGGCATGTATTGATTAGTAATGCTTATCAAAATAAACAGATGTATTAAGACCACCAAGGAGATGTAATCATGTCGTGATAATAGCTAGTCTAAATGCTAGCTAACAAACAATAATGGTGTGTCTCAGATCGCACACGTCTGTACTCATACTATTTGAGTACATAGTGAGCTCACATTGTCAAAGTGTGGTCAAATGCTGTGCACTTTGAGTACCCGGGTGGTGAACTCATCACTGTCAAAATGTGGATCAATGGACACTTTCCACCCTTAGCGGTCTCGCCATCTCGTAGCTAAAGGGGCAGAGATAACAAAAGTTGAAAAACTTTCAATAATGGTGGCCAAGGATGTGATAGTGAGACCGACGGAGCAATACAAATGTAAATTGAACATGAGTCTTTTTGCTATACTTATTCATACACATGTATACATATAAGCCACCTGTATATGTATATTTGGTCAATTTATTTTTTGGTAATGATTTTTGTACTGGGAATTATAACGTTCATTTGACGTTTTAGCAAGCTAAACTTAGCTAGCTAACAGTGGCACAGTTTAACCTCACATGGCAAACAAGATACAAGCTAACATTACATATGTTGTGGTATACTGTTGTTCATTGTGTTAAACTATCATCCTCATCTCAATGTTAAATGTGTGATCTTAACAAGTTGTATTATTATAATGCTGTTGTTACTAGGTTATACAACATTGTATTGCAAAATCATATATTTAAAAAATGAATATGTTCCTAATCCGTATTGTAATAAGTAGCAGTATTAACTATTGGCTTTATAGTATGATGCAATTGGATGTCAGAATGCAGGATTTGTGAGAAGTACTGGCTTTTGTAGGAAGAGTATAAAAAGTATTTTTACTAATGCTGTCAGTTAAACGTGTTATTAATGGCGTCAATTCTTTTTTATCATGAGATTAACGTTCTTTTGGCCTAACAAACTTTGTAGTTTTTTTTCAAATGCTGTTGCAACAACTAGGAACATTAGAAAAACAGAAAACCAGATCTAGCTAGACCGGAAACAAAACAACAGGTACACTGCACACACTTGTTTGGGATTGCAAGCCAAAGAGTACAAACGTTACGTTTTTAGCAAATGGCGAGCGCAAGATGCTGAAATTTATGCCAATAAGATTCTGAATGGAAAGTTTACTTTTCCAATGTTGATGAGAACTCTAAAATGAGAAAAAAAAATAATGGGACAAAAATAACTCAAGGGACATTTATAATAGATAAAATATAGATAAAATATTTTAATAATTTGACAGCACAAATTTTTTACGTCAGTATTTCTGTGCAACTATTTATTTCAACTTTTTCATGTAATTGAGCTGGCTTTAAGACCATGTAGGAGAACTGCCCTCCTTTCAGGACCCATTCAGCTTCTATAACTCTCAACAACTCCCACATCAATTGAATTTATACAAGCGAGTGTGTGTATGTGTGTGCGTGCGTGTGTGTGTAGGTGTGTGTGTGTCTGTATGTGTGTGTGTGTCTGTGATATGATGGATCCTTCTGGACAGAGAGGTGCCAGCATTGCCACATGACATTAAGCTCAGGAGGAAGAGTGATGCATATTGGGAGCAGAAAGCAGGGGGAGTAATCACATCTTATACTGGGTGATTCTGAGTATGTCACTCTACTGACACAGATGTGCAGATATGTTGGTCATGTGTGCAGTGTGGAGGGCTCATGGATGCAAGTTGACCCTGGGAGATTAAAGAAATAAAAGACAAAGAAAAAGACTGTAGGACTTCTTTAATTCAATTGATCAATTCAAACACAGAATATTATAGTATGTACATTTATATCATATTTGGTGTTTAAAGCTGTTCTGGCCTTTATTACTGTTAGCTACACTCAATTTAGGGATTCAATATAGCAGTGTCCCAAGTCCCACCGAGACAGAATACATCTCATGTCAGGTGTCTGCATTGTTGATGGGCAAAAACTTCTCTGTGTACATAAAGAAACAAATCAAAACAGAGAGCAAAATTCAAATCTGTCAATTGAACAGCATGTTGTTGTTTTTTTTACACGTCATAGCAGAACAACCACAGGTGTATTCAATAAAACTAATAATGGCTGCATTCCACTTAGGAGAGTTATAGGTGTTGTGCATGCTGGCTCTCTAGAATAGCTTAAAGCTATAGTGCATAGTTTTTGTCCCCCCCCAAGTAATGAAAACATAATGATTCTAAGTAATGACAACAAAACTGTCAGCGCATCCACATGATACAAGCCTTCCGTGATCACGCACCACCCCCACCCCTCCTCCACGCAGTTGCTAGTAGCCAAGGAGGACTGGGACGATTAAAAAAATATGATGGACTCTTCAGAGGAGGTCATTATCTTTGCTCAATTTTCTTTGTGCAAAAGTCACCGAATGACACTATTTTCTAAACATACTGAGAAATACAGAGAGTTGTTTGAAGCTGATAGTCTTAATCAGCTTTGTAGCAACTCATTTGGCAATGGCTTGAATGTAACGGGCGTTCATTAATATAAAAAAGTTACGCACTCAAGCTTTAATGGGACAATTAATGAAACTGAGCCATTGTTGTCTTCCTGCTGTGATAATTCAACATGTCTGCTGTTCCCAGGAGTGCAGATAGGAATTATGGCCACAGTCTGTAATCCAATACTAACATTATTAAACCGGCTCTGTAGTAGACATCTTTATATTTACATTCAAACCAAAAAAGCTGTTATAATTATGTAGTTCAGGACACAATGAGCCAAAGTATATTACCATGGGTGGGAATCAAACCAGCAGCCGTTGCAGCAAGGACTGATCTTTTGAACCAGGTGCGCTACCAGGGCGCCCTGCAAAAACAAAACTAATGAAAATATAAATGAAATGTCTTAAAAGAATTTGGTAATTGACCAGGGTACAAGCATGGTAAATGTGAGACAAGGTGTCCATAATCAGGAATTAATGGATAGTGGGGAAGCCAGAACCATCTGGCGTTGCAGTTCATTCATTTTTTTTACATTGAATGTAAATGAGGTGGACAAAATGTAAGAAAAAACCTTTCACTATATTGCACTCCAGTACAACACCACCAACCACTTCCAAGAGAGTAATAAACATAAAGCAGAATACCACTTTTCTGACAGTGTCATTAGTGGCAGAGCTGGGATATTGTATTGCAGCTTTTTGGATGGTGCTGGCTGTCCTGTTTACTGGATTGTTGGTGACTGGTGCAACAGGACACATACTGAGATGAGATACAGAACTGTCTCTGTTGGGGTCAAAGAGTAGTTAGTGACTGGAGCCCTCTGGATCTCCCCTTTTTGGTATATCTTCCTGACAGGGTGGTGCTGGCTTTGTGTAAGGAAAAATGGAACGAAAAAAAAGAAGGAATTTTGAGGATTTGGCTCAAGCTTTATGCATGCTCTCTGCACCTTGTTTATAGTACTGTGAAGGAATCAAGGATTCACTGACATAATATAAATATGTGTGCCCTCCCCAAAACTGGTTTTCAGAATACCCCTTCACCACTACCAAATGAGTTTGAACTAGTAATCAAATATGATATCCCCAGAAAACACTTCTTTAATTTCTTACAATTAAGAGGCTTTATATCATTTCTCTCAGAACCACTCTCTGAGCATCCCCTCTAGAAGTAACAAGAGATTGCTTTAAGGGCTTGATTTCATTACTATATGCTATGATTGAATGGGGCTTGAGTTTTCTACAGACTTGGAGAGAGGATCTAAAGGAGGATATTTAACGAATGACTGGGTGGAGATGTGGGGACCCTCAGCAGCACACAATGAATATAAGCTTAAAACTGCTACACTAGAACTGGCTGATGCTTACTACATCACTGCTGCTAAACTACACCAATACAATAATGATATTCTAGACTGTTCTTAATGTATTGAACTGAAGGTGAGACTGACTTGCACACCAATATTCCACTATTATTCCAAATATGACAATTTTCCGAATTTGATCCAGGTCATGTAAACAGCATATTCTGGTTGGACATTCCAAATAAAGCCTTTTATCGAATATAGCATTTTCGAGTAAGACATGTGGGATATTCTGGAATTATTCAGGTTTTATTGCCATTCTTTGGACATGTATACTGGCATTTGAAATATGTGTCTCAATCGGGGGTTTTACCGCAGGTTTATTGTCAACTCTGTGCGTTGCTATGGTTTCTACACAAACCAACCAGCCAACAGTTAGCAAGGCTGGAGCCCAGATAAGAAGGAGAAACACAGCTACTTTTAAACAGTATCGCAGATCAGTCACTTAGACATAAAAACATAGGAAAATAGGGTCCAGGTTGAAAAAACTGTAGTTACCCTCTAACTGAGAAGGATGCTGTCATAAGTTTTCTCTGTTCCACTGCCATTGACTGCTCCTACTCTAGATATAATTGGTGCTTTTGTTTTGCATACTAACAGGCCAGCAGCACATCAGTGGTGCCAGATTATAATTGACTAAAAAAAAGTCTGTTCACAACAGACAAGGACACTAGCTAATTAGATCCAGCATAAACTTCTGGTAGAGAGGTTAGATGTGTCAATAAAAAAGTACCTAAACCATACATCTATAATGCCATGACAACAAGGCTTTTTGCCTTCATTTCTGCCATGCACTGTGACAGCAGAAATCTCAGCACCTGTTCAGCTAATCGTTGACTCTTCAGTATTGATTAACAGCCCTATCAGCCACTAAGAGCATTTCAGGCCAAGGGGCAGTAAAACCTTACTAATTGCCCCTTTAATTTGAGTCTGTTCATGTAAAACTATCTAGCAGCACCACAGTTATTTTTCCAACCTTTTTACCCCCATCTCCAGTTATTTCATGTCTGCTGCTATCTATATTTCTCCATATACGACTTTACACTGGTATTTTTTATTATGTTTACAAGCAGGGCCAGGTGATTTATCAACCGTTTCATCCATCCTCTATCTCCCTTGAAACATTGCACTGCAAACACAGCATCCGTTGTAGTTATTGGTACTGCACTTTTCATTATTCAGTATGAGTACTAAATGCACAAAGCAGAGGATATTTAACAAATCCTGAGAGTTGTATGTTTTCAAGATGGAATGCATTCAGAGCCCCTGTGTAGCATTCAAAGGAGTGCAGACATTTAGGCTAATGCTATCATGTCACTCCTAAAATCATTGTGTTGGACCCCACAGTGAATTTGAGTCAGGACAGAGGAGAGCCCAGGATGGCACATGCTCTCATTTTGGAACAGCGGTGCCTAAACACAGATTAGAAAGCATCAAAAGCCAGCTGGACACAACATAACAACAACAATGCTACACTCTGGACGCGTTTGCCCAAGTGGCACTTTGTGCTTGGTGGTGCTTGTATTGCACCTGTTTATATATTGTGTACAGAGCGTCTGTGGGTGCCACCAAGGTAATGTGAAGCAGTTATTCTCTGCTCCCTGAAAGGTGAGGCTTTTGTTACGACCGGCAGCCTATTGCAAGGAGCAGCTGTTATCTGCTGCCAGCAGGAGGTGAAATATGAGTGAGCACCAATACACCACAGCCTGGCTGGCCTTCTGAGCAGTCAAGTATACTCACTTCAGAAAAAGTTGATGCTTGGCGACCACATCAAGCCCTAGCAACACCCACAGGGTTTGCTCAGAGAATGGTCACAGCAACCATTATCATGTTAAGTTAACAGATTCCTGCCAAAGTGCTTTACATCAGGAACCAAGAATAAAACAATTGTTCCAGTAGGGGACCCCAAACTTCCCTTCCCAGAGCCACATCAACCAGCTCCGACTGGGGGATCCTGAGGCGTTCCCAGGCCAGGTTGGAAA
Source organism: Etheostoma perlongum (assembly GCA_026937815.1). Taxonomy (NCBI): domain Eukaryota; kingdom Metazoa; phylum Chordata; class Actinopteri; order Perciformes; family Percidae; genus Etheostoma; species Etheostoma perlongum. The sequence goes on along the minus strand of CM049383.1, from coordinate 19,310,244 downwards.
TATAATCTCTCCACCTAGTCCTGGGTCTTCCCCGAGGCCTCCTCCCAGCTGGACGTGCCTGAACACCTCCCTAGGGAGGCACCCAGGAGGCATCCTTACCAGATGCCCGAACCACCTCAACTGGCTCCTTTCAACGCGAAGGAGCACCGGCTCTACTCCGAGCTCCTCTCGGATGACTGAGCTTCTCACCCTATCTCTAAGGGAGACGCCAGCCACCCTCCTGAGGAAACCCATTTCGGCCGCCTGTACCCTGGATCTCGTTCTTTCGGTCATGACCCAGCCTTCATGACCATAGGTGAGGGTAGGAACGAAAATTGCCCGGTAGATCAAAAGCTTTGCCTTCTGGGTCAACTCTCTTTACATCACAACGGTGCGATAAATGGAATGTAATGACGCACCTGCTGCTCTGATTCTCTGATTCACACTTACAACTTAAAGGGGGGAGGTGAAGTGACTAATTTGAGTCAGAAAGGCATCTGGGCATTTTGGGCCAGACCAGAACCGAGGAACAGTCACATTATTTTTAACCTTCAGTAGATATCTTAAGTTGCGGCCGCTTGCCTTTCCAGATGAATTTAGATAGCGCTGATTGTAATTCATGCCAATAACCAGAAGGAGGGTAGAGAGGTGGTATAGAGCTCACAAAATTAATCCTGGGTAAAAAAAATATTTTAACCACAGAGATACAGGCTTGAATAGACATGGGGAGACCCATCCATTTTTCCATATCTTTCAAAACATTCAGAACAACAGAATATGCTTAACAATTTGGTTTAAACAAGTGAAAATATCAGGGGAGGTAGGAATAGGAAAATCAACAAGAAACGGTAAACGGCAAAACACACGCAAGGCGCCATCTTCATCTTCTCCAAAAAATAAAATGAAACGGAATTTGAAAAAAAAAAAAAAAAGGATTTCATAGGGCCCTACTTTAGCTATCCGGCTCCTCTCCCTATAGTGGAATGTCGTTGATATATAGACTAGATGGGAGATGATACAAGGGCTAGTGCAATAAAAGTCATGCTGAGATGTGAATTTTAACGTTATTTGTTTCAGTTTTTGCCCAAACATCCCCAAAACAATATTACTACCTACTATTAAAAACAACATTTTTAGTCATTTTTAGTGTTGTGCCTCTGTTTGTAACATTGACTGGTCTCTTTCTGTTATTAAGAACATGCTCTTTTTCTGCTGGCTTCCAGAATTAATATTAGAAATTGTGCCGCATGACTGGCTGTTTTCATAGGCAAATGGAGTATTATTGTGAACTCAACAAAGGACCCTCTCACTGTGTTTGGTTTAGCTCAGCATGCAATTGTTCCTCCAAGCCTTGTTCAACACCAAACAGCTATGTTGCTAAAGTGAATCAGTATGCTGCAAACATATTGGCTGCTGTGTGCCTTCGCCTGATAGGAGGCACATCACTGATGATTACTCAGGATCCTCACTACCATCACATGCTGGGCTGCTGTTAAACACACACACACACACACACACATACACACACACCCCTCCCTGTCACACCCCCCTTCTACTGTAGGCCCTACATTAGCCTCTGACCTGTGTCAGTGACTTACATCTTGAGAGGATGTCAGAAAAACAAGATCAAAACAAATCTCTGCTTGCCTCTTCAGTAAATTACAGTGGAGACAACCTATTGATGTTAATTATTTGTATGCTACGACACAGTCCAATTTGCACAGAGACAAGGCTCAGGCCCTCCAGGAGACCGTACATATCAACAGATTGCTCTTGATTGACCAAATGAGCATTGGCCGTAGTTAATAAGGAGTGCAGACCCTGTAGTGTAATGACAAATCTGTTTGGAGGGCTGTTTCACCAGACTGCTTCTTTTAATACAGATACTAGATAACATCCAGGCATGAATGATAGAGGGACTCTCACAAGCTAAGATGAAAGGTAAAAACGCGCTCAAAGACTCAATAAGAGGTCAGCAGCGCAGCTGAAAAAAGAAGAAGAAATAACAGCAAGCCTGCATCTTCTGTTTTGGGCAGGAGAGACATCTACGAGAGCGACAATATTTCTGAGGACATCACACTCCCCCTCATCAACCAATAAGAAGTTCCTCCATTAGGAAAGACATTTAGATTCAGACCATTAGAGAGCCAGCGGAACAGCAATGACTTTCATTCCACCATCAATATACATAATAAGCAAAGGACAATCACTCCACCCCTCAAGCACACTGCATCACTGTCAGTTGCTGCTCAGGTTCGGAAGAGAAATATTTGCTCCTGCCTCCACCATCCTGCACATGTTTTTATCAATCAGATAAAAACAGAAATATGTTGTTGTCTGTCCCTATCCCCATAGATACACTTGCAAACACAAAATAACAAAGGCAATGGATAATAGAAACATTGTACTTACACCACACATTCCTGGTATAGTGTGTAATAGGGTAGGGTGACCAAACGTCCTCTTTTCCCAGGACATGTCCACTTTTTACGTACTTTTCGGGGGGGGGTTATAAATTAATGAAAATGTCCAGTTTTCACTGTTTTTCATGGGACCGTTAGGTGTGTACTTAAATTGACTGGCGTTTTGCACACAATACTACGGTACTTTGTTGTACTGCCTTGTGGGCGGCTCTGCAACACGCACAAACAGGGAGCAGATCAGACAGGGAGCACATACAAAGAGCAGATCAGATAGGGAGCAGATCAGACAGGGAGCACATACAAGAAGCAGATCAGACAGGGAGCAGATTAGACAGGGAGCAGATCAGACAACGGAGCAGCATTGCACACAAAATGCAGAAGTATAAGTACAGCTTCACAGTTAAACTGCAAAAACTGTGAAGCTGCACTTTCACTTACACTTAGTGGGAGGCTGAGTGCACCATGTGCAAAGCTAGCACATATGTTTCAGTGTCTAACAAAAGTGCTGGAGATCTCAAAGCTCACTATGTACACCGAAAAATCTTTTTACATTGAAAAGATTTTAAGGGATATTGAGTTGAAGCTGGATTTTGAAGCTGACACAGAATAGGCCATATACATTATTATTTTATATTTATTTGGAAAGAGATTTTATTTTGTTTCAGGTTGTTACATATTTTATTTTATAATATAAGTAATATTGTTGTACCATTGAGGCATAACAAATAATGTTATTAACCTCTGAGAAGCCTGTCTGAGTTTGCATCTCGAGGCAGGGCCGAGTGTCCTCTTTTGGAGATCAAAATATGGTCACCCTATTATAGGGTGATCCAACTTCAGACGTCTTTACTGCATACATTTGCATAAATGTGAGAAGCATGATTGTGAGGGAACCCCAATTTCTTGAAACTACTGTAACTCATTAAATATAAAATTAAGGTCAAGTTCAGATTTGATAGGTCAAAGTTGAACCAGGCCATCAGTCTGTAAACGGATGTTTAGTACCGACACCAACTTGGAGGCCATCATAGCAACATCCACGATACATTTGCATTAACAACATGACATGTGACTAAATTAGTATTCTTAAAATGATGTTGCTTTCCATATGGGAATGCTGATCTGCCTCTCTTATGTCCCATGGTAGACTCAGTAATGAAGGTGGAGGAAATATTCTGAAAGCGTCCAAAGTCCTTGCAATGAATGCCAAAGCAACTGAGGAAGGCTTGTACTCTGCATAGCTTGTCATTCTCTGAGGACGCTCAAGTAGCCAAGCTCTCCAGGTTGTGAATTATATGGAACACGAGTCACAGCCATTTTTTCTTCCTGTTAACACACGCACACCGGAGGAATTGGGAGGAGATGGGGAAAGCATAACAATGGACGGCCTCTGTCACTGTAGGCACCAATCAAGATCCCCCAAGTCACTCAGTCAATGCTAGCTGTCTGTACAAACAAGCACCAGATATGTGTACACATGAGTGGGAGTGAGGAGTCATTATGTAAGTGTAGTCAACAGACATAGCCTTGCCAGTGGATTGACAATGATTTCTCCTACTTGTTTTCAATTCAATAAGGAGGCAGCAAGCAAACATGGGAGGAAAAACAGCCAGTCCAACCACAGTTCACAGTCTGTCAAGAGAAGGCCATTCATAACCGCACAGTGTGCTTCTCTGTGCTGACTGCCATGTACATGCAGGTATGTGCATTTAGAGTGTATGCTTGTCGATTGATCATGTGTCTGCTTGGGGTGGAAATCACCAGAGGTCTCACAATACAATATTAGCATGATACTCACTTCACAATACAATATTAATGGTCAGTAATCACAGGGGAGACATTTCCTTCAGGACCGATGCTCTATCGAGGGTAACACGCTTCACTTTACTGACAGTATTATTGACAGATGAAGCCACTGTGTCATAACCCTTGTGTTGCCTTCCCATCAAAATTGAAAGTCAAACACTTTAGTTGATGCTTTTTAATCAATGTTTTTAACTATTACGTTTTTGTCCCATTTTTCAACATTTTTTTCAATGTTTGTAACTTTTGATGTTTTCAACATTATGTAACACTAACTTATTAACTTTACAGTTATTTTTGGAATTTATGGTCATTAAAGCTCATTTATAGGAAATTATACCTAATGTTTGAGTTAGAAAAGCAGAATTTATGAATTATTTAGACTAAAATTAATGGAATGTATGTTGATGGATAATCACAGACTGGAATATGTCAACTTTTACTAACTACTTTTTCAAAACCACTTATTCAAAACCAATATTTGGGTAATTAAAAAGAATAGGAAAACGGGTCAAAAAATCTGATTCCAGCTTTGTTAACCCACTGCTACAGTTTTTACACCAGTTGATCTAGGTTCTCTGGCACAGTATTGCAAGCCAATTGTGAAAGGTTTGGGGGTAAAAGTGGACTCAGACCTTAAATTCAACAGCCAGATTAAAGCTGTGGTGAAGTCTAGTTTTTTTTCCATCTAGCCATTACACATCCAGGTAGCGATGTGGCCAGGGCTGGTGAAGCCTTGCTTGTAAAGGTGCTATAGCATGCTGAACAGCTGGAGAAATGTGCGCAATGTAATGTGCAGAAGGGCCTAAGAGCCTGGGCAGTCATCTACCATGTGTTATAGACTTCTAATTATGTCCCCAAAGGAAAACTTTGTCAACATCTGTTATTTAATGAATTTAATTTTTTAATGTGTACGTTTTATTGATCCCCATCAGGGAAATAACAATGTTTTCACTCTGTTGCTGAACACATTACTCACAGGCCTGAAATACACACACATGCTCAGGTCCCATACATGCACTAATGGAGAGATATCTGATTGAGGGGTCTGCGACCAGGGCTGGGCTGTGGTTAAAAAAATAAAATAAAATAAAAAATCAAACCTGGGGTCTCATTCATAAAACTGTGCTGTGCGAAAACTGTGATCCTTACTACAAGTGTACGTACGGCCAAAAGCCAAAAATGCCGAACACCAAAAAGCAATGTTACGTTTATAAATAACAGATTACGCACAAGTGTGCGTACATGAATCAGCCTCTTATCCCACCCTTTACTCACCCATTTTTAAATAAGTTAAAAATCTGTCAGATGCTCGGGAATTGCTGCCAATTAATTTATCATTTCAGCCTGTTGTTGCACAGTGTAGGGAACGCTGATCTACCTTTATTTATAATAGAGTATCTTCCAAAACGGCAGGTATTATGCTACAGCTCCCGGGGACAGCTTAAAACATATATGATTAGATATAACAGAACTATATATTATATCCAAGAAGATTATATATAATATTTCTAAAAAAATAAAACACTTAGCTGTTTGCCATTTTCCTCTGGAAACAGCTGGTTGCCCCCAGAGTTGCGAGGACCTGTATTTGGACCGGGATGGACCGGTTCCAGCGGGTTGCCCTCTCTACTGAACCCAATTCACTACATAGATCCAAGGGTGCATCTTTAGGGAATTTAAATCGGCATATTAGCCAGTCATCGTCATGGTCCCTGAAGCCTTTTTCACTCCTGATTCTTCCATTGAGGGCTAGTACTCCTGCATGGCCAGCAATGCCATCATTAGAGTGATTGTAGACACCTTGCCAAAAGTCCTCACTAAAATAATATGATAATGCAGTTTAAAAATAAAGTTGATTGTTTTACTGTCACAACAGAAGAGATAACTAAAATATATACAAATACAAACGTAAGATATAAAACTTAAAGTCATTTAAACAAAAATAAATAAATCAAAGAGTGTTGCCAACAGAAAGCGCCCTCTGGTGGACAAACTATGCAATGCCAACACTCATAACATGGATGAAGGGTGTTTTATCTGTATTTATTTAAAAAAAATGTTTTAAACATTCATTCATACGAATCATGTATATGTCATTATAAATGATTATTATGAGAGAATATATATATATATATATATATACAGTGAGGAAAATAAGTGTTTGAACACCCTGCTATTTTGCAAGTTCTCCCACTTAGAAATCATAGAGGGGTCTGAAATTGTCATTGTAGGTGCATGCCCTCTGGTGGACAAACTATGCATTGCCAACACTCATAACATGGTTGAAGGGTGTTTTATCTGTTTTTATTTAAGAATATTGGTTGCTTGTTTATCAGCGTCTCTGTCAGAGGAACGTCATAAGCGGTCTTGAGTAACATGTGTGGGCATCACCGATGGGGCGCAGGCAAAGCCTGAGTCGGTAACGTTGTTACCAAAATAAATACGGCGTGAATGGACCCTGTTCTGAATCAGAAGGCAAGTGCGGGGCGCTCGCTCTGTGAAAGGCGCGGTACACGAAGCTAGATGGACGTGTTCATATAACTTTAAAAATCCTCTCCAAGAAGTGCACCAGCAACAAAATTGTCCTGAGGAATTTCATGCAGCAACTGGCAGAGGAGCTGAGAGCGGAGTTTATAGAGGAGAAAAGAGCAGCGGAGCACGGTCCGAGCAGCGCTGCTCACCACAGCAGGCACCAACACGGAGGCAGTGCCAGGTTAAATGTTCAAATATACTTTTAGGTGTTATTTGCCTGTTATGAGTTACGTATTTTGAATGAATTTTCATACCATATTTTTCAGATATGAATATAGTCTATGAAATAATTACGTTTTTGATATGAATTACTGAAACGTGGGCTACTCAAGTGTATAATTAAACATTTTGGTGTTATTTCATTTTTCTAAAGATAGCCTAACATAATATTAATATTGCAATTAGGTATTTATCATGAGAGATTATAGAGTTTGGAATCTGGTGGTCAAATGACAGCTCACGGCAATTCTAGTAGTTATGGGATCCCGGCACTTCTAGTGTTAACACATCCATGCAGTTGCAGACCATTCAGCCCACACAAATAGACCGGCCCACCGGGACATCTCCCAGCACTCCCGATGGATCATGTTGCAAATTGCTTATTTTGCGTGTTGTTTAAAAAATAAATAAAACATAGTCATACGATTTTTGTGTTTGTTAATCTCACTTCAATTTTAATGCAGCAAATTGTCAAGCAGACAAACTGACCAACACTGTCATGAAAAAAGCAACTGATTTTAGTATTCTAGTACCAAAAAGTCCAACTGTGTGTTGATACAGTATTGCCAAAGAAAATGTCACGATACTATATTGTATCCATTTTTCAGACACTGGCAGAAGAGAGTTTGTGTGATGCTGTTGCTATGCTTCAACAGCATGATTACAGCTCCCATTTACATATCACATTGTTTACAAGCGACGCCTCCCCCGCAGGCTCAGGACCGCTACACCTTCAATTAAATCTGATCCAGCCAACGATTTTTGGGGGCTTAAGCGTCATACCACAAAGAACATTTTTTGAAATGTATTAAATGAAAAGTGAATTGAGCCCTATTTCTGCTAGTGTGTGAAGTCATCAGTCCAAAGACATTAGTGCTATGACACTGTTTGAGGTGGTAGCAGAGACCTGATTTAAATGCCATCAGACACCCGTATGTCAACCGGATCTGCCATCACTTCATCAGTTACCACCCAGGAGGCTAATTTAGCTTATTAAACTTTGATACTGGGCTGTCATGAAAGCAAACAAATAGCTAAAGTCAGACGGCACAACTTTAACTATCAGCAGCTATGGACGCATCCTGAGCTTTCTGGAGCCTTCTGTTTTTCAAGCAACACTGGATAATTGTATGCAATCCAGGAATCTGTGCTTCCAAGCACTCAGTCCTGGCAGCCTCAGCATTAAGTGTACATGCCTGTGGCCTGGTAGAAATTAACTCTTTATGGCCTGGTGTTCAGACACAGTGGAAGAAAAGAAAAAAACATCTGATTAGGAGATGGTGAAAAAAGCAAAAAAACAAGGAGTGCTAAAAACAATGTGTGCCACCTCGCCTGGGTTGGCGAAAACAGCTCTTGTCTATCTCCGTTGTCTTGTTGCTAATCTGTATTCCAGAAAGAAGCTCTGCCGAAGTGCACCTCATGCAAATGGGGATGTGTAAAAGACACATTGTACATTCTTTTTCCTCAAATGCATTCAATAGTAGCCTTGGACTGTGTTCCTATTCAATTAGCCTGCTTCACTGCTTTTTTCATTAGCAGCATCTGCTTTTGTTGCATTCTTCTCCAGGTCTTGTCTTTTTTCCTACACACTGTGCATGAGTACACAATAAGGCGCCACTCAGACACCCGTCACATCAAACTGCAGCTTACAAAAAAGGAGTTGCAATGACACCACCCCCTGAACACAGAATAGAAAAGCAGATATATTTCTGCAGAGATTTCTTATAAACTGTGTAAACTGAAATCCTGTACTAGGCATAGTCAGACGTATATATGTACCAGCAATAAATCCAGTTTTATATATGTTTCTTGATAAACGCCTCTGTTCTGCCAAGTGTCAAGGCAGAGACTGGACACAAAGAGATTTACAAAGACAAAGGGGTGTACAGAGCCACTGCTGTACAGAAATGTGTTACAGCAGACCTACAAAGCTTTTTATGGTCAGGCACCATCACATATTAAAGAGCTCATACTACCTTATTTCCCCCACTAGAATGCCAGAATTCAGAGTTACATATGGTTCCTAGAGTCTCTAAAAGTAGAATGGGAGCCAGAGCCTTCAGCAAATTATCCCTATTTTCCACTGGGCATGTCTGTGCAGCGTTACGGGCACGTCATGACCCCCGCGAGCAATCATGGCCATTCAAAATTGATATTTAACCAGACATGTTGGGTTCCAGAAGCGTGTGTGAAGCAACACTTGTCATTGTTAAAAAAACAACACAAAAACAAAAACCTATCCAGATAAATCGCATAATCCGGATAGAGTGAATTTGATTGTGGTTGGATGAGAAGTATAAACATACCATTCCAACACACTATTGGTTTGTACGCAATCAATCGCACCTGCACATGACACAAATCATGTCACACTCCAGGAAGGAAATAGCAGATGTATGCAGCGTTGTACGAAGACGTCCGTGGCAGACACTTAACCCTTGTGTTGTCCTTCGGGGTCCCAGAGACCCATCCTGTGTTCAATCGTATTTTTCTGCTACCATGGCCTCGAGCTTTGCACTCATATCCCACTTTGCACTCATATCCCACTAGGGTCATTTCATCCTCCGGGTCCCAGAGAGCCATCCTGTATTCAGTCATGTTTTTCTGCTACCGTGGCCTGGTCCTCCGGAGTCCTGAGACCCATCCTGCACTCAAATGCATGAAATAAACTAAACAAGTTCCCTTGACACAAAGGATAATACAAGGAGAACTTGAGTGAAATGTCCACCAAGCACCAGCAAGGAGTTTGGTAGCCAGGATGACCCATCCCTTCTACATCCCTGGCCAAACCTGGACAAGGAGGTTGGTAGCCAGGAAGACCAGCCAACCCTCCCACATACCTGGCCATACTTGGAATAGATTGGATGCAAAAACAACTCCTTTTGCATGCGCTCTATGCACCCAAGTACCACAAGCTAATTGCTTCCAAAACTCGCCGTCAAATTTGAAAAAGCATATTTAAATAATTTCTTTTCCCTTACTCTTTTTACTTCAGTAAAAAGCTTGAGTTGATATTTTAACTTCTACAGAAGTCATTTTAAACCCTAGTATCTATACTTCTACCTGAATACTTTTGACACCTCTGTACGTGAACAAAAATCTTCCGCCTTTTAGAAGAGTTCTTTTTTTTTTTAGTATGTGTTACATGTTTACTGGAGGTTAATTGCCAGCCTGCAGAGAATGGTCCTTCCAGATCTTATGAAAATGTCAGACTCTTACCTTTAAAATAGAGACCAAGTGCATCTGTGTATCAAATAAATACATTTGATACACAGATTACGTGTTTTTGGACAATGGAGGTAAAACCCGCTCGGTAAAGACAGGAGCCAAATGGAAGCATACACGATTTAGCTTTTCTTTTGGGAGTAGTGCTTTGGCTGTTTTATTCCTCGATGTGAATCCTTGCAGAGACTGCTTCCCATAAAGCCCCTTTACATCTTTTAATGACATGTAGCCAACCTGAAAAGACGCAACTCTGTGACTCACTCAGTGTTCACTCCTAGTTAGTGACATACAAAATGATCAGCTCATGTTTTTTTTGCAATTGCTGGAACCTAGCAACAATAATTGGTTCTTTTTCACTTTTCTAACCTGGGACAACACTAAAAAGCGGTGTGTATGCACAAAGCCGTCCTATATGAAGTTTTTCTACAATACTGCTTGAAATGTAACTGAGTGCTTAGTAGGTCAGGGAGCACTGTCATTCTTCAGTTCCTTTCTTGAGCTTTTCCTTCATATCAAAGACCCCCAAGTCACCTTGCTAGAAGATTTTCCTTACTTTTTACTACATTTGGGGTCTTTCTCAGTCATGAGGAACATTGTCAGAGTTAAAGTCTCATCTTTTTCCTACCAGTGTAATTTTTCCGGTGCAGTTGTACTTTTTCTCTGCGCCGCTGTTAGCTGCTAAGCATCTAATCAAGTGTCTTACAAGCTGTGTGAGCTGTGCTGCTAGAACTATCCAAGTGCTTGTGTTTCGTTGCCTGTGTTTGCCTCCACTTGCTTACAGGCTCTCCTGCAACATGGAGGGAGACATAGCACCACATCTACCAACTGTACAGCTCTATGTGTTGTTACGTAGGAGAGAAAACCTGTATGTGTGCCAGTGTTTCCGCTGGTAACTTTCTGTTGTGACGGGCGCAACTGTGAAAAAAACAGAAGAACAGTAGTTAACGTTAACTTCCAACACATTCTCACTCCCCCGACCAACCTCCCAACGCAGAATTTCCCCTTTACATACTACTCACTAAACCCCGTCTACATACGCCGATGGGTGCTTTTTTCGTAGCATCAGACGCTGACAGCCACTGTCCCAACGCGTTCGGAGTGAGAACGGATTGTAACTTCAGTTCTATAAGTTAGCATGAAGGAGAGCGCCTCATGTATCGTGTCCTGAACTAAACTCTTATCCCTTACTATGGATTTTAACAGGAGGGACACAGGCAGCAGATGTAGAAATCATCTACTTGTACAAGTACTTGGGTACTCCAATTGATTGAGATTAATTGAAAACAGCTGAAGAAGGGTTCTCAGAGATAGAGATACATTTGACATTGACATTTGTTGCAGCTGTATATTTTCAAACAGTGAAGGCTATCCTGTCTGTTTCAATTTTCAATACTTAGAAAATGCAGTAATGTCACTACATTGTACAATTAAGGAATAAAGTTAGATTGTTATGAGGGAAATAAATATAATTGCCATCACCCTGGTTAGTCTGTACGGTCCAAATTATGACCCATTGTTTTTTTGGACCACCATTCTCCACAAAGAATGGCTGTGGTTTAATTATTACACTCTGAGTTTTTGTCAGTAATGATATCAATGTAATTATGCTGTATATTCCAACAAAAACAAAAAACGGAAGCTGTTTTCACACATACAGGCAATTTGTAACTCATTTCACGCCTTAAAAGTTCAATTCATTTTAACTTTGCAGGCTGGCTACACTGCACGGTAATGTACGCGGAGCAGACAATCCAAAACTACGCTTTCACTATAAGCAACCAAACTGGCAACACCGGGCAGAAAGCAGCGCCGTAGTGGCACGTATGTTCCACAGAGATCTGCTCAACAAGTGCAAAACTAGGACAGTCTTCTATTTATAGTTTTTATGTGAGGTTTCACACGAACACCAGAAGGTGTGTGCACTTCTTCAGGTCCTGTCCTGGGCCCAGCTCTGCCGTCCCCACCATTCCCACTTCACGTCATCTCCAGCGTCCCAACTGCTGTCTAACCGCACGCACCACCTCTGGTCTCTTTCTTTTCTGCATCTCTCCTTCAGCCGATCACACCAGTGATTCTTTTTTTTATTTTCCTTCCTTTTCTTGCACCTGTCTCACATCAACATTGAACAAACAGTACAACATCCTTTGGCCAGTCCTGAGCTGTGGAGGGGGTGTGATCCAATCAATCACAGCTGCTGCTCATCGCCTTGATTCCCAGTCCAACATACAATCAACACAACACAGCAAACCCTCAAAACCATCCAAATAATAACTGCTAAAAAAACAAATGCAAAATACACTGATACAATTCTAACTGGACAACTAACCAAACCATGCAATGTTGGGATAAAAATCAAAAGCTGCTTAATCTGAACCCTAAGGTCATTTTTACAGTTCATTGTCCGTCTGGATTTATTTTATAAAAAAGCTTGTAAAACATCAACCCTGTTGTCTACAGTCAAGATATGAACATCATTTTTTTTTCCGGACAAACTGGGCTATTAGAATATGTCTGCTGCAGTGAGGTCACTTCAATGTTAAAAATAGTTGTAAGACATTTAAGACAAATAAATAAATAAAACGGAACATGAATCTTATAGATATGTATTGATATCACAGACAGAGCAGTACAAGCTAAGCCAATCTCCAATCTCCTTCTTATATGTCTTGGGAGTCACACTGTGAAGAAATAAACATTATAGCTTATACAGTTGACAAAATACATACATTTTTTCAAAAAAAGTCCAGACGCTTTTGCCCTCATGACATTTACTTACTCCAATAATCAACATTTCTCCTTTATGTAAAAAATACATGAACAAAAAAAAAAAACATAATAAACATTATAACTCATATAAAGCACAAACGTTTCTTACATTTCTTCAAAAAAGGCCCAAATATAAACAGTGATGCCATTCTCCTAAGTACAACGGTAGTTATCTATCTTGTCTGCTATATAATATCTTTGATCACATACTAGACTAGTTTGACTTAGCGGATTACTATCTTTTCTAACTCTTTACTCTTTGCTCTCGCCCATATAAGGCATATAGTGCTGCTTCACACATTAGATATAGAGAATACACGGAGCTAGCGGCAGAAATGAGCAAAAACGTGATGAATTATGGACATCACGTGGATAAATCTTTTGGTTGTAATGCTCAACAACCCCGAAAAACGGCAGACGTTCCAGGCTGGATAGAAAATCTCCTGTAGAGGCTAGAAAGACCCCAGATAGACCAAGAGTGACCGCTAGCTTGTTAGCTGGTAGCTGCAACAATCGGTAAGTTTCTGTCTTTTATGGTTATTAAATGATTAAAATATGAATCAGAGGTGATGTTTTTGGTCGTGCACGAGCCTCTCGGTTCCAGAAGGTTAAAGTCACATTCCAACAAAGTTCCCTTACTATGTGTGTAACCAGGCCCAATGAAGGGCTTAGCCAAACTTAGCAATTTTACCACTCGACAACGCCACCTTGGGACTTTCACCCAAAGAGTTTCAAAATATGAATTCAGTTGTTACCAATCCCATGGATTCCCACTAGTATTTAATACATTTTAAGAAAACTATTTAAAACAACTGGTTGCAATAAATTTGAAGAGAACTATTTAAAACAACTGGTTGCCACAGTGTTATCAGGTGGATCATATAACCGGATTAACACAATCAATAAAACTCCACATGCAAATATCAAAACATTAAAATCATGCAATCTACTAAGAACATCAGTTTGTCATGTTTCGCCATCTGTTAACCACTAGCTGACACAACCATTAATGCTACCAACGCTATGACCTGATTAAAAGTCGCTAGGACGAAAACACCCCGCCCCAGCCCGTGAGTAAACAATCCAAGGTAGGCAAACAGTCTGACGTAGGCAAAACAGCAGCGGCACTATGACTCGGCTTGGCTTGGCTGTACCATCAAGAGACCCGCACACAACACACCAAACGCTTGTCCCGAAACCAGCACGCAAGGCAGCAGCAGAAGGAAAAAGACCGTCAACTCCTACCGGCCGAGCCTTTATTAGGTCACCAACCAGTTACATGTGCAAACCTCTTTATATGATAAACTTTGCAACCCTTCTTCTATTGATGATTTCTTTGTATAGCCGTGCTCCATGTGCCCTGACTACCTTAAAGGTCCCATGGCATAAAAACTTCACGTTATGAGGTTTTTAACATTAATATGCGTTCCCCCAGCCTGCCTATTTTCCCCCAGTGGCAAGAAATGGTGAAAGATGTAAACCGAGCCCTGGGTGTCCTGCTCTGCCTTGAAAATGAAAGCTCAGATGGGCCGATCTGGAATCTTGCTTCTTATGACGTCATTAGGGACAAGTTTACCTCCCCTTTCTCTCCTTTGCCCGCCCAGAGAATTCCGCCCATCCATGAGAGAGAGACATTATGGCTTTCAAACAAGCAAAGTGGCAGTTGGCCCCCCTCTCCTCTCTTCAGATATGGTATTAGGGACCACTAAGGTCTATATAAAAGCATCCAAAGAGCACCATGTCATGACCTTTAAGTTTTTATGTCTGACATCCAAAGTTCAAAGCACTTTTCATAATACAAAACAGAGCCCTCATAACAGTTTGCCTTGTGGCTTTCCTGCTAGTACAATTAACAGTAAGTTCTGCACAAGAAATTCTTAGGACCTTTGTTAGGACCTATGAACCTGTATTGTTACCACGGAAACAATACAGGTTTTTAATCAACATATAATTTCTCAGGACAATATCATGGAAATCTCTGGCAAAAACTGTCAAGGCAATTGAATGTGAGACCCTGGTTTGAAAAGTAAAATACAGTGCCTTGCGAAAGTATTCGGCCCCCTTGAACTTTTCAACCTTTTGACACATTTCAGGCTTCAAACATAAAGATATACATTTTTTATTTTTTGTGAAGAATCACCCACAAGTGGGATACAATTGTGAAGTGGAACGAAATCTACTGGATATTTTAAACTTCTTTAGCAAATAAAAACTGAAAAGTGGTGCGTGCAAAATTATTGGGCCCCCTTGCGTTAATACTTTGTAGAGCCACCTTTTGCTGCGATTACAGCTGCAAGTCGCTTGGGGTATGTCTCTATCAGTTTTGCACATCGAGAGACTGACATTCTTGCCCATTATTCCTTGCAAAACAGCTCGAGCTCAGTGAGGTTGGATGGAGAGCGTTTGTGAACAGCAGTTTTCAGCTCTTTCCACAGATTCTCGATTGGATTCAGGTCTGGACTTTGACTTGGCCATTCTAACACCTGGATATGTTTATTTGTGAACCATTCCTTTGTAGATTTTGCAGTATGTTTGGGATCATTGTCTTGTTGGAAGATAAATCTCCATCCCAGTTTCAGGTCTTTTGCAGACTCCAACAGGTTTTCATCCAGAATGGTCCTGTATTTGGCTGCATCCATCTTCCCCTCAATTTTAACCATCTTCCCTGTCCCTGCTGAAGAAAAGCAGGCCCAAACCATGATGCTGCCACCACCATGTTTGACAGTGGGGATGGTGTGTTGAGGGTGATGAGCTGTGTTGCTTTTACGCCAAACATATCGTTTTGCATTGTGGCCAAAATGTTTGATTTTGGTTTCATCTGACCAGAGCACCTTCTTCCACGTGTTTGCTGTGTCTCCCACGTGGCTTGTGGCAAACTTTAGGCGAGACTTTTTAATGGATATCTTTGAGAAATGGCTTTCTTCTTGCCACTCTTCCATAAAGGCCAGATTTGTGCAGTGTACGACTGATTGTTGTCCTATGGACAGACTCTCCCACCTCAGCTGTAGTTCTCTGCAGTTCATCCAGAGTGATCATGGGCCTCTTGGCTGCATCTCTGATCAGTCTTCTCCTTGTCTGAGCTGAAAGTTTAGAGGGACGGCCAGGTCTTGGTAGATTTGCAGTGGTCTGATACTTCTTCCATTTCAAAATGGTCACTTGCACAGTGCTCCTTGGGATGTTTAAAGCTTGGGAAATCTTTTTGTATCCAAATCCAGCTTTAAACTTCTCCACAACAGTATTACGGACCTGCCTGGTGTGTTCCTTGGTCTTCATGATGCTCTCTGCGCTTTCAACAGAACCCTGAGACTATCACAGAGCAGGTGCATTTATACAGAGACTTGATCACACACAGGTGGATTATATTTATCACCATCAGTCATATAGGACAACATTGGATCATTCAGAGATCCTCGCTGAACTTCATGAGTGAGTTTGCTGCACTGAAAGTAAAGGGGCCGAATAATTTTGCACGCACCACTTTTCAGTTTTTTATTTGCTAAAAAAGTTTAAAATATCCAATAGATTTCGTTCCACTTCACAATTGTGTCCCACTTGTTGGTGATTCTTCACAAAAAATAAAAAATGTATATATTTATGTTTGAAGCCTGAAATGTGTCAAAAGGTTGAAAAGTTCAAGGGGGGCGAATACTTTCGCAAAGCACTGTAAATATATCATCTTCGTCATTTCCTTGTCCGACCCCTGGTGTCCTGCAGTCCTCTCTTTTGCTTCAAATCCCAATTAGAGTACACCAACACTATCAGGGAGCGAGCCTAGTCCAGCCACCCTGGGGTCAAAAATATTTTTCACGCTGACCTCATTACCGCCCATCATAACCATCCAGTTTCCTGTCCTCTCTGGAGAGTGCAAATCTCTTGGGCTTCTCTCCCAGCTCTAGTTCTCCAGACGCTGCAGAAGAGTTCTCACCGACACCAGAGACTCTTTCATGTGTATCTTGTGTGCATGTGTGAGTATCCTTTTCCAATAAATCTTTTGATTGCCTTACTTTGTTCCACACTCATAGGGAAGCACTTGTTCATTGGCTTTGCATTTTCAGATTAGGTCTCCAGTGAAAAAGCCAGGATTTGTTCTAGATCCCGCATCATGTGTTGTGAGCAGCAATTTCTGAAGACATGAAGAAATTCCTGCAAAGATGACAGCTAATCTTCATCCCATGCATATCATCAACAGGGGAATGTAAACTCAAGCTTCCATTGTGTTTGATGTTTCTGCTGTGTGTATGTAGCCAGCTTTCAAACCAGTGTGACCAGGCTAGGACTGTTTTTTGGTTGCAAGGGGCCAGTGGTGTTCCTAGTTGAAATATATCATAGATTCTGTCCCTAGGCTGCCCACTCTTTTTATTTACAGTATTTATTTTTTCATGCAGCCTACTTACAAAATCTGGTTATTATGACATAATTATGTTTTGACTACTCCGACAGCTTGCTAAAAAAAAAAGAAAAAAGCCTGGTCAATTTTAATGTTACACTTCAGTCAGTGATATTTGTTAGAGGATGCAATCCACGAGCAAAAATAAGCTATTAAATAAATAATAAGCTCGGAAACGGCGTTGAAATGTCAACATTAAAAAAGACCAGATGAGCTAAACTCAGCAACTTCTTCATCAAAACCAGCTTGCAGTGTGATAGTGAAACGCCAAATGAAGACAATGGGACGGGTAAGCTAAGCTATACGAGCAGTGTAAGATGCTGGATCTCGCGCAGAACATGATACAACGTTGCCTGGCTGCAAACCAGCGTTCATGTTAAGGAATCAAACTGTTTCTTATAGATCCTCAGCAACAGCTACTAGTCCAGTTTGCTGCTAACAGTAACTGTGAAGAGCCAGAGAGTATGGTGTAGAACTGCTCTATATAATGCCCTGAGATAACTAACGATGCCCAATGTTTCGGCACCACATTAATAAAAACTGACTTGATCAGAAAGCTTTGTAAAAAAGGGAGATTTGTGCTGAGTATTATAAAATTTATAAAATGTGATTTAGTGTCAGAAGCAGGGTCAGTGGTGTGTATCGCTGCTGTCAGTGTGGAAGGCACATCTACTGCAAGCTGTTGTATCACAGTGTGTGGAGAAGAAAACATGATCTGATTTAGTTATAGTTAATAGCATAGGAAATATACAAAGGCCACGACTGAAAGGGAAAAGGATGAAAGTAATATTTAATATTATAGAATGGAAAAAATAGACGATGGTGTCATTCAAAAGTGCATTACATATTATTTCATTCTTTTTGTCTTTATATTCTATTTTCCTTTATTGTTTTATTTCATTTTAGGGTTTGAATGTCTGTGAACACTTATTTGCACTTATTTGTTGAACATTATTGAGTTGTTGTAAAGATAACATTAAAAAGTTAACTGTTTACATTGTGAAGGAGCACCTACTGTGTGAGTGATATTTGACACAAATACACTGAATCACAAGGCTGTAGAGAACTGTGTGATATTGCAGACTTATATATAAGGTTTTAACTACAGTATTTTAATAAACATAACGAAAATCATAATATATTTAATATACTGTTAAAAGTTTATTAAATATATACCCAGCCTTTTGTTGTCCCTTGTCAGTCCTAAATACTCTACTTTAAGTCGTAATTGCACTTAATGTTTAGTCTATAATGTGTGTTCAAAAAAATAGCCTGTCTCAAATGTCGTTTTTATATATTCTCTTATTTATATATTTATAAATATATATATATTTTAAAATGACTTGATCCGTAGTGAAAGGTTGTTTCATTTCACTGTATACAGTGTATGTGGTTGAAATGACAATAAAATCCACTTGACTTGACTTGAAACTACAGGACTGAAAATGAGTCCCACTCCAGCCCGGGCTGTGCCACACTACATCATATCACTATATTGGTTGTGCATTTGTAAAAGGTATTATCAATAAGGAATGGGAATGCCAGAAAACAATTCCACTGAAGTGAACGGTTTACATGCTTCCCTTCTGATGTGGGTGGCAGAGAATCAATCCTGCCAGAAACCTATGCAAAGAAACAGGGACGGCCTCTAGCTCACCCAGTAAGAGCATGTGCCCTTTGCTGCATGTCATCCCCTCTCTCCCTCTCCCCACTTTTCTCTCTCTACCCACTGGCACTACCTAATAATGGGAAAAGCCCCAGATAGTAATCTTAACAAAACAGCTGTAAAATAATGCAAGCATGAAATATACATTATGTCATGGAAGATTTAAAGTTTATGCAGAGAATGTTTTAGATTACCCATGATCTCAATATAACAGGCAGAGGATGCCATGGCAACCCAGTGCTTATTATAAAAAGCAAGTTTGCATTCTTAGAACACCCGACAAGCTTTGACTGGCTAAAAGATTTCCCAACTGGCTGAGCCACCAACTCATTAAATGGAATGCCACTTTCCCTGTGATCTGTGGGTCATTACACTTTTAAAAGCCCTTCCTCGTTATTTAAACTTGGTGAAGGCCAGTTCTGATGGCGAAATGTGATTACATTTGGCCTTCACCAAGGGACTGAGTCATTTGTTTGGGGAAACAAATGTAGTTCCCAATTTAATTTTGAGTGATTTCATCAATTTTGCAACCAAAAATAGATCTGGTTTTTACACGAATACATCTCTATTTGTTATGGGGAAATGGGCTTTTGCTGTGATGGTTATGTTTAAACATTATCTGTCATGGTTGAAGTCATCATATTTTCAAACCAGAATAGTGGTAATGCTTCTTAATGACATGCCAACATTTGGTGCAGTGAGTGATGAGAGAATATAATCTTGACGAAATCTTAATAATAATTGCATTAAGCCTGAGTGACGATCTTACAATTAGTTTCATCAATATGTCAGTGTTTTGTAGAATAATTTAATAGGGACACCTAGGACACACCATGGCATATCCATTCATTGAAACTGACTAAAACTAATACAGTAATATTAGTAGGGATAGCATTCCACTGTTTTGAATTTGAATTTGAATGAATTTGAATCGACAGCCTGTCCGCAGCATAAACTAAGTACCAGTCTTGGCATTTTTACTTTAGACAGCTGTCCTTAAAAGGACAACAAAAAAAAGTATTTAATGTCATCTTTATTTTGAAATTTTAGGCTCCCATTTATCCTACAGATGTGACATAATAGTATTGTCTATATGATATTTTTTCGCTACTCATTTATTTTCCTCCTATAATCAGTGTGGATTATTATTATAATTATATTATTATCTTTCTTTCCATTGCCTGCAGAAGAGCAGCTCCAGGTGTCCTCATCATCACTGTGGTAGCAACAGCATCAAGTTGTCCCCTCTAATGGAGGACCGGTTTCACCTTTGACACCCTGGGGTGCTATTTTATACTGACCCAAAGGTGCAGGGGGAAGGAGATAATGGAGAATAACACTGTTAGAATAACATTGTTACCACCTTTGCTCTTTTTCATTCATTCATTTGCAATCACACAATTTATCCCCTTTTCTCATAGACTCATTTTTCTCATGGACTCTCTGGGCCCATGTTGGGCATATTACCACTTGTACAGGCCAATTGTGTTGATTATTGAGATTATATATATATATATATATATATATATATATATATATATATATATATATATATATATATATATATGTATGTTATGAAAAAAATATGTCTGTGAATCATACATCACAAATCATTACTTTGATAAAGTAATTACATTTTAAATATGGTCACTTTCCAAAGTAACCAACACTGGCTACCACTAGATACATGTATCAGAGTTGGTATGAGATGAAAAAGTCAAGTGAGAAAAATGCAAGTGTGAGAAGGTGCATAATCCTGATAGCAAGTGTGTGGAGTAGGAGCTTGTAGCAGAGCAGCAGACTGCTACTCCAGCAGAGCTGCAAGTTTCCAGTGGATGCCAGCTTCAGCATTAGCATTAGCAGAGGAGCCTTATTCACAAAATATGCTCAGAAGCTTACGGCAACTGGTGGGAAGCCTGCCGTGCCTGTTTGGAACCACTGTAAGTGTGCTGCGGAGGCTTGTGGTTTCTGTTATTCAACACACACTTCCTACTGCCAGTGACACTGGCCAAATATAACAGACTCACAGGCTCAGTTGGTGTGTGGGACTTTTGCAGATTGACCACTGTGAGAATGGTTCACTGTTTATACTGCTTTAAAAACACTCTCAGGGCCCTATTCTAACTAAGCACAAGACGTGATGCGCCTGACACAGGTGCGTTTAGCGTGTGTACAAATCCGCTTTTGCTAGTTTTACAGCAGAAAAAGGGTCTGTGCATGCTTCAAAAGGGTTGTACTGGGATTAATGCATATGTTCCATACATACAAAGGTCTTCCATTATAGAGGTCCTTGTTAGGCAAACACTTAAACATCCAACATCAATGTCTGAAAATCCTCCTACTGCAATAAAGTCACACCTTTGCTAACAATAACAAAAACAGAGTAATTGAGAGAAATGATAATTTTGCACATTAAGCGGTGTTCCAATACACTCGGTCCGCTGCTATCAAATGGTTGTCATGAAGTCATAATTAGACGACTCTGCACAGCCGTCTGCTCCACTGAACTCAAGCGAACGGTCATCCGCTCTCTCTCCTCTTTGAAGGTGAGTAACTGGAACAATGACGGGACGTCATCACTCGCAAAGTCATGGCAACCAAATAAACAACAGCGCGGGTACAACAGTTTCTCCTCAGGCAGAGTGACATACAGCAACCATGAAAACTGAAATATGACAGCTACAGTAGCTTGAAAAATAGGGTTATGGGCACTGCATTTGATGAACTGTCAGACCCAAGCTGAGACAAGAAGCGGTCACCCTGCCTTTGACTTTATTCCCCTGACACACTGTTTAAAACGTTCTCCAGGAACACACTGAAAGCATGAAAAACATGTGAAAGGAGGACAGTTTTCTAGCCGGTCCCCTTTTTATACACAGTGTCGCAGTTTGGCTCAAAAGTCAGTTTGCTGTCAATGATGGTTCCAAGTTATTAATTTATACTGTTTATTTTATTATTTACTTATTATTTTCAGGTTTGAACACACTCCACTATTTGATCCTTTATACTGGAGACTTCCTGTGCCTGTGGAAGTTTTTGAAAATCAATAGGTATGTCTTTTATTTTTGAAATATTCCTCTGGTGGAAGGATTTTTCACACCATTCCTCAAAGTCCTGGATGACCATGGCCAGTTTCATGGTCTCTCAGCAGACTAACAATTACAGAATCATCTGCATTTTAACCCCAACCGGTCGCCAGACACCGCCTACCAAGAGCCTGGGTCTGTCCGAGGTTTCTGCCTAAAAGGAAGTTGCTTGCTCTGGAGGGAACTACTAGAACTGTTGAGTCCTTGTAAATTCTGGAGTGTGGTCTAGACCTACTCTATCTGTAAAGTGTCTCGAGATAACTCTTGTTATGAATTGATACTATGAGTAAAATTTAATTGAATTGATTACACTAAAATAGTTCTGTACTCTCGATTACTGCGACACATATTCATGTAGAGGATGAATGAGAGAGGGGACAGCACACATCCTCGTTGGGAGCCAGTGAAAGAGCATACATCGTCAGACAGTGTTCACTCTCACTCTTTGTGTTCTGTTAGTCCAGAATGGAGCCAACAAGATTATTACTTCCATCAAATTGTTCTAAAAGTCTCTCTGTTAGAATGTGGGGTTGAATTGAGAAGCATTTCAGCGCGGGATAAAGTGCCTGGTATGCTTGGGCCAAAAAACAGAACATACTGGCATTTAAAAGAATTCCTTTCTAACCTCAAAAACATTGAGGTCAATTATTATTCATGTTATTGTTATTTTTTAGTTATAATAATTAACTTTAAGCCTGTTTAGATATATGGCTAACATAATGCTAGCTAATGTTGCTAGTTAGCTAACGTAGCTAACATTAACTAAGTTAGCTCACACACAGACACAGTACCACTGAATTTTGTTCGAATTAATTCAATGCAAAAATCTTGACAACAATCAGGGCACACGCATTTCAACCAATTCACACGCTCGTTTGGGTCTTAGTGACTTGAAGCCAAGTTTCACAAGTTCTGGTGTCTTTTTAATTCCCCAGAACTATTTTGATGAAACTAGAAGATCCCTTTAGCCCATTTGTCACGTTGTGTTTTAACCATTGTTTGAAGACCCATAAAGATTAGGGTAATTAGTCTGCTTTCATATAAAGCAACATAAGGGCTGCTGCTGGTCGCAGGGATAACCACACATCTTCAGTCAGTTCAGTGTGGCCGCTGGCTCACCCCATCTCTCTCTCGTTTCTCTCTCGTTTTTTTTTTTAAATGAGTTGGGAGACTGATGGCAGAACTTAACTTTTTTCGCTAATCCGAGCTTGCAGCCAATGCAGTTTGGTGTGGCGCTGGCTCGTGATTCTCTATATATATTTATATAAATAAAGTTACTTTTTATGTTATAAAACCAAGAGAAATGTTTTCCCTTCATCCTAAAATGGTCATAAGTCTGTGAGAGAAGCTCCTTGCTTTATGAATGAAACGGTCGGAGAGTATAAGCAGCTGTGATGTGTGTGTTAGACCAATCAGCAAAGGATCATCCCTGCAGACCCCGCCCAGGAAGTTGCTTTACTTTCACAAAGTACTACCCCCAGATAAGGAGAAATAAAGCCCCCAGAACTTAATTTAGCCCCTTGTTCCAACAGTAGAAACGCAATGAATTCCTCAGAGGTTTTCTAGTTCCGGGGGAAAATACAGATGTGAGTTCTTTTTTGGTAATTTTGACCATTGTGTCTTTTACGTACATTCAAACAGAGCTTATGGCTTTCCCAAGGCTAACAAGATGTACATTATTCAAAAAAAAAAAAAATCCCAAAACACTTAACATGTTTTGAATATGCAGACAGTTTTACATACAGGAATATGGCGTCAGGATAATGTCATATCTTGTGAGCAAATATGCTCACAAGCAAATATCATTTCACATGCTCAAATATTACTTTTCACGTACAACTTCACCACAGGGCAGCCGCCACACGCCCGCCAGTGTCTGCCTTGTGAGCGGATGAGGGCATTCACGCCCTCGCTGGTGAACTCTGCTCTCCAAGCTGATTTCTGCTCACCTGAAGAAACAGACTTTTGACATTTGGGGGCAGAAACCAAGGAGGCACTGGCCCTGCACTGGCACTGCGATCTTATCCACGGACCTCCTTAGTTTACCTAAATTGACAGCTATCATTCAGGAAGCTCGGAGTTGGTGTCCCAGCTGAAGAACTGTTTTTCAGTCTTAATAATGATGTAGTGCAAGATAGAACTATAAATTAAGGACAGTATGTCTCTTTTATCCGTTCTGATGTTAGGATTCAATTCAATTTTATTTATAGTATCAAATCATAACAAGAGTTATCTCAAGACACTTTACAGATGGAGTAGATCTAGACCACACTCTATTATAAAATCCAACAATTCCAGTAATTCCCGCAAGAGCAAGCATTTAGTGGCGAGGAAAAACTCCCTTTTAGGAAGAAACCTGGGACAGCCCAAGGCTCTTGGTAGGCGGTGTCTGACGCTGCCGTTTGGGGTTGTGATGAACAGTGGCAATAATAGTCACAATGAAAGATAATGGAACTATGACTAGTTGTAGTAGTTCATGGCGTAGCAGGGCACTGCAGGGCATTACAGGGTGTAGCTGCCATGTTTGTCAGTGTCTGTTGTAGTGTTTCATGTTTTATTTTGTAGTATCTCCCTAGTTATGTCTTGTTTTACTTCCTGTCTTGTGTTTGTAATTGTCTGCCCTGCCCTCATGTGTTACACCTGTTCCTAGTCCTTGTACCACCTGTCTCTTGTATTCATTCTCTGTGTTTCCTTTGTGTTGGATCATTATCCTGTTATGTGTTGTTTCTGTTCTGTGTTGTTTTTGTTCTGTCTTGGATTCTGTTTTGTCGTGTCATGCTTCTCTTCCCTGGGTTGGTATGTTATCGGTATTCCAGTTTGTTCTGTGTTCCTCGTTTTTGTATCTTCTGTATTTTGGGAGTTATCTTGCCTGTTTTTCTAGGACTCTTTTGTGATTAAATCTTTTGAACTTTACACTGCTCCGTCTCCACAGCGTTTGGGTCCAAGCCTCGCCAGCCCCGTGACAGTAGCAGGGCGTAGCAGGGCATGGCAGGACGTAGCAGGGGAAATGTGTGATGCGGGCGCGTGGTGGCTGCTCTGTGCGCATGCTACTTAGTTTAATACACACAAGTGTCATACTTTCCTTCTTCCTGTGTTTTGTTTAACGTTTGCAGCCACCTGTTCACTCTCTATTGTTTGGTTTGGTTGTTTGGCTATTAATTGGTGTGCAAAGAGTAATATCTGTGCGTGTAAAATTATTAGCTTATGAGCATGTTTTATTGCGCTCACGAGCATACAGGAGAATAATTACATGAGATTCAATATCAATATACATTTTGATTAAAGTGAATTCACAGGAATGCAGGACGCTCCAAATATTGTGGGTCCGGTTATAATGTGTGTTGCCCAATGTTAAAGCAAAACTTACGCCCATGTGTGAAAACATGGAGATGAACGGCGCCAGTACCCGGAGGTTTGCGCTTCCCTGCCGGTAAATCTCGGGTGGATGAAGGGTTGAAAACCGGCAACTCTTGTGTCAAAGTTACTGATGGGAACAACAATTAGTAGTTGTACATTTTTATCAACTTGTATATGTTATTGTATTCTATCCTATTTATTAGTTCATGTATATTGTATCCTATTATTTCATATATATTCTGTGTGTGTGCTGTATGTCTGATATTTTGCTACTATTATGCTGTTATTTGCAACTCCCCCCCCCACACACACTGTAGAGCCTTGGCCTCCCAACTCCCCCCTAACTTTGGTGTTGTAAAAACAAACCACCACTACGTCCACAAGCTTGCCGCTGGTATGGCTGAACAGATCGGATAACATGGGCGCCAAACGGCGCTTTGCAGTTATTCGCGCCGCTTCCGCGTGGAGTGTGTTACTGGTAATGTGAAATGTACAGAAGAGGATTAGGGCAACATGTGAAAATTTACTTTAGTTTCTTTCTGAGTTTAAAGTCAGAATTCTGACTTTAGAAAAGTAGACTGTGATTTTAAACTCAGAACTCAAATACATTTTTCACATGTGGCCCTAATCCTCTCTGTAGAATGTTGATGGTAAGTCGGTGCATACCTAACAACGTGATGATGAAGCAGCAGGTAACGTTCACTCAGTAAGATCTCCACAGCTTTTTTTTCACAGCACCACTCTGTTTCTGGTTCATTCTTCTCAAGCATGCCTCTTCTCTGTATTTTAGACAACAGCAGTTACAGTGAAAAGGCTGTGGTTCATTAAATGTTTAGGAGTACATATTTTCATCCTAATTGGTATCAATACTGGCAGAAAGATAGTGTTTTAGTTGCCCTTGTTCGGTCCATCTTTCTTTATGTGATGTAATGCTCTAATTTTCCACTTTTTAATTAGGAGTGCAAATGTTGCATTTCATTGGATTTTTTCAGAATATACACCTTTATCACATTAATCTATTTCTACCATGCTAATTAATGTGGGTTGGCAGCCTAGAAATTGCTCTTCAAGACAGCATGAAATGATGGCCAGACATGCATCTTGCCGTCTAACAGCTCTTCCCAACTTTTCTAAGCCAGTTGCTTTATGGGCACTGAGCGTCTTCTGAGATATTCCATCATGGCTTTCACACCTAATAACAGCTCAGGCAGAAAGTGAAAACACAGCAGAGGTTGGTCGTAAATCACAACTGTGACTGCAAACAGTCGAGAAAAATCTGCAGCGCGTTAATATGAATTGATCAGAAACTTACTGTGGCGGTGATTGCCGTGACAAGAAGAGATTACAGTCAGCCTGTTCTGATTTGTGCCGTCGGTGAGAGCCAATGAAATTATTATGCTAATTAGGTATTGTATATTTTACACATACTACTGGTTTTTCACGACTATGGTTATATTCAGACAACCCAGAGCTCTCTGTATAACACTGTGTGAAGGTTGTACAAACACAATGTGTATGATACATATTGACGCAGGAGATTAAAATGAAATCATATCTGGCAGAGAATCCAATTTTAAATCAGAAGGTTACTTTAGACATGTAATAGGTTACCGATGACAAGTCAACCTATTCACAATGTAATAGTAGTGTAACTATTTCAATTACTTTATCAAAGTAACATTTTTGATTACTTAATGTCGTATGAAAATTGAACTATTAACCATTTTCAAATGTTTAAACGTTACAGCAGTACTCAACATTGTCTACTGTAATACTCCTTTTAAAATCCTTCATCACATGCATTGAGATTATAATAATAAAAAAAAGTCAGACTTCAGCACGTCTTTTTAAAATGAGATCATTCTGAGGTCACAGATTGAAAAAAATAAAACACAAAAGTCTACTGGATAGGCAGCAAGCAAAATATCCTATTAAAATACATCTATAATACTATTATGTAGGATGGACCCACAATACACAACTCAGATACGAAAAATAAATAAACTGTTGTGATTGTTAGTGTCTGTATGTTCTGTTTCCTGTTTTATATATATAGTCTCAGTTTTGTCTAGTTTTACTTCCTGTCTTGTGTTTTCTCGCATTTTGTGATTGTCTGACCAGCCCTGTATGTTTCACCTGTTCCTCATCCCTAGTGTCACTCGTCCTGTGTCAATTACCTGGTGTATTTAGTCCTTGTGTTGTCTTTGTCTGGTGTCGGATCATTGTGGCTACATGTCAAGTTGTTTTCTATCATCGTGGCTAGTCTTCTGTGTTTTGCTTCCTGGCCTTCATGCCTCTTTGGATGATTGTAGCCTGACAATTGCTGGACACTTTTTGTTGTACGTTTTTGTTCAATAAATTCTTTAAACCTGCATTTGGGTCCAAGCCTTATCAACCCCTTAAAAATTCCTGACATAAACTTACAGCAACAGTGTCCAAATCGGCAGGCAAAGGGAAATCCAAATATACAGCCAATGGTCAAAATCCAGGGGAAACAACAGGAACTCAGAATAACAAGACACAGCGGAAACCGCTTGAAAGCTAAACACGGGGAAGCAGCATTTTTGAGTGAAATGTTTTTATATATCAAGCACTGGAACGCATTTTAAACTATAGTCATAGTGGCAACTCACACAGCTTGAGAGACGATTTTAATTGCCAGACGGGCAGCGCTGCAAATTCAAACAGGAGAACCAATTCAAAGCATCAGAATAGCAGCACACTTTACGACTGAGGCTGGAAATAGAAAAAGAAGACATTCTGCACATGAAAGACATGCAGAGCAACACAAATATTATTCTACATATAGCCTAGCTTTTTACAGAAAATGTTTCAGATGTAAGCCCCAATGTAATCTTCAACATTTTCATAGGTAACTGTCATTTAATTACACCTTTTTCCCCCTGTGCCATGACCCCTCCCACTCTGTGGGTGGCTCTTGGAACTTTTCCATGGCTGTTTGTTAGTCTCAGAAGTTCAAAGAACGAACTTGTGTTCTTGAAAGAATGAACTCGCAAGCAAAAAAGCAAAGAAACTGCTGTTAACAGTTTGAGATGATGTGTTCTTGCTGTTATGGCTCAACACCCCCAGCACAGAGGCTGCCTGCAACCCTCCGTGCTGAGCAATGAAACACATGTGGAAGTGCCAAAAACTGCAGTTCATCGAGTGGTCGCTTGAGGTCGGCTCCAGAAGACAATTTACATATGTTATATATTTACATACATAATTTACATGTTAAAATGGCCAACTTTACAGCATAAAATATTAACCTTAATAAGTTATATACAGGTTTAAAATTCTGCATAATTAAGGGCGTGGTCACGTTAATTGACAGGTGCCTATAGTGAGACCAGGCTAGCTCTGTAGCTCTGCTCTCCGACTCTACAGCTAACGCTAATCTGAGTCACTGCATTTTGGACATTTTTTCAAGCAAATTTGCGCTGTCAGCCCCGGTTCTAGAGTGATTTTAATAGGGGGGGAGTAAGAGATGATGGTTGGGCACCAACGACTAGTGTTACATGCCCTGATCCGAGTACACTTATACAGTGACCAGTGTGAACATGATCCGTCCCTAAGTCCACTTGAAAAGTTTGTCTCAGTTAAGTTAATGTGGACACCCATACTGGTCATGTCAGGTGTAAACCAACCGACCTCCCGGAGGTGGACTGCTATTTACAACGAGTACAAGATGTTTTTAACCGGTTGTAAAACTGTCTCAATTTAATACTGATGCCACGATACTAGATGGCAGCGCAGCCCGCTGAGGGCAGACCCAGATCTATTTCACTGTCACCTTTGACATGCAGTCGGAGCTCCGCGCCGGATAGCAGCAGATCATCCTCCCGCCAGCAGCAGAGCTTCACCTCTCTAAACCCCTCTTTTTTTTCCAAAGCAGTTCTCAAATTATTTACCCCGACAGGGGAAACAGAAACATGAAACAGAGTACTCCAGCCATGGTCTTGTTAAAAAACGTTTTTCCTTCTTCCCCTTATTGAAATGATTGGAGACATAAAGTTGCACAGGGGTGTGTAAGCCCTTTCTCTCTAACATGCCGGTCTGAAGCTCTAGCACTACACTTTGTTCTAGTTCCCTCTGGCGACAAGTTGTGGAATCGCCAGAATTAACTTGTGGGTTACATTAAAGCTATAGTGCGTAGTTTCTGTCTCTCCCATGAGGAATTCTAAATAATGACAACAAAACTGTGGGCGCGTCCACATGATACAAGCCTTCCGTGATCACGCACCACCCCCACCCCTCCTCTACACAGTTGCCAGTAGCTAAGGAGGACACGGAAGATTTAAAAAACATGATGAACTCTTCAGAGGAGGTCATCATCTTCACTCAAGTTTCTGCGCAGGAATGTCACCAGATGACACAGTCTTCTGAACGTAGCCATGCTGAGAAATACAGAGAGAGTTGTGTGGAGCTGATAGTCTTTTGCAATGGCTTAAATGTAACAGACATTTATTAATATCAAAAAGTTACGCACTAAAGCTTTAATAATGAACATGAAAAAATAATATGTCACAACTACTGAGTCTAACTGAAAATGAAGGTAAAGTAAAGTAAAATATCAGAACGTATCACTTTAAGGGCCCTTTCCTTTGCCTCACCATAGATCATTTTCACACTCCCCCTCTTTGCTTTCTGCTTAGATCAGTGTTAGTTCACATGCTATTTGGGCTGATCCACAATATGTGTCAAATACATACTCACATCTATCAGTTAAACATACCGATTATTTCTACACATTGCTTCTGAGCTTGAAAAGAACAAGAAGGTTATTTACAGCAAACACAAAAAGATACCAGTGGGCTGTGATTAATAGCTTTAGGATTTATAAAACTGTCAGTGGGATGTTTGATGTGCTTTAAATAATAGAGTTTTGAGTGTTTTGTTTAATCACATTATTGCCATTGATGTAGCACAGAAACAAGCAAAGACAGACAAGTTTAAAAAACGTGTGACAGTGACCGTGACTGTTTACCACTAAATTCTCCTCAGTTCATTCCTAAGTCTACATGTTCCTGAGATATTGCGTTCACGAGAATGAAACGGACAGACGTCCCCAAAACGCCTCCATCTGACCCTGTTATCAGCAGATTACATGATGAAAATGTTCAAGTAGGAAATACAATGAGAAAGCCCCCAGATATTACTAGTGTGCTACAGTGCACACATCTCCCCAGCTGCAATCACTTTTGAAGCCTTGGCAGTCCACAACCAGAGGCACATCACAATCAGCAAGAACAACACAAGATCAATAAATCATCTCCTTGAAATCCCAGAGCACAAGTGAAGAATAATCTGCCAAATGAATCAGGACATGCCTCCTCTGAGTGTTATCCCATGAAGACGGATACATAATTAACGTGCCTTTGGCTTTCATCTTCTTGATCACAGCCAAGTGCCACTTCCTCAGCAACTCTGGCTTTATCAAATACCCACCTTCCCCTCCATGTCACTCCACTCCATTCTTCACACACACACACACACACACACACACACACACACACACACACAAACAGGCACTCTGCATCTTACTCGAGCAGCAAATTAAAATGGGTACTCTTTTCAAGGACCAGCTGCTGACCTTATCCTTCTGATACTAATGAGATAGAAGAGGTATTAATATTTCTGAAGGGAATAACTTTTGGGTTGCTGACTTTAAAGCAACAACATGTGACATTTTCATAAAAAAATAAATGTCGGCTTTTCTTCTTTCTCCAGAATATACAGTAACACTCAATAATAAAACAATTTAGAGGCAGTTGAGTTTCACTTGCCGCTTTGAAACCTTTTTGTGCGGGGAGCAATGCCTTTCATGTCACGTGTTTTGAAGAGTAGGTTAGGAAACGACACAGTAATGAGTGCACAGTGATAAAGGTGTTAACCAAAAGATGCTACAAATTCACTTAGCATTTAAAGAAAGAAAGCATTCCTGCTGTGGGTATAGGCTGAAATAAATGCCATCCCCTAATAGAGGAAGAGAAAGACTGTCTCATACTATCCCCCCCCCACCCTTCTCTGTCTCTCTCTGTTTCTCTCCCTCTCCCACACACACAAAGCTGTCACGACTGCTGCTCAGGAAAGCACTGTAGTCCAACAGCCAGCCTCAACGAGACAATTGCAGGAAAATAGAAATCCACATTGCAAAACGGCTCCAAAAGAAACTTCCGAGTTGTGAATGGCAGGCAGTTATGTGTAATCATGTGTTAAAGGTGATGTAATGTACAGGATACACCTACCCTAAATGCTAAATAGCAAGAATTAAAGAATGTTTATCTGAACACAGTTCATGGTGAGGTTTAGTAGTGCTAATAGTTCACATTCTCAATTCAAGAGCTAAGACAATTGTCACTTTCTCACAGCCGTTAAAGCCCTCATGTGTAGAATAGTTATGGGACAGCAGAATGCAGTCTGCTGCAGCATATTCTGTGAGAGTCATCACAGTCAGACATGTTAAAATCATGCAACAAAGCGCATTCGGTCATCCAAATATAGAATGATATGGAGTTTGTATTTGCTAAGTTAGTAAGCAAGGTAGTCATAATTTAGGTTTTGCAACCCCAGATTCAAGGCAAACTGGATCCAAACATCTCAAAATTTTGTGTGATAAGATTTAAAACAAGTGTGAGAATTTGAAAATGTAAAGTAAATATGGCAGAGAGAAGACTTAAAGAATATCTCTCTAATAGTGGTAGATGTATAAAGGAGGAAAAGGGGAAATGTATTTTATGACTATAAGCATGTCAAATGAAAATGAATGGGGCTGCAAATGATGACTGTAGCTGTTGAGAACTGAAGGTACTCTCGTTTCTGTGTGTGGCCTTTATGGGAAGAATACAGAGATAAATAAAAAGGGCTGGGTATTTGTATTTCAATGTGCCCTAGGTTTAGTTTATTGTGTCATTTCTGTAATGTACGGTACCTGGACTGAACCAAATACTCGCAAAAATATTATGTTTTGAGTCTTATGCCAGTTATTAGCCTGGTTGTTATAGATAGTCCAAATGATCATCATTAAAAAACTGGTTCCATTTATTTCTAAGAACATTATGATAATGCTATTGATAAGAAGTAAGACAAGTTGGGAGGTTGTGGTTTTGCTACTGAAGGTTGTTTGACAAAATTAATAATTTTCTTGAATATTGCACATTGCATAAAGGACTAAGTGTTGACCCCGCATGTGAATGAGATGTTTCTCACGTAAGGCTGATGCCAGTAGATGTTGCTATAACTGTCACTCAATAACACACGGATTTTCCCATGCTTATCCAGCAGATCAAGTCTGGATCAAATCATCCTTTTTAATGGCTAAACATGCAGAAACAACATTGTTAAGGTCTTTAGACTTCAATGACCACATTTTAAATGATCAAGTTGACCGGAATAATCTGATCTGATTGATCCTTTAAATATAATAGGGCCTTAGCACCACTTGGTGCCTCTGGCACAAAAAAGTATACATTAATGTTACACATGAAATGAGGAAATTGAATTTAATCATTCCATGTTGACCTTAGGATGGAATAGATAACAGAACAAATGTGGACAAAGGAATTGTAGAAAAAAACATGTCCATAATGGAAAACTTTTAACAAAAAAGGAAATGGAGCTACATTGTAGTTCAGTTTTGGGGGAAGGGTTAAGGCTGTAAGATGACTATAATCAGAGTTTGGGTAATGTATTGGTCAAAGTTGGACCATTGTGTAAGTAATGAGGTTAAATGGTCCTGATGTTGCACATACATACATGTAAACAAATATTATCTGTGATAATGTACATTTCTTCTGATTTGATTGGTGTGCAATACCTACAAACTAAGAGGTGAAGCACCTGTACGGATGAGGAATTGGACAAAGGTTCTCTTACAACTGATCAGCTTGATGAAGCAGTACAATGAGGTCTGTCTTTGAAAGAAGAACTTATTGCAGCTATTGCCTCTTATTTGCCATTGTCTCTGGAGCTCACTGGCACTTGGCACCAAGAACCGCTGACCTGCCAACTTCTGTTGATGCCACACAAGTAACAACAAAATTTAATCTGCAAAAGTAACCAAAATATGCTGGCTATCTGAAACCTCAACATGATGCAACTGCAAGAGTATGCTTCATAATCATTTTAATCCAAGCTTACTGGCCCACTTACCCCACTTTTCTACTCTGCTCTTTTTCTTCTACCAAAATTCAGCATTATTTTCCTTTCTTGTTCCTATGAAAGGGCGAGTATGTAAGAAAATACTGCCTTACCGCTCATTGTGTGTTTGTTTTTTTCAATGGCTCTGTGGGGGTCAGTTTGCTGAGCGATGAGAAGCAAAGGAGAGGCGCAGAGCCAGGAGCTGCAGAGCTAGTGCAGTGATGGTGGGTGAAACAGGGATTAAGGGCACTACAGACTGAGTCTGGTAGATAGAAAGGATTTAAGCAAGATGTATGGGGTTCTGAGTTGTATCCCCCTTTGTATTGTCACTGATCTGTACTGCACACTGGCTTTTTCTCCCTTGATGCCTCATCTTATACTACAGGTCTTTAAATGGGGAATGGATGAAGGTCAATGTGTAATGTGAAAGACAAAGCACTACAACACAGAAGCAACAACACACTCCATTTAATGGCAGCAGGCACTCGTCCAAACAGCGGCATGGTTTTTCATGCCAATTTTGATATGAAGATACAAAACAAATTCAAAGGACCTGTGAAATATCTATATATATATATATATATATATATATATATATATATATATATATATATATATATATATATATAGTTAAACATAAATATATACGTATGCAGCTTTGTTACAAATTCAAAGGACCTGTGAAATATCTATTTCTATATATATATATATATATATATATATATATATATATATATATATATATATAGTTAAACATAAATATATACGTATGCAGCCTTGTTATTCTTATATAAAAATGGCCACATTATAGAATAAGGGCATCAACAAAGTGAAGCATGAGCTCAACTAACACTTTTTTTAAACAGTAGACATGGCACCCCTTTTCTTCTCTGCTTCTCTTCATAGTCGTCAGATTAATTTACTATGTAATCAATAATATAATAAAACTAGAAGGGGGCAGGGCAGTAAAGCCCGACCAGGCTCCTCTCTTTACCCTGTCTCTCTTAGTTATGCTGTTACAGTTTTAGACTGCCGGGGGACTTCTTTTGACACACTGAGCTCCTCTCTCCTTTATCTTTCCATTTGTGTGCAACCATGTCCCAGAAATGCTTGTTACTAACCTAGCTCTGGGGAGTTATTCCCCGGAGTCCTTATGTTCTTTTTCCCCCAGCATGTTTCCTTGGATCAGGGAGGCTCCAAAATCATGGTAGCAGCTGTCGCCGTGGTCCTGCTACACGTTCTGCAATGCCCTGCTACATCCTGCTGCGCTCTGCGGTGCCCGGCTACGCTCTGCTGTGCCTTGTAATGCCGTGCAGCGCCCTGCTATGTCACTGTTCCATTATCTTTTATTGGGACTGTTATTGCCACTCTTCATTCGAACCCCAACTGGTCGTCAGACACCGCCTACCAAGAGCCTGGGTCTGTCCGAGGTTTCTTCCCAAAGGGGAGTTTTTCCTCGCCACTGTCACACTGTTGCTTGTTCTGGGGGAACTACTAGAACTGTTGGGTCCTTGTAAATTATGTGGTCTGGTGTGGTCTAGACCTACTCTATCTGTACAGTGTCTCGAGATAACACTTGTTATGAATAAATATTCTAAATAAAATTTAATTTAATTTAATTGAATAGCCTAAACTGTGTTCTTAAAGGAAATATTAGTTCCTCCTACTTGAAATTAAAGTGCAGTAATTTAAATCCAAAGGAAGAAATATGGCGCTATCTTTATCAAAAGGAGAAGTGCCACTGTGTTATTTCAAAAAGAATACAAATAAAACATTAAGTGCACCATAACCCAAACCCCCACTGTTCACTGTTTTCAAAATAAAATGGATCTGTTCTTTATATTTTCATGTTATATCTACCATAAAAATACAGTTTGGGATTTACTGTGTTACTGAAACGTCGAGAAGAGGGAATAGTTCAAGTAATGTTATTTTAATTACATACTGAAATCCTGCATATCTTATGACCAGGGCATGAAATTAACAGCCGCCCGACAACAACACCCAAATTTTGCAATTGGCGGGTAACACTGTCAATCTACCTGCCACGTTGGCTGGTAGCCAATGAGAATCGGTAAGCAGGGTACGCAGTTGCTTAGTGGCTCGGACCAATCAGGGGCCTGCATCACAGGAAGACACTGATTGACAGCCGGGGCCCCCTATCACATTTTCATTACTCGGGACAATCCCAGCAGTCTCACGTGCAACTACTGACCAAGTGGAAGTGACAACGGGGTCAAATTCATTTCCTTGTTTCTGATATGAAGACGAGACGCGTGTGACTCGAAAATCTCACCAACAAAATATACAGCAAAAGACGTCCTGCCAACCTGTAGCCATTTTAACATCAATGTACAGTGTAACGTTTTTTTCACTATAAAGTCGCTGAAAGTTGCTGTAATCCTGTCGGCTCGCTGCTCAGCTCCTCCCGCGACTGATGCGCACTGACTGATGCAACGGTGTGTACAGGAAAAACTGCAGATGAGATGTACAGAATGGCTTAAATTGAGGACAACTACATTATTGAAGGTGCGACGATAAGTTAAAGTCCAATAAGTACCATAAAAAGGAAATTTATCTTCTGAACAAGCTGTATTTATTTTGTTCACATTCCTCTCACCTTGAGCACATATATGAGTGATTTGTTTGCCGATGGGTATCTGCTGCCTTTCCAGTAAGTGTAATTGAATGGCGGCTGACCAGACCCGATATTTCAGCATAATGAACTACTTCATTAAGCTTAGCTACTCCCAGGAAGCTAGTAGACCAACAGAGCACACATATTTAACTCCATTCTCACTGACTGCCAAAGGAGATTGTATTTAGGTGCCAATTACACACTGTGCCCCAAAATATAGTTTTAAATACTTACTGTACACAACCCTCCTCCAACTATCCTTCTTTATGTAACAATATAACAATGTTGAAAAGGAAAATGGCAGTTTATTTCTGAACCTGCATAATAAATTAAATATGAGCAAACTACATGAGTTGGGACTATTTTCATAGGGCCATTTTTCCATTTAAAATGTGAATATAGTATTGAAAATACAAATGCTTTGCCTAGAGCCTTCTGACTTTAAACTTGGTTTAATGACCATCGAGGATGCAACATAACAGAACGGCAGTCACACACAACTGAAGCTACACGTCCAGCCAGCCTACAGAGTCACACCCATGCGCAGGAGAACTTCCTACTAGTACGGTTCGTAGACTGTGAAAAACATATACTGAACACAGTGACTGATCTGCAGTGTGAAAATGGTGGCGGAAATCAGACGTTAAGTCAAACATGCACTGCAAATGATTTGGTTCTTACCAAGATAAAAAAAATAGATTTAGAAGTGTTAGATAATTTATCTTATTATCTTATTTTAAGTGTTCAACTTTACACTATAATCTTAAATCCAGCATGCTTGTCAAGTAAAATTATCTTGCTGCATGGACAGATAATTTCACTTGTTTTGAGTACCTTTTCTCTCAGATATATTGTTTTTATCTTGTTTTTAGACACCCTTTTCTTGCTGTGTGAGCAATAAGATTAAACGCAAAATTAGATGTCATTAAACCTTTGTGTGTGTGTGTGTGTGTGTGTGTGTGTGTGTGATACTCACTGCTGTTTAACATTTGGAAGAGGCTTAGGAGCGGTAGACCCCTCCACTTCTGGTATATATTGAATATGAAAATATGAATATCCACTTCAAAGGCTAAAAAGAGCCTGGATTTCAGGCTTATGAGCATAAGCTACTTTATAAAAATACAGATAACTAATTTTCAGTCAGAATAGGCCAGCACAGGATAAACCAACGTTTCATCACCCCTTTCTGAATGAAAATTAATTATTTTGTCTCTTTTGTTTCATACGAGACTGTGCCAGATTGGGAATGTATTTATCTATTTTCCAATAAGCATCCTTTTTGAATGTGAGCTCAATCACAGCATAGTTAAAATTGTATATAACAAAGCTACTAAAAAAATTTGATTGAAGCGAATGTTCCTGTAATTGGTTTGCACAAATTTCTGGGCAGGTCCATTGTGCAGCAGCATCTCCTTGTTTAGGTTATGAATACAAAATCATGTTACTGTAGCAGAAGGGAACAATGGCAATGATTAAATGTGTGGTTGTTATTTTGCTCACTGGCATGCTAAAGAGGCGTTTACTTTATCCTCAGCATATTGCCACTGGTGGATTGCAACTTTACTAAATTTTCATGTTAAATTGCACCACTTTTTTTGGTAGTTCATATTTTCACATAAATAATGATATCAAAGCAGCCAGGATGTCATTAATATACTCCAACAGAAAAGACCCACCTGGAGAGAAAATACCTTTCCCTCTTTAGCGTTTAGCTTGGTGGTAGTCACCAATGGGTGACATCACCGCTGCTATGTTGATTTTTACAGTCTATGGTTGTGCCCCTCTGCCTCAGACAGATGCCATGGGTGCTGATCACCCAAACAGCCTGAAAATTCAATGCTTCAAACCTGCTCTTGTTGAAAGCAGGTATCTCTCTATATCATCAAGCCTGGTGGCAACATTGATTTTTCCAGTATGATCAAAGTTTCCCTGGTGAAGTCAGAGTGGAGCATCAAGGATGACAACTTCCTCTCTCTCTGTCTGCAGGGACCTTCCTCTCACTAGTGGGATCAATGCAACTACACTATAATCATTTGTCACATCAAAAGCTCTGTTTGACAGCATCTTTTTGACAGCGACAGAGTGTCCACTGTGACAATGATTGGCAAGGGAGGTCTGCGCTGTTGGTAGAGGGAGATAACAGAACAACAGTTAAGGACAACCATTGTAAAAGAGGGAGGGTGAGAAAAAAGAGGGAAAAACACATGATGAGATGACAATGCCCTGGCTGCCTGTGGAAATCAAAGGGCATTTTTTTCTGGCAGGGGAAGAAAAGAATGGCTTCATCTCTACTGAGTAATATGTGACTGTCCACATGTCTGCCTTTCCCCTCTGTCTCATGCAGATTAATACCAATAACTAAAGCTTTCCGGCATTGCCAGCATTTGTTATAATGCTGTTTTAGGCAAAACATCAAGCCATTTAATCAGTCATCATCATACATTGAGTGTGCAACAGTGTCTCCTGCACTGACATTGTAAATTAAACAGGTTTGGATATCAACTATGGTCCCTCACTGGCAAAAATTAAAAATCATCGCTTCACAAACTGATGTCCCAAACAGCATTGAGTGAACCATCCAGATAAAGTTGGATGTAATAATGATTGAACATCCACCACTTCCACACAAGAACCCACAGAACCATAATTTCTACCATTTAAAAGCCAGTTAACCAAAACTAAAGAAAAAACATAACCCTTTGTATTACTTGTATGACAATTAAGTGGAGCTTCATTGAATTCAATTCAGTTTTTATTTATTTCCATTTCCACCTTGTTTTGTCTGAAAAAGAAAATTGTAGGATTTTATATCTTTATAATGTATGTTGGAAGTTTAGCTAACTGACCATTGGCTTGATTAATAGATGTAATTGGGTATCATCCGCATAACATGAAAGTTAATTGAGTGTTTCCTTATAATATAAAGCCTAGAGGAAGTATATATAAGGTGAATTGAATTGGTCCAAGCACTGCACTGCACTGCAAAAAACGTAAGTTTAAATAAAGATAAAAACACTAAATCTGAGGGAAAAGGTACTCAAAACAAGTGAAATGATCTGTCCATGCAGCAAGAGGATTTCACTTGACAAGCTTTCTTGATTTAATATTATATTGTAAGAAATTCCCTCTTAAAACAAGATAAATTATCTAACAAATGATCCAAGTTTTTTTTTTTTAATCTTGGTAAGAACCAAATAATTTGCAGTGTGAGCCTTGTGGAACGCCATGGCTAACTTTAGCGTGCCTGGAGGAGCCTTTGTTAACATTAACAAATCTAATCAATCAGATGAATAGGACGTAAACCAGCTTAGTGTGATTCCTTTAATGCCAACTAAATGTTCCAGTCTCTGTAACAGGATGGTATGGTCAATAGTGTCGAATGAAGCAATAAAATCTAGTAAGACAAGTACGGAGACAAGTCCTTTGTCTGCAGCAGTTAGAAGCTCATTAGTGATTTTCACCAGTGCCGTCTCTTTGCTATGATGCATTTTAAATCCTGACTGAAAGTCCTCAAATAAACTATTGCTATGTAGAAAATCACATGGTTAGCGACTACCTTCCCAAGGATCTTGGAGAGAAAGGGAAGATTAGATATAGGTCTATGGTTGGCTAAGACCTTAGGGTCGAGGGTGGGTTTTTTCAGAAGAGGTTTTAGCACAGCTACTTTAAATTACTGCAGTACATAACCTGTTAATAAAAACATATTGATCATATTTAGTAATTAAGTATTAATGGGTAAAGCCTCTTTAAGTAGCCTTGTTGGGATTGGGTCTAAGAGAAAGGTAGGTGGCTTAGTTGAAGAGACCTTTAACATTAATTGGTGAACGTTTATAGGATAAAAGCAGCCTCAGTATGTGTCAGGTTGTGTCATTATTTCTAGCAGTCCTGCATTTAAAGGTGAACCGTTAGAAGTTGAGGTCAAGAGGTGATGAATTTTATCTGGTATTGTTATAATTTTATCATTAAAGAAGCTTATGAAATCATCACTACTCAGAGCTGTAGCAATAGATGGCTCAATAGAGCTGTACCTTGGGCTGTTCTTATTTTGCTCTTATTTCCTATGTTTTCAGACTAGTCTTGCCAATCTAAACGAGATTCTTCCAGTTTGGTGGAACGCCATTTCATTTCTAATTTAAAGTTTTTTGGGAGTAATACCAAGGTGCTAGTTTCCTTTGCTTCATCCTCTTCTTTGAGAGGGGTAACAGAGTCTAAAGTCGTCTGTAGGCAGGCGGTTGCACCATCTACGAAATGATCAACTTGGGAGGGAATAAAGTTAATATAAAAGTCCTCTGGTATATTAAGACACTGAATTAAATGCTGTTGGAATATCTTCCTTAAATTTAGCTATAGCACTGTCAGATAGGCATCTAGTATAGAAACCTTTATTTAATGTAATATAGATGGGTATTAAGAATTTGAAAGTTATAAAAGAATGGTCTGATAATATAGTATTCTGCATAAATACTGTTAAATCTTCAATTTTGATGCCACATGCCAGCACAAGGTCGAGGGTGTGATTAAAACAGTGTGTGGCCTTATGCACACACTCTGACTGAAACCAATTTAATATAGTAGTGAGTTAAACACAATACTAGGGATATCGTTGTCAACATCCACATGGATATTAAAATCCCCTACAATAAGTACTTTGTCTGATTGAAGGACAACATCTGATAAAAACTCTGAAAAGTCATAGATAATGTCAGAATATGGTCCTGAAGTAAACAACAACAAATATAATTGGCTGTAATGTTTCTCATGTTGGATGTTGAAGATTAAGAACAAGGCTTTCAAACGAATTATAATTTAGTTTAGGTTCAGGATTAATTAACAGGCTTGAAGCAAAGATGGCTGCAACTCCCCCTCCTTGGCCAGAGCCTTGATGAATATACTGTAAGTATTATTATGACTGGGAGGAGTGGCTTCATTTAGACTAACATAGTCTTTATGGCACAGCCATGTTTTGGTAAGACAGAATAAATCAATTTGATTATCTGATATCAGATTATTTACTAGTACTTTTTTATAAGACAGAGATCTAGTATATAGTAACAGTCCAGCTACGGAGCGCTGGCTTGCTACGGAAGCATACAATTTTGATTCCATGGTGCAAATTCAGGGCTTTTCTTTAAAAAAAGAAAAGAAACCAAAAACAATAAAAAAAATGCATCCCCAGAAACCATTCCCTCTGGAAATACAGTACATGTTAAAATTTTTATATGACAAGCAGTTGTTGTAAGATGACCCCTGAAATACAAACGTATCCATTATACCTGACCGACTAAAGGTTTATGAGAGATGTTTTGATGATAGATTTACTTTTACCCATCATCAATAAATGCTCCGCTCTCAGCATCCCAAAGACAGATGAATCACAGCACTGCCATTTCAATTCCATTCAGAGGTGCCAACATTCTGAATGTATGACTGGTTACATTTTCAGATATTACTAGTCTTGCAATGATAGGACCCAAAAAAAACATACAGGGCTGTAACAGGTTTTGATTAATTTAACTACCAATAATGAACAATGTAATTGCACAGTGCAAGTGTGTGACGAGAGATCAAAGTGTATGAACAGGAGCATCATTTACATTGCTGGACTAGACTACAACACAGACATGTTCCTCTCCATTCCTTAGGTATTTCTGCAACTGCATCCTGAGTGAGCGTTTTCTGTTTAAGAGAGACTGCATCTTTCAATCATCAGAAAACTGATTTTTGTGAATTTTTACATACACTTAAAGACTTTGGCAATGCGGTGTGAGGGTAGAGACGTCCTACGGAGTGTAGACAGAAAATCTGTGGTGGAAGGCAGAGCTTTAC
Organism: Etheostoma perlongum; assembly: GCA_026937815.1. NCBI lineage: Eukaryota > Metazoa > Chordata > Actinopteri > Perciformes > Percidae > Etheostoma > Etheostoma perlongum. The sequence goes on along the minus strand of CM049383.1, from coordinate 19,268,195 downwards.
AGGTAGGCAAAATCAAAGGTCTTCGCTCCACCCTGCCACAAATTATTGTGTCCTAATGAAAAAATAAAAAAATACACACAGGTCATCCAAGGTGCTTACAGAGCGATGCTAGATCGCTAAAATCCCTCATCACTACCAATCTCTCTCAATATCTGCTGGTGTTACAAAATGGACACTTACTGTTTGAAAGTCAGTTCACTGCGGATATAATTGCATATTAAAAGAGGATATACAATTCTGAAGTTAAGGACAAACTGAAAATAAGCCAATTGATTTGTGATTTCCTTCTTTGTATATTCTGAGGACCGATCACCTTCTTCACTCTTCAATCCACATGCCTCTCACTCACTCCACATTTTTTGCTTGACTAACCTAATTTCCTTTTTTTCAATCCAGTCTTCTTGCTATACAGATTTTCCAAATTGTATACTGTATGGAGCACCATGTAGGTTTGTGTGGCATTAAACTCTCCATGCCATTGTCTGTTAATGATTTTAATGATCGCATCTCTCTCTGCAGCTCTGTCATGTTTTGAGTTTTACGTGGTTTGACAAGTGCCGTACTCCCACAGGAAGAGGGGGAGACACAGTGAGGCAGCAGGAGGGAGGGAGGGGGAAGAATAAAGCAGAAAAGAAGGCAAAGTGAAGGTCTTAGATGAAACCTGTTTTGTTGGCCTATCAGTGTGCAGATAAGCAGATAGTTTACCTCTCACAGTTTTTATCATATGCCACTCATTCCAAGGAACAGTGATTTTCAAAAATACAGATTCCTTGGTTCCATTTCCCAAGTTTAGCTGGCTTGCATGTGAGTTGATCAGACTGACAGAGTTCCTGCTCCCCCAGAGATGCTCCCCCCCCCCCCTACTCGCCTTCCACTTGACAAATTAGAAGTGGCACCTTGGCAGTGAAGCATTTTTATTGTTGCTTTCCCCCCCAAAGTACCTCTCCTGCACTACCTAAAAGCTTAAAAATACATATGTGTGACATTATTAAGAGACAATCTCTTAATAATATTACTATTATTTAGAGATACAGTCTTTTAGATTGTCAACTCAGTTCTTAAAGCAGCCATGGATCTGCTCATCAACATGTTTTCATTTGAACTTTCGTCAGGCTGTTGGGAAGTAGCCTTGACTGGCGGATGGCATTGACCTCACTCACAACCCATGCCTCTCGACACTCAACATTAAGGCAAAATGTTCTTTGGCCATGAAGCAGAGCCTCATACAAGGGCGCACCCCAGGAATGTTTAAAGGGCTATGCGCTACCTTGCCAAGAGTTATACACAACCTCAATTGCCAAGACCTGCAACTCTGTGGCTCTGCACAAGAGACACAATCTTCTCTTCTTGGTTCATGGAAAGATGGATGTAATATGTTGAACCAGATGTCATGTTAGCCTTTTAGTTTTGTTCTTTCTTTCCCCCAAATAAGGATAAAAAGTTCCAGCAATCTTTTAAAATGTGTTAATGGGGGTGGCCTCTAGCTCACCCAGTAAGAGCATTCGCCCAATGTTGGCTGAGTCCTGTCTGGGTTTGAATCCGACCTGAGGCCCTTTGCTGCGTGTCATCCCCCATCTCTCTCCCCCTTTTCTGTCTGTCCACTGTCACTAACAAAGGGATAAAACCCCAAAAATAATGGAGAAGTTGGTTTTGACTTTGTGAGAGGCCTACATTTTAGTTTTGCAGTAGAAGGTGTAAGGTAAAGAGCTTTAGGTAAGGTTTAATGGGTGAAAAGGACTTTGTTACTGTGGTCACATAATCCAATTGATTATATGTTCAAACTTATCATGTAAACAATGTGTCTGTCTATCATAGTTAATGTTCATTTGACAAAGTAGCATTTGCAGCCCCATCAGGCCCTTACCCTTCTTTGTCTCACGGCCTCTGTCTGATAATAACATTCGTTCTGCTCCTTTCAGTCCCCTCCATATGATCTCTGGATTTACATTAGGCCGTCTCTTACTTTAATTTCCTTTGCACTCTGTCACGCAGCTAACTAGGCCTTGATGAAACCCTTCCCGATAAGCCTGTGTCATTTTGGAGACCTTGAGAACTGTTACTGTTACATCCAAGCTGCCCCCCCTCAAAGTTTCATTGAGGCCTTGTTGCAGGAGTCACAGAATCAAGCCCCAACACAAATGGATGCCAACACATACAAAGCGGAGTGATTCACAAAAAGAGAGGGGAAAAGAAAAAAAAACATTAAGATCAGCTATTTTAATGGAAGGAGGATGAAACAGTGGGAAACTAAAAGAGGCAGTGCAGGGAATGCAGTTGGACTGAGCTAGATCACAGTGTGCGAAACACTCTGGGAAATAATTCCGGTTGATACAGATTCTGACATATTTTTGCTATTGCATTGAAGACATCTCAGTTAATATGAAAATCTCTGAAACAAATAGCCATTGAAACCATTACTCTCAAATGTTTGTAAAATTTAGTGTTTTATTGACTGTTGAAAAAGTAAAACAGAAACATTAATTCATAAATCCTAATCCCAAGACAATTTCAAGAAATTACGTCTATGATGTTAGTGAAGAAAGCAATTAGGACAGACATGGGACCACTGATGTGGGTTTTGAGAGCTCACCCTGCCTACATATCTTCTGACTACCTCATCAATCTTTTAAGCCCATATGAGATGGAAAGGGAGCCCTGGGTAAGGTTTTCTTAGCCATTTGAAAATCTTGGTTTGAAACTGTGAACTATGAAACAGCTTTGAAAACCTCTGCCTGAGGATCTCAGGCTGCATTTCACCTCACAAGCTTAAAAGATCAATAATCTAGTTGGAAGGTAAACCCAGACCCATCATAAAAGTCTTAAGCACAATAATAAAATGTTATGACCACCAGCCACTGCAGCGAGGCTTTAAATGTTTAATTTTTTCATGTTAAACATGTCACTGCTACCTTTTAATGGATCGACGCAAAGTCAGTGATTTTTGCATCATATTCCATGGTATATTTATTTATCTCAAGTCAAGTTAACTTTATTGTCAATTCTGCATTGTGCCAGACACGCAGAGCAATCAAAAATATGTTTCTCTCCAACCTGAATATAAGTAATATAAGTAATATACTGTATACAATTAAAAAATATAAGTAATATATACAATACAATAATACATTCTAAATAGGGCAAATTTAAGGCAAAACCAAACAGTATGGAAAAAAAAAGGTATTGAAAATGTGCAATATAAAAGGAGGAGTTCCTGAGTGTCTTCTTATATATAAAGTAACCAGTGCTGATCCTGATGGGGGGTTCAGAGTCCAGAGTTCTTCGGGGCAGAGGGGAGGGGAGGAGAGGGAGAGAGTGGAGGGTGTTGAGCTTTCTGACTGACTGGGGAATGAAGCTGTTTGCCAGTCTGGCAGAACAGGCTCGGCGGCTCCGGTACCTTCTCCCTACATATTTATTTTACCTATAACATGATTTTTTCCTAAACCTAACCATTGTTGTGGGTCTACTGCCTTTTGTCTGTCTGTGTTGTTCATCTTCCCTGGAGGGGGCGTGCCGTACGAGGTTCTGGGTCAAGAGGTGTGGCCACTCACCCCTGCTCTGTCAATCTGCACAGCTGTGTCACATCATCATCACTCATCATCTCCGTATATAAACCCGGGCTGACCACTTCTTCAGCGGCAGTTTGTTACCTACACCTCCGTGGTAACTACGCTAGTACATACTAATCCTGTTTCTGTCACAGATATCGTTCCCGTTCCTGACTCCTGTGCTACTTCACCAGACTCACGCTGTTTTGGATTACCACCTACTCCATCACCTCCTCCCGTGCTATGACTGTTTGTTCCCGTTTGCTGACTGAAATCAGTATTAAAAACCTTTTGTTATATTTTTATCGTCTCCGGTGGTCGTTCTGTGTCTGGGTCCAAAGCGAAACCCTAACAACCATATAGTTTTGCTGTTGAAACATAACCAAATAGCTCACAATTCACATTAACCATGTGTGTAAACTGACGAGTTGGAAATGAGGACGGGGCGTTAAATGAATTGCAAAAATCTGGCTTGGTTGACATAATGCAGAACAAGACATTTTTAGGCAACCAATATGTTTCAAATAACTGATGAAGTGAAAACCCATATAGAGAGGGTCAAAGTTTGATGAAAACATAGGCACCCAAAAACAAGTTAATCTACGGTAATCTATCAATTTATATTATATAATAATAATATACAATAATGAAACATTTGTTTTAAATAATGTTTTAAAAAGGTACTGAAGGGTACTTTACAAGGTAAAGACAAAGAAAAATTATACCAACAACAAAAACAACTAGTGATAAATATTAAAAAGGTGCAGAAAACAACAAAGTCTGAGGTGTTGGGGGAGAGGGTTCCAGAGGGAGGGGGCAGAAACAGAGAAGGCCCTGGATTTCAGATTTGTCGCTGTTGAGTTGTTTAGCTTGTATCCATGCTTTTATTTCTGTAACGCAGTTTATGAGTTTGGAGTAGGTGGAAGCATTAATAGATTTGGTGGAGATTTAAAGCTGGGTGTCATCGGCATAGCAGTGGAAATGTGGTTAATGATGTCGTATGATGTGACCAACGGTGAACATGTAAAATATAAAGAGGAGAGGACCAAGCACCGAGCCTTGGGGGACTCCCTGCGAGACTAGGAGAGGAGGAGGTAATTTGTGATTTTGATTCATGACTTAATAGTTTTTTAACCATAATGAGTAGAAACATAGTTTTCTGCAGCTAAAAGATTCCGCTTGCGCTGTTGCGCTGTGTTTGGTGTCTTCATATCCTTTACAGAATTTATTTTTATCCAGCCATCAAATCTAACATTTTTTTTGTGCTCTTCGTGCAATAAATCCAAACTCCTCTCCCTCCAAACTCTTACATCCAAGATTGATATACTGGCATTACTGTCTTGAGTATTGGAAAAAATGAATTTAATGAGGGTAAAAGCTTTTTCTTGAAGAAATGTAGATATTTTGTCCACTGTATAAGTTATGTTTTTTTTTACTCCTAAGACATAAGAGAACGGTTTTAGAATACATAATGCTTGTGTGATATCCATAAATGTCTGTGAGATTCAATTTCCGTTTTTAAATTTTCATTAGTCTTAATAGCCCAGTTTGTCCTGAAAAAAATAAGTTTATAGATTGGTTGTGTACAACATTGTTGGTGTTTTACAAATTTTCTTTTTAAATAAAACCAAGTGGACCATACATTTTCAACAATAAGTTAGGGCTCCGAAGGTCAAAAAGCCCCTAATATACTCCTTTTCAGCATCATGTTTGTACTATTGGGTTCTCCTAGAATAGGTTTACATGCTTTAATGTTCAAAAAACATTCTACGTTTTTCATACTGCCCACTACTGCAGCTTCTCTGTCTGAAACACTCTGTATGAGCTCTTGGCCATCATTCCTGAAAAAGTCCAATTTGCTCTGATTGGTAAGCTTGCCACTCTGTTGTGATTGATCAACCAAATAAAAAAAAGCCATTGGACGGACTGTGCTTTCTCAGGTAGCACCTTTAGGCAGTACATATTAAAAACTGGGCTGACTTTCTCAATTAAATAACTCATTAATTGAGGAATTTCGAACGGGAATGTTGGAGAGCCATTTTCAGGCAGTTAAGAAATAGCACTTTCTTTGAGAGAGAAAGCTCCATTTGGAGTGTCATGGTTTTTTTTGTACTTTAAAAATCTATTACATACACACAAAAAAACTATAAAACACACTAAAAGACGGGAAAAATTAAAAAAAAGCATAATGGGGACTCTGGAACTGTGTCATTTTTCAACTGATGATCATAAATGACCTGTAACAGCAAACGAGACTAAATAGTAAAAAGAACACTATTTTTATGTAGTTTTCATTAATACCTTTGCCTAGTTCCAATATTTCTTACAAAGTGACTGATTTACGGTGACTATATGATCTCCTGGAAACACTACCTCAGTAATCTACAGTGGGTAATACAACACTGTAAAGAAAAGATCTTTATGATAGCAGTTGTGGTAAAACACTACAACTTTTGTCCAAAGCGGCAGCTAGAATCAACATAAACTGAAAGTTACATATAGCCACTTTAACATATCCATCATACAGATCAAGTCATGTATTGTTAAAAGCGCTCTATAGCAATTCTGAGTGGTACACAACGCCAGGGGTATTGCTCCGCCAATTGGACGGCACAGCTCTCTCTATAGGAACACAATGGAAGCGTTTTTATGTGGATTATGCGAAGTCGCCTTAAGGTAGCGACAACTTGTTCAGAATGCTGCTGCTGGGTTCTAACAAAGACCAAAATATTTTACTACAACTATACTGCTCACCTATACATCACTAAATGTTTTACGGCCAAAACTATTTCACTAAATTGCTTTTGCTATCTCAGCAGTGTGCAATCTTTTTGATATAAAGTGCCATTTTAAAATGTTAGTTATATTATTAGTGTGCCATATCAGTATTAAGCAAGCATCTTCTGAGCCTGCTCTGGCAGTGTTCTGTGATTAAGGCAAGGAGAACTAGCCAATCAGAAACAGAGTAGAGCGGGTCTTCACGGAAAGCGGATTGCCCAACCCTACTTTACAACATCCTGGAGTATTGGAAAGGTTTGTATTTTTTTTAGATCTGATGAAGCAGATGTTTGTTCAGGTGTTCATTTTTCGGATTAGTGTGTTTTTTTATTAGTTACTTGATGCTATAAAAACATGGTTGTGTATATTTCTGTTAGGGTTGTGTAGATTTCTGTTTCTTGTTTGTATATTTTTGTTTCTTGTATTTTATTGTATGTCATTATTGTGTTCCTTATTATTTGTTCTGTTTACTGTTTCATGTCCTAGTCCGTGTTTCCTCCCTTGTCTTGTCTAGTTGTACTTCCTGTCTTGTGCTTTCCAGTAAGTGTCGGTTTTCCAGTAACTGTATGTTCTATTTCCTGTTTATTTTGATGTCTCGGTTTTCGCCCCTGGTCTTGTCTAGTTTTACTTCCTGTGTTTTCCCTCCTGTCTGTTGTTCTGCCCCACCCTGATGTGTATCACCTGTTACTTGTTTGCTCGCTACCTCTTGTATTTAGCCTCTGTGTTCCCTTTGTCTTGTGTCAGATCATTTTGTTTGTAGCATGTGCCTGCGTCAACGTGTTGTATGTTAAGCTTCCCTGTGTTTTCTGTATTCTCGTCTTGTTATTCTCCACTTATGTTCAATAAAAACAGACAACAACAGCAGTTGTTGAAAACATATCCAACAAAACATAAAAAGGAGTAACAATTCACACAAACTAAATTTCCCACTGACTACCACTGTAAAAACATTCATGCTAACAATATCTATTAACCACTTTATGGAGTTATTGCATTATGTTACAATGTTTAAAACAGATAACCAACAGTTTTAGCACAGAGACAGCACTTGTGAAAATTACTAATGACCTCCTAATTGCATCAGACAAAGGACTTCTCTCTGTACTTGTGTTATTAGATCTTAGTGCTGCATTTGATACCATTGACCATCATATCTTATTACAGAGATTGGAACATTTCATTGGTATTAAAGGGACTGCTCTGAGTTGGTTTAAATCTTATTCATCAGATTGATCTCAGTTTGTTCATGTTAACAATGAATCCTCTGTGCACGCCAAAGTTAGTCATGGAGTCCCACAAGGATCTGTGCTTGGTCCAATCCTGTTCACTTTATATATGCTTCCTTTAGGCAATATTATCAGGAAGCACTCCATAAATTTTCATTGTTATGCAGATGATACTCAATTATATCTATTGATCAAGCTGGATGAAACTAATCAGTTAGCTAAACTTGTGTAAACAAATGTGCCTTCAGGATATTAAAACCTGGATGACCTGTAATTTTCTAATGTTAGACTCAGATAAAACTGAAGTTATTGCTCTGGGACCCAAGCACCTCCGTGACGCATTACCCAAAGAGATAGTTACACTGGATGGCATCACCCTGGCCTCCAGCACCACTGTGAGGAATCTTGGAGTTATCTTTGATCAGGACATGTCCTTTAATTCCCACATAAAGCCGAGGTTTCTGCCTAAAAGGAAGTTTTTCCTCGCCACTGTCGCACTGTTGCTTGCTCTGGAGGAAACTACTAGAACTGTTGGGTCCTTGTAAATTCTGGAGTGTGGTCTAGACCTACTCTATCTGTAAAGTGTCTCAAGATAACTCTTGTTATGAATTGATACTATAAATAAAATAAAATTGAATTGAAATTGAATTTTCAAACATCAAGTCACAAGGTTAGGGTAAAATTTTAGAAAGAAATTCTAAAGACAAAATAACAAAATATATATTTCGGTCAGGACCACTTTGTCAAAATAGATTAATTCATCTGCAACTTGTATTTGGTGGTATGGTATGTTCTGGGGCCTCCCCGCACTTGAGCATAAGGGAGGGAGAGCAGCAGTGCAGGATCCCCATAGGATACAGAGCAGCATCATTGACAGCGACACAACATTGATTAAGTCAGACAACATGAATTTAAAGCAACACCAATGATTCTTTTGCACCTTAAAATAATGTTTCCACAATCTTTTCAGTGGCTCATCAACTCGTAAAAGGGTGAAGGGCCCTCTATCAGCTATGCAAGTTGGCATTGGCAGTAATAGACAATTCCGCTTCAAACCTGTAGGGGGAGCAGAGAGGGCAAGTGCGTTGGTGTTACTTTAAAAGGAGGAGCTGGGGTGGAGGTGAGTTGCAAGCGCTAGTAGAGATGCAGCAAGGTAGGGAAAACAGTTTAAATAGAGCGTGCTATGCCAGAACCTACGCTATGCTTCATTAGATCAAAATATACTGAGTTTTTACTCTCTTGTGATGGGAATTGAGTTGCAAGTGAAGTCTTGAACTAAAGATAAAGAAAAGCAGAGACGTGACCGTAATGTTTGAGAAAAGCATCTGTCTGTTGCATACTCTCATCCAGCCTTACCCCAACTGCTCCCCCACCTCTTTACAAACTGACAAAATGGTGCAATCTGAAATTGGAAATCGAAAGGTGGAGAAAAATAGTTCTCCATTCCCTCATTAAAATACTTTATTTATTTTTGTGTCACCCCACCCCCTACACCAAAATGCACTCTGTTGTCTCCCATACTGCCTAGCAGAGAGAAAAATAAAATATTGAGTGTATGCTCCTCCACCTTTCTCTAGCAGCTATCTGATCTGACATTAAGGCCTATTATAAGGTGACCTCCCACTCATACCTCATTTCTAGACCCTCAGCAGTGCCATTTTCACTTTAGATAAGGCCACAACAAACTACACTCTCAGTCCAAAGGCTTCGCTGTGTATCAACTTCCACTTTCCCCCAGCATGCCCTGAGAGGCAGCCTGGCTTCTCATCCTCGCTTATTAACTCAGTTAATGTGACAAGGCTTGCAGACCTTTACCGAGTCCTGGCTTGAGTCTTGCCTTCTCCATGTAAGGCTACACTTAGTAACTTTTTTATTTTGATCCCTAATGAAAAAACGGGCGGCTTATTTAATGCCCACTCTGGGCCTGCTGGATCCAGGCTAATGGATATGGGGGACAGTGGGGCTCATTTAAGGCTGTTTATGATTTGGATCTGGGCCAAGCAGCGGTGAATGAGCCCAGTGAGATTTGGATATGTTGTTTGTCCTTTTCTTTTATTGAAATGGCTGAAATGGTACAGTTACAAGTGGCATAAAAATCTAAAATAAAAAAGTGTTATAATGGGAGATGAGCAGAGTTAAAAGTAAAGGCTACAAACATGATTCTTAAAGTTACATAATTAAAGCACTTCTTGTTTTTTACTTTTTTAAAGACAGTACCTGACTAATTTTACACTAATTGACTTCATCAGCTACTGTTGACTTAAGCAATAACAAGTATCTGTCCTGCCAAGTAAGTGCTACCAGCTAGGGCTGTTTTAAACGTTCTCTCTAGATCAACTAAATGGTCCACAGTGCACTAATTGCAATCTACCTGTAGTATTGTGTGTCCATCAAAGCGGTTTCTCCTGAGGCCACTATATGTTTTTAATGCTTTGCAATTGGAATGTCACATATTCACAAACAGCAGCAGCATGACAAGATGCTGAGCGTCTGCACAATCATGGGGAAGACTGCTGACCTGACATTTGTGCAGAAAACCATCATTGACACCCTCCACCCTCTTGTGGAGGGAAAGCCTCAAAAGGTAATTGCAAAAGAAGTTGGATGTTCTCAAAGTGTTGTATCAAAGCACATTAACAGAAAGTTAAGTGGAAGGGAAAAGTGTGGAAGAAAAAGATGCACAAGCAGCAGGGATGACCACAGCCTAGAGAGGATTGTCAGGAAAAGTGTGGGGGAGATTTACAAGGAGTGGACTCAGGATGGAGTTACTGCATCAAGATCCACCACACACGCAATTTTGAAGCTCATTTGGAAACCAAGGTCCCAGAGTCTGGAAGAAGAATGGAGAGGCATACAATACAAGATGCTTAAAGTCCTGTGTGAAGTGTCCACAGTCTGTGTTGATTTGGGGAGCCATATCTTAGTGATGGTCAAATGAAGTTTTGTGAACCAGTATCTTTATTTTCTCAGCCCGCTAGATGGCGCTCTTGGTTTTAAGAAAAAGGCCTAAGGCATTGCAATTCAGTGTATTCAACACTTTGTTGAACAGAGAGAGACATCTAGAGGGTTCTGAAAATAAAGACACTGGTTCACAAAGCTCCATTTGACCATCACTACATCTGCTGGTGTTGAGCCACTGTGCTTTATTATGGCCAGAGTTAACGCAGCCGTCTACCAGGACGTTTTAGAGCACTTCATACTTCCTACTTACAAGCTTTATTGAGATGCTGACTTCATTTTCCAGCAGGACTTTGCACTTGCCCACTCTGCCAGAAGTACCAAAATCTGGTTCAATGACCATGGGATTACTGTGCTGGATTGGCCAGCAAACTCACCTGAACTGAACCCCATAGAGAATCTATGGGGCATTGCCAAGAGAAAGATGAGAGACATGAGACCAAACAAAGCAGAAGAGCTGAAGGCTGCTACTGAAGCATCCTGGTCTTCCATAACCTCAGCAGTGCCACAGGCTGATAGCATCCATGCCATTGATGCAGTAATTCATGCAAAACTACTACATATCCATCATTATACTTTTCAGAGGGCCAACATTTCTGTATTTAAAATCCTTGTATTGATTTCATGTAATAATTAAATTTTCTGAGATTTTGAATTTAGGGTTTTCATAAGATGCAAGCCATAATCATCAACATTTTAACAAATAAAGCCTTGACATATCTCACTTTGCCTGTAATAAGTCTATAACCTATTAGTTTCACCTCTTAAGTTGAATTACTGAAATAAATTTAGTTTCACCTGTATATCTGTCCTCTCTATCTACTCTACTCTACCTTCCCCTCATCCAGAGACAGTACTCCACCTTGTGCCACCGTGGCTGCTTAATAAGAACAGTGCCAACCCATATGCTGCCATATTTACTTCTCCGGATATTCTGTATCATAACAACCAGATTCTACAAAGGTGTGTTAGCTGAAAAAACGCTGCACCTCCAAAGCTCCCAGCTGGATGTATTCAGAAGAGCGTCTGGCATTTTATGGCAGCCTTATGAAAGTAATTTTTTTATTTTGACCATGTTATGTTCAATAAAAACAGACAACAGCAGTTGTTGAAAATATATCCAACAAAACATAAGGAGAAAAAAAGAGAGATTACATGAATAATTTTATTTAACGAATGTCCTTAATTTACATGCGTGGAAAAGAGTGGGTAGGAGTATAAACTTATTTAATCCTACTGCTTATTAATTAAAAAATCTAAATTTACAATAACTTAATACAATTCTAGAGCTTGATACACTTATCACTTTTCACACCCACAGTTACTTAATTACAGGTAAATACAGTTTATATTTTCCCAGCTGGAGCCGCTGGGTAGGTGGGTTACCTCTCAAAGGAAAACACTGATGGCAAATGAGAAAATAATCAAGTCAAGTCAAGGGTAAGCAAGATGTCCGCCAGTCAGTCAGCAAGCTACTCTGACAGAGAGAAACTCTAAGTACCCCGGAGAATTACATTCTGCACTCTGTCAGGTCTTCTGCCAACAATCAGACATGGATATGAACGCTTCAGTAGACTATTCAGCCTGCATCAATGGCTACAAAATTTCTGCACAGCAACAGGCCTGGCCTATATCAGTAATGTCGACATATTCTGGTCGAGACCACAGCTATTCAGATTAGACAGGCTACATCCAAGCAGGAAAGGGTCTAGACAGTTAATTTACAATTTCACAAAATTATTCCTTTGAATCTCCCACCTAGATTAGACTGACTAACAACTTGTCAGAGTAAAGGCCCATTAACTAGCCCAGCGAGCTGAACGACTTCCAACCGGTGGCACTTACTTCACACCTGATAGAATAGCGGTTAGCATAGCAAACTAGCGTTTTTTTAAACGTTTCAATTAAGTACATGGTTGCAAATATATATGTACAGGACTGTGTAGAGCACAAAACAAGACTGTCATAATTTTTAAATCAATTATTTAAGCCAAAAATAAGCCTTACATTCATGGGTCTCTCTGGTCACCATTGTTGCCGGCTGCGCAGTGTATTCTGGGTACCCCTTACTTATCTAGCCCTTGCCCTTAGCCCTACCCCTCAATCAAAATGAGTATTGGAACAGCCCATACTCTCACATGAATGTGTAAAACTAAGGGGAACGGGTAAGACAGAGAAATGAGATTCAGCCTAAGTCTAAATCTAATTGTGTCTGCCACAGTATTGGGATTATTATTCTACCAATCAAATCAAGGGAATCAATATCGACTTATTTTTTTATTTTTTTATATCAACTCATTTATAGGGGTGCAAGGGTAGACAGAAGTCACGGTTCGGTTCATACCTCAGGTTCAGACATCATGGTTCGGTACAATGGAGGAAAAAACATAAAAAAAATAGAGAAGGATTTCTTTTTTTATTGTGCATGTCTCAGGCTGTAACACCTAGTGTCATACAGTCTCTTCCCTTAGTGTGTAAAGTAAGAAGTAAACAGTAAACAATAAGTACCCCATCATCTCCAGACTCCATCTGTAACTTGTAAACAAAATAAGACAATCTATATGCTATAAAACTGATAATGCAGTGGCCGGGTTGGCTCAGTGCTAGAGCAGCCACACATTTTGAGGTTTATGCCTCGATGTAAATGTAAATGTGCTGTATTTATATAGCGCTTTTCTAGTCTGAACAACTACTCAAAGCGCTTTTACATAGTACAGGAACCATTCACCATTCACACACATTCATACACTGTGGCCGAGGCTGCCGTACAAGGTGCCATCTGCTCATCAGATAAACATGCACACACATTCACACTCCGATGACACAGCATCGGGGGCAACTCGGGGTTCAGTGTCTTGCCCAAGGACACTTCGACATGGGACTGCAGGGCCGGGGATTGAACCACCAACCTTCCAATTGGCAGGCGGTTGCCTACAGGCAATTGCTCTACCACTGAGCCACAGCCGCACCGCTCGATGCAGAGGTCCAGGGTTTGAATCTGACCAGTGATGATTTCCTGCATGTCTCCCCCTTCTCTCCACTTTCTTACCTATGGTAGCTGTCCTATCAAATAAAGATGGAAAAGCCCCAAACAAAAAAACAACTGAAAATGCAGCTTATTTATGAAAGTGCAAATTACATAGAATAATAACAACAGATATGTGGACGGGAGGGCATGTTGTAACAAAGTTCAAGTACATGCAGAAAATACTTAAAGCCTTATTTGTAATTGTATCTAAAGACTGGTTAAGCACTATAGGTAGGAGAAGTTGGACAGTTTTTTTCTGGGTGATGGTGCTGGATATGTGGTAGCATGTTAGATGTATTTCCACTCACATACCCGACAACTGCTGAACAACGCTGACACAGTCCTTGTCTTATCTACTACTCTCTCACCCATTGTAACTGACCCAAAGACCAAAGTTTTCGAGGAGGGGATGGCACCAGGCGGGAAGGCATGAGGCAAGAGGGCATGACACGGGAGGCTCCAAGCTGCAGCCATACAGTCTCAAAGTTTTCCCAAACTTGCAATCTTAAAGAGGCCAGCGGGTCCTCTAGCTCTTGTGGATCGCCACCACTCTCCATTCTCTTCCTTAGTGCTGCTGTCTCTGACTCACTCACTGGACCGTCAACCTGACAAAAAACTGCATGTAGGCACAGCTCGGCTAGCCTCATAGCTAAGGCAGGGCTACAGATTAGGTGTCACATAGGTGTTACATTAATTAATGTGCATGCAAGATTTATTTATTTTTATACTGTGTATTCTCCGTATTTATTCATGTACTGAACCGAGACGCCCGTACCGTTTCGGTTCAATACGAATACATGTACCATTCCACCCTTTTGGAATTTGGTGTGTAGACATGTAATCAGGAGTCCTAATTGTTAATACATACGCAGCATTTTCATTGGAGGGATGAATGTCTCAACCATCAATCAGTTTTATTTACCCAGCCAGAAAGGTTTACATTTAAAGAAGCCAAGCTTGTCTGAGATCATACATAATATACAATTTAAAACTTCAGAAGCAAACTATATCTAGCCTTCTCAGAAGGGACACAAAGAGAATTGAAAAGATCCTTGCAGAGCACAACCTTCCAGATGTACAAAGGTTGAAGTGGACGGGTTCAAATAAAGCATGCAGAGAACATTTATTGTAAGCCCCTGTGGTGATTGCTTCTGCTCTCTATTGAAAAAAGGCATCACCCCTCCCACACGCCTAGTTTACCGCGTAGAAAAAATAATGAGGCAAGATTAAACGGAGCACGCTCAGATGGATTTGTGCCTCATGGGCATCAGATCACAGACAAATGTCGAGCATTAATGACAAGAGTGTTATGATGCAGGCACTCTGGGAAACAGACAATGGTCAGTTCAACTGAGATACTGACTGAGCTACTTTACCGACTAGCTATCTCCGGGTCCACGCAGTCAACCAGCGAGTAAGCCAATTTTATACAGAAACCAGACTGGAATAAACAACTAAAGCCCTACACAAGTGTCCACAGTAGAGGCACAACACCTTTGTGATGGGCTGCATGGTAATGGTAACACATTCTCTGGAGGTGAGGTACTTGGTTCCCGCTCTCCATGTCTCCCTCCCCCTGCAGGAGTTCTTGTGTACAAGTTAAAAGGCTGATTTACATTTATATTGGGAAAGAGAGGCATAGGGCTGTAATTGGTGTTGTGGAGCCTGATCTACAGGCAAACAGATGCTTCTCTGCACACACTCATGCACTGTGCATACGTAAATCCGCACATGTACACAGGCAAACACAAAAACCCTTTTGCAACATTGATCATTTAAAGAAGGACTATGAGCACATGTCTGCTCAGCTGTGTGTTAGAGTGTATCTGTGTGACTGGTGTGAGATTGAATGAGTAATGTTCTGAATAAAGAGATAAAATAAAAACACATTCATATCTACATCAACAATGTAGAGAGCCAGCGCTGTGTATAGAGCTGTGCTGGGAAAAATGCAGGCAGAGCCTGCCTACCCATATCAAATCAGCAGCTCAGTTCTTCAAAGCCCCTGCCGTCCTACAACACAAAACACATCGGCCTGTCAATAGCTGCAGCCATTTGTTTACCCCAGCCCCCTTCGAGTGGTGCCAGGAAACGCAGATAGGACCGCAATGTGCAACACAGCCAGAGATCACAGCAACAGAGAATAACATTTCTGTCTGCAACACTTAGAAATAGAAATAGGAAGAAATAGGTTGATGTACTATTTACCCTCATACTGCTTGGCTGGGCTGCTGAATGATGAAATGATTGCAGCAAATAAAATCCAAGTAAATAGAAAATAGAAGATGCAACGTGCAATCAACCACAAGCGAAAGTGCACACACATGCTAAACAATAATGCTTGACCAAACAAGCAACACCTTCCATCTTTAGACTGTTACTGGTTGGCAGGCCTTCCCTCTTTTCCTTAGCCTTCAGCTCCTTTTCCGATTTCACTGCGGTTTATGGCGCAACTGTGCAACATCAATCACCTCCAGGAGGGTTTGTCATTAGATTTAACTCAGAAAGCCAAACATGCCACATAGTTACTGTGGCCTTCACTCATGGCCAGACATAATGGTGAAATACACTCTGGTTCACAGGAAAAAACTAAAGTATGTTAAGCAATACTACACATATTGTGTATGTCAGTTCAGGACTGTGACCAGTTCACGCTCCACCTCTGCTGGGATACAGAGTGATGGTCACTTATTTATTCACAGTTCATTAAGGGTAAACGTGACTAATGTGAACAAAAGCAAGAATTTTTTAACTGGCATCCGTGATCCAAGCTGCAATGCAATCCAATGGGGCAAATGTGCATTGTCATTTTCTGTCCACAAACATAATTAACAGTACTTTTAGCGTGTATAGATCCAGCATATTTCCACATGTAAATGGGTTTATTCCAACCAAAGTCATGAATGTGGAAACGGCAGAAAGATGAACCAAGACAGTGCTTTATTTTATTTCTGACTTTAAATTAAGTGTTCATGTTTAACAGAAAGGTTTGTAGGGATCTTTTCCATAATGTTGTCACACAGCTTTTTTGTCTCTTTGACAAAAAAACAGGGTAACTAGAAAAATAGGGTCCAGGTTGAAAAATACCTTAATTACGTCACTGGATACACTGGCAAAGTGATTGTATATAATAACAATAATACATTTATTTGATATAGTGCTTTAAATAGTTACTCAAAGGCATGCTACAGGCAAGAAGAAAAAAAACATTAGCAAGATCAGTATAAAAACATCAATAACAACTGAAGACACATATTTTAAAAAAGGTGCAACAAAACAGCATAGAAACAAATGGAAACAGCTAAGTTAAACGTAAGTATGAATGTAAGTGACCCTAGTTTAAGAGACTTTTATTTTGAAATGACACAAAATGGGTAAGTTGCAAAAAAAATAAAATAGATGTCAGCGTGCGGCAAACCTTGTTAGACGAGAGCCGTACTTTTTGCTCTCTTGCGTAAAACATACACCACATGTACTACACAGCGGATAAACTCAACATTTTGTCACTGTATTTCCTTGAAGCTTATGTGCATATCTTTGTTTCAGATTACAATTTGAACATATTTGCTTGTGTTAAGTCTGTTGTGAACTATCTGCATGGGGCTAATGGACAGCTGAGTAGACTGCTATTTTAGCACCCTTGAAAAGTGGAGCAAGGTATGGAATCTTTATTTTCAGTTATTCAAGTAAACTTTGTGTTTTTTTATAAAGTTTTGCCATAGGTGTTTATACAAAAAATTACAAAATCCCACAAACCTTACGTAACCCAAGACACATGTAACATACAATGTACAGAGACTATGTGACATACATAAACAGAGCTTGCAAACACAGACAACATAAAACATATAGACAGTACTTGACTAAACGCTACAGGGGACAGTTTACAATGGGGGTACGTGTGTGTAAGTGTGTGTATGATGAGTGTTTATGTGATTATAATATGAAATGATGGGAGTCAAGGTATTGTGTTATAGATATGGGTGGAAGTGGGTATGAAGCATTCTGGATTAGGTGAGGCTCACCAGAAGGAAGAGGGAGGAGAGAAAAAGTGAAGAAAAAAAATAATAATGGAGGTGGGGGTGGAGCTTGGGAATGTGAATTGAGGAGCAAGGTGAAAAAGTCCGTTATTGCCTCCGACTGCTCCGGTGTCCACCGTGGCCGGTGGGTGGGGGGGCTCAGGGCTTCAGAAGGGGGAGTAGTGGGGCGTCCAAGGGCGAATGATGCCAGAGCCACCGCCGCCGCACCCCCGCCCTCCCAATTCCAGACAACAGTTGTTATCCAACCGACAGACCAACCCATCCACACACCCCATTCTCCTCGTGAAATGTTTGGCTACTATTCTAGGTGCTTTAGAGGCGCGGAGAAGAAGGGAGAACTTATTTGAGGTGTCTCCTCCAGCACCGCCCTCACCCTTCCCATGGACTGATTATGTGCCTCCTCTAATATGTGATGCATTAAAAGAGGTGGGGCACGACTGTGCAGGGCCTCTTCAGGCCCCTCACATTGCACCCTTTTCCTAGTTGATCAATTTGTGGTGGAGCAAGTAATGGAGCCGGGAGAAGAAAAAAAAAAGGGGGGGGGGGTAAATAAATAAATAAATAAAGTGAACTTTGTAACGCAAAGGTTAAATGATATTTGCAATGTTCTTGGGTTATGAGTTTGTCAATACGGGTCAGCCACTTTATTTTATTTATTTACTTGCTCTTATTTTTATCATGTTTTTTTTGTTTCACATTGTAATAGACGTCATTGCACCCGTTTTCAAGACTCCTTTACATTTCGGTTCCAAGGGCTGCTGCAATGATATATGAATGGTTATTGAGAAATTCGAATGACAGACACACTACTCTAACTATAGTTAGATATATATTAAGACAAATTGTATCCTGGGATATTTTGGGTTTAGTGTAGGCCTGAGACTGAGTCACTTGTGTCAAACTGGGTTGTTGTAGTCAGGCACGCCATGTGCTCTCTTTCTTCTATATCACTCTCTACTGTGCAATTTCTTTGGTTGTTCTGATGGTTAGAATGTTTACTAAGTAGTTTAGGTTGGCTGTTATTCTATACCTGCTCTTCTAACTTTCAGCCGTGCCTATTAACTATTAATGTATTAATTTCATTAATTAAAGCCAATAGAATTACATTTTTTGAACTGATACATATATTGTTATGTATTGTTGTTGGAGTTTTTGAGTATGAAAGGATTTCTTTTGATTTGCACAATGCGTAAGCATATATAATGGGTATGCCAAGCCGGGTTTCACAATGTTCATGTCTTTTGGTGCATAGAGCCAATTCAATTACAGTATATAATCTGTTTGGCTTTCTGCCTTGTGTGAGATTCTTTGGCTAAAATCATTATTTATAAATGATCCTGCCTGTTCAGTTCAATGGGGTATAATTATCAGGTCTTCAGTTAGGTGTATAAACTACACTGCAGATTGGAGTCTCTGTTAACCTTCTGAGGTCTAAGCCATTTTTTCCAACCTTTGGTTCACCTGCTTTCCTTGTGTAATAATGCTTGTATAACCTCAACCTTGTAATGCACAATCAAGATATACACATATCATTATACACATATAATTCGGGCTATAAGCATATTGAGGGCATGTTGTGGGGCGGTCACGTGAATTTAGAAATTGTTTTATAACTATAAAAAAAAAAGAAATGTAAAATTTAGAGAAATGTATTTAAATTGCAACAATAATAAACCAGATTTGGGCTTTTAAAAATTGTTCTCCCAAGTCTTAACAATCAGTGGAAACAAAAATAAACACTGTACTTAAAGAGAATAAAAAGTATAGCTGCAAGCAGCAATCCCAGGATCAGGCCTTTTCTTGGCCAACAGAAGGAAGCAGCATCAAGTGGGTTTCTGGCTTCACAAAGCGGAGCAAAGTTACTTCAGCTGGTTTAATTCTGTATAGAAAAAGGGGTGAGACCAAGAACATTTCATCACTGCAATTTTACAAGTCTTTGCTTAGGCCACAATTAATACAACATTTCAGATTGGTTAGAACCCGCCCACAAAGCATATGCACAATTCTTTATGAAATTCTTTGCCCCTGATGTTAATGGTGTTCAAGCCCTAATAGGCTTAACAAAAACAATAGTTTCCTGGTTCTTAGATCCTCCCACCAAGGTTGCCCCTTGAGTCCTGCATTATTTGTCCTCTCCCTAGAGCCTCTGGCTCAAGCCAATCGGCAATTGATTATGGTGTCACCGATATGCATTTCCATTACACAGCATCACCTTCTCCCATTGCTCAAACCTGATTGTTGCTCTGAACAATGTTTTGAAAAATATGGAAAGATGGATGGGTCTCCCCATGTCTATTCAAGACCGTATCTCTGTGGTCAAAATGAATGTTTTACCGAGGATTCATTTTGTGAGCTCTCCCCTCCTTATGATTATTTCCATAAATTACAATCTGCAGTTTCTAAATTTATCTGGAAAGGTAAGCGGCTGTGACTTAAGATGTTTTCTCTATAGAGGAGGAAGGAGGATGGTGGCCTTTCAGTTACACCTTTAAACATTATTTCTGGTCCTTTGTGTTAAGACCCCAGCTTACCTGGTTTGACTCAGAAACGTCTGTTTGCTGGCATACGTTGGAAAGTGCTATGACAGAGCCTTGGTCACTCCATGACGTTCTTTTTGCCAATATCTCTAATAAACAGTGCCAGCTACGCTTGGGCCCCATTATCTCTCATCTTATCAAAAGTGAAAAAGATTGGTTCAAACCTATTGTCGTGTTGCATGTTACTGTCATACACTTTCCACATTGCTCAATAATACAGCACTCCTGATTGGTGGGAGGTCCACAGTGGGATGAGTGGGGGGGTTTAATTTTCTAAAAGACATTTTTAATGAGGTTGGCTTGTTATCTTTTTCCGACCTACAAAATGCATTCAGTCTGACAAGTTCCTCATTTTTCTTTTACCTTCAATTAAGATCAGCCCTCAAGGCGTACGGTGTCCACTGGCAGAGATCTTTGCCCATCCTTCCTATCCGATAACTATTTACTGAACAGCCAAAAACCTGTGGTATGGTAACGAGGCTCTATCAGTTTTTGGCAATATCTGACCGCTCTGGCCTCCCTATTGAGAGGGTCTGTGAACTTGATTGCCCAGACCTGAGCATCAATTTGAACTGGCATGATGTATGGTCTAACATTCCTGAAGTGTCACGTAATCCAACCCATCAGCAGATTCACTCTAATTTCATTAATAGGACATATCTCACCCCTGTAATAATGCATCACATGAAGGTAATTAACAGTCCTTTATGCACTTTCTGCCCACTAAAAGCTCAAGGTATATACTGTATCTTCAAATGATGTGGAATTGCTCTTCTATTGGTCAGTTCTGGAACAATATTGCATCCAAAAATATCTGCCTTAATTAATAATGCTGTACCTGTTACTGTGTTTTGATTCTGAATGATTTGGCAGCCCTTCAACTCTCAAAAATACACTGTATTTACAGGACTTACGGCTGCTAAGAAAATGATAGCAACACGGAAGCCACCTCACAATTTGTGTATTCAAACATGGACCCTTTTCTTTCAGGATGTTAAACTGTATATATGGAGCTCTCTACGGCTCGTATAAATGGAACGCCACAGGGGACTTTGGATTTGTGTCTCAGCATGGCTGAGTCCTTGAAGTGCATGTTGTAGACTTTGTTTTTGTCCCTTTGCTGCTGTCTTTGCATGTGTTTGGTCCCGTGTGTCTTGTGTCAGTCTCTTTGTCAATGTCTTTTGTTTGTTTGTTTGTGTGTGTTTGCGCTTGCTGGTGAGCTGCAAGCACTGTTGTGTTATTGTTAGGTCTTCCCCTTCCCTGTCTTTCCTCTCTGTGTTCTTATGTCTCAGTGTATTGTTTAATTGTTTCAATATAAATAAAGATATTTAATCAGAAAAAAATTGCAGCATTATCCCACCACGTAGTCTATATACAATAATCAATATCTCCATTTACGTTTCAGAATATGCCATTGCTATTCCAATTCATCATCATGCACACTCATCATAACCCTCTTTTCTTTTATGTTTTATGGCTGGAACCAAGCCAATTAGCTTTGAGATGAATCTTGACCATAAAATATTTGATTTATCACAAAAAACATTTTGAAAACTGCAAAATGTCAAAAGTACAAGACTGTACAGAAATGTTCATAGACCTCAGTCAGTGGTAACAGCTAGCAATAGCCAGTGCAGAGAACAATTCCATGGCAACAGCGCACTCCACTTATCAGAGACATTGCTGTTATACTTAGGATTGTGGGTAGTGTAGTATTTCTCCATGATATTGAAAATAAAATATGGTTTTTTTTTAAAACAAGGTTGATTTAATACTGACTTGTGTCTTCTATAGGAGCTGAAACCTTCTTAACAACCTTGCAGCTCATGCTTAGTCTACCTTTGATGGTTTAGACATCATGGCTTATAATCAAAAACCTTCCCTACTTCTGGAACCACTCTGTTGAGCTCCATAGTTAAAGACAGAGTGACAGCTGTCTCATATGGACCTCAGTGGGGAACCTCTATGCTGGTTTCCTGTATGAAGTGGCTGTATCCTTACCATCCTGCATTATTTAAACTATAATAACTTGGTTATTGTTCCTCCAAACACTGCCTTACTCAATCTTCCTCTTCTTGCAGTTTTCATGCATTGATTCTATGTTGTTTACTGGGTAGCTGCTTCAACATAAACTTAACATACATTTTTAAAGTACAATAAAATTATAATATGTATTAAACATATGGGCAAAAACCATAAATGTCACGCAGATTTTAGTATGACATCAAATGGACTTTTTTTTTTTAAGCACCCCAAACTCTGACTGACTGTGTCCCTGCCTCTGTTGTACAATGGCATCTCCTTATGTTGTCAATTTTAATGCAGCAAGAGAAGCAATGATGAAGTAATTAATCTCACTGCCACAATACCTCTGAGCAGTGTTTCCAAAATGATCTTGGTGGAAGCATGGGCTTAGCTGCAGGGCTGGTTCGATACAACAGCTCAGAGTTACTGGATTTTTATTAAAAACAGAAATCAGCCTGTCAGAATGTCAACATAATTCACGATTTTTGTATCAGATGGCTGTGGAGGGATTTGTATTCTGCAGCTTGTTCAGTGACTGTGTGTAAAGCCTTTTTCTGAACAAAAGCCACGTCAACATTATATAATTACATTATAATGCCATATTGTATAATATCTTCATTTCCAAATATTCTCTTGTGTCAGCTTAAAGAACTATTATCTAGCATTTTTAGGATAAAACTTGCATTTTGTGTTTGTACTAGAACATGTTTACGTGCTTTAATGTAAAAAAAAAATAATAATCTCAAACTGCTCATGGCTGCTGCACCTGTATTCACCCTCTGTAGGGGTGCCTTTCTCTTTAATCCCTACTCCCGGAAAAGCCCAGTCTGCTCTGATTGACCAGCGTGTTTCCTGGAATCTCCGGTAGCTAGTATCAGCTGGAGCTACTACAACAGAGTATATAGTAGAACTTTGTGACAAATCACCAATAAAGGCTTTTATGCCAAATAGTACACAACTGGACATGTTCCAGCAGTAAATGTGCTGTATTTTATATAACACTTTTCTAATCTTAACAACTACTGAAAGCGTTTTTACATAGTACAGGAACCATTCACCATTCATTCAGACACTGTGGCTGAGGCTGCCATACAAGGTGCCACTTGCTCATCAGATAAACAGTCACACACATTTACACTCCGATGGCACAGCATTGGGGGCAACTCGGGGTTCAGTGTCTTGCCCAAGGACACTTTGACATGGGACTGCAGGGCCAGGGACTGAACCACCAACCTTCCAATTGGCAGGCAAATATGCTGTACAGATACAGTAATAGGGGACCACCAAGGTCTATATAAAAGAGACTACAGATACAGTAATAGGGGACCACTAAGGTGCATGCCGCTCATTCTGTGAAATTGAATCTGTTATTGAAAGGGGCAGGTTCAAAATAATAGCAGTGTTGTGTTCAATTAGTGAGGTGATTGATTCTGTGAAGAAACAGGTGTCAATTATGACCCATATTTAAGGAAGGAAGGAAGAAAATGTGCATGCTGGTTATAGTGCATTTCACACTGAAATACTCAGCAAAATGGGTTGTTCCACACCTTGCTTTGAGGAACAGCGGACTTTGATTAAAAAGTTGATTGGAGAGGGGATAATATATAAAGAAGTGCAGAAAATTATAGGCTGCTCTGCCAAAATGATTTCAAATACCTTGAATTGGCATCCAAAGCCTGAACAACGTGGGGAAAAACGGTCACCTACCATTCGAATGGATCAAAGAATAGTCAAAATGGCAAAGGCTCAACCAATGATCAGCTCCAGGAAAATCAAAGACTTAAAGTTACCTGTGAGTACTGTTACGATCAGAAGAAGGCTATGTGAAGCAAAGCTATCAGCTAGAAGCCCCCACAATGTCCCATTGCTGAAAAAAAGACATGTACTAAATAGGTTGAAATTTGCCAAAGGACACATTGACTGGCCAAAGGAGAAATGGCACAACATTCTGTGGACTGATGAGGGCAAAATTGTTATTTGTGGGTCGCAGACCGTTTGTCCGACGACCCCCATGCACTGAATTCAAGCCACAGTACATTGTGAAGACAGTAAAGCATGGTGGTGCAAAAATCATATTATGGGGATGTTTCTTATACTGTGGTGTTGGGCCTATTTATCACATACCAGGGATCATGGATGAGTACATAAAAATACTTAAAGAGGTCATGTTGCCTTATGCTGAAGAGGAAATGCCTTTGAAATGGGTCTTTCAACAAGACAATGACCTAAAACACAACACTTAGCAAGCAAAGTCTTGGTTCCAGATGAACAAGATTGATGTTATGGAGTGGCCAGCCCAATCCCCGGATCTCTTAAACATAGAGCAACAGTAGCACAAGTGGACAAGAGTTATTAAGTCCACAACGTGACTCAGTAATGTAAGTCACACAGCAATATCTGATTTGCGTCACAGTGGCGGGACGAAGGCTGTCCCATTTCATTTCGAAGGCTCCTTCAAACGCGGCCCACAAACCCAGCCTCCTTTTACAGAATTCAGGGGATCCAGCATTTATTTCCGCATTCAAGCAGAAGTTGTAGGCAAACACAAACAGCCAACAAATAAAAAATTCTTAAGATCCTTAAAGATGGATGAGGCAAAAACCAGCACAATCATGCTCCACTGAGAAAGTTGATAGGCTCCCCTGTGTTCAAATGATGAGGCAACGTACTGGTCATGCCCTCAAAGCAAACCCCTGTCTTCTTCAACCACTCAAGAGATGCGTCGTGGTGTGTTCACCTGACTGAAAGCACTGTTACCTGCAGGTTAAGCCCTGCACATCCCTGAGTGAATCTTGCTGTTGGTTCACAACAACAACAACCACCACTCAGGACACACGCAGAAAAGTGCTGGTCGGCACTTCTTACGTTCTCAGGCCATAATTTAGCTTTATGTCCCTAATGCGCGCACTGAACAGGGAAAAAAGGCTCTCTCTGCATGGAATAAGATGCAGAATGAGTTGAGACTAAATTAATTCACCTTGTTAAATGCTTTTAAATTCAAAATAAAAGAAATGGAGGCAGACTCTCTAAGATGTCAGTTTTTTCAATAATTTGTCCTGGTTACAACAATGGCTATTTTAAATTGATGTAATGTAGATTGCTTTGCTTTATTTCAGTTCAATTAACTATGCCCCCTTCTTTTTCTTGTTTTGTTTCTGCCTGTCTTGGCCAGGTCACCCTTGAAAAAGACATTCTTAATCTCAATGGGTTTCTCCTGGTTAAATAATACAGGAGGTACATGTGCTGTGTGTTGCTTAGAGAGAAAGTTCAGACTCAGGTTGATCTCCTGGTAGCTAACTCAGCACTGATTTCTCTTCGTATAATCAACTGAGAGGCTGACAGCCACTGAGCACTGGGAATGAAAAGTGATTTTCAGTAACCTAATGCAAGACTGAAACACGTTCATCTTTAATAAAGGATCACCATAGAATGTCTGAGCTTGTGGTCTCATTTTGGTTAACTTATTTCCTCACACTAATAAAAGAAACAAGGATGCAGTCAAAATGAAAAACATATCAAGTAGGTATGAACATGAAGCTTCATGTTAAATATGCATAAATATACATTTAATTAATCTCACTGACTTGAAAGATGAAGACACAGATTTCATTAAGAATTACATTAATATATTACTACCAGACGGAAAGGTGTACAGTATTGAACTTGCTCACAAGTGGTATGCATAGTGACCACAGTTGGTGCACTGTGATGGCTTGCTTTGTGATAGCAACAAAAACCTAAATCATTAAAACGGTATCTGTAAGATAATGCTTTTCAAAACAATGGAAGATTCTGCATATGTGTTTTTTTCTTATTAGATGAGTTGTTAGTAGCAACCCCTTCTCACTTCGAACACGTAAAAGTGTTGTTTGTAGGGATGTCCCAATCCCAATTATTGGATTGGAGCTGATATGGGCATTTAACTGATCTGCAATCAACCTGTACCCCAATTACCTTACTCAGATCATTCACATAAGCTTGTATTTAATCACAGATGCACCACCAGACCGCCTGGATGTCAGGGCACGCGTATATATTTTTATATATATATAATATCGATTCCCGGTCAGGGCAGGTGTATCCAGGTGATCGTCGGATCGATTCCCGGTCAGTGCGGGGGGTGTATCCAGGTGGATCCCTAGGCAAAGGTCCTTAATGCTACTGGCCTACCTCAACCATCAGTGAAACCGTAAATACAAGAGCCATACCGGCTCGGACGTGGCTCGGGTTAACAAGGTCCGCGTCAGTTGCTAGGGAACCAGGGCAACCTGATGAGAAATGGGCTACTGGAACAAGACATACATGGACTAGAGGAGAAAACCTGGATCTGATGCAATACAATACAAGCAACCCCAGTGAGAGGGGTTACATGCAAAGACTATGGGATGGATGGATGCTTCGAAACCCATCCTCAACACTGACAAAGAAACAGCTGCTGACTCAGTGTTCTAACATCCGCAAACGGCAGCTCCTATCACAACTAGAGATTGATGAGGTACAACAAATATGCTATGGCAAGGGGGAGCCAGGACGACAGGTCAGCGGGGAGATTTCATCATCATCCCCACACTCAGAGATTGGGTCCCAAGCCCCAATAACAACAGACACAGACAAATAGAAGAAGTGGCTGATATCAAGAAATCCTACCAATGGCTGGAAAAGGCTGGACTGAAGGACAGCACAGAGGCACTAATCATGGCAGCACAAGAACAGGCACTCAGTACAAGATCAATAGAGGCCGGGGTCTACCACACCAGGCAGGACCCCAGGTGCAGACTGTGCATGTGTGGATGCCCCTGAGACAGTACAGCATATAACAGCGGGGTGTAAGATGCAGGCAGGAAGTGCGTACATGGAACGCCATAACCAGGTAGCTGTCATAGTGTACAGGAACATCTGCCACGAGTATGGGCTGGAAGTCCCAAGGTCAAAACGGAAGACACCTCCTAAGGTAGTCCAGAATGACCGAGCTAAGATCCTGTGGGACTTCAAGATCCAGACCGACAAACTGGTGATGGCTAACCAACCAGACAGCAGAAGAAGGCAGCAGTGATAGATGTGGCAATCCCAAGCGATCGCAACATCAAGAAGAAGGAACACGAGAAGCTCGATAAATACCAAGGGCTGAAAGAGGAGCTGGAAAAGATGTGGAAAGTAAGAGCAACAGTGGTGCCAGTGGTAATCGGAGCACTGGGGGCTGTGACCCCCAAACTGGGAGAGTGGCTCCAGCAGATTCCAGGTAAAACATCAGAGGTCTCTGTCCAGAAGAGTCCAGTCCTAGGAACAGCTAAGATACTGCAGAACCCTTAAACTCCCAGGCCTCTGGTAGAGGACCCAAGCTTGAGGATGACACATACCACCCCACAGGGGGTGAGAGGGGGATTTTTTTATATATATATAAATATCCGCTAGTGGTGTGGATACTGCAATATTTGGTATTGATCCGATACCAAGTAAACACAGGGCCAGTATTGCCAATACCAATACAATACAGATACTTTTTAAAGTGGATGCATCATCAAATTGCTAAATCTGAATGGATTTTCATGGCATTTAATTGTTTTTGTGATTTTATTTATTTTTATTAATAAGTTTAAACACAGGAAATAATTTTCATAAGCTTGTCAAAAATGAGTTGTGTTACCACTGTATCTTACAGCCTTGTTACAAATTATACAGATTTCCGTCATTTTCGGCCTGAAGATATAGCCACACAGTGCTCCTCTTCCTCTCCGCCATTCTCCTGCTCCGTCTCTGTCCTGCTTGTGTGTGCGTGCTGCTGGCCACTGCCGGGCCTCGCTGCTTGCTTGCTTGTTTGCCTGGCGCCGCGTTGATTCATGTGACGGTACAACATCAAATCACAAGAGAATGGAGGAGGAGCAAAGTGTGCCTGCTCGGCAGTGTGACAGGAGCGGCACTTGAAAGCAGCAGCCCTTACACAGACATTGACAGCAGCGGATAGAAACAATTTGGTAAAAGAACTTTTAAAAAAGTGTAAAAGAAATGTCAATAAAAGTAACAAAAATGTAAAAAGTGACAAATGTAATAAAATTTTTTAAAATTTTGGGAAAAAGCCACAAAAATGTTAAAAGGGTCGAAAAAGACGACCAAAACGTTGATTAAACAAAGGTTAAGTTCTGAAGTCTTTCTTTAAAAAGGAAGATGTGTTCGGAGGTTAAAGTTGAATCTATCAACCAGCGTTGCTCTGATTGGTCGGAGAGCTGTCCTATTTGTGTGTTTTTTGTCAAATTTATAGCATTTGGAAAAAAAACAACCAATTTGGTAAAAGTTGGATAGAAACTAAAACTAAAGTATCAATCTCATTACACTGGTATTGATCAATATCAGTACCAACGATGGTATCAATATTATTGATATTTGGATTGATCCGCCCATTGCTAGCGGAATGTCACCAGTGTCTGCCCAGAGAGCGTCTCGTCACTCGGCAACAAGTGTAAAAGTCGGTTTTCCGTTTTACAAGCCGATTACTCCAATTCTCCACACTTCTTAACCATTTTTACATAGCCATAACCATAACCATAGGAGTTAATCACGAGAAGAACATAAAAAAAAAAAAATTGAAGCACAAGAGTAGTTTTGGTTGTCCAGCAGGGAAATTTTAAGCTGTTTTATTTTTTTGTTGGGTATTTGCTGGGATCCTAAAAAGAACTGTTTTGGTGTTCAGTGTTATAATTTAGGCATTTGGTTTCTGTTCCTTTCTTCTCTGTTTTTTTGGTTCTGTCTTGTCTCCTTGTGCTTGTGTCCTAGTTTCCTCCCTGGTCTTTGTGTTGTTGCATCTCCCAGAGCCGACGTGGGCCTGTCTCCCAGAGCCGTTTTGGTCCTCACTTCATTGAACTGTCACATTCAGAGAAAAGACTTGATTGCTGCACTAAGTTACATGTATTAAGCTTAAGACATATTTAGTTACTTTTGTCACAAATTGATCTAGGAGGGTTGGAGCGGACATAAAAAAGTACACGGGATAGTGGAAATTGCAATAATAACAAAGCAAATTTATTAATTTGACAACAAGGTCATTTCACACTCACAGACAATCTTAACATAATAGTTCTTTAGCAGAAGCTTACGTTTAGTGTGAATCAACGCCAAAATAATAAACAAAAAACCTAACCTAACCCTAAATCAAAAATAATTTCCAAACCAACTCGGTAAACTAAAGAAAAACAGGAAAAAATGGTGTGCAGCTCTATTATCTGAGCAAGTATCGTATTGGGACTCGGTATCGGCAGATATTCAATATTAAACAAATCAGATCACAGGTGTCAGGACATCACTAGTTGTCACAAGTTGTAGTGGATTGTTTCTGTTGCCCCCATAAGGGCGCGACCACATGATACAAGGGATGCACCGAATCCACTGGTTAAGATTCTGCCGAATACCGAATCCTCCTTCCATCCTCAGTCCCTTACCACAGTAAACACATTGGTAATGGTCACCTGGTTAACACAAGCTTTTAGCTGGGACTGTCCTTACTTTGCCTTACCTTAAGTTGCTGCATTTTGGCTGCTGTCTCTAGATCCCTTCATGCACAACTCATTCTTCCGGATGTTTTCATATGAAATGTTATAATCGCAGCGATATTGTGTATTGTTTAGGGTCCTCGCCACCACGAGACAAATCGTCATTGCAAATTGAACACGCTCACAAGTTCCATTTTCACTTTCTCACAGCCTACTGTATTGAACGCTCCACCTACATAAACACCTTCCCCTAATCAATGGTGGCATCATTACGTCCACCAGCGTAGTGCTTCTAGTTCAAGCGTAGGGTTCGGTTTGGTGGAAAAAAATTCTAAGTTTTGGCAGAAACCCAACCCCGTCAAAATGCCCAACATTCATCTAAAGCCAAATCCTGGATTCTGTGCATCCCAGCATGATACAAGCCTTCCGTGATCACGCACCACCCCAACCCCTTCTCCAAATATTGAGGGAGGGGAAATCCTTCAATCTTCCAAAAATGTTTCTCTGCCACCTAAATAGACTCTACCTTTTGTATTTGTAAATGTAAAACTAAATGCCTCTAAAACTGTGTTGTGATTGTCATCCTTAACTACATCAAAAGTCCACAGAGAGATTTCCATTTCCAAGTGTCAGTTAGCAGGCTTCTGTCTCTTCCACACTATTCTTTTCTCCCACATTTTGCGCCGAAGTATTGGTGCCAAAGCCAGCCGAGGACAATGAGAACATAGGAGGAAGGCTGCCAACTCCCGGAGGAGAGTCAGATGGCAGCAGGGATTCTTTGTCTCCCTCTCTTATCTCTTCCTCCTTTTTGTTCATGCTGATGTCCTCACACTCTGATTCCACCCGCAACAAATACACATAATCATACTTTGCAATTCCTGGGAAAAGGGGAAGTTGCAGTACTTTACATATGTGCTGCATGTGTTGGCCTGGGCTCATCTGCATGCCTCCTTACAGTGCATGATAACCAGTTTTGCTGAGCGTGGGGATCTAGCAAAGTGTACAAGTTATGAACAAGTCTTGAGGTTGTCCAAGTTCTGATGGCTCCAAGGATGCCCGCCCCCCCAGCCTCCTGTGGATTACAGCTCCAAAAACCCAGAAGACTGAGTAGCACATAATGTGCTGCCATTCTAATTAGAGAATTCTACTAACGTTGAGGCTACTGGACCTCACCTGAGTATTCCCAAACACTGCACATTAGGTGAAGCAAAAGAGACATGCTCAACTCTTCAGCTAAAAAACCCCTTTTTGTATGGTGCACTGGGGAGCACAGTGCCACTGTATAAAGCATTGCTTCTATATATGAATTTGGAAATGGTGGCAAATGCCCCCTGTCTCAGACAAAAAAGGGGTAGGTGGGGGTTCAAGTTTGCTCCAACACCAGAACACACTCGTGCTCTCATAAAACTAGGCAATAAAGCTGCTATCCTCTTGAGAGTTGATGTACGGTGAAAGAGAGCTACTGAGATCCATATTAAATCTTTATTACCAGATTCAAATTAGTAGTGGTGTGTGGGTCTGCGTGTGTGTGTGTGTGTGCGCAGATTCAGCCTGACTAGGCAGATTTTCCAGCACCAGTCACACACAGCTAACATCAACATTAAGTTGAGCAATAACATTTTGAAGATATCCATTTAGAGCTGGGACTCCAGATGAATGATCAAGTTAAAACAAGAAGTTAATAGCACAACAGGTGAATTAGATTGTATCCCAGGGTGAGACACGGATGGGAAACAGCATGGTGCTTTATTAAGAGGAGCATAATGGCATTTCAACGTTTTCACCTCAGCTTACATGTTGCTGCTGTAGCTCCAGCTGTCAGTATTTGGTATCAGGTTGTGTGTGACTTGCACTAAAAAAAAAACAGGCCGGGTGTGAAGTCTAGTTTAGAGTCAGATTCTGCTTATTTACAAAAAAAGACAAAAGAAATGGAAATTTTTATAGCAGTTTTTTTTCTAATCCCAAAACATTCAGTAGATTCAACTGTATCTAGAGCAACAATAATCTCCATTGTCACTAAATATTTCCGTCACATTTCTGGAAAACTTTGCAGTGTGAATCAACATGGCAGCAATCCAGTCATTTCAGATTCAGTGAATGGACTTGAGCTGTGGCGAATGTGAAGTCATCACTAGCCTAGAGGATAGGGGCAACCAAAATCAATAAGACCAGTCAGAGCTTTCAAAGCTTTTCCAATCAGCACTTTTCAACTCTCACTTAATTTACTCCTTTGTTTCCCAATCTCTTTGCGTCAGCAGCGAGTGCTCAGACACAGAAAACGAAGAGTCTGGTTGGAACAAACATGCATAATCTATTCAACTGTAAGCTAATTTTAATACATATACATACATATATATATATTGCATTTTCAATTTTCGATTTGGGTTCTATTATGAGACCTGTGGTCATCATGTTGGAGTACCCAAACATTTCACCTCATCTCTCAGCATAAGCTCGACCTGGGGCGCAGCAGCGTGACTGCTGAGCACAAACTGAGACATCATGTTCAGAAAAGGAGATGCAACAAAGCCCGGCAAGACATTTCAGCCTAGCAGAGGTCTCAGCAGGACACAAGCAGCAGGTTTTCAAAGCACCAATGACTAATTGACCAGCAGCTTAGGTGATTATACATCACGACCCACAGGAGAGGGACTCTGCTGCTCTGGGCTCCAGCACAGAGAGTGGCTTCAAACTGCATCCAAACTTGCAGACAGTGACTGGGGAAAAGAAAAACCTTTTGCACTCACCCGTGCCGGCAAAGCAGTAGAGAAGAAGCAGTAGCAGCAGCCAGAAAAGCATTGTTACAGACGAGTGGACAGATGTCTTCTTGTTGCTCAATGCTGAGGCAGAATTAACAGTTGGGATACAAAGAGTGTGTGGAGTTGAAACAGTGTAGCTTCCTCCCTCAGCTGCTCTTCACTCGGTCTTACTCAGTCTCCTTGTTTCTCCTTCTTGTCTCTCTTTTTCTCCCTGCTTCACACTTTGTGCATCATGCTGGCTGCCTCCCGTGCTTAGTCGCTCAGACTCTGGTTGTGTGTTCACTGGCTCCCTCTCTCCTCCCCGCATCTCTCTCTACGGTACAGTCAGTGAGGAAAGTGCTTAAGACGCTGGCTCCTCCTTCTCTCAGCCTGCTCATCTGCCTCTCTGCCATTTAGACAGTCTAGACTGAGGGAAAAAAATCTCCTGGATGATCTGCCATGCATTATCATTTGATGGGACAGTAACAATGCTTAGCACTTTGTACAAATGGACAATTACAATATTTATTGTATTTGTTGACATGGAAAATAGAAATTCAGTAAAGACACAGGCCACTATCAGCACAAAGAAAAACAATAGTATAAGTATGCAGCTTTGTCATTTGTGATTCTTGGTAGTTCTTTTTTTTTTTTTATTGTGTTTTAACAGCTCCTTGAAATAGCTTGATGTCAGACCTTTCCAGTGAAATCTTTAAATCCATTCTGACCCATTCCACTCAATGTTTTCACCAGACCTGCAACAACCCTGTCTCCTACAACCAACGTTTAAGTCAGTCAATTTGTTTTGCCAACAGGAAACGCAGTTACTGCCTGGATTACCTTCACATTCAGTGTTCTCTAAGTTAGAGAATTGATACGTTCTTACAACAAATGACCCCGTAAAAGGGAATAGAATGGAGGATAGAAGACTTGCCCCAAGTCTGCAAGAAAACCAGACCAATCTCACAATCAGACCAAAGCAATGTTAAACAGTTACCCACATCACAATAGTTATCTGTACACAAAACAAAAACTTAACATACATCTATGCTTTTGTGGTGGGGTGAGAGTGCAGAGACGGAATGCGGACAACGGCACCCTGGGAATTTTGCCCAGAGAATTAGTTTACTCACTACTTGCAATGCTATTAGTATAATCGTAAGGACACACAGGTCAATTTACAAAAAAGTGCCAGAGACGGGGTTCAACTTTTAAAAGAGAACATTTTTATCAACATTAATGAAAACATATGTACAGCACACAGTCACACTGAAAGGAGGTGGGGAAATTATAAATGGGCTGAGGCTTACCGGTGGAGGAGGAGAAGGGAACGGGGAAGGTAAGGGATCCCAGGGAGAGTCAACAGTGAGTACAGCAAATGAAAAACGGGGAGTCACACAGCACACAGGAAGGGGATACCACCACCGTGGGCTCTCAGCAACTGAAAAAGAGGGACAAGAAACAGGGAAACACACACACCATCAGTGGGGGGGCCCACTTACTCAAAAGAAAAGAATCAATCAGGGAAATAACCATGAAATGAAACAACTCAACCCAGGAACTTAAACACAAGGTACCAATTCAAAAACAAAAGAAAGAAAACACTTAACAAGTCCCTAAACAATACTAATTATAATTAGCAGTATAATAAAGAGAAAAAAAGAAGAAAATAATAAAACTAAGCGAAAAAGAAACTCAAATCTATTAATAGAAAACTAGGTTAACTACGACGCTCAGATTGAATGGATTAAACCATCAAATTTAATCACACACAATCTCAAATGAAAAAGTTCCTAGCTGGATATTGACCCAAAATCCTACTAATGAACACTAGTTAGACAGACAACGACTTTATCAATAAATGAAAGGGGTTTATTAATCAGATAATCAGAATGATAGTATAACAAATAACCAGAATAATAAAGCAGATTAAAAGATGATCACAAATTATGAGTTGGAATATAGTGATGGGAAAATGGATTAAAAAATAAGAGAAACGGGAGTTACCACGGATTATGAGTTTAAATATGGAATCAATCTCTACTAGAACCAAATCATCAGGCTCAACAACACATGCAATAATTAACTTCCAAAACCAATACCATGGATATAGTGCCACTCGTCCAGGCATGCCAAAACATGTATTTATCAACTTCAATATCCAATGGAAAATAATCTCAAAATTGAATAGTGGTGTCAACATAAAACACAGAGCTTTCAAGCTGGGGAGTGGAGTTCATTTTGCAGCGAAAAGAAAATACTTTCAACCAGGAAACGCTCGTTCTTTCCTTGGGAGTGTTTTACCCCCGATCTGTCACCTAAACGTAAATAGTCGTTTTGGTGCCTAAATGAAAGGGAAATACACAGGGAAAGAGAGAGGAGAGAGCTCAGTGTGTCAAAGGAAGTCCCCCGGCAGTCTAAAACTATAACAGCATTAAACACAATTAAGACCTGATGCAAGGCAGACCTGAGCCAATTCTTTGAGGGTTGATAGATGAGTCTGACAACTATGAAGAGAAGCAGAGAAGATAAAAGATAGAAGACTACTGTAGATGTGAAAGAAATGCATGAAAGTTGTGCTAATCGTGCTGGGTTTAGTTCTGTGTTGAAAGGCAGTCAAAGAGCTTAGGGACCGTCTACAAACTACAACACAGAAAAGAGATAAAACAAAAATATGTAGGCTATCAATTAAATGCTTAAATAAGGTAGTGTCTCCAAACTTACCTTAATTACAACTTGTCTCCTGGTCGTTGTTCTACAGCACTTAATTTTAAAAAATAAACACATGCTTATTTTTCAAAATACGTTTGCAGCTCTTTTCTGTATTGTAGCTTATAGACGGTCCCAAAGCACTCCTTGCAGTATCAACATAGGAACTAAACAGAGCTGAATTAGCACAATTTTCATGCATTTCTTTCACATCTACATCAGTGAGATTCACTGTGTTCACTCAGAAGGAATCACTCACCACGGGTAGGCACTTTTAATGACATTTTGAACATGTTTAGAGGCTAAAAACCCATTTAAAACTTGTTGGGTGCTAACTCTACCAGGAGAATAACAGTGTAGGCAGCACTGATAGGTTTTGTTTTCTCTCCACTGACATCACTCCACATTTACAAACAACAGAGATACGTGTTGGAATCGATCGGAATTCTCCTTTAACTGTCATTGCCATCTGGTGGTGCCTGTAGCCAGGTCACAGTCACCTATTGGCGCTGGTAGCATCTCAGAGCTCTGTAGCTGCTAAATCTAACCAGCAACTGCCGCTCAAATTGTATCGTTCTATGGCACTATGTGATCACTTTACAGTGCTTAACTTAGTTTAAAATTCTTCTATTTTAGGTATATAATATATGGTCTATTGGTGAAGCAGCATTGATCACTTTGAGGGGGGGATACATTTTGTCACCCACCAGGGGGACAAGAGAGAGAGATGTGGCTAGTATGCATCACTGAAGAGTCAATGATATGACGTTAAACCCTTGAGTGTAATATTGTGATTATACAAAAAACGTTACCAACAAATAAAGGTTATAAACAAACTGTAATTTGCTGTCAGAGAAAAATAGTCAATTCAATTCATAATATCAATTCATAACAATAGTTATCTCAACACTGTAATGTATACTTTATTAATCCCAAAAGGGGAAATTATAGACGATACTCTATAATAGATGAGTCTGACAACTATGAGGAGAAGCAGAGAAGATTATAGACCATACTCTATAATATACAAACACCCAACAATTCCTGTAATTCCCCCCAAGAGCAAGCATTTAGTGCGACAGTGGCAAGGAAAAACTTCCTTTTAGGGAGAAACCTCGGACAGACCCAGGCTCTTGGTAGGCGGTTTCTGACTGTGCCGGTTGGGGTATTTATAGTCACAAAGATAATGGAACTATGACTAGAAATAGTAGTTGTAGTAGTTCATGGCGGAGCATGGCACTGCAGGGTGTTACAGGGTGTAGCAGGGCATAGCAGGACGTAGTAGGGCATAGCTGGACGTAGCAGTGCGTAGCAGGGCACTGTAGAGTGTAGCAGGGCGTAGCAGGTCATAGCAGGGCACCGAGCAGAACCACAGCGACAGCTGTAACCATGATTTAGATGCCACCCTAATCCAAGGAAAACGTCTGGGTGAAAAAACAAACAAACATAAGGACGGGGAATAAGATCCCCAGAGCTAAGTAAGTAACAAGCATTTCTGGGACATGGATGCCACAGGGAAAAAGGAGAGGAAAGAGGGGCTCAGTGTGTCAAAGGAAGTCCCCCGGCAGTCTAAATCAATTACAGCATAATTACCAGACCTGGTTCAAGGCAAACCTGAGCCAAGGGTTGATAGATGAGTCTGACGACTATGAAGAGAGGCAGAAAAAAGAAGGGGTACCGTGTCTTCAGCTAAACACCCTTCCCCGCCTATCTATGCAAATGCTGCAACTCCTCATTCCCTAACTAAAAGACCTAAAAGAGGAGGGTTTTCAGATTATTCTTAAATGTGGTGACGGTGTCTGCCTCCCGATTCCAGACTAGGAGCTGGTTCCACAGGAGAGGAGCCTGATAGCTGAAGGCTCTGGCTCCCATTCTACTTTTAGAGACTCTAGGAACTCTGCATTCTGGGAGTGCAGTGCTTAAGTGAGACAATAAGGTATAATGAGCTTTGTAGGTCAGGAGAAAGACATTAAACTCAATCCTGGATTTTACAGGACCACAGATGTATGGAGAGTGTCCTAGTATAGATCACTTCCTACTTCATACACCGATTTGGGTATCCTGGTGGACTTCATAGTCAGCAACAACAGTCGTGCCAGCTTCCGCTGGATGTGTGAACAGTTTCACCAACATGGACTACGGGTGTGCAGCCCCAGGGTTAATTTAAGCGTCAGAGACTTTCATGCACCAATTTATGGTGGGAATACCTTCATTCTATGAGAAGGAAAACACAGATGACATTCAAAATTTAGCAAAAATATACAATATAAAGCAGTAAGGGGGCTTTCACTTCAGGGACCTAAGCCTGGATCACAAAAGTTGACCCCAAAGCAACAAGTACTTATATTTGTCTGATATTTGAGGGAGGATGCTGGTGTTAGAGTAGGCAGAGCATTTGGGCCCGTCGTTATGCACACACGCACTGTGGTCCATGAAAGATGAGAGAAGTCTGCATGTTCTGCAGCATTAGTTTAGTTTGCTGTCAAATTACTCAACCCTGTGTTTGCAAATACAAATATCTGAAGTGAAAGTTCTGTCACAACAATATGTTGTTGACTATCATTGCACATTTTTAAGTGGGTATATGGAAATCCTGGAGGTTTGTTAGTGGGTAAACAGCATATACCTGCGTATCACGTAGACTACACCACTTATTACAACCAACACTGCCACTAGGCCTAGCCTACTTGACAGAGACAAGGAAGGAAGACAGGAAATTTTTGTTCTCCAGAAAAGAAGAATTTTATTTATTTTTGAGGCTATTCTTACAAACTGGTCCTACATTGTAAAATTTGGCCACTTAGTAGATATTTTCATTTCATGGGTTTAACTACACATGCCATTTACCTGTGTCAGATCACCCCCAATACTGTCCAAATTGACCCAAGTGGTTGTTAAAGATACAAGGCTATTTGTCACATATGTGTAAGTACTATCAACTAAATAATGAAATGTTGTCTGTTGCTCAACTTTATTATTGGCAATTTGTTGATAAGAAAGTTGACTCATTACGGAGCCCATACTATATCAAAAACGTGGTGTGGTATGAATTTTGGGGCTTAGGGGCTGGTACCATTTGATTTACCTGGATGAATTAGATGACAAAGTACACACCTGGAACGCCTCATCAGGCCATCAAGAAATCCTAATGTCCCGAGTGGCCGGCCTAACATCATGTATGTCGTGCCAGAGCTTTATAATGTAAGAGAACACCTTTGTCCTGTTCAGAGTGAACATCTTGATGTGTGCAAGACTGAGTGCATTTTTCAGGAACCCATTCCCTGTGTTTGAAATGTTTATTCACTATTCATTATCTCATGGTCGAATTACATCTGCATCTACCTGAGGACCCTTATCAGGCTGTTAACTTGTATATGCACCTGAGAGAGGCCATTACTACTGCTCTGCAAATGTGAACTACAGTACTCTTGATTAAATTGAATGATATGCTACTTGCAACATGTAAGTACTGCAAATATAGATACTTTTACCTTTACTGGATTAATTGTCTGGTCAAATAGTTGCACTTAAACTCAAGTCTAGATTTCTCCCTTCAGCAGACAGCTTCAGACACAAAGCAAGATCTGAAAAATGCTCACTCACAATAACGTACTTATGCGTGTACATGTGTGTATAACTCCTGAATAAATGTATCAGTAAAATTCAAATGGAACAATAAACTAAATCAGACACAAAATTGATGCTTCACACTGCAGGAACCTTCATTTTTTATATGCTTGTGTAGTTTATGTAAAAGAAAAAATAAGAGACCCATGATATGCAACCAGTTCTAAGCAAGAGAGACCTAACTGCAATGGGCAAAACACAAAAAAGGATATTTGAAGCATAAGTTGTTATTTAAAAAAAAGTAACAAGTGCCTGATCACATTTTGTCATTAATACCATTATCACCATGTGAAAATGCAGTCGTTGTCCTAGCATCAAATAAGCACCTTTTAAAAATGACAGAATCTTACATGTTATCTTTAAAACAACATTTCACCATCTGTGTTGCGCGAAAAGGTCTTTGCTAATATAGAAATTTATATATATTCAAAACCAGACAGAAGTTTGCTATGGTAACCACATCACACACACACATTATTTGCCATTCTTTCAGTTGAAATCTCAGTGTACATCTGTCCCACATAAATCCTCAATGCCATATCTAATCTCAGACTTGGAGGTTGTGTAGGCCTTAAAGGAACACGCTGACTTATTGGGACTTTAGCTTATTCACCATATCCCACAGAGTTAGATAAGTCCACATATACCCTTCTCATCTCCGTGCTTGTTCTAACTCTGTCTGACATGACCTACCTCAGCACATATCCTGGAGGTAACCAGCTCCAACTAGCCTACTGCTCCCAATAAGTGACAAAATAACGGCAACATGTTCCTATTTACACGTTGTGGTTTGAATAGTCACAGCGTGGGTCACTCCCCAATGTGAGTCGAGTGCAAATTTGAGTCTTGCATGCTCAGATTTAAATGGTTTACAGCATAACGTGTCATACTGAAATTTGTGAAATCCATGAAATGATAAACTTTTCTCATTACAAACAATAACGGAAGATGGATATCATTTCAAAAAGGTTTTAGCTATCTATGATTGTTTGATTGCTAACGTTAGCTCAAAATGCCATTAAATTGACAGCTTTTGTTGCGTTTTGACTGACATCTTCTAACCGGATACAAACTGGGAACTATTCTCCACAGAAGCCGAAGCTGCTCCTTGGGCAGAGTGACTAGCGCAACGCCTGAAAAGAACCGTTCTTTCTCTTTCCTCCTCACCACTAGGCTTCTCAGGTGCTGCGAGCAAATCACTCCGCCTTAGTAACAGAAGTTGCAGTGCTGAGAATATAGTTCCCAGTATGTATACGGTTAGAAGATGACTGTGTCTCGTGTGACCTTGTTATTTGTACACGCTGTGACTATACAAATCATGGTAAATAGGAACATGTTGGTGTTATTTTGTCACTTATTGGGAGCATTAGGCTAGCCGGAGCCAGTTACCTTCAGTATCTGCGCTAAGCTAGGCTAGCGGTGGGGACTTCAGACAGCGTGACGACATGCATGGCGATTAGAAGGGTATGTATGAACTTATCTAACTCTGGGGGATACAGTAAATAAGTTAAGTCTTAATAAGTCAGTGTTACTTTATGAGTACTAAAGAGACCAATCCACAAATTTACTCATTTGGCTTGTAGTGATGTTTTGACCTCATGGGTCTTCTTCAGATTCACTCTTCTAATTCAGTTCATTCATCTGAAGACCAATGAGGTCTAAATGTGATTCTGAGGCCAAACGAGTAAATAAAGTAAGAATCAGAAAAATCCAAACACCATTGGCTGCTTTTCCTTCATACTAGAATGAATGTGAATGTGTTTAGGGCTGTTATCAAATCATTATGATACTTTGCCATTTATAAGTATAAAAATACAAGTTTGGCTGTTAGGCTGCCATATGCAGGCATTACAAATATACGGACATAGACTATTGACATACAGTATATATTCAAATTTCTACAGATATAATGTTTCATGTTATGTATGCATTTTACAGGCACCTCTTTTGTTATGTTAGAAATATGAGTACTTCCACAAGTGTGCCTAAATATAAAGCATACCTTCTCACTTTTTTCCCTGGGTACACCACTTGCAATACCTGTGAAATGGCCAAGTATGCAGATTTATCACGACTTGAAGTCTAAAGGCTGACTGATATGGGGTGTTTAACAAGAAGACCTGTGATTAAGAGATAATTGTAAATAGCTTAGTACAAATGTCAAAATTAAAAATAAAATAAATAATAAACAAATTGTTATCAAACTTTGTCCTAAATTTAGGGAAAAGAGCTATATGTGCAAGGTACCTCAATGCGGACTCATGTGGTGTTGGGTTAGGAACCAGAGGGTTGCTGGTTCAAGTCCCCATATGATGCACTGGTAGCTGGAGAGGTGCCAGTTTACCTCCTGGGCACTGCCAAGGTGCTCTTGAGCAAGGCACCAAACCCCCAACTGCTTGGGGCGCCTTTCCATTGGCAGCCCCACTTTGACGTCTCTCTATTTACTGCAGGAGGAGATAATGGAACACTGTCTCTCTGTCTCTGTTGTTCTCTCTGACTGAGGACATTTCTTGTCTCCCAAATATCTTTTCAAATTATTTCCTAAAGAATAAAAGCTTTTCTGCAGAAAGCTACATTTTTCAATGGGGAAGAGAATAGGCAGAAGAGAATGCGAGCCCATTCGTGAGAAAAGGTCAAGGTCATCTTCATCATCTTCCTCCATCGACCCCTTAAGTGCCCTTTCCACTGCTGCCCTCTCAACTGGAGGTGGGTAGTTGAGAAAGGACAAAATGAGTATGTCTACATCTACTGAGTCCATACCATGTATACATGCTAAAATAAAAGCCTTCGAGACTGATATTTCCCCAACATTCAATTTGATTCATAATTCCCAAACTAGTAATAACAAAACTTTCTAAACGTCAAACCTGGCAGAACAAACACAATTTCTTAATTGCTGATGTTATGTGAAAACCATGCAAGAGGACACCCCATACAGGAGTTGACCCTGAACAGCCCAGAACAACAACTGAAATGGGCCATATCATAAAGTGGAAAGAGTTTTAAATATCATTGTCATAAAGCAGAATAAGGCAGAATTTAGTTTAAATGTTGATGTGTTGTTGATATCCAGGAGTATGGCTAATATCTTTGGGACCGTGGAATTAAGGGAAAAGTAATCTTCATAAAGTACAAGCCCCTGGAACTGGAAATCTAGACTACAAATGAACACAGTGCAACATATGTGGATAGGTACTATTAAGACATGCTAATAACTAGGGGTGGTATTGTGCCATTTTCATAGTATACCAACATTTTCAGCATCCAACATTTTCAGCCTTTTTGATAAGATTACTAGGAAAACTCAGCCTAGAGTAAGTATACCAAAAGAGCTTTTTTTATGTTTAACGTATTCTGACTTATTCAAAAGACGGAGCTTTAAGAGTTGCCCTCTGCCTGCTCTACCAACTCAGCTATCTGGGCACCCCTTTTCTCCATTTTTGTTGTTCTTTCTTGACATTCCATAAGATTCTGATGGTATGTGGCAATGCTTTTTCGACATCATCATATCCCATATCCATCTTATCTTCTCTTTTATCTTCTGTAAGACAGCCTCTCTATTAAGTGTATGGCGCTGATTATGACAAAAACAGCTAGTCACGGGAAACACAGGGAGCAGGAGTTGGTCGGCCAACCGACGAAACACTAGGGACAGGAGTCGGCCGGGCCACCAACAACACACAGGGAACAAGAGTCTCAGGGGTGCCTGACCAAGGCAAAGTCTCTGGGGTGTCAGGCAACGGCACCGGCACTAGGTACTAGTCAGCATAGACTCTGGGAGTTTGGACGACAAAGACTCTGGGAGGTTGGCCGATGCAGACTCTGGAAGAGCGGTCATTGAAGCTTCTGGGAATCTGAACGTCAGCTGAGACTCTGGACGGTTGGACGTCAGCTGAAAATCAGGATCTGGCATGGTGAGGCTCTGGTAGACTGCTCAGTGTAGACCCTGGGAGAGCGGTCAGTGTAGACTCTGGCCCGCTGCACAGCATCAAGGCCTCTGTCCGGCTGCACTGCTCCAAGGACTCCAGCCCACTGCACAGCACCGAGGGCTCCGACCCACTGCACAACACGAGGACTCCAGCCTGCTGCACAGCACCGAGGGCTCCGGCCCACTGCACAGCACAGGCTCTGGGCTGATGAGAGGTTGTAGTGGAGAATGGTGTTGAGACCCATATTGACCATGTCCTCTCTTGTGGCCTCCATGGTTCCAAGAAACTGTAGCCAGACGGGTCCGCTGAGGTTCTGGAAGCCTACACTTTGCGGACTCGGGGATGCTGCACACCACGGGCTTGGGACTACTGGAAAGCGAGGACTTAGAACTGGAGAGAGGTTGACATTGGACATGGCATTGGGAGCTATGACCTTTACTCTGTTTATGGCAGGCAGGCAGGTTGGCGGCCAAAGCTCTGGAGAACAAACAGGCTTGGAGACAGGGAAGCGAAATTCCTGCTTCGTAGCCTACCACCAACCCTCCATGAGCTACCTGGCAAAGGCAGGATCCTCCTCATGAATCTCACAAAAAAAATTCACAAGACACTCACTAACTGAATCTAGTGGGTGAACTAGTGGCACAAACTTCAAAACTGCTGGGTCCATATTTTGGTCGGATCATTCTGTCACGACGAGGCAAGTAGCGAGGCTTGGATCCAGATGCAGAGTAATGCATGTAGAGTAAGAAATTATTAACAAAATGTACAACAAAAGTGTCCATGCAACTGGAATGATCCAAAAAAACAAGCAGGCCAGGAAGACGAGCAGGCGCAACCATAAAGCACAGAAAAACAGAACGGTATACAGCACACACAGCAACAGAATGTAATAATCCGACAAGAGTAGAGATGCACCGATTGACTGGCCGTGACCGGAATTGGCCAGTTTTCACGTGACCGGCCATGACCGGCAAGTCCCCTACTGTATGCCAATGTTATGCCGGTCAAATGCACTCGGGTGCCGCATGTTTAACATCGCGCAACATCAGCATCACACAGAAAAGCTCTGCAGAGCAGTCTGCTCTACTGATCTCAGGCGAACGGTCAGCTGCTCTCTCCCCCCTCTGAGG
This sequence comes from Etheostoma perlongum, assembly GCA_026937815.1. Taxonomy (NCBI): domain Eukaryota; kingdom Metazoa; phylum Chordata; class Actinopteri; order Perciformes; family Percidae; genus Etheostoma; species Etheostoma perlongum. The sequence goes on along the minus strand of CM049383.1, from coordinate 19,224,444 downwards.
CTGAACAAATGGAACAAGAAAACCGCAATCACAGCTACATTATATCAGAAAATAGTGATGGGCACACTGACTTTGATAAATTTACTGTTTATCAAACCCCAGATGAGAAAAGCTAATGTTAGCAAACGCTGCAGTGACAGTCTCTCTGCCTCTGACGTCGCTGCAGGAGACGCTGTGTGTATTCCTCCGATACCCTGTATTAAGGTTGCTGTTTTAAACTCTTGCCAGGTTAGTGGGGATGCATACCGCTCACAACCAACAGAGCAATCTTCCCTCAGCGTTTGTTGCTAAACCGTGTGTAGAATGAGCGGTGATGTTATATCATCTGTTTCAGGTAACAGCACCCTAGGGTACCGTCTATTTGCTGGATTGTTCCGAGGAAACCATAAAGTTACCAGATAAGCCTTTTGGTATTGTTCATATTTACAAAATGACAAATAAAGCAAACTTGCTAAAAAAAGGAACTACACACTTTTTTCAGGTAACGTTTAGGTAACACTTAATGATTTTGTGTTCACTCCACTGAAAAAGTGTGATCTTTGTGGCAAAAATATTTTCAGCTTGGCCTATCTTCGTCTTGCTCGGGTTACTGCTGCCATTTCCCCAGGAAGCATATACAATGAAGCCCGCTTGCAGCAGAATAGAGGCGCACTCCTACTGGCAGTCTTTGTAAAAAACGCGGAATATATAACTGGTGTACTTTTACTTTTTGGGTGAATCTCGCATCTTACCCATGAGTTTGACACTCGAGCCATGGGGGGGGATTATTGTTATTATTATTATTATTGTAGCAGCTGATACCTGTCCTACCACTTGGGGAACACAACACAAGAACAAATGGACCAACAAGCATACTAAATAAACATGTTTATTTTTAAAGCAGATTTTAAATTACATTCAATTCGCCCTTATGAAATACTGTACAATCGCAGCACGGCTGTTTTTAAATAATAGACTGACGGTGGCGGAATGCCCTGACACCTAAATTCATTTAATTCAATTCAATTTAATTTTATTTATAGTATCAATTCACAACAACAGTTATCTCGAGACACTTTACAGATAGAGTAGGTCTAGACCACACTCCAGAATTCACAAGGACCCAACAGTTCTAGTAGTTTCCTCCAGAGCAAGCAACAGTGCGACAGTGGCGAGGAAAAACTTCCTTTTAGGCAGAAACCTCGGTCAGACCCAGGCTCTTGGTAGGCGGTGTCTGACGGGCCGGTTGGGGTTAGAATGAAAAGTGGCAATTACAATCCCCAAAAAAATAGTAGTTGTTAGTAGTCCTTTGTAGTAGGCATAGCAGAGCGTAGCAGGAAGAACATGGCATCACAGAGCGTGTAGCGGGACCATAGCGACAGCTGCAACCTTGATTTTGGAGCCTCCCTAATCCGAGGAAACATGCTGGGGGAAAAAGAACATAAGGACTCCGGGGAATGACTCCCCAGAGCTAGGTTAGTAACAAGCATTTCTGGGACATGGATGCACATAATTGGAAAGATAGAGGAGAGAGGAACTAGGTGTGCCACAGGAAGTCCCAGCTATCTAAAATGATTACAGCATAACCAGGAGAGACAGTGTTTAGCAGCTAGCTGCCTTAAAACAGGCTAGCCCCTCCGACAGCTCCCTGGATTTCGAGTCTGTAACAGACTATTTGGAAAGCTGTGCTTCTTACAAGTAAAACTGGTGATAAGTCCAACAGACTGAAACCTAGGGGCCTGCAGGCTCCAGTGCAAGACCGATAATCCTCCGTAAAACACCGATAAAGAGAGGATCCAACCGAGGGAAAGGGCTATGTGGTTGGAAGCACTTTTATGACAAACTCCTAAGCTAGAAGCTTTTATTTCTAGCGGATGTTCGCCTCAGAGCAGATTGTTGATGCAGAAACAGCTGCTGGTCAGGCTACAACTCTCCCCAAACCCTCCCTTGGTTAGGGTAGGGGAGAGACACTTAGGGTTAAGGTCATGAGGGTCAAGGTTAAGGTCAGGAAGGTCAAAGTAGGGGAAGGATACAGACCCGTCACTGGTTAGGGTAGGGGAGAGAAAGATAGAGTTAAGATCAAGACGGTCAAAGTGGGGGATGGGATAAAACAAACCCTGGTTAGGTAGGGGAGAGAAAATGGGGTTAGAGTCAGGAAGGTCAGAGAGGGGGATGAGACACAAGCCCTGCCGCATGGGGGTTAGACTCACGGGGTTGGGCATATTATTATATATGCCCTAACTATAAGCTTTATCAAAAAGGATAGTCTTAAGCCTACTCTTAAATGTGGAGACAGTGTTTGCCTCCCGAACCCAGACTGGAACCTGGTTCCACAGGAGAGGAGCCTGATAGCTGAACGCCCTGGCTCCTATTCTACTTTTAGAGACTCTAGGAACCACAAGTAATCCTGCATTCTGGGAGCGTAGTGCTCTTGTAGTTTTCTTTAAATGCAAACGCTATATAAGCAGTCTATTTCCTAAAATGCATAATGTGCTTGATACAATAAATGAGAGTGCATGACAGTAAGCTGCGCCCACACACACACACCTGTTGTAAGGTACTATGAGCTCTTTAAGATAAGATAGTGCCTGACCATGAAGAGCAATGTAGCCTAACAGTGACCACTGGGGTCTACACTAGGAGCTATCCGTAACAGGAAAATCTGGCCATAAAATGGACCCCGCAGATTCAGACGCACTACACCAGGCATTTTCCTCGCAAGGAGTTATGGTGGGACGACATGAGAAGGTGTTTCATGATATTATGGAAAGTTTGCATACTCTCAGTACAAGTGTCGCCCAGCTGGCCATTCAGCTAAAACAATGCCACCGCCAGCCAGACTTCATCAGTAGTTGATCCACTACCAACGCACCTGGCCCAACCTTCCCCATCCCCTTCGTCTAACCCCTAGCCCTTGGCTCTCAAAACCTAGTGGTAAGGTCTAAGGGTGAAAACATGCCTCTATGAAATGGGACACCACACGTTATGGTTATGTCACAATACAAACTTCCAAGATGCCGTCTGCAAGTGTGTCTATGTTGATTGCGTGGGTTTTGACAACAGTGTCAAGAGCGTGACAAGAGCACCTTACCAAGCGTCACTTTTTGACACACTGGCAGTGAGAATGTGTTCTGACACAGAACTGTTACTTTTCAAGCTATGACTGAATGAGCAGTATCATAAGGGGTTCTATTTTAACAACGTCAGCGCATGGCGTGAAGTGCCTGGCGCAGGTGCATTTAGGGCATGCACAAATCCACTTTTGTTAGTTTAACTGTGGGTAAAAGGGTCCGTACGCCAGGCGTGTGGTTCAAAAGGGTTCTACTTAGTATCTTCATTAATCATAGGCGTGTTTTAAGCGTAACATACAATCAACCAATCAGAATGTCATTCCATTTAAAACCCAGGCGTGTTTGGACCTTGCCGCATTGCTATTATGATGGCAGATTTGTGCATGAAATGAAAGTGAAAATCATATATGGCACAAGGTCACCAAAACCTTTTCACATTGTACAATGTTTATTTTTAATCTTTTCCACGTTTGTGTGCTACTGTGTAACAAGCATAGTGTGCGTGCACTGTGCACAGGCCTAAAATATTTGAGCTGTTAAAATAACAATGAAATGCTGCATTACTCACTTTAGACTAGGTTTTTGTTGGTCAACGGTGCCATCACTTTCCGCTGCCTCAAGATAGCAATACACCCAGAATGCACCTAAAACACACCTCCCTGTAAGACCAGCACGCCCGTGGGCCACAGAAGGGCGCAAGTTCCTTTGCTATTTAAACGATGTGTGCGCTTAATGGGAAATTGACAACTGCATCGGTCTTCAACTAGCAAAGACACTTGCGTCGGGTGCAAGATAGGGCCCATGTCTTTATGACCTAGCACATAGCACTGTGTAGCTCATTTATCTCTTAAAACATTCATTGCTTTAACTAAAGCTCACTTCATTCAAAGATAAATCTAAAAATATCTATTCATTTAAACACAGAACTGTGTTTCTGTGTATTCTTCCAGATTATTTTAATTATTAGTACAAGGGCCAATAAATAACGCACATTAATGCCTGTCAAAGTATGATGTAAAATGGCAAAACAGATGGTATAAATAGGATCTTGAAACATATTCCAACAACAGACAGCGCCCCCCCCGACACTCACACAATTCTGTGCTCCTGGAATGTGGTGAGCTGGTCTTTATCTCTAGGAAACAGATGCATACAATGGCATCCCAAGGGGCTTTATGGATAGGTATGTGGGTGTTTGTGGAAGGTCCCTTTATTTTCAGCTTTTAATTTACGAATAATCCTAATACCTGTCCTTTGTATCCTCTATATCCTGCTGCCTTTGTTGCAAATCATAGTTTTGTCTTCTTGACTGTGGAAACGAAAGTTTGATCTTATGAAAAACAAGGGTGTTTGGTTTCACCGAGCTATTGTTTTCATAATAACCTTTCCTAATCTGTTTAAGAATCAGAGAAAGATTTATTGCCAGGTAAGTAGCACTTGCTTTGATTGATGGTGCATACATACAAAAATATTTAAACATTAATATGACATAATCAAACAATTAATATAGAAAGAAATAACACATACATATAACTATATAACATTAATAAAGAAAAAAGAAGATAAAACATGTTATATTGATCAGTCATCTCTTCACTTAAAACAACAAAGTCTGAACATGCAGAAATGCAAAATCCTTTCGTACTGGTGCTTAAATTAAAATGTGGAAGGCCAGAGCCAAACTGGCATTAATTTAAAGGTCACTTTGTAAATTTATAAATTCCACATAAGGGCATTATTAAAGCCTCCCTGTTTAGGTAAGTGTTCCCAAGTCTACACTAAAACACAAACTGAAGTGCAACATTTACATAGTTATAGTTTCAAAAAAGAACCAACAGGAATACATTTTTTTCTGCTCATTTTGGAGACATCCCCACTTGCATTAGTGAAGCTCCAGTTTAAGCCTTGAGCATGGAACAGGCTTATTCTTCCCCGCTTCTTCATGGATTAGTTATTGCATATATATTTAATTTAATTTCATATAGTCACACATGGCACAATCCTCTAGTCTAAACCTCAAACCCTTCACCGCCATCACATCTGTAAAGAACCAGGTGGCGACTGCATTATCTATAGAAATGGCTTCCACTGTGCCCTGGCCCTGCTCTAAACACACTGAAGGGAGTGTTTACACACACCTCCGATGGCTCTTTTAGCAGAGGGTGCTGGTCAATACTGTATTCAAGCTTAGTGCTGCCTTTGACATCATCTCATTGGGGATTTGATTGGACTCCCAGAGCTTTTATTTGGATCAAACAGAAAGGCAGTTTTCTGTTGCCATGGGTACTTTCAGTTTGGAACTACTTCAAGGTGCCTGAGTACTGTTTCATTCTGTCTATATATCCTCTCACTTTGGCAAATAATAGAAAACATTTTTCTCCATCACTATGTTCAACATGTCGCACATCCTAAACACATCTTCACACCTTCGAGTCTCCAATGTATATAAATATAACCCTTTCCTTTGATACATTTCTGTTCTGTTTTTATATAATGAAAACAATTAGGGCTCGAGCATCAACAGTGTCGGGTTGCTTGCAGCTATAATTATATAAATCATATTTATTGCAAGAACTGAATTTAAGAACGTGTTAGAGAAGGTATCTTTTAAAGAAGGTATGTGGAGAATGATGCGATTACTACCAGAAAAAATACTAGACGGTATAGTAGTTCATGGCCACAAAATACTAATTTGTGGCCACGAAACTGTATCTTGGGGATTATGACGTAGTCTAACTATAATGCGGGCAGACACCTGCTATACCTGTGTGCTCATGAGTTATAGGCTACCCCATATCGATAGCAAGCTAAAGGTGCAGTCATAGACAGAGATTTGATTGAATTGTATTTGTTATTCTCGCAAAACACCAATTCCTTCTTTCCCCCGTTCAAGCTTTCTATTTGGTAAACACATTTTGATGTTGACATCAGTTTTAAGACTTTTTGACTCCTTGAAGGCACTGATTAAGTCACTGAGACACTGACCTCTTCTTACTTTCAGCGTTACAGGAGAAGGTTGTGGTTCAGGAAGTGCTTGTGCTGGAACATTGGTCTCCCCTGTAAACACTGGATCAGACAGTAACTCATCGACTGTTTGCTAAGGTACATCATCCTCTTTGTCTGGTGTTTCAAGGTTTCCTTCTTCCACAGTTGTCATCCAACCTGTCATCCCCACTTATGATAACTCTGAGAGCCTTCCCCCAGAGGTAGCAGACCATTCCACAGTAATATGTCATTCAGTTCCAAGTCTTCACTTGAGGAAGCTCCATAATTAGTTTAATTGTCATTTGGTGACTCTGAGATTCTTTTTCTCACCACCAGATCCTCAACAGCACGTTTCTGTTCATGTTCAGTGAGATCTATCACAGCTGTGCTGTTTTTCTTTTTGGTGCACAAATAAAAGCCTGAGAAATTTGACCCTTCTTTGGTTATACAACTCTTCTACTGTACTGGACATCTCAACTTGTGTCTGGGAGCTCTCACTAGGAGCTGAATAGTGTGAAAGTGCCTCTCTTTCCGTTTAGCATTTGCATTTCCTGCCGACTCTTTTGTGGAGCTCTAGGTGTCCCTCAGTTCCAGAGAGTCTTTTACATAGCTTTGAAAGGATGGTTTCTTTCCTGGACGGTGCTTGTTGTGTTAGTGCTGCTTGTCGGCAAAAGGCCATAGTGGAGACTCTGTCCCCAGCTTGAGGGACTTGGCCAGGTCACTGTACATCTTAAATAAAATGTACAAAGTCTTTGGCAATTAGACTCCATTGCTATACAAATCTTTCATATATATATATATATATATATATATATATATATATATATATATATATCTATATATACGCAACGCGAGTTGCATTCTACCTTATTATTATATATATATAACTATCAGACCCCCAGATGGAATCTAGACCCTAGTGGTGGCAAAAAAGGAGCCCGAAGACCAGACCGAAGGCAGCCATTTGTGTATGATTCTGATTGGTTTAGCAGGAAGGTGACCACCTCCAACAGCTGATTTGAGTAAGATAGAGCATTGATTAAGAGTGAGGTCTTCCTGAAAGGATTTACGCAGAGATACATTTCAATCAGGAGAGACTAGTTGCAGATATGAAAACAGTTATACACACATGATAAAATATACATTTATTTGGATAACAAGCTTAATTGAATTAGGAGTGCATTAAGTTAAGTCTTCCTGAAAGAATTTACGCTGAGCTACGTACATTAACTGGAATCAATAAAGGAATGAATGCCATAAAAAATTGGAATATAATTCAAGTGTATATTGAAGGAATTTAGGAAATAGGAGAGGGTGTAGTTATTAATATGTATTTGTTTGTGTAATGTACTTTTGCTTACATATACTTAAATTGATAATGACGCAGATCTGTTTTGCAATTTCAGATGTAATTAAATTTTAAAATTATTGTGTAAACACACTTAATTTTATATTTCATAAAATAGAACAATGTAACACTTCTAACAGTGCACACTTTTGCTGACAAAGTCTAAATGAATGCGGGCCCAACTTGCATTGCACATTTAGTGTGCCTGTTCTGGTTTGACCGTGTTCTTAAAGGAACACGCCAACTTATTGGGACTTTAGCTTATTCACCGTATCCCCCAGAGTTAGATAAGTCGATACAAAAACCCTTCTCATTTCCCTGCGTGTTGTAACTCTGTCTGACGACACCCTGCATTAGCTTAGCCTAGCAAAGGTCCTGCAGGTAACCAACATTTTCCTATTTACATGTTGTGATTTGTATAGTCACAGTGTCTACAAATAACAAGGTCACATGAGACAAAGTGTTATGATTGGGGTCCGGCTGGCTGCAAGTATTTGTTTTCTATTACTTGGACTATTTTTCCAAGTATTCTGTTGGCCTTTCCAGTTTCTCTGCTGTTTTCTTGGTTTCCCACTCTCTCTCCCGCTGACGCCACCTAACAACGCACACCTGAGTTTCATCAGTAACTGCACCTGCTGCACCTGCACCTGCTATCTCCAATCAACCACAGTATATCTACCCCGGCTCTCCATCCACTCTTCACTTGATTGTTGCTCCAGTTATGCTGGTGAAACTCGCTAAATAACTACTTAAGCTAGAATATTCGTCTCCCTGTGTTCGCTGTACTTACCTCCTTTTGTTTTCTCCCCACTGCAGTATCATCTCCACTCTTGTTCCTGTCTCCGGTCAGCTGTCTTCTCCTCTTGATCCTCCTCCCCTGCCCTTCCCACCTGTTTTCTCCCCCCACTCGGCTTTATGTTCGTGGTTCTTCCATGCTTCACCTCCTGTGTCTCCTCCTCGGCCCTCTGTTTCTAAGTATCCTCACTTCCCGATATCTGGTGTCCGCCTTCCCATTCGCTTTTCTTCCCAATAAATCCTTTATTGTTGAGCCATGCGTTTGAGTCCCCCTGTTCTCATCTTAATACACAGCCATCTTCTAACCGTAAATAAACGGAACTATATTCTCAGAAAGGCGAAGCACTGCTACTTGGGCAGAGTGATTAGCGCAACACCGAAAAGCAGAGTTACGTCTGTCAACAAACCCAATGTGAATAGTATCAAACCAAGATCTAGAAAATATATTTTTGAGCCAGAATACACAGACAAGGAGTTACAAATTTTGGAAGCTGATGCTGAAAAGACTGAGGTCGAGGGGAGAATCCAATTCATTAGCAAGGTTTTAAGCTACAGTCGTGAGTGTTAGCTCTAGCACTGCTCATTTATTTCTGGGGTGAAAAGGTATTATTATTCATGTAATAATGTTACCACTGTTACAGTAGTTAATCCTTTAAAAACATAACGGAACACTTACCGTAGCTGCAGGGGATCCCCTTTGTCCGGTCTGTACTATCAATGGGATGGCCGTATCGTTCAGCACACGTTTCATGGTCCGTGTGGCTAATTCCATTTTTCATAATAATCATCCTCAGTGAAATGTTCTGAGCGTTTTCGGTTGGAATTCATGGTTACCTGGTCTCCCCTGTTTATTGCCACAGCTCTTTACAATACAGCAAACACCAATGATTGTAAACTATGCTTTTAGTATCTAGTAATTGTTGACTCTATTACTACAACTCTGAGAAAACTCCAGGTGAACTCTCTGCTCAGTGACCGGTCTTCTCAGGTGCGACGAGCAAATCACTCTGCCCAAGTAGCTTTGCCTTTCTGAGAATATAGTTCCCAGTTAGTATGCGGTTAGGCTGTGTCTCGTGTGACCTTGTTAATTTTACACCCTGTAACTATACAAATCACAACATGCAAATAGGAAGGGAAGATGGATGTTGGCGTTATTTTGTCACTTATTGGGAGCAGTAGCAAGTTGGAACTAGTTACCTGCAGGATCTTTGCTAGGCTAAACTAATGGTGGGGGTGTCAGAGTTTTGTATTAAGTTCTCTAACTCTGGGGGATACAGTGAATAAGCTAAAGTCCCAATAAGTCGATAAAGTATGTTAGTATACATACTTTACAAAAGCATATACGGCAACTGCAGTGGCTTACATTGTCATCTTTAACTTTCTAGATCACATCCTCTTCAGTTTGCCGCTCCTTCAAAACTTTTCGCAGCTGAGCATCCATGTCTTACCTTTTAAACCACAGGAAAACTAAAATAGTAGACCACATACTGTACTTACAGTATTAGAGGTCCAATTGGCTACAATTAATAGCACTACTAATTCAAAAAATATTCTCACAATACCCTATTGGGAAAATTCAAACAAAGTTTTGAACAAATATGTTACATTTTTGAGAAGAAGCATAAAACAACTGTGAATGAAGTATAGCAAACCCTCTCTCTATATAGTCTTTTAATGAATTCTTTTTGAGGGATTTGGTTCTCTTGCTCCACAGGTTTGCCCTGCCAGGCTTCCTTAACATTATTATTACTACAGTAATGTGACACATTAAAGAATTCAAACAATGTCAAAGTTTATTATCATACCTGATTCAGCACACTCCGCACACAATGAGTGTGCTGCAGCTCCATGACACTAACAAACGCTTTACGGCCCAATACTAACAAAACACTGTTTAAGCTAGAAATGGGATAAGGATCAAAAGTTCTTGAGTGCAGCAAGACATCAGCAGCATGCCCGTTGAAACAAAATATGGAATATAATTAACCACATGAGTAAAAGCTGAGCAACAACATATTGATGATAGCGGCATAAGAAAATACACTTACAATACAATCTTCCTGCTTCTACCAGTAATCCATGGGCATGATAGTAAAACAAACCCACAAATTAGTATCCCGTGGACACAAATTAGTATTTTGTGCACACGTTATATCTATTTCATGGCCACAATGTAATTACAATGTGCACATTAAATACAATTTCGTGGCCACAATTTAGTATTTCATGCGCACATTATGCCTATTTGTGGCCACAATTTATTTATTTTTTTCCTTTGTCATGTCTTGGGCTCCATAAAATACAGCATATAAAATAATCATGAAATCATTTTCTTCTGCATTCTCAAAAGATTTTCCATTAGTAACTTGTTTAAAAGATCGTATAAAGAAAACAATAATGTTGGGTTTAATGCTGGCTTGCAAAAATCATACAAAATAACTGTATAAAACATATTTAATGGCAAATTATGGGCTGTACAAAGATTAATATAATCATCTCCTTTTCAGGTGTTTTTTCAGGGATCAGATCACTTGAAGAAGTAAATCAAAGCTACATGGAAAATTTCATCAATTACTATGGGGAAAAACACATCCACAAAATGGGAAAACATTATCACTAGGGATGAGCGAGTACAGCATTATCTGTATCTGTTTACCACATGAATTATCTGTATCCGTAGCTGTACTCAGACTGGGCGGGTCCTAACCCGAAAGTGGGTCAGGATTTGACCCAGAAGTGGGTCGGGTTGTCTTGAAATGGGCGGGGCTTTAACCGGTATGTTATTTTAAGCATGCAATTGATATGGGTTGATCATAAATTGTTATATTTATTGCTGATTAGAAAACTATTTCCATGACAGCATCAGCATTGAGCTTCAGATCAGTGGTGTTGTCATGGTAACAAACAAACTATAGACAGAACAAGTTTTGCAACAATGAATGCAACAATGCGGTTGCAATTATTAAGTAAAATGTAATGAACAAGAGTTTTCATACTCAATAATAAAACTTTTTCTAACTTTTAATTTTTTTATGATCAATGTGATCTTTTTTTTTTTGGTTCTTTTTGTGTGTGTGTGTGTGTGTGTGTGTGTGTGTGTGTGTGTGTGTAAGAGATACACAGAGAGAGAGAGAGAGAGAGAGAGAGAGAGAAGGAAAGAGAGAGAGGGGGGCGGGGGGTTGGAATGTGTTTATGTGTGTATCTTAATTTGTAATATTATTTATTTATACGGCAACTGCCTTTTATTTATTTTTTTATAAAATACAGCAAGTAAGTTTCAGACACTCAAAAAAATTGGTTAGAGCCAGCAGGCAGTTAAAAAAAAAAAAAAAAAAAAACTCCGACAGGCAGAGATGCAACGCGAGTTGCATTCTACCTTTTAAGGTGGAAAAAAGCTCATTAAACCCTCAGTGTCCATGGAAACTGGTATTGTTTCTTTTAATCTAAAACTTGCGATGGGCATTCTTTTTTTTAGATTAGATGATTCAGGACCAATGACAATCCTAGTTCTATGTTTTCTAAATATTTGGAAAAATAGCACTTCATATGACAATGCTTGTCCGACCCCTGCTACAAAGCTTTTAATGCTTTTAATCTTGACATTTGGCCTGCAAAATTGCATTAATGTGGATTTCATGGCCATGTCCTAAAGTGGCTTAATACTTATTTTTTTAAGGTTTAGAAGTGGAGTTAATTTATATTTGGAAAGTTGAGTTTATTTACTAGAAACGTATTTACAATGTTTATCCAGTTAATCATTTACATATTTATGTTACACAATTATTAGTTACATATTTCCATGTTTAAATATTTAAGTCAGAATATTCTGTTGAATCTGCCTCTCTGAATTCCTCACGTTTACCTTGGTTGAGGTTCTCGCTTCTGATTGGTTAGTACAGTCAGGTGGAAAACGGGGGAACAGGTAAGGGTTATTATTATGATGTGTGTTCAGTAAAAGTACGCTACTGAGAAAGTTATTCGTCTCCATCTTTCTGTTTACTCCCATAAAGAGTGATCCACCACCACATATTGAACCCTCACGTTACATTTTTACAATAGAGAGCAATATGTTAAAATGTATGGTATAGTCTAAGAGAGCTAGGATAAAGATACATTGTATTGTACTAGTACTCAGTCATGTCCCATTAATGCACTGTCCTCTTAGATGCAACACCCTGCACTGCTATTACTATTATTAGGCACCCCTTCTCTTCTCTGCTTCTTCTAATAGTCGTCCGATTCATCCACCAACCCTTACAGAACTGGCTCAGGTTTGCCTTGGACCAGCTCTTAGTTATGCTGTTATAGTTTTAGACTGCCGGAGGACTTCCTTTGACTCACTCAGCTCCTCTCTCCTCTAGCTTTCTATCTGTGTGTTACTAATTTAGCTCCGGAGAGCTTATTCCCCGGAGTCCTCATGTTTTCTTGACCTGCAGTTTTCCTTGGATTGTACGGAGCCCCCCGGGGTCAGCTGAGGGAAAAAAAAAGCTAAACTATTTATTAATTTAATGATTAAATAAGGTAGTGTCTCCAAACGTACCTCAATTATAATTTGTTCCCTGTTAGTTGTAGCTACTACAGCTCCTTACTACAATAGGAAAGATGCTTTGTTTGTGATTTAATAACATTTTGATATGGAGTAATTGATCCCAGAAGTTTGGATCTGTGACTATCTTTTTAACTTTGCTGACGTTTATTAAACCGAGAGCACAGATTATGAATCCGTGCGGACAGATTATAAAACAGGCCTGAAGGCACACTTATGCTACTCCATCCTGCCAAATTGCAAATATAATTACTATAGCTAGAAGAAAAAAAACCTTTTGCTTTACTCTGGGAGGTCTGGGAATACCTAAATCACTTAAATTCAAAAAGCAAATCTCTCTCCTGAGACAACATTAACATTCAAAGGATTAATGAGGTATAAATGGATAAATGAGTTAAATGCTGTGGAAGCAGGTGAGCAGACAATGAAAATCTGTGGTTTTTAGTATATTGCATCAAGTAGGGATTTGTCGTTCAAATGGTGACTTTACACCGTGTACAATATGTAAGGAACCTCTCACTGACTGGATCAGAATTTCTTACTTCTAATATTTGACTTAAAGTCAGACATTTGTCTGCCGCTGAGGAGATTTTTTGATAGTTTTTGAGCTTTTAATGGATTTTTTTTTCCCCTAAGTATAATTCATTCTCCATTTTGTTTGTTTGAGTGGCATTTTCTTAACAACCAACTCTCTGATCACAACGATGGAGAGAGGGACATGTTCTATGAGCCTCATTTTGATTTAAGTTCAGTCCTGTTTGCTTGATTCCTTTTACTCAGCCTCTGAGGAATCCACAGTGCTCAAGCAATATGGGAGCAAGAACAGAAGAGTACCTTCGTAAAAAACCTCCCAAATCCTACAGGGCTGAAAAATAATACGAAAGAAAGCAATGATGCAGCTTAATCATGGTCACACACAATCTCCCTATAAGAAAATTATTCTTCAGACAGAGCTGGCAAACTGCTAATGGAAATGTTCGAAAAGGAAGAAAAAAAGCAAGGCAAACTTCACCACAGCATGATTAGCAGCGTTTGACCATTCACAGAAAGACAGACAGTCTCTGTTTATCATACAGTAGATCACTGGCATGGCTGCAACATATATAATTTAGTCATATTAGTTTCAAAGCATAATGCGCAATCCTACACCGGTGTCATTAAAATACCCGGTGTCATTAAAATACCCAACAGATCGGCAACATTGCCACATAGATGAAAGAAGGTGGGGTAACGTTTTTCCCTTTGAAGTACTGTAATTGCTTTTTAATTAAACTCCAATGCTGTCAATACATTGCAGCACATTTATTCTTTAACTGTGACTTCTATGAATTTATATGGCAAATCTGGGAATTCCATTTTTTTTTTTTTGGACCCCCTTGTGCCCCAGTGCAGCTCTAGGTCTAGTAATGCAGTGTCCTCGTTTTAAGTTTTACAAAGATAAAAACATGACCTGGATGTATTTACGCTTCTGAGCTGAAAATGTCCCCGAATTTGAGAAATCTGGTCACCTTATTTAAAAAACACTCAGAAGTCAGAGGATCACTGCTAGGGTCCTCCACTGAATCGTGTTTGCTGATTCCATATTGAAATACAACAGAGTCGGCGTCAGAGCAGATCTACTGGCGTGGCGTTGGGTCATCAGCGGGGGGGGGGCACTGCCGTTTGAGAAATATTTTAACGCAGTGGCGACATAGTCCAACACAGCAGAAATGTTGATCAAAAATGAAATAATTCTTTATTATTATTAATTCTTATTTCATTAGCGAATTTCGTTTTTTATTAGATTTTTTTTTTAAAATTTCCATATCATGCCACAACATAGCAAATCTAACTTTACTGTCTCCACTTATTAGGGATTGAAGGAGAGAGACAAAGAGAGTGGCAGATTCAATTTTGCAATGTGTATCTCCTTTTAATATAAGAAACTTTTAAAAGAAAATCATGAAAGCAACAAAGACAAGGCTATAGGAGTTTGCGGTAGTGGTCCCCACTACTGACCATTTTTAAGCTCAGATTTGTGAGAGGTCTCTTTAACATAGGCTGCAATGTGATTAGGAACATAGACAAGAATATAAAGCCTCTTCTGCAACCATCTGCAAGCCTTAGAGCTTGTAGATTGTTGCAATATAGCTGCGTTGGTCCGTTATGTCCGTTTGCGGGTGTCGAAAGCTAGCATTAGCTGAATAGGATTGTCAGAGTCTGCTGCTGCAAGAGGTGAAGCGGAGGAGGTCTCTGTCTGCTCCTGAAGCTGGGAAAACAAAAAGCCTTTCATGACTAGGTTTGGGTACCGAAACCTGATGCTAATATGGCTCAGGTGCCTGTTATGTGCTCCCCGCCCTGCTCTCTTTTTCCTCTCTGTTCATCTCAGGTGTTCCTGATTCCTGATTGTCAGTGTGGCCCCCACTCCTGTATATAAGAAAGGCTGGGAGACAGGGATTGGGTCTCTGAGACTGAAGGAGCACTGATCACAATTGTCTTCGCTTCTCTTTTTTTGTGCTTTATTGCTTTGAGGATGGAGGTCTGGTAGTCTGTTTTTTATGTTTCTGTTAGTTAGTCACTACTCTTTAGTTAAGGGGGGGAGTTCTGGGTCCGACAGCCCTTGATGGGTTGGCTCAGGCTTCTTTCCTTTTTTTTTTTTTTGGCTAGACCTACAGATTCTCATAGTTTTGGTTTGATTAATAGTAGTTACGTTGTGAAAAACTTTAATTTACTTTAACTAATCCTTGGGTTTAGTGTTCTTTGAGATGTTGACGGTCACATTTAAGATTTGTTTGCGTGCAGTGGACGTAACAGTGACCGGTATCTACCAGACCATAATGGCAATCCGGATTTCGGTGCCTCATTTTAGTGCCACTTAAATGCCCATGCTGCTCACTGATGCTCCAAAACAGACGTTACAGGCAACAGAAACATTGCGGCATGTCACGCTAGTTAACACTACACCTGGCAGCTGGTAAAATAAGCCTACCGTTAGCTAGCAGCTAGCTTAAACACGGTTAAAATGCTGACTGCCAAACAGTGTAAAGTGTGTATGTATTTCACTGGTGCCCTTTCCCAATTCCCAGTAGGGAGAAGTCTAATCAACATGCATTTAACCAACACGAGACATCCTTGTCTCTGAGCCATCATTAAAAAGCAACGTAAATTAAATATGACGTGCAGCACAACTGTCTGAGCTGTCCATTTTATGATCTCATGACAACTCCTATATATTTACTTTGACTTATAATTCACAATGTGGCAAAATGTGATAAGAATGTAGGGGCGCGTACGTTTTTATTTTTTGTATTTAACAGACGCACATATTTATATAATTCAATTCAATTTTATTTATATAGTGCCAAATCCCAACAACAGTTATCTCACAGCGCTTTTCATAAAAGAGCAGGTCTAGACTGTACTGTCTGATGTAATTTACAGAAACCCAACAATTCCCATCAAGAGCAAGCACTAGATGACAGAGGCAAGGAAAAACTTCATATAAGATACATACGTATCTTAGTGTAAAACACTACAAATGTGAATGAAAAGAACTATACACACATAAAGGTGAGGCCTACACACACACACACACACACACACTATTACTAATGCGGGCATCGGCTCTTTATCCCAAACTGCCTGTAATCGGGGAATCTTACAAATGAAGCTGTCTGTCCAACAGCAGCTCTGCTATGTTCACATTTTAGAGAACGTTAATAATATTTCCCGTGTTGATTGTGTATTATTTTCCCACCCGCTATTAACATTAATTTGTATGATCTGACCGGCCCAATCCATAAAGTTAGATAAACCATGAAGCCGTTGAGATTATCGCTCCCCCCCCCTTTTTTTATCTCCCTCGGCCCTTTTCTCTCTCTCTCTAATCCTTTCGCTCTGGACTCTTTGTTGAAATGCCACGGGTGAGCCTTCCGCCGATTTTGACTCCCCCGAGGTGCCTTCTCGATGCTAGATCCTCACTCAGCGATGTGCATTTGATTTTAGATCGATCAATGATTTTAGAATGATATCTGGGTCACAAGCCGGAGGATCGAGGAGTTGAAGAGGTACAAATTTTGGATTTGGGAAAGGCTCCGGGACATAATTGTCTGCAGCTGCCGTTGTTGGAAAAACAACACAGGCGGTGAGAGCCTCGTGGTGCATTCATAGTTATTGTAAAATACAATTTTTTTTGTTTTTTGTCGTTTAACATTAATTTACTGGTGGAATAAGTTATTGTTATAAGTGATTGTTATTACATTATTAATAAATCATGTAAGCTTGACCAGCCACCTGGCTGCAGCAGGGCTTTCAGATCTGGTCAGGTCCTGGTGCTTTGATCAGTTTGATCCTCTTCAGCAGAGTTCAACCCTCCACATGGCGTGGCTCCAGGTTTACCTGGGAAGGTAACATTGAAATGAGCTCAGCTATTAGCTCCTCCCTCTACTGTGAGCAGTCAGTCTTTTGTTCATTGTTGTGCATGAAATGAACTGCAACATTCTCTGTTTTGCTTTTCATCATAACAGGTTGACAACAACAACACATGTCCCAGCATCCCTACAGAAATCACATGTCTGGTCCTCCAACAAACCACTACTGACATCCTCTGGCACACTGTGCAGTTACACCTAATCATCCCATCCCTTTTCTTGGAGGCAAATATTAGTAAACTAAACTAACCGATGTCTTGCTTTAACATCTTATTATTGCTGATTGATTTATCTTTCTATTTTTTACTTCAACTGTCTCTTTAGTCACAGGTCTCAGGCTTTCTGCTTTCTCCTGTATATCTTCTCAGCACACGTTCACCCCGAGACATAATGGGCTTTTGGGGACAGTCTTGTGTTTTTATAAAACCGAAGGCGATTACTTTTGAAAATTTGTCCTTCCTTGGACCTCACAGTGAATGATTGTGGCGCTTGTCTGACATTCCACCCTGACTGTGTCATTAGTTGACATTAATGTAAGCTGCTTAGTTGTCCTTTCATTGAATGGCTTCATCTTTTGTTGCTGTAGTTTCTATTCTAGCGTTGAATGTTTGTTTTGTTTTATGTAGCTGGAAGTGAGGTGGAAAGTTTTCCATTCATCAACAGTTTAGCAGGTGCTCAATGGTGTTTTTTTTGCCTCCAACGTTGCCTTCCAAGCAGCTAACTCCAACCTTAACCCTAAACATAACCATTGCCGCGATGCCTGGAAGGAGACGTTTGGGGCAAAAAACACCAAAACACCTTCGCAGGTACCATGTTACTGGTATCTTGGGAGGGCAGTCTAGGGCCAGAGGAGAGGTAGATGCTAGATTGGATCCACTAGACATGTCAACGTCAAAGATTGTGCCTCTGATTGGCTTACCCTGGTATTCTGATTGGCTTACCCTGGTATTTTTAACCTAACCAATCCCCACTCCCCCTGCCTGAACCTAACTACGGCAACCATTCTAGCAGATCTGATTTAGGATCTACCCAGGGGAGGATGAGCTCCATCATATAGGGTGGGATGTCCTTAGACTTAGACTTCTCTTTATTGATCCTTTTGGGATGACTAGTTCAGTGTCCTCCTCTCTGCCACCATCACCAGTGAGTCCAGCTTCATGCCGACCACAGAGCCGGCCTGCCTGATCAGTTTATCCAGCCTATGGGTGTCCTTCTTCGATATGCTGCCCCCCCAGCACACCACAGTGTAGAAGAGGACACTGGTAAAACATCCACAGCAGTTTGCTACAGATGTTAAAGGCCGCAGTATCCTCAGGAAGTACTGCCGGCTCTGTCTTCCTGTACAGGTAGCTGGTGTGTGTTGTCCAGTCCAGTTTGTTGTCCACCCACAGCCTGAGGTATTTGTATGATTTAACTGCCTCCATCTCAACTCCCTCTAGCAGGACTGGTCGTGGTCTTGGTCCTCCCAAAGTCAACGACCAGCTCCTTCGTCTTAGAGGTGTTGAGTTGTAGGCAGTCAGTGCGACACCAGAGAGCAAAGTCTCCGATACTCTTCCAACGATGGCTGTGTCATCTGCGTACTTCTGTATGTGACTGTTACCCATGGCTTGTTATTAGGGTAACAGCGGACAGTCTTGATGGGGGAGACCACGTCTGCACAGACGTTCAGGTAGTAAATGTGCTGTATTTATATAGCGCTTTTCTAGTCTTAACGACTACTTAAAGCATTTACATCATACAGGAAACATTCACCATTCACACACATTTATACACTGTGGCCGAGGCTGCCGTACAAGGTGCCACCGGCTCATCAAATAACCACTCACACACATTCACACTCCGATGCGCAGCATCAGGGGCAACTCAGGGTTCAGTGGACAAGGACACTTCGACATGGGACTGCAGGGCCAGGGATTGAACCACCTTCCTACAACAAACCTTCCGATTGGCAGGCAACCGCTCTACCACTGAGCCACAGCCGCCCAGACTCAGCACATCCCAGACTGTATCCCGGCTCATCCATTTGATGCCGCAGTCTGGGTTACCAAACCCCTCAGGGGCCGGGCCAGGTGGAGCCGGATCCCCTTGTCTCGGACAGGCCTTCAGGGTAAGTCCTTCCTCCTTACAACTGAAACACTTCATAGTCAACAAGATTGCAAAGATCACATAGTCATAATCAGATTGATGTCGGAGATGATGGATGAATTCAAAATAGCGGCATGCTGGGATGTGATAATGTCTCGTCAGCAAAAACTGCCTGCAAAGTTTAGTCAGTCTATTGTCACCACAACATTGGAAAAACTTCCGCAATCAAGAATAATGGTGATCTGAGGGCATTCTGGAACTGTATTCTGGATTTAAAGTTGATTTAAAGACGACACCTACGGAATAATGCAAGCTTCAGCTTATCTCATCCCAGGATCCACCACTTTTGGCACACAAGATATGCTAAAATCTCCATGCAGCTTGTATGGGTTAACAGTCAGTGATGCAGAATTTGTTTTTTTTTCCCCACTTCATTAAGGGTAAAGCTGACAAAGACAAAATGCCCTCACTAATTGAATTGTTGGATGCCTGCACTGCTGATATTTTCCCTGGGATTAACTGTCTGTTAAGGGCCATCATTACACTGCCCATAATGTCCACTCGCTTGAGAGCGTCAATGGTGACTGAACACTTGAACAATTTGACCCTGTTGTCTTTCGAAAGAGAACTGACAGAAATACTGGATTATCATAAGATGAGATCATCAGCATCTTTAATTCAAAACCCAGGCAACTTGTGTAGCTGGGTAAAGGAGTCCATGGTTTTCTTTACATGGCCTTAAAGCAGGATGAGGCTATTAACAAGAACTCTGAGCCTCTGAGTGAGATCTTTAAATTGGGACTTCTTCCAAACTCGCAGGGTAGGCCTATTTAGTAGGCTTAATGTGCAATATAGACTACTGGTATGCAATGGTCCTTTTTTTAATGAAGCTAAACGTTATATTATGTACGTGGGGGTTGATCGTAGCCTCTTGTTAAAGGACTGAATATCGGTTCAGTTAACCAGAGATGGCAAAAGTACTCACTTCCTGTACTGAAGTAGAAAAAATACTCTGGTAAAAGTACAAGTACTGATTTACCTTCTTTACTTAAGTAACAAAACAAAGTACAGGCTTGGAAA
Source organism: Etheostoma perlongum (assembly GCA_026937815.1). NCBI lineage: Eukaryota > Metazoa > Chordata > Actinopteri > Perciformes > Percidae > Etheostoma > Etheostoma perlongum. The sequence continues at coordinate 19,204,146 of CM049383.1, read as the reverse complement.
TTTACTTAAAGTATAAAAGTAAAAGTAGCCTTGTGAATGACAACCGTTTTTTATGCAAATTTACCTTGACCACAAATGTTACTAGTGTGCAAACTGAAAAACTTCAGTGGACATGGATGGAAAATGGATGTCTGCCAATAGGCCTAAAACATCCCATATATGAGTACTGTGACAGAGACTGGGACTCTAGGTTAATAAGATTCTAACTAAGAAGCAAGATATGAATTCAGTTGTAATACTGAGAGAATTCACAGATCCAGTTTCTCTTTTTTAATCTTCGCCTTACCATTTGAAGGAATCTACATTCATGTGTGTGTGCTCAAATATGGCTTCTGGAAAGAAAATAAAGGATTAAATATGAATTACTAAACATACATTATTTAAGAAGTTTCCTATACTTTTAGAGTTACGCAGCACATTGGCCAGGAGTCATTCTCGATGCCTACTATTTCAACATCTCTCTCAGATAAGGTCGAGGACGATCGGGAATGTCTTGCTGCTTGTCTGTCGATTCTTTGGGATCTCAGTTTTCATTTTCAATTATGTCCCCTTCCATCCATGTGCTAACGTTACCGCCATCAAGCCGTAATTATTTGCCGCAAATGAATGCAGAATGCCGCAGAATCTGTCGAGCCGTATTAGTGGTGTGTCAAGTGCAACTGTTAGAGATTTTACTTTGCTATTAATGCTCAAAGTGTTTATACTGCTTTATGTTACAGACCTAATTGTGTTTTCATTTGTGAACTTTGCCTTTCCTTGTACATGTGTCAGCTCACACAGAAACTTTGGATGATGCTGGCTTAACAGCAAGCTTCCTTATTTGCTTACTTCCTATTGTGTGACTGTCTATGCCCACTTAATTGAATTGATTTAATTGATCACCTCTGTGTTCTATGTGTGTATGTCCTTTTGAACTCAAATGTCATCCTGTTGTCTTGTGTAGTGTGCGGTTATAGGTCGCATACGTTTCTGCATACATCGTGTAAAACTTACTTCACTCATACTATAAAAAGGCTGCACTGAAGGAGAATGTTAGAGTTGGTCTGGAGATTGTCAGGGGTGACACTCAACAGCTCTCCTTGCAGGACAGCAAGTAAAATTGTTGTGTCTCCTGTCTTCTGTGGATTACTGGAACAGTCTTGGTTACGAACCTATGGGTAACTTTCAAAGTACCCAACAGCAACGTACAGTATATTTCGAGTGAGTTGGGTCAGGGGATGGGGGAGGACTCTGGAGAGACCTGGAGGCCCCTGTCCGACAGACTTTCAACTCGCACCTCCGGGGGAGCTTTTTGTGCATCCCTGTGGAGGCTGGGGGCATTGAACCTGAGTGGACAATGTTCAAAGTTTCCATTGCTAAAGCTGCGGCGGGGAGCTGTGGTCTTAGGGTCTTAGGTGCCTAAAGGGGCGGTAACCCAAGAACACCCTGGTGGACACCGGTGGTCAAGGAAGCCGTCCGACTGAAGAAGGAGTCTTTCTGGGATATGTTATCCCGGAGGACTCCAAAGGCAGTTGCAAGGTACTGACATTCCATTTATCGCACCGTTGTGACGAAAAGGGAGCTGAGCCAGAAGGCAACGCTCTCGATCTACCGGTCAGCGGGAACCTCGGGATCCCCCTGTCAGAGCTGGTTGATGGGGCTTGGGAGGGGAGGTCTGGGGTCCCCTGCTGGAGCTGCTGCCCCTGCAACCCGATACCGGATAAGCGGATGAAGATGGATGGATGGATGGATGTGCATCAATGTATTGGAATCTTGGTATTCTTATCATCACCAATTAAAGAAAAACCTAAAAGTGAACGCCTCTAACAGCAGTTCAGTTTAGAAGAGAGAAAAAAGTGATTAAGTTTAAGTCTTCTTGAATAAAATTATGCTGTGCTCCATTAAAGGTGACGCAGAAACGATCAACGCTGATTTTTGGAACCGTGGAGAGACAAACCACGATGGCTTTATTTATTTATTTACTTGTAGGCCTTTATTAACAGGACAGCTGAAGAAATGAAGGGGGGGAATGACATGGGGTCGCAGGTCTGAGTCGAACCCCCTGCATCGAGGAGTAAACCTCAATATACAGTGCCTTGCGAAAGTATTTGGCCCCCTTGAAGTTTTCAACCTTTTGACACATTTCAGGCTTCAAACATAAAGATATAAAAATTAAATTTTTTGTGAAGAATCACCAACAAGTGGGACACAATTGTGAAGTGGAACGAAATCTATTGGATATTTTAAACTTTTTTAGCAAATAAAAAACTGAAAAGTGGTGCGTGCAAAATTATTCGGCCCCTTTACTTTCAGTGCAGCAAACTCACTCCAGAAGTTCAGCGAGGATCTCTGAATGATCCAATGTTGTCCTAAATGACTGATGGTGAAGAATAGAATCCACCTGTGTGTGATCAAGTCTCTGTATAAATGCACCTGCTCTGTGATAGTCTCAGGGTTCTGTTGAAAGCGCAGAGAGCATCATGAAGACCAAGGAACACACCAGGCAGGTCCGTAATACTGTTGTGGAGAAGTTTAAAGCCGGATTTGGATACAAAAAGATTTCCCAAGCTTTAAACATCCCAAGGAGCACTGTGCAAGCGATCATTTTGAAATGGAAGGAGTATCAGACCACTGCAAATCTACCAAGACCTGGCCGTCCCTCTAAACTTTCAGCTCAGACAAGGAGAAGACTGATCAGAGATGCAGCCAAGAGGCCCATGATCACTCTGGATGAACTGCAGAGAGCTACAGCTGAGGTGGGAGAGTCTGTCCATAGGACAACAATCAGTCGTACACTGCACAAATCTGGCCTTTATGGAAGAGTGGCAAGAAGAAAGACATTTCTCAAAGATATCCATAAAATGTCTCGTCTAAGGTTTGCCACAAGCCACGTGGGAGACACACCAAACATGTGGAAGAAGGTGCTCTGGTCAGATGAAACCAAAATCGAACATTTTGGCAACAATGCAAAATGATATGTTTGGCGTAAAAGCAACACAGTTCATCACCCTCAACACATCATCCCCACTGTCAAACATGGTGGTGGCAGCATCATGGTTTGGGCCTGATTTTCTTCAGCAGGGACAGGGAAGATGGTTAAAATTGAGGGGAAGATGGATGCAGCCAAATACAGGACCATTCTGGATGAAAACCTGTTGGAGTCTGCAAAAGACCTGAAACTGGGACGGAGATTTATCTTCCAACAAGACAATGATCCCAAACATACAGCAAAATCCACAAAGGAATGGTTCACAAATAAACGTATCCAGGTGTTAGAATGGCCAAGTCAAAGTCCAGACCTGAATCCAATCGAGAATCTGTGGAAAGAGCTGAAAACTGCTGTTCACAAACGCTCTCCATCCAACCTCACTGAGCTCGAGCTGTTTTGCAAGGAAGAATGGGCAAGAATGTCAGTCTCTCGATGTGCAAAACTGATAGAGACATACCCCAAGCGACTTGCAGCTGTAATCGCAGCAAAAGGTGGCTCTACAAAGTATTAACGCAAGGGGGCCGAATAATTTTGCACGCACCACTTTTCAGTTTTTTATTTGCTAAAAAAGTTTAAAATATCCAATAGATTTCGTTCCACGTCACAATTGTGTCCCACTTGTTGGTGATTCTTCACAAAAATAAATTTTTTATATCTTTATCTTTGAAGCCTGAAATGTGTCAAAAGGTTGAAAACTTCAAGGGGGCCAAATACTTTCCCAAGGCACTGTATGGGCATCCGCTCTACCAACATAGCGGGCGCACACCAAGAGGGCTTTAGATAGTTTTATTTTGTTTCTGTCGACCTTAAATGAAGTGTGTTTTACGATGATAAAATGTTTATTTACATGGAGTCTGGAGGGTTTGGCGAAAGTGATTTTGAAGATGTTTCATGTTAAACAAAAATCTTTAAGAAAAAGGTCTCTTTCTTAAGGGATCATTTCCATAATGTTGTCAGATACCTAATATAATAATTTGAGCATACTTTGCTTGGAGCAGGCAATGACCACCTGTGGTGACATGGTTGCCTGCTTGTAATGGGTTATGGCTACCTGTACCTCAGAAATTTGATTGCTTTGCTTGGGGCACCCAGTGAACACTTGGACAACTTGGAGTAACTTGTGATCAAATTATAATGCCTTTAGTGTGAGGAGTTTAAAATGCTTGTAGGTTGCAGCTTAAAAAAAAAAAAAACATTTCATTTTAAAATTACATTTTTTTTATAAACAGTGGTGCTACATTAAAAGTCACAGAACAAAGACCAACACAGTTGGATTTTACAATAATCATGTCTACAACAGAACTATCACAAACAGAAGAAATGTCGGAGGTTTCAGAAGATACCGTTCGCCCACTGATCAAATCCTTTTTCAAAAGGATAACAGCAGATCAGTGGGAAACGTTGAAATCCAGCACCCCCAATGATGCCACTAAAATCATTATGGCTGACCTGCTTTTAGACATCATAACAGTCTTGTCAAAAGTCTGGTTGAAGACTCTTAGGAGCAAAAATGTTTTGGTGTCTGAGGAGTGTTGTGTTTCTGAGAAGCGTGTTCTGTCCAGTCTGGGCAACATACTTCATCGGAGTTTTGCAGGAGCTCTGAACGCTGATGACCAAGTGGAGTGTGTCAGCTCTAGGCATGAGCGAGTACAGCATTATCTGTGTCTGTATCTGTATCTGTTTACCACATGAATTATCTGTATCCGTATCTGTACTCGGACAGGGCAGGGCCTAACCCGGAAGTGGGCAGATTTAACCCGGAAGTGGGTCAGGTTGTCTTGAAATGGGCGAGGCTTTAACAAGTATGTTATTTTAAGCATGCAATTGATATGGGTTGATCAGAAATTGTTATATTTATTGCTGATTAGAAAACTATTGATCAGTGGTGTTGTCATGGTAACAAACAAACTATATACAAAACAAGTTTTGCAACAATAAATACAACAATGCGGTTGCTATTAAGTAAAATGTAATGAACAAGAGTTTTCATACTCAATAATATAACTTTTTTTTTAACTTAATTTTTCTATGATCAGTGTGATAAATTTTTTTTTTTATTTTCACACCAGGTATGTGTGTGTGTGTGTGTGTTTGTGTGTCTGTGAGTGAGTAAGAGATACAAAGAGAGAGAGAGGGGGGCGGGGGTTGGAATGTGGTTGTGTGTGTATCTTAATTTGTAATATTATTTATTTATACCGCAACTGTCTTTTATTTTTTTTTATAAAACACAGCAAGAAAGTTTCAGACACTCAAAAAAACTGGTTAGAGCCAGCAGGCAGTTTAAAAAAAAACAAAAAAAACTCTGACGGCAGAGATGCAACGCGAGTCGCATTCTACCAAGCACTATGTCTGAACAAACCCCACGGTTACCAGAAGTCTCCTGGTTACTAAGTACTAGTTTGAACCAAAGTATAAAACAAACCTGAAGCTTGAAGAAACCCTAAATGTTAACGGAAAAGCCCCGCGGCGACAGCAAAACTGGCAAAAAGAACCCCAAAACAACCCAGAGAGGGCGAAATACGTCGGGAGAGTGGGGGGCCGGGGACCGGGGCACAGGGAAGCCAAAGGACCAGGGAAGCAAGGACACAAGAGCACTAGGGACAGAGGCAGAGGGAACCAGGGAGCACCGGTAATAAAGGCACAGGGGAGCACAGACCAAGGAGACCAGGACGAAAGGGGCACAAAGAGAAAGAGAGACAATCCAAGGTAGAGAGGGGGGACATAAGACAGGGAGCGAGACAAAGGGAAAACACAAAGACAAACGAAAGAGAGATAAAAAGAGATCAAATGAGAGAAGCACAGAACGGGCGAAAGGGACGCAGAGAGAGAGAAAGACAGAGCGTTAGAAATTCAGGAAGTGACACAGAGACAGGAGAGGGACACAAGGGAGGGAACAAGAGAGGGACGGGAAGGAGGAGACGAGAGAGGGACCGGGAAGGAGGTTTTGGTTTTAAAAGTCCCTATATTGGACCATTTTCAGATCACAGAATAACCCACAAACAGACAAAAAAACAAACTAAACAAACACAAACAATACAAAAAGTCTGTTGCATACCATTCAAAACCGGAGCACAACACACCCTTTACAGACCACACACTACTAAAACCCACCAAATTGTCCATCAGCAGGTAAAAAGAGTGCTCAACCCTTAGCCGGGCCCTGACCAGCCCCTTCAGCATTGGTGCCGGCTCCACACTGCCCACCCCCCGCCCCTTATTTCTACGGGACAGCCAGATGGCCAGTTTTGCCGTAGCAAACAAAAAATTTAACAGGACGTGAACAGCCTTCTTAGTCTTTGTGTAATGTGGACCAAAAATAAACAACTCCAAAGAAAAGACCTCCCCAAAACCCTGAACCCACCTTTTCGTGATTTCCAGCACATCAGTCAGTCGAGGACAACCAACAAACATATGCGCCAGAGTCTCTACTTCAAAACAAAAACTACACCCCTCTCCCAGCTCGGGATTGATGTGCGCCCTGTAGTGGTTTGTAGCTATGGCCCCATGCACAATCCTCCATTGGAGGTCTGCCGCTCGCTTTTCAACAAGCAGCTTGTACAAGGCTCGCCAACTGTCTTTCGGGGAACCGTCTGGACCAAAAAACTCAGTCCACCTCGACTCCCTTAGCCCAGCCAGAGCCCGCAGGTTCAGCACCTTTAGGCAGGTATGATACAGTTCTTTCTTCCCTGCATCCTGAAACTTGCCCAGGTGAGGGGCTGAAAAGGACAGCAGAAGGCCCGCTTCCTCCCTCCACTCCCCCACAGATGGAGTAATGGACAGAGAGGGGAAACTGTATTCCCACCCCTCACTCCACTGCTCACAGAGAGACCGAGTCTGTACCACTGTCCGCTGAGGCTGCTCCAGGGCAGCACAAACCTCATGCACCACCCTATCGATGAATCTGATGGAGGTGATGTTGCGACTCCTCCTCAGGGCTTCACCAGAGACTGCAGTCACCTTCATCAGGTGACCCAGTTTAGTGCACCCAGCCTCCCTGAGGCCCTCAGACTGGCAGACTGCAACACCTTAGTACTTATGAAATCATTAAAAAACAACGGTTCTTCAAAGAGCCACATCCCAGGAGTTTCTCCTGCAGCCCGCGAACACGACAACACCTGCCACGCCTGCAGGACAGAACTGTAGAACAACGTTAGCCCAGTAAGGTCCATATCCTCTGTCCTCAAAAGAAAGAGCTGTCTGTCTTAACCCATCCGCCCAGCTCTCCTCAGCAGCAATCGGGCCATATCAAGCCAGCTGGGTCCACAGTTATACAAATGTTTCTGGGCAGTCTGGATGCGAAAGGAAGCAAGTTTCGATTGAATATCCACCAGCCCCTGTTCCCCTTCAGCAACAGGTAGGTACAGAACTGCTGCCCGAACCCAGTGCTTCCCGACCAGAAGAAATCTACCGTGGCTCTCTGAATGTCCTCCATCAGGCTTCTCGGTGGTACAAGGGCAACAAGCTTATGCCAAAGGGTTGAGGCAACCAAGTTATTGGCAACCAAAACTCTTCCCCTATAGGACAGCTGAGGTAGCAACCACCGCCATTTAGACAACCAAGCGCACACCTTCTCCCTCACTCCCTCCCAGTTCTTCTGCACAAACCCCTCCGTACCCAAAAACACCCCCAAAGCTTTTAACCCTTCTTTCCCCCACTCAAGTCCCCCAGGTAGACCGGGCACCGCTGTATCTCTCCACCGACCCACCAGCAATGCCTCACTCTTAGCCCAGTTCACCCGTGCAGATGTGGCCCTCTCATAAAGTGACAGAGCAACCTGCAAATTCTGAACATCCTCCTGACTGCGAACTAAAACATTGACATCATCGGCATAAGCCGAAACAGTAAGAGGACGCACCATACCTGAAGACCCCGGCAGGTAAAGGCCGCTGAGTCGAGCCCTCATCCTGCACAAGAGAGGCTCGATTGCCAAAGTATACAGCTGTCCCGATATAGGGCAACCCTGTCGTATCCCTCTCTGCACAGGAATGGGCCGACTCAGCCCTGCCCCCGTCTTCAACAAACACTGTGCACCATTATACAATAAACCAACCCAAGACAGAAACCCATCACCAAAACCAAAAGCTCTCCGTAGCGAAAACAAATAGGAGTGACCCACCTTATCAAATGCTTTTTCCTGGTCTAGAGATAATACCGACATCAAAATCATGAAATTTACACACATCAAGAATGTCCTAAACACAGAAAATATTGTCCATGACTGACCGATCTGGAACACAATAAGACTGGTAAGAGTGTTTGATAAGTTCCAGGACAACCTTCAGTCTGTTAGACAATGCCCTGGAAAGTACTTTATAATCCGTGCAGAGGAGGGAAACTGGGCGCCAGTTCTTAAGCAAAGTCAGATTGCCTTTTTTGGGCAGCAGAGACAACACTGCTCGCTGACAGGAAACAGGAAGAAACCCTGTCCTAATCCCCTCCATAAAAACGTCATGAAGGTCAGGTCCAATCGTACTCCAGAACTGTTGATAAAAATCTGTGGAGAGACCGTCAATCCCTGGTGCCTTTCCCGAGGCCATCTGGTGGACTCTAGAGGAGCTGTCAGCTCCTCTAGAGTCAGCTCACAATCCAGAGCAACCTTCTCGTCAAGACTGAGCTGAGGAAGACTGTCCAGGAGCTCCTTGCGACCCTGCATGCTGCACTGTTGGGCCCCAAAGAGGTCAGCATAGAACTCCATTGCATGGTTTCTCATCTCACCAGGACTGGTGGTTACTCTGCCTCCTGGAAGCTGAAGGCATGCCATCTGCTTCCTCTGTGCCACCGATCTTTCTAGATCGAAGAAGAAAGCGCTCGGGGCATCCAGGTCTCTTAACTGGAGGAAACGACACCTGACCAGAGCCCCCTTCACCCTCTCATTTAGAAAAGAGCTCAACTCCAGCTTACTTTTCTGTAACAACTGCCCTAAAGAAGGGTCAGAGTCTCTTTGTAAGACCTCCTCTATATGTCTAATGTTGGCCTCAAGTTCCATCACTGCCACATTGATCTTAGTAGTGGAATGGGAGGTGTACTGCTGACAAAAAACCCAAACTTGTGCCTTGCCAACATCCCACCACTGCGTCAAAGAACCAAAATCTGATTTACTTCTCTATTTTTCCAGCACTTCCAAAAATGCTGAAACAAGTCACAAAACTTACTGTCTCGTAAAAGTTTACAATTAAAATGCCAGTAGGACTTAAACTTCTTACCTGGCGAGATGATCAGATCCATACATACACAGTGATGATCCGTGAAGCCAAAAGGAGTTATGCTACTGCGGGACAGTCTAGAACTAACCTATCGAGTCTGGCTGCACACACCCTATTATTAATGACCCTCACCCAAGTGTACTGTCGGGACTGTGGATGTTTGACCCTCCAGGTATCTACCAGTTTAATTTACCAGGTTAATAATGCTGTTCAGACTCTGAGCTGAAAGTGGGTGAGGCTCCTCGCCTATCCTGTTCACAGTGAAATCAGGAGTACAGTTAAAATCACCACCAACAATCAGCTGGTCCTGATGGTACTTATTTAGTACTGTGTGAAAAATGTTACTCTCTCAGGTCCCTGATTAGGGGCGTAGACATTAACAAAACAAAACACAGAGCTCTCTATCTCTGCCCTGACAACCAGCAGGCGTCCCTTTACCACTTCAGTGGAAGATATTATAGTAACCCCCGCTGCTGCCTTAAACAAAACAGCAACCCCTGCACTAACATTAGAACCATGGCTAAGAGCAAAGGGACCCCCCCTCCCCCCGCACCAAATACCCCAGTCAAAAAAGAAACAGACAAGTCGAAACAAGGAGAGAACAGTGTAAAGAAGAATAAAGTTTAGTTGTCATGATCATTAGAAGTTCTTAGCCTCTTCGGAAGTCTCCCTTTGTCTTTTCTAATGGTTGTAATGTGCTTTTTGAGGTGATAACGTTTCTTTTTATCTAACAGGTCAAAACCAACTAGCCTTTGCAGAACAACAACAGACGTGACAAATTTTTCTGTGTCTTGGAAGTAATCCAACACTTACACAGATCTATTAAATGATTAATTTCCTCTAATAAATACAAATCTGTGCTCTGATTTAATTCTCCAATAGAAACAGTATCAGCATCTGACTCATACTCAATTTCCTCACTAGCACATGATGCCTGACTACTGAAAGGACCCCCACCCTGCTTATCAGTGGTGATCACAGTAGGACCACCCGGAGTACTGGTGGAGGCTACAACCTCAGTTGTTCCTGACTGTGACTGCACGTCAGCACCTACACACTCAGAGTCCCTCCCTACTGGCTCCGGAGCCTGCTGCTGCCCTGACGTGCACTGTACCTCCACGTTGCGGATGGAGCTACTGGCGCCACAGCCTCGCCATCAATCTGCGCTTGTTTTCTGTGGGCACACGCAAAACGCTTGTGTCCCACACCCCCACACTCAAAACATTTCATCTGCCCAGAGCTGGCATACACCATATAAGACCCGTCACCATGCCTCACTCTGAACGACACCTCCAGTGTCTGTGTGGCCGAGTCCAGGAACATGAACACCTGTCGCCTCAGAGACTGCACATTCCACAGTTTGGGATCTTTACATCCCAAAGTCACCATTTTAAATCCACTTGCAAATTTTCCAAACCACCCGAAGTTCCTTCTCCAACACCTCGTTGGAGATGAACGGCGGAACACCGGATACGGTGATCCGCATTGAGGGAACGGATAACGGGGAGACCTGCACTAAACTGTCTCTGATATACACACCGCTCTCAATCAGCTGATGAACAAGCTGCTCATCCTTCATAAACACCACCACTGCTTTGTTCATTCTGGATGAAAAGATAGCTCGTCATAGCCAACTTGCTCACCGACCGCCAACAGAACCTCAGAGGAGGAGACGAGACGAAAGAGGCGAGGAGATAAAAGAGGCAAGGAGACGAAAGAGGTGAGGGAGACAAGACGAAAAGAGGAAACGAAGGAGGCTAGGGGACGAAAGAGACAAGGAAACAAGAAGACAAGGTGACTAAATTACAAGCAAAGAGGAGACTAAAGAGGTGACAAGACGAAGGTGACAGGATGAAAAGAGGAAAATTAATGAGATGAAAAAGGGAGACGAGGAGAGGGCACGAGGAAACAGGGTACAAGGACCAGGCACAAGGAAAGACATGAGAAAAGGGCACGAGGGAAAGGTACCAAGACAGGGCACAAGGAGAGGGCACAAGGGAGGACACAAGGACAGGGGATGAGGAAGGCTAGAAGGAGACAGGTAACGAGCGAGGGACTGGAGGAGAGGACACAGAGAGAGAGCGAGACAGAGAGCAAGACAGACAGAGGGAAAGACAGAACGTGAGGGATACAGAGACGCACACAGAGAGAGAGACACACACAAACAAACAGAGTGAGAGAAAGGGACAGAGACACAGAGAGCTGGACAGACAGACATAGGGACCGAAAGAGACAGAGCGAGGGAGACAAGTAAAGAGACGGGGCGAGAAGGACGGAGACGAGACGACAAGAAAGGAGATGGAACGAGAGAAGAGACGAGACGAAGGACAGGGATGGGACGAACGAGGAGGGGACGAGACGAAGAGACAAACGAGGGAGACACAGAGCAACACAAGGAGGGGACTTAGAGGGCGCATGACGGAGCCCACGAGTGGACACACAAGTGGTCGCACAAGGGAGCCCACGGGGGGGCACACAAGGAGCACAAGGAAGCCCACGGGGAGGGACACAAGAAAGGCCACAGGTGGGCGCACGAGGAAGCCCACGGAGGGGCAAGACCGACTCGGACACGACAGGCTGGCATGCGGATGGGACAGGTGTGGACACAGATGGGACAGACTGAGGCGGGACGGCTGGGAACAACGGAAATACAGACAGGTCGGGCTTGGAGACAAATTTGGAAAACAGGAACGGGAACAGTGACAGAGACCAACACCGGGACAGAAGCACACACAGGGACAGATAAGGGCACAGGGACAAGCACGGGGACAGGGACACAAACAGGCACAGAGACAGGGACCGGAACAGACACAGTGATGGGGACAAACACAGAGACCCGGGACAGACGGCGGCGGCGGCTGGGTCTCAGCAGCGTCGCCCGTCGCCGGCTGGGGAACTGAGGGGCTGGGCACTGGCTGGAGGTTGGGGGCGATGTGGCCACGGACCAGTCCGGGGTCGTCGAGGCCGCACACCGGCTCACCTTCAGAGCTGCTGCAGGAGACAGAGTGGAGCTGCAGGCTCTCTTCCAGCCGGTAGAGCTCCCTAATTACGGTGGTCATGCCCGGAACCTTGAGGATCCCGGGTATGCCCGCGATGGCGTTCCTGGCCAGTAAGCAAATGCTGAGCCGGCGCCCCACATCCATTGTCTTCCCCAGTTCCTTGACGAACCGGCCGAGGGCATATTCAAGCCTGTCCATTTCCTCTACACAGAGGCTGAACTCCGCTGGGTCCATAAGTGGTCAGATCCTTCTGTTGTGTGGAGGAAGGGAGGACCCAAACGCAGAGTAGCAGGTGGCGAGTTCAAAAGGATTTATTAACAGTTCATCAAACAGAAGGAGCCAAAAAGGGAAAAAAATCCAAGCATCTCAAAAATCCAAACGAGGCAAAACATGGGAAAAGGTCCGGGGGTGGGGGGGGGAGGAGAGGGCAAAAACCACACAAACAAACTCACGGGGAAAAATGGGGGACGACGAGCAGGAACACACAGGCTGAATAGCGAAGGCAAGACATCGTAGACAGTAAGGCTGTAGTCAAGACCACCGTTGTCGAGTCCAAGACAAGTCCAAGACCAGGACTAGTAGAGTCCAAAGAGGTTCAAGTCTGAGTCAAGACCGAGTCCAAAGAGGTTTGAGTCCGAGTCAAGACCGAGTCCAGGACAGAAAAAAAAGTCTTATGCATGACAGTATCAAGACAATCAATTTGGGTTATTTGTTGATATAAAAGCAAAAACAGTGTCAGAACACCCAGGATTTATGAGTATAGCCATTCCTCTTGATATCATGTGGTGATAACTCCTACTGGTGATAGCTACATAGACAATACTGCTACAGTAGGTACTAGTACTGAGCATTAGAACTGCTACTGCTACAGTAGGTACTAGTATTAAGCATTAGAACTGCTACTGAGCATTCTAACAACTAAATTACAACATAGCTTCACTCCAGATGTAGTGTAGAAATGAAGTGACCAGTATTACAGAGTGTAGCCCTATGGTTGGTTTATGGCTTCTCTAAAAAATATTGTATTCTATTGTTATTTGGACGTGGCTTAATAGGAAATACATGTATTTTCAGAAAACATGAACAGAGTGTAATTTAACATATGTTCATTTTATTTGAGACAAATTGCAGAATTATAAAATCCATCAGGAAGACGTTGTTTAGGCAGGTGGGTTGAGTAGCCAAAAATTGTACTCAAGTAAAAGTACTGTTACTTCACAATAATATGACTCAAGTAAAAGTAAAAGTAAAAGTAGTCATCCAAATAATTACTTGAGTAAGAGTAAAAAAGTCCTTGATGAAAAAATTACTCAAGTAGTGAGTAACTGTTCAGTAACGTCTGATTTATTTCTTAACACAAGCATCAATCAGACCGACAAAAATACAAAATAATAATTTTTAGGCAAATTATAGTTCATCCAATCAATAAAATTAAAATGTATTAATTACAAAATAGCTTAAGTGACAAGACTTAAACATCAAATTTTGATGTATACTATATATAGGAAATGTTCAAAACATGAGTAAAAGACAAACATTCTATCCACAGCAAAAACAAAAATGACTGCTACATGTTTTCTCAGGTTAGATGTTGAGTTTTGAATGCTGAAATGTCCATTTGTTTAGGTCGACACAGAAGGCGCCGCATAATGTAGCTGCTGTTTCGCACTTTTATTAAAAGGTAACCATGCTTTCACTATGAGGCCGGGGGTGTTCCTCCTGGTCTGCGTTGCCTTGGCGACGGTTGATAACATTTGTTATGCTACGACTGTCAAGCTAACACGTCCCGCGGCCGTCGCAGAGATCGAGTATGGTCGCGTGACGAGACTGTACAACGCCGTTTGATTGGTGAAAAACAGTCACGTGGTAGAGCCTTTAGCAGAAGTCTCTCTCTCTCTCTCTCTGTCAAAATAAAACATTAAAACGAGACGTACGCTGGGGTAAAAACAATGACGTGTAGAATACCAAAGCGGTAAAAGAAAACAAGCTCATTGTAGCCTAATATAGCGGAGTAAAGGCCTGTTCACACCGGGACGAATTTCGCGCGCGATATTCGCCGACGTTTAACGCGTCGTGACTAAACAAAGGGCGTCAATGAGAGTGTGCACACCGACGCGAAAAACGCCACGTGTAAAAGCGTCATTTTTTAAAAAACGCCTCGGGTTCGTTTTTTTGGTTTGACGCGCCGCGTCAAAAACTATCCGACCAATGAAATCGGCCCTTTTGCTCACGTGTCTCGTGCTTCTGAAGTTACAGTAAAACACAACTTGGAGGCGCTCAAGCACAAAACGGTCTTACCGAGCACACAAACGAAGAAGACATACGCCACCGTCATCACTGCCACAAGACGAGGAAGAGGCAAAGCACGATGTCCAAAATAAATGTTGAGCTGCTGGCCTCGTTGGTTTCGGAACATAAAGAGCTATACCTGATTTAGAAGAAATGTTCTAAATACTTGCTCTCTTCTCTGCTCTTCTTCTGAGTTGCAAGAGAGTATCAGAAGCGCAAAGTTGCGCAGCGCCACCCTATGTACGGGGGTATTTCTGTTTACATTAAGCGCCATCTAGTGACAGATAATGAATTTGCATGTTCATTCGGCTCATCGTCAGCGAAAATCGCTTGGGTGTGAACACAAAAAACGCGTCGAAAAACGCTGACGAATAACGCCCGCCGATATTCGTCCCGGTGTGTACGGGCCTTAAGAGTACAGTTTCTTCTTCACTAATCTTCTCAAGTAAAAGTAAAAGTATAGTGATTTAAAACTACTCCTAGAAGTACAATTTTTTTTAAATCTGACTCAAGTAAATGTAACGGAGTAAATGTAACTCGTTACTACCCACCTCTGTGTTTAGGACACACACACACACATACACACGGCTGGCTCAGCAGCGTTAGCTAATGTCCGTTAGCATACAAACGGGCTAACTATAGCCAGATAGCTTTTTTTACAACCTAACAAAAACCCACCCATGTCGTAAGAGCAAAGCTTATTTCATGTAATAAAATGATGGCTCAAAACTAACTAGGCTAACGCTGGTGCGCTAATGTTAGCAAACATTGGGGTAGCGTTAGCTAGCTGTCTAAACTTGTAAAAAGCCGAACAATATCCCCACCTGAACTGTGTTTTACTTTCCCTCCAATTTTATCATCAACTAAATAAAGACACCTGGACTCGGTCAAGACCAAAAGCCATATTTTGCAAGACCAGTGGCCGAGTCCGAGACAAGTCAGAGAACAAATACTACCGAGTCCGAAACAAGTCCGAGACCATAGAAAAACCGTCTCGAGTCCAAGACCGGACTCGAGTACTACAGCCCTGGTAGACAGGATACAGGCAAACTGACAAACTCACAAGGTGACGGCAAAACTAGCAAAAGGATCTGACCAAGGACAAAGGAAACACAGGGGTTAAATACAAAAGGTGGTGGTGAGGTAACAGGGAACAGGTGAGACATCAGGTGAATCACATTAGGGCGGGGCAGGACAATCAGACAAGCACAAAGCAAAGCTAGACAAGACAAGACAAGACAGGAAACCATACTACCAAAACAAAACAGGAAGCAGAACATACAGACGCCGAGGGGAACACAGGACAGGACCAACAACACCAGACCAGGGGGAAAACTAAGAAACAAACACAAGGAGGCAAAAAAAAAGGAAAAACAACCCCAACAAGACCCCAACCCATGACACTTATTACTGCGTTTATCTCTCTATTAGATTCTATTGGCTTCTCTCAAAGTGTTCACAACCGACTCACCTTTTTAACCAGACCCTCAATCTTGTTCTGGTGTATGGTGTTGAAATTGAACATTTAATAGTGTTCCCACAGAATCCCTTTTTATCTGACCATTGTTTGATAACTTTTGAGTTTATACTGCTGAACTACATGCCAGTAGGCAAAAACATCTATACAAGATGTCTGTCTGATAGTGCTGTAGCTAAATTTAAGGATGTGATTCCATCAGCTTTTAATTCATTACCAAGTCACAAAGTAACGGAGGACTCCTATGCTAATTTCAGTCCCTCCCAAATCGCTCATTTTGTAGTGCAGCAGGCTCGCTGCGAATGACACTTGACTCTGTTGCCCCTCTAAAAAAGAAGATAAAAAAACCCAGACGGTTAGCTCCATGGTATAACACTGAAACTTGCAAATTAAAGCAAATATTGAAGAAACTTGAGAAGATTTGGCGTTCCACCAAACTGGAAAATTCTCGTCTAATCTGGCAAGATAGTCTTAAAAGCAGCGTACTACTCATCATTAATAGAGGAAAATAGGAACAACCCCAGGTTTCTTTTCAGCACTGTAGCCAGGCTGGCGATGGTCACAGCTCTATTGAGCCAAGGATTCCCGTAGCTCTTAGTAGTAACGACTTTATGAGATTCTTCAATGATAAAATTACAACTATTAGAAGCAAAATTCACCAAGACCTGCCTTTTAACTGGCACTGACGTATCTCTAAACTCAGGAACCTTAGAAACTGCTGTAAAACCAGATGTACAGTATGTTTAGACTGTTTTGCTTCACTTGATCGTTATCAATTTACATCAATTATTTCTTCATCCAAACCATCAACCTGCCTCTTAGACCCCATCCCGACTAGGCTATTTAAAGAAGTTTTACCCTTAGTCAACACTTCTCTACTAGATATAACCAATATGTCTTTATTAACAGGCACTTTACCACAGCACAAGTGCTTTACCACAGCACTTTAAAGTAGCTGTAATTAAACCTCTTCTGAAAAAGCCCAACCTTGATCCAGATGTTTTAGCCAACTATAGACCTATATCCAATCTTCCATTTCTCTCTAAGATTCTTGAGAAAGCAGTCACCAAACTGCTGTGTGACTTTCTGCATAGCAACAGCTTATTTGAGGATTTTCAGTCAGGATTTAGAGTTAATCATAGCACAGAAGTGTACTAACCCTAACCCAAGTGAACACTGTACTAGTGTTATTAGATCTTAGTGCTGCATTTGATACCATTGACCATCATATCTTATTACAGAGATTGGAACATTTAATTGCCATTAAAGGAACTGCTCTAAGCTGGTTTAAGTCTTATTTAACAGCTAGATCTCAGTTTGTTCATCTTAACGATGAATCCTCCGTGCACGCCAAAGTTAGTCATGGAGTCCCACAAGGATATGTGCTCGGTCGCCTTTTTTCACGTACGTAATATTGCAAAAATCAGGAATATCCTGTCTAAAAATGATGCAGAAAAACTAGTCCATGCATTTGTTACTTCTAGGCTGGATTACTGCAATTCTTTATTATCAGGCTGCTTGAAAAAGTCCATAAAAACTCTTCAGCTGATCCAGAATGCCGCAGCACGTGTTCTGACAGGAACCAGGAAAAGAGATCACATCTCTCCTGTTTTAGCTTCTCTGCATTGGCTTCCTGTAAAATCCAGAATAGAATTTAAAATCCTTCTTCTCACATACAAAGCTCTTCATGGTCTGGCACCATCTTATCTTAAAGAGCTCGTAGTACCTTACAACCCTACAAGAGCACTGCACTCCCAGAATGCAGGGTTACTTGTGGTTCCTAGAGTCTCTAAAAGTAGAATGGGAGCCAGGGCGTTCAGCTATCAGGCTCTTCTCCTGTGGAACCAGGTTCCAGTTCCATTTGTGTGCATCCATGTCCCAGAAATGCTTGTTACTAACCTAGCTCTGGGGAGTCATTCCCTGGAGTCCTTATGTTCTTTTTCCCCCAGCATGTTTCCTTGGATCAGGGAGGCTCCAAAATCATGGTAGCAGCTGTCGTCATGGTCCATGGGCATGTTCTGCGATGCCCTGTTACATCCTGCTACGCTCTGCGGTGCCCTGCTACGTCCTGCTGTGCCTTGTATTGCTGCACAGTGCCCTGCTATGCCATGAACTACTACAAACTACTATTTTTTGTGACTGTTATTGCCACTCTTCATTCTAACCCCAACCGGTCGTCAGACACCGCCTACCAAGAGCCTGGGTCTGTCCGAGGTTTCTGCCTAAAAGGCAGTTTTTCCTCTCCACTGTCGCACTGTTGCTTGCTCTGGAGGAAACTACTAGAACTGTTGGGTCCTTGTAAATTCTGGAGTGTGGTCTAGACCTACTCTATCTGTAAAGTGTCTCGACATAACTCTTGTTATGAATTGATACTATAAATAAAATTGAAATTGAATTGAAATAGCTTAGCCCCGGCATTGCAGCCCCTGGGTCTCCTCCTCAGCTCCGCCGGGATAGGGTGCCGTATCCCGGCTCGTCCCTGTGTGTGCAGAACCAGCAATTCCTCTCTTGAGTAAGTGAGAAAGCTGACTCCTGGTTGCATTTTAAGATTGTAAATATCCATGGGATATATAGAACACACACTATCTTCGCAAGAAGAGTTAAAAAAAGATTGAAAAAAGAGGTTTAAATAAGTAAAAAGAGCTAAAAACTGGAGAGATACTGGAGAGGCAGCCGTTTGCCACAGCGCCATACTAAGGTAAGACAAAATACTAAGACAAATGTATAAGATTTATATTATATTCCACACTCAGAAAATATTTTTAGATTTCTGCTTTGATCTAATTGAAGCCAAGATTAGGTGATTTTATGAGGCAGTTTAATCCATATAGGGATGTTATCTGATTTAATCCCAAAGCATATTAAAGAAATAAACCACATCCCTTTTTTTTTTTTACCTGTGGTAATGGGTAACTATTTGTCTGTGAATTGCAGGCAGGTTCCTGACAGAGGCTGTGTAAATGTTTGGCACAACACAGTCAGCTATCCAGTCTCCCAGTGTGCATTTGACCTCCTCATTGGTGCTGCATCTCACAACCTGAGAAGACCAATGAGTTATATTTGTAGTGAGTATAGATCTTAAAGTTACTGTGGACAAAACATGTTTAGGCAATGTTTCCAGATAGTAATTCAAGTTCTAAAAATAAGTAACGCGTTACTCCTTTAAAACAAGACTACACTGTAAAAAGTCCTTCAACGGAACTGTCCATACAACTTTGTTTTAAAATGTATATTTCTTTCAATAAATTAATTTCCTTTATTTTGCTTTCAGATTAAGTTACAGAAAAATGAAAAGTGTGAATGTTGTGGGAACGTGCACATTTCTACCATAAAATTGATTTTGTTGTATTTTACAATAAACTGCCTTCCCAAAACTCAGTTTTAGGACTTAAGGCAAAATGAATTGTCAGGACACGCCCACAGTAAGAGATGAACGTGTCTGGGCGAGTCTCAGCGCGGCTGTACGTGACTGATCTGCTGCTGGCCATGTGTTATTTCTCCGTGCTTTTTCTCAAAACATGTGTAAGTAACCATTTTTATTAGTGAAAGTTAAGTTGTACTCCAAATTGAACGTCTATTTTCTCTATCTCATGCTAAAATAGCTCTCAGTTTCCGTTTGTCTACCGTTAACTTTACCATTTGTGAGGATGCCACGAGGCGTTTTTCAAATGTGCACGAACGTTAAGCTCAAATGAGACGTTAAACGGTCTATTTTTAGTCAAATGCGGTTTCTACATCAAAGGTACACCCTGTTTAGTAGATTTCAATAATCAAATCCATAATTACTAGCTTTGACTAAACTGTTGTAAGTTATGTGCAGGATTGCTGCTTGTGCCTCTTCCCACTCGTTAGATTAGCATTATTACTATTAGCATTATTACTGCATGCTAACGCTAGTGTGAGCAACCTGCGGCGAGAAAACAACTCTAACTGAAAGAATGTCCGTTTACAGAAGAAACGGAGGCAATGCAAGTTTTTCTGTTTCAAATATTGTTTTTTTTTTTGGCTTTCAGCATCAGCAAACAGATTGTACTATGTCGTGCAAATTTTTGTCGGAGCATTTATGAATTCATATAAGTTTCTAAAGTAACATTACAAACTGGAACATTTTTCTTTTAGTCATAACAGGTTTGGTAAATAAAGTAGTAGTAGTTACTTAACTCTGGCTTTCTGTTACATTTTTTGGTAAATTGTTTTCCTTATGGTTATATTAACCTTTGATTTTGTTTCTCAAGGAGACCATCACATCTACTCCAGGGAGCATTGCCACCCCCACAACACTCTGTCTCATTCAGATACATATTATGTAAGTAATCAAGGTTTTTGCAATACATGTTTTTGTGTCAAACTGTTATCATGAGAAATTATGTAATCCAAAACAGTTTAATTGTGTGTGTGTGGGGGGGATCTTGCAGATAGTGAGGAGTTTGGAAGGTGCAGTTCCACTGGAATCAACGTGTATGTCTCAGCTGGACAAGGACACTCCAAAGCTCCTGGAGCTGTTTACTTTGAACAGAGGAGAGGGGTTGGTCAGTGCATCAACAACTTGTTGATGGAGCTGATACAGGTGAGGTAAAACTTTGTTTTACAAAAAGTTACAACTGGTTTACAGCTTATAACACATTTTAAGGTTAAAAAAAGCTACCAGTTCAGTCCCAAATAAATACACAGTCCTAAATACATACACTGTCTTATACAGACAGTTTTGGAAGTAAGTTTGCATCAACTTTTAAAGCTTCATTTACTTATTACACTTCCACTAATATCCAGCATCACTGGTGGGTCTAGAGACTGAGAAAGGTCTCAAAAAGCCACATGCTAATGTAACCTCACACATGTGTCAGGTTATACTTGCACGCACATTTAACAATCTGTAAACCAAGGCAAAATAAAAGTCAAGGTAAAAATTGTCTATCTTAAGTTCAAAATAGGACTATCAAATTTTTTATATTGATTAAAATGACAATAAATGAGAGTTTATTAATATTCTGTTTGTCTGTCATACAGGAAACTGCAGATAGCAGTGTGCATGAGGACCTGACGTTCTGTGATTGCCATGAACCAGATGCAGTGGAGAAGAGAGAGAAACCCGGTGCTTACACATCTCTGCAGTCTGGCCAGAGCATGCTGCTTTGTTCTCAGGGTGACACGCGTGCTGAATCTCCAGGATCCATGCAAAGTTTGAGAACTTATGAGGTATTTCAAAGACTTTTTGTGGGACTTGATGCACTGCGCCCAAAACCAACCTACAAGTTCACAAGCCTCAAAAACCTGCTTCTTGAAGTGAAACATGATCGTTGGCCTTGCACTGAAGACTGTTTCATTTTTTCTGGTCAAGAATGTTAAATTTTTCTGGGCCTAATGAGCGGATTCTGGAGTTTTACTTGAAGGCCTTTCAAGCACTTTTTTTTATTTTTGTTTAAATATTTGTTATTTTAAAATGATTTAACTGATGTACTCACTGAAAGACAAGCTATTGTATCAAGCTGCAGTCAGTAAGCTGAGATCACATGTAAACTAGTATGTTTAAAAAGGAAAATCTGCCAATTTAAAACAATGATGTCAAATGATGCATTGACTGTTAAGCCATGATGTTTCAAATGGTCAAATGTGTCAAGATTATAGTAATATTAACAATATATGTTTAATAAATGCTGGAATCAAATACCTCTCGTTTCTTTGTTAAATGTATTCCAATACTAACTAATTATTTTAAGTAAATTGCACCTTCTAAACAGAAATAAAGAATTTGTCAACATTGAAAAAAATAAGTGCAGGATTTAATTTAAATCAAATTTTAAATTTTTTCTTTTCCTGACAACCTAATTAAATTAGGTGTTTGTGCACAAAATGCTATCCATTCTCCCAATGGTTAAACTTAATTTTGACCTTTTTTTGGTAGACTTTACATAATAATTTAGCATATACAAAAATGTTTTTTAATGAGTTTTAGATCTTAAAAAAACAAGATGTGGACTAAAAACAAAAATGGTTGGAAAATGTTTCTTAATTTATTAAGTTCTAAACCAAGTAACAGTTTTTTAAAACAAGACTATAACATACATTTTCAAGCTTCATCTGCAACTCTTCTTCCGTGGTCATCTCAGGCTTCTGGTCACACATGAGCAGAAATAAGTCTGGGTTCCGGTATCGGATACATTGTGGATTATGGACCAGGCCACCAGCTTTCCCGCAGTGTAAAACTTGTGCCAATGCCTGTTGGTCCTAGCTGAAAAGCAGCCGCCCTGGTCTTCCTTGAAAAAGGCCAATCTTTTCCTGCAATTCAATCATGAGGAGTCTGTAACAGAAACACTGAAAGATACCACTGTTCCCATGACCTATTGAGCAGGATACATCAAATGTACTATACTCTATACTAACTCTTTATGTGGGAGTTTATGCCAGGCAAAATAGCTCCTGCTTAGAACAACACATGCACTCTGAAGAATGTACGGATGTATACACTTTAAGTTTTTAAAGCCTGGGAAAAAACTAATTTCTCTAGAAATTAAAATATACAAGAATGCATGTGTACTGTAGTCAAGTCCTTAAAACGTCTAATGTATTGGTAGTGTGTGAGTGCCCCCTGGTGGATATCTTGCATTATGTTTGGATTGTGCTCTTCAAATAAACTTGATTGGTTCTATTATGTTAATAAAAATAAACACCAACGTTTAACTTAATATGTAGCTACAATACAGCAATCTCAATCAAAACTAGCCCATTGATTTTGCAAGATGAAAGTCTGTCGTTTTAATTTTTGGAGGTTAGTACACTTATTTTTTACCAAGAACGAGTTAGTACAATATCAGTGGCCGTTAGTTAATTGTGTCTGCAGCAAACCTTTCACAAATAACTTATTCAATGAAAACACAATACAGTTTATCTGCCTACAATTTCAGTTTACCAATGGTCATAGCCTACTAATAGAAAAAAACAGTAGAAAAAGAGAAAAACCTCTCCCAAATCCACTGAGCGTTGCTCATACTTGTGCTGGGTTGGATTTAAGTGGTCTGTTTTTGTTCTTTACTGATTGGGTGATAACAGTCCAAATGTTTTGGCTTTGGAAAAGACAGGGTGGAGCTCATTATCATTTAACACTATGCGTCATCTGACGCGTTATGATACAAAATATCTACTTGAATACAGTAACAAAGTATTTGTACTTTGTTACTTCCCATCTCTGCAGTTAACATGTCATTTCTTTAAATGTGCACTGAATAGAGTGTTGTTGTTGTTTTTTGTTGTTTTGTTAGAGCTTCATGCTCTCTAATTGATCTGCCCTATACGCTATGTTAGAAAAATCAGAGAGCAAAGCTGCTATTCATTTGTAAGTGTACTGCTTGAGGAACCGCAGTATAATTATTAATTATATTATTAATATTTCAGAAGCTAAAGGTCTATTTCTGCTTCCTTTGTCAAGATTTTAAATGTAACAGTGTTAAGTTTTGATGTTCAAATGTCCCAGGATATTCAGGACAGAAAGGGGCCCTTAATTATACAGAACTTTAGAATGTATTTTGTAACAGGCTGTAAACATGTTTAATTCTGCTGTAAGGTTGGACATTTTAACAGACATCTTCAAATGGCTACTCAATGAACGGCAGCTTTTGCCACTTCCACATTTGGCTTCATTTTTCAGTAAATCTTTCCCCTTGTTAGGAGAGGGGCTTTTCTGCATATAATGACACTGACTGTAAGACCTACTACAAGCCATGAGCCATATATACACTGTTGTTTGTGGACCTTAATTGGGCTTCCTATTGACGAATGTAAGCACCAAAGCCTTTACACATTAATGAAACACAAAAATGTTTCAAAAGTATTCATACTGTTAGCAATGCGAATTATTATTTTACATATATATAATTAAGGTACATTGATATTCATACAGTGTTGGGCTTTCTGAGTGTTACAACATTTGACATATTTCTTGTACAGCATTATTTCGTTAAGGTATACAGCAAATATATGAATAGATTTGAAGAATCAACATTTATGTATAAAAAGGTTTGCCAAGATAATTAAACTATTGTGCTTTCTTGTCCTCCCGTTGGAGAACAATTTTTTTTATTTTTATATGTTAAAAATGATCAAAAAATCGAATGAAGTCAAAATCAATATACTGTAAGTCAACGAGTATTGAAAAGCTCTTGTAGATTGACAAAGATCTTCCATGGTTTCAATGTCTGAGTTACAATCAAACATTCAAGTCCAGGTTAAACCTTTGATGCAAGAAGTCATTACACGGTAAATCTCCTTCATCATTTTAAAGTAAACTTCTTTGGTCTTAGGTGGAACTAGAAAAGAGAGGTTACTAGTACTTATCTTAATCACAGAGGCATTAGAAAAAGTCTTGGAACATGTGTATTCTCTTTAAGGTTCATGGGAAACAAATTGAGGTAAGATTAGTCCTTAATAAAATGTATGGCATTTTTTGTCTAACCAGCTACATCCATCTCTGACTAATGAAGGCATTCGTTGAGTAACCACAGAATAAGTCATCATCAATAGAATCATTGCTAGCGGGATTGCCTTTATTACTGTGTTAACTTGCTGAATAGTTTAAACAAGATTGTATTTTTCAGTGAAAGCACAGCAACAGAGCATGTTAAAACATTAGCAGAATTGTCTAATAAACGTATGATGGATCAGATAGCTCTCATCATCCATTCTTTGTAAAATAAGGATTTTCTTTTTATAAATATTCCAAATTGGGATTGTGTGTTGGGTGAAATTATGATTGTATGTCAGTTTCTATTAATGGATAATGGATGAATAGCAGTTAACTTGACAGGTAATTTAGAAACATCAAAGTCACATCTTAGTATAAAATCTATAAGACCAAAATTCCTGAATATCTTGGATGGAAAATCAATCCAAAAGCGTTCACCTTTCCTAAGGTATAAAACAAAAATATTGTAACCATTTTAATTTGATGGTACCATTCACTGGATCAAAGCCAATTGCATTCAGACCACCTTCCTCAACATATTTAAACATAGCTTTTCTTGATTAATCAGAAATATCCAATGAATAAGTTGGATATATAAGTCTAGATACATTTTCCATCCTTGTAAAATGTGTCCAAAGATAGATAATTCCATCTGAAGCCAACTATTTAGGAGTTTTACTATTCTGTAGGCAGATATTGACTTGGGACAGTGCTTCCACCCAATATAGTCCCAAATCACTATTTGCCAAGGAAATCATCTAGTCTTAATCTGGATTACTATTTGTACATGTTGAATATGCAGGTCATAAGAAGTACTTTTACTCACAACATGCTAACATAGGATTCCATTCACTACCTAAGCCAACTAGAAGCGGCGCTGCCGCTTGTCACTCCCCGATGTAAATTGAGTGCAGATTTGAGTCACGCATGCTCAGATTTAAACAGTTAACGTGTCATACATCGGGGAGTGACACCGGTGTTGCACCAGACTAAAGCAATGCATGCACTGAGACAAAAAAATTCATTGGCCCACCTATCTACACTAAGGAGAGACCGTGATAAGCCCTATTTCAACAAACGGTGACGCGTTCCTTTAACCACATTCACTAATTCTGCATTTGAATCTCAGACTCACAGTGCCAAATTTAAATTTAAATGCCAAATAATTTTTGGAGAGTGTGATTTTACACTTTCTAAAAAGTGCTTGAATCATTAACAGAATATTCTGATGAATAAAGTTTAGATCATAATCTATAAATCTCTTCAGATGCTACTCTATGATCTGTAAATTAACATCATTGATCAGTAATGAGTTAATTGCCTTTTTTTTAGGCTAATAAAGTTGCTTTTATCAAGATCAGATAGTAAAGTCTTACTACAGCAGTCATTTATATCCTGTACTAAATGCACTTTATACTCTCTCTGTGTTATTGGAATCTCCTACACCTTAAATTTAAAATATCCCCATCTACTGCTACAACTACTGATATTCGTATCATTACTAATTTCTTGTAGTAAATCTTTAATAGCTTTAACATACCCATCATCTGTAAGGCTACATTCAGACTGCTGGCAAAAGTGGCCCAAAACTGATTTTTTTTGGGGGTCAAGTGACCAGGTCAGATTTTTTCAGAAGTTCTTCATAAGTACTTCAGAAGTAGTTTGAACACTCAAATCTAGCCCAGATCAGATTTGTTCAAATCCGATTCAGGCCACTTCCATATGTGGTCCTCAGTGGCGTAGCGAGCCAACACTGGGCCCTTAAACAGGATTATCATAGCAGGCCCCCGTACTACAGCATGTGATGACGGCACAATGTCCATGAGTAGGCTACCATAAATAGGACAGGATAGGATCATGGAGACACAGCATATAAGATGAGATGACTGACAAAATCAGCACAACAAAAACACTGGTGAATGCGCAACGTAACACATTAAAAAACACAGGGCAGTCCTTCCAGGATTTCACAGCCTTTTCTGAGATTGTTGTGGCCAAAAATGCCTGATTTTTTTTAAGCTTTTGTAAAGAATTGCAATAAAAGTTGCGGTGTCTTTTGTTGCAATGAAGTTGCGGAAGACAGTGAAGGTTGCAAAAAAGTTTTTTTTTATAGCTCTTTAAAAATAAAAAAGAAACTTGTTTTGGGAAGAATAATTACTTTTAATTAATTACTCTGGGCTGAGATTTAGGAACCTTACCAAAAAGGCTTAGTATGCTGAAAATGTTGGTATAATGTGACAATGGCTGGTGGAAGACAAAAAAATAGTAATAATAAGTTATTAAATTAATCAAATATGAAAATATCTGTCAGTGGCTTTTTGATCTTTACATTGTTAATTTCCTAACCTGGGCTGGGACACACAATCATACGCTTTTATTGGATTTGAACTTATCATTGCACTTACAATAACAAGCGTGGTTGTCCTCAATTTAGGTCATCCTGTATGTCTCATCTGCAGTTTTTCCTGCATCCACCGTGTGTGTGTGTGTGTGTGTGTGTGTGTGTGTGTGTGTGTGAGTGTGAGTGTGTGTGTGAACGTCAATTGTGGGGGAACTGAGCAGCAGCCCCGCTCGCTGCAGAACCATCAGGATTGAAACAGCAGCCGCTTCCGTGACTTTATAGTGAAAGATCATTACCGCATACTTTGATGTTAAAATGTGTACATGTTGGCAGGACGGTCTGAAATGTTTTGCACCTTCTTTCGCTGTACGTTTTGTTGGTAACTGTGAGATGTTCGAGTCACACACGTCTTGTCTTCATAGCAGAAACAAGGAAATTAATTTGACCCCATCTTCTCACTCCCGCTTGGTCAGTGGCTCTCAGAGTGCACGTGGGACTGCTGGGAGTGGGGCGAGTAATGAAAATGCAATAGGGGGTCCCGGCCGTCAAACAATATCTTCCAGTCATGCGCATAAGCAACCGCGTACCCTGCTTACCAATAGTTACCCGTCTGGTGGTCCAGAATCAGACCCAGGTCTTATATTTTTCAATGCGGCTGCGGTGTGAACAACCAACGCGTCGCCATGGGATTGGCTCACGTAAAAGGTGTCAGGGATCTGCGGCGATGTCCTGACATGCAAATCTGTCATCTGGTCACACAGACCTCTGTGGTGAATTTGCAACGCAGCTATAATCCTGCAAAAGGCCAAAATAGCTAATTTGGTGCTTTTTCTCTTCTTTCTTTTCCTCTTCAACATCTGCTCATTAATGTGACGGCTGCCATTACACAAACATTTTGATACTGTAGTGCAACAGCGTGCTGTATCTGATATCATTGTTATTGTACTTTTGCGCATGCGGGTTCAAAACCGCAAACAGTTCACATTGGAATCTGATATAGGCCACATTTTAAAAGGTAATGTGAACAGCCAAACAAAAAATTGGATCTGAGCAAAAAATCTGAATTAAGCATTAATACTTGCAATGTGAACATAGCCATAGAGATCTGCATTCAACTTCCAGTAATCTTTTTAATATTTATTACATTACATGTAATTTAGCTGATGCTTTTATCCAAAGCGACTTACAATTGCAATAAATGTCAGAGGTTGCACGCCCCTGGAGCAACTAGGGGTTAATTGTCTTGCTCAGGGACATATTGGTTGATGTATCGCAGTGGGAATCAAACCCACACCAGAGGCATGTGTCATATCCACTGCGCCATCACCACCCCTATAGTCTTATTTCCTGGATCCATTAAGATCAATTAAACAATGATCTGTAAAGGGAGTAGGCTGCTAATAACACATCAGTGTTCCCAGGCATTAACCTATTCTAGATTTACAACTCAACGAAAACTGACTAACATCTAGATTCCTGTCTCTCAAGATGGCCTATCTATTAAAGAATTAAAGTCAAAAAAGTCAAACTAAATGCTATTATACTGATAAAAAGTAGCCAATATCTAGAAGGGCATCTATCCTGCCATTCGTCACAACCAATCAGATTTTGTGAAATAAATTTACATCGGGAGCGCCTGTCAGACCTGCACTGAGAATGTTGGGAAGCTGAGTATTTCAATGCAAGGTGTGGCTTAGTGGAGATGTATCTATCTCTGTATGGTAAGCTACACACATGCCAGCAAGGACACAGTTTGTCTACAGAGAGAAAAATCTGGGACATATTTCCAAGACTTTACTCTGTCGCCCGCTGGCGAATCAAAAAAATCCGATCTAGAAAACCCCAGCGCCCGTGCAACCAACCTACACCTCCAACATCCACTGGTTCCCTATTTTTCTCTTTCTTTTCAGTAGAATATTTCCCCGCCCCTTCCCCTTTTGTCACTCGATGCTCATTAGGGCTGTGATTGGCCAGTCGCAGGGATTCCTCCTCTTCTATTAGCTAGCTAGCAGATACGTCAATCACGGTTTTTTGACTCGTGTGGGAGCATATAGACTGTTTATTATTAATATGAGCAGTCGATGTGTGGGAGTTCCCTAGACTTGGAGATGGGGGGAAAGGCGTTTATCAAGCGGAATGAAGGTAAGAACGATTTTGTATTTCCCTCCCTTAGAGTAGAGACGGGATTAAACCGCTAGCTACACAATTATTCTCACTGTGGGTACGATAGAGACGTAATGTGTCGGGGGAAAAAAGACAAGAAACATAAGACTTGATGATTTTTTTATGCAGTTGGCGTTACAGACGAACGAGAATGCGCTGAGACGTTAGCGACTGTTTCTATCTATCTATTTAAAACACCTGTTTGTGTATTGGGTAATTTTAGCCTGACTATATCTACAGTATTTTGGCTTAACGGATGTAAAAACATTGCCTTACTTATGTGCTTGTGTTTGTCAAATGTCCCTATTATTCCAGGACACAACCAATGTGTCTTTAATATTTTATAAATCTCGTTTAAAACAGGGGTTTCGCTGTATCCGTATTACTCAATAAGTTGGTCTGGATTCAGAGCCTCCCCTATCTTGGTCTCAGTTACTATGGAAACCCCACACCCCATCCCTCTCCATATGTATTTATAGAGCCTATACTTGCCAGAGGTAGGGCGAAATGGAAAAAAAAAAATGTGAGAGAAATGTAGCATTTGCCTAACTCGGGCTGTTTCCTAGGTGATACATGTCAGAAAAAAACACATTTGGGGTCAGTCAGTTACCCCAAATAATAACCTAAACTGAAATGACAATAATACATAAGCAGAGGTGGAAAAAGTACTACAGTATTGGTAACAATAAAAAGTAAAAATAACAATCTGAAAAATTACTCAAGTAAAAGTAAGTACATTTAGAATGTACTTTAAAACAACAACTGTAAAACAGGGTGGGGGGGATCTCTCCCATGTAGTGCAAATAAGACAAGGGGTTTATAAATCCAAAACTATTAACTAGAAAAATCTATACAAACGTATATACAGCTAGCATCTAAGCACCTAATGTTCACAGCCCAGAGTAGCAGCTAGCATCTAAGCACCTAATGTTCACAGCCCAGAGTAGCAGCTAGCCTCTAAACACCTAATGTTCACAGCCCAGAGTAGCAGCTAGCCTCTACACACCTAATATTCACAGCCCAGAGTAGCAGCTAGCCTCTAAACACCTAATGTTCACAGCCCAGAGTAGCAGCTAGGTTCTACACACCTAATATTCACAGCCCAGAGTAGCAGCTAGCATCTAAACACCTAATGTTCACAGTCCAGACTAGCAGCTAGCATCTACACACCTATTGTTCACAGCCCAGAGTAGCAGCTAGCATCTAAACACCTAATGTTCACAGCCCAGAGTAGCAGCTAGCTTCTACACAACTAATGTTCACAGCCCAGACTAGCAGCTAGCTTCTACACACCTAATGTTCACAGCCCAGACTAGCAGCTAGCTTCTACACACCTAATGTTCACAGTCCAGACTAGCAGCTAGCATCTACACACCTATTGTTCACAGCCCAGACTAGCAGCTAGCTTCTACACACCTACACACCTAATGTTCACAGTCCAGACTAGCAGCTAGCTTCTACACACCTAATGTTTCAGCCCAGACTAGCAGCTAGCTTCTACACATCTAATGTTCACAGCCCAGACTAGCCGCTAGCTTCTACACACCTAATGTTCACAGCCCAGACTAGTCGTTAGCTTCTATACACCTAAGTAGCCCGTATGAGTTTATTAGATGTATACATTTAGCCAGTGTCCTACATACGTTGTCCTACGGGTTGCTAGTGCTAGACAAAAATTAGCAATGCCTGTTGTTTTGCGTCTGGTTGTCCGATACATTTTTCCAAGGGCCTCAAGGGCCAGACGTTCAAATAAAGAAAATCTAATTAATTTATACCATCCATCCATCCATCCGCTTATCCGGTATTGGGTCGCGGGGGCAGCAGTTCCAGTAGGGGACCCCAAACTTCCCTTTCCCAAGCCACATCAACCAGCTCCGACTGGGGGATCCCGAGGCGTTCCCAGGCCAGGTTGGAGATATAATCTCTCCACCTAGTCCTGGGTCTTCCCCGAGGCCTCCTCCCAGCAGGACATGCCTGGAACACCTCCCTAGGGAGGCACCCAGGAGGCATCCTTACCAGATGCCTGAACCACCTCAACTGGCTCCTTTTGACGCTAAGGATGACTGAGCTTTTCACCCTATCTCTAAGGGAGACGCCAGCCACCCTCCTGAGGAAACCCATTTCGGCCGTGTGTACCCTAATTTATACCTAATATGGCTATTCTTTTTTTAACGATTCTTTTTGGGCTTTTCCGCCTTTATGTGATAGAAAAGCTAGGTGAGAAAGGGGAGAGAGACGGGGAAGACATGCAGGAAATCGTCGCACATTGGATTTGATCCTGGACCTCTTTAATTGAGGCAGAAAACTCAAAATGGGCGCCTGCTCTACCCACTGATTTAACCCGGACGCTAACGTGGCTATTCTTGTTTGAAATCTTCAGTTTATTACTGAATGAATGCTATTTTTTTATACATGTATTAGTGTGAGCAAACTCGTAAAAACATGTCAGACAACAGACTCCTACTTTTAGTGGACAGAAATCAAGACTGCACAATTGCCCCTTTAGGTTAAAGTCTGACAGGCTCTGATGAGATTTGCGGCTTTCACTTTCATTTGTCACTAACCGCCCATCCTCTGGCAGCAGGAAGTCTCAGTTTAAGGAGATATTATAGTTCTGATAGGTTAAAATAGTAATCAGTCCTTCAGAGATATACGATCTTTGGTGGGAAATTCTAAACACAAAAAAACGAAACAAAAGCCAAGGAAAACGTGCAGGACTATTTTGCCGATGTAGTCAAGGAACTGGGGCAGAGGCAAAAAACTTTTCTTGAATGGTCTCAACCTCTCATGACTATGGAAGTTGATGGCAGGCTTTGAGCTTATTGGCTGTTGTTGTAGGTCAAATTTAAAATGACAGATATTAGACTTGAGCCTGTGTATGAAATATGTAGACAACCAGGCTGATCCAGCGCTAAAAAAATATCACTAGCGCCAAAACGTCTTTTCAGCAGCCAGCCTCCCTCTCATCCACAGCCACTACTGTATAAACACATGCGGCTGAGGCCGATTTGACTGGATCTGAACGCACCTGTATAGCGCTGGGTGGTATCTCTGTTTGCAAAGCAGGCTTCACAGGACTCCCAGTGACCATGCTTCTCTGTGGACTGACCGCTGACCGCTGCTGACGGATGCAGAGCTCTTCTTTGTGGCGGGCTGCGGTTCCGTCTAGCAGTATTAAACTGAGTTTTTTAACCTGTTAAAACTTCTCATAGTAGTGTATTCATTCCCCCGTTTTTTTTGTACAGTTTTTTTAACACCATCGAGTGCTTTAGCGGCATTGCCCTGACTCCCTGAATAAGCTGCAGAGACGTCGTCCCGCTCCGTTTCTCTGCTGAGCCCCGTTCATGTAATAGCAGCAATAAAATGTGTGATCTAAATGTATTTCACACATTTGCAATGAATCCGCCTATCACATGCATGCCGAACCGTATGGTTGGTCTGTTACTCTACTTTAGGCTATTCAACATCACTGACATTTTTTTAATCAATATTTCAAAATAGAAACATTACACTTCAACACTATTGTATTATTGTACAAATTAGATACAACAATAATAGCACTTACCTAGTCGCTCCTACATTTTTCAACCAAGGTGTGCTCCTTGGGAAAAAAAGATATGGTTATGTCCTGTTCATACTAATCAAATGAACTGGACTTTGTGGTCACTTATAGCCGGATGCAAAAAAAAACTTCACCTTACTGTAAATCATTATATTTAAAACACGCCGACTAGTCTGATCCAGCGCACATGATTGGCCACCACAGCGTGACACAGGATTGCATTTCTCAAAAAGTTGACTCAGTCTCACCTTTTGTCCCCTGCAACAGTCTGGAGCCCTGTGTATAGTGTATTGTTGTAAGTGGAGATGGTGAAAATATCACTTGAAGCTAATCACCCTGCAGTACATTGTTCCAGTTTCTTTGTTAAATGATTCTGTCACGTGTCTAATGTTGTGCTGTGTTCTCCCTGCAGGTCTGCAGTCTGTCAGAGTGTGAGTAACAGGGCAGAAGCATGGCTGCTGGTGAGCACAAAACAAACGCACATATCCAGCTTAGATCAATTACTTTTGTACATTTGTTTTGTTGCTTGGCTTGCTATTTCAAACAGGTGACAGCATAATATAGAAACAAGTCCATTCTTTTAACTGAACCCATTTAACCCACAAACACACTAAAATGTGTTGTCGGTTTAACACTTTTAAGTTTCTTTTAATATGTATGTTACTTTTTGAAATCCACATGAACTACTCTTCACATGGGCAAAAAATAACCCACTGCACAGCAATGTTTTAAAAACAAAAGTCTATGTTAAAGCTGGTTCACGTGTTACTGCTTTTATTTACTCCCATGCAATGTAGCATTTAAAAGGCTATTTTTGTAAAAGTACGGAGCAGTGCTCACATGAAAACACACATTGTCCAAAAGTAAGGCATGTGTATGTTGGGGCCGATTTTTTTAGTTTTTTATTTCTGTGGAATCAACTTTATTTATTTAGCTTAATATCACAAAGTTGGTTTGGTATGAGCTGAGTACAAATATTGATTAAAAACAGTTTTATTGATTTAAAAATGGTCCACCACAGGCTGTGATCAAAACTCCACACGTCCCAGGTCTGTTACCTAGCAACTGTTTGTTATGCTAACTGGTTGAACCGTCATTTGTGATTATGACAACTTTCTGGTAAATTAAAAAGTAGCCTACATTAGCAACCCGTGCCGATGGCTTCATGGTGGAGCAGGTAGTGAAGTGCTGCGATGGGGATTGAGGACATTGATGTTGACTCCCCCCAATTGTCACCTGAGGGTAGAGCCAAATTGGTGCAATTGAACACAACTCAAGATATCACCTATTACGTATACAAGTAGTTGAGTATCCCGTTGTATTGGGTGCCTTCTTATGGAAATAATGTGCAAATTCGAAAGTTATTAATGAATGGCCTGATAAGGATTTTATGGTAATACTATTAAATCTTACATTTTGATGATATACGCCATACAGCGTTGACAAGGTCAATGGTGTGATTAAAACAGTGAGTGGGTTTATGTACACTGACTAAAACTAATTGAATCTAGTAGTAACATGAAGGCAACGCTGAGGCTGTCGTTATCAAAGGTCCACATGAATATCAAAATCACCTACAAGAGTTACTTAGTCAGATTTAGATTTTAAACAGAATTAAAATAAAATATGAATATATGAATAAAATTCAGATTACAGACAAATAGAATTGGCTGTAATGTTTTCCAGGTTGACTGTAAGAGACTAAGAACAAGGCTTTCAAGTGAGTTATAATTTAATTTAGGTTTAGGATTTATAATAGGCTTGAGTCAAAGATGGCTGCAGCATTGCTCTCCTTAACAGGGACCCCAAGGAATATGAGTATTAATATGACTGGGTGGAGTGGATTCATTTAGGTTAACATATTCTTCATGACACAGCTAGTCTTTACTAGTACAGATTTAGATGACAAAGATCTGATATAAAAAAATCCCTATTTAATTCTCCGATTTTTGTTCTGCAGCCTTCCTGGATGGTAAGGATGCTCACTCCGTCCTGAAGCGTATCCCGCGGGCCAATGGCTTCCTGGAAGAGTTGAGACAGGGGAACATTGAGAGGGAATGTGGTGAGGAGAGCTGCAGCTTCGAAGAAGCAAATGAAGTGTTTGAGAACAAAGAGAGAACGGTGAGCCAGTGCAACTTCTTCTAAAATATTATATTTATCAATTAAAGAAGCATAATTTTAGTATAGTGATTGTGGAGTAGAGACTAACTAAATAAAGGCCCTACCACAGCCAGTACCTTTACGTGTACACTAGGGTTGCATGACAAGGATGCGTTACGCCACATGACAAACAAAGGAAAGAGAGCAACTAAACCGACTCAGTGGTTGCGCCTACACAGTATGCTTTGTGGGAAGACCTGACCATACTCTGCCTCTGATACTTCACTCTGATATCTCCATGTTGTAAAGAAACAAGGCTTTTGTACTACATAATTATGACCTACAATTATTCACTGATTCATCAATAACAATGTTATCTGCTGTGCTGAGTCGCTTCTGGTTAGCTTTATAGCTAGGCTAACATTTGCAGCGTAGCAGCCAATCAGAGGCAGAGTAGGGGCGGGTCTTCCCCCAAGGCATCACTAGGTGCTTCAATTCAGTTTTGTCTCTTCACAGAAAGATGGGGGAAGGACATTGATTTTAAGGTCACAAGTGCTACGGGCGCAATGAAAATGTATCAAATAATGTGTTTTTCTTTCATAAAAGGAATACAAGGAGACATTTACAAGCAAAGGGATTTCATTTTTTTGAATAGAACTAACGCT
Source organism: Etheostoma perlongum (assembly GCA_026937815.1). Lineage (NCBI taxonomy): Eukaryota > Metazoa > Chordata > Actinopteri > Perciformes > Percidae > Etheostoma > Etheostoma perlongum. The sequence goes on along the minus strand of CM049383.1, from coordinate 19,168,924 downwards.
AGCTCTTGTTTTTCTCGCTCAATCACTCACTCATTGACGTCAGTCATATAACGCACCTAGCATTCTCGCTCTAACTTACGCTACTCTCGTAACTATTTTAAAATTCATATTCTATTGATCAGTACACTGAATATAAAGTAATTGTGTAACAGACCACCACGGTTCGGCATGCATTACAAAATGTAAAATACATGTTAAATACAGTTCTACTGTCGCTGTGAAACCGCCTACACATGATCATGGGCAGCACTTCCTCTGTCTCTACCGCTCCACCGTAGAAAAAGCAACGGCACAGCCAACGCTTACCTGTACAGGGAACGGCAGATAGACGTCTCCTCTGTAACATCTGCTTTGCTACTTCAGTAAACAGGGTTAGCAATGCTGATAAAGCGGTTGCAACTGTGGTTACTTTTTAAACGCCACGCTGGTAACGCTCACAGCAGGCTCACTGAAACATAATAACCTATAATGACAAGCCGAAAACGGCCACTCCGGCACACATGTGCTTTATGCAATTATGAAAATACCCATTCACGTTGGGTTATTCACTTTTGACAGTTCGCACACATCTATTTTTGTTGCAAATGTGAGTGAAAAGGTTGTACTGTGGAGCCCTGCCTCAATTGATGTGACTGCAGGCATCAGGTTTGAAATGCCAACCAGGGCTCGAGCTTAAGGACCTCCCGTCGTCCTGGGGACAAATTAAAATGGATTGGGGAGGATGAAAGTACATTTTGGCACAAATTTGGGATGACAGTTGAAAAACAAAAAAAGAAATAACTGACATGTGGAACAATGAACAATGAAACTGACTACACATTTTGTGTTGTGCAAACAGTTCTTAATAAAACCTCCTTGACATCACACACACACAAACACATTATAGTTAAACCTGCAAAAATCATACGCCGGTATTGACAGAACGGTGTTTTATGTACAGTATCTAATACTGAACGAGGGATACTGAAATATTTTAACGTTAACGTTACTTCAAGAAAAGCACCAGAAAAACACCCAGCAGATCCAGATCCTGAACCGCCAAGCCTCTGACCTGACAACAGCTGCAGCTGCAACGGGTAATACAACCCACCCTAATCAGGTAAGCTTATTGTTAATATTACAAGTTAGGGTAACATTACAGTTAATAATACTGCTAGCTAATGAGCCAGCAGCCAACATTTGCATTTATCCCACAGTGACGGGGCTGACAATGACGTTACGTTAACCATGAGTTAACTTTGAGGAGTCAAAACCCATGTTAACTAACATGCTAACTAAACCTAATTTGGCAAGGTTTTGTAAACTTTGCTGTTAAGTTACAACCAAACGGTGATAAAAGCACACTTACCAGAAACCTTTCATGTCCGGTCAATCTGCTCCCACTAGAAGCGCTTAGAGCAACCGTGCAGAGTCTGAGTGCTCTCCTCATTGGGAAAGCTGCAATGACATCTCTCCCTCTCCCTGTGACAGGTGCAATTGCATCTTGCCTAGCAGCTCCTCCAATTAAGAAACACCAGCTAGCAAAGCCGTTTCTATTATGCATATAAATGAGACCAAATGCTACTTTTTAGCAAATAGAAAAAGATTTTCAACACCGGGGCGAAAGGGTTTGTGTTAACCAGTGCCGACTGGTCATTAGGAGCAGGTGGACCACAGCCTGCAGCCAAGATGTCTGAGGGCTGTTGTGCAGTAGCAGAAGATCTCCCATCTGCCCAGAATTATCTCCCCTTTCACTTGTTTTGTAATTTTAACTAAGTTTGACAATGGCTTGTGGAAGACCTTTTGTAATGCCCTTTTACCAAGGCAGTAACCTGGTCCAAACATTTGCTGAACAGTATATCAACATATCCAAAATATAGATGAACAGCTTCCCATCTCTTCCAACCTCTGAGCATATATAGCTTTGTCCCTACAATGTCCTCTGGGACACGTTTTGAGTCCCACCTGCTTCTTTTTTTTGTTTATATTTACATATATACAGAACAGACAAATACAATTGAACAAGGTGCTCCTTTAAAATAAATATATATATATATATATATATATATATATATATATATATATATATATATATATATAAATATTTCAATGAGAATAGATTTGACAGTACTAATATATAAACACACTTATTTACTTTAACTGTCTAGTAACGTTCAAAGACAGTAAAAAAAAGTGCAATTCACATGTTTACATATGTCTATTACAGTAAATAAATAATCTAAATACTACTAAGTGGGGTAAAGCCACATTTGTTTTTATATTTCTGCAATCTGCACTTTAGTTTGTTTCTTTTTTTAATTGAATGTTTATACCAGGCTTGGTAAGTGCTCATTATACTACGGTAATTGAAGTAGTTAAAAAGATGTAATTCATATAAATTCATGCATCACCTAATTTCCTCATCCCATACAGGCCTGACCTCCAGGAAGGCCTCCACTACAGGCACCTAGAAGGTGCTGTGTCAGCAGCTACTTTAGGGTGCTGTTGGAAGGGAAGACTTATTCGAGCACATGAGGATGGTCATGGTGCGCATCACACAAGTTTTCCCCATGAGTATATCTTGCTGCAAGGGTGGATTCTCCAGCATGAAGACAATAAAAGGTGGACTGGAGTTCTTGCCTGTCTAACTGGATGCTTAGCATCCTCCTGCACATCTCCATTCATGGTCTTCATGCAAAGAAAGCAGTCAACATGTAGTGCAGTAGTGGCTGCAGGTCCAGAAGACCACATAATCAAGCCATATAGTGTCCCAAAGTTAATTTGTTTGTTAACACATGTTAAGTGTTTAAAAGTCTTGTTTAATGTATGTAATGTAAAATGGCTGTGTTACAGACTGTCATCATAGTTTCTTTAGGAGAGTGTTAAATTTTAAACATTGGATGGGATAACAATGTGTTCAACTTCCAGAGAGTGAGTGCTTGTTTAGGTTTTGATGTGACTGATTTGCATCTTGTTTTGAATCATTTTGAATAAAAAGGTTGATGAATTATCATCCAATCATGTGTATAATGTTTTGATGTTTAAGGTCACTTTGAAAAATTTTGATATTGTAGAAAAAAAGATTTTAAATTCAGGATGATCCACATTTATTTGGGGACTGCTTGCATTGTATAGATACTTCTGTGACGATTGTGAAAAATGGTTAGGTAGCACAAAACAAGCAGTATTTTAGAAAAGGTGGCTATTTAGGCAGACATTTTGATTACTAAAAATACCCCAATGGTTGTATTAGTGTCGCGTAAACTTCTGTCATAAGCTAGCTTGTACCATCATTCTAATTTTTTTTAGGATGATTAGACAGATTTAATTTGCATTCCTATCATTTCACTTTTAATTATCAATAGGTTACAGAACAAGCATATAGCATTTATAAGGACAGAGTTTTTTCTGCAGTGACAGCGGAGGCCACTAAACATTTTAAATATGTATATTATAGTATACATGCTTGTCCACTCACATCTACCACTGCATCAATCCCTTATATTTTTAACTTGTTTATGCCATTACAATTATTTTATTTTTTAAGAAACTTTGTACAGGAACAGGAAGTTGGACCAGCACAACCAGATATTTTGGGTACCCCCTATGTTACTTTTGTTAGAAAACAGCAGACATCTCCATATTATCTCAGGTTGTTTGTGACCTGGTAAACAGAAAATACAGGGGAGACCCTTTTTAGGGGATGGGATACATAAATGTGAAAAACGGCCTGATATTTTGAGTACCTCCTCTGTAACTCATTTGATAAACAGGTAAACCAAGTGGTTAATTGAAAAGCCATATTAAATTAAATTGAAACAGAAATTACGTTAGAGGGCAGGGAGGATAGATAGGCCTATCAGTCGGCCTATATGCAGCTTTGGTGCATGGAAAACTGTCAATCCACAATATTAAACAAAAGTTGCCTTAATGTAACAGACAAATACACATTTATGTAGATAACTGAAACCCATGTTACTATTGTAAGCCTCATTTGCATTAAATTGACTGGATTCAACTTTATGCAATTAATGAGCAGGTGACTTGACACCCCACTTTTCCAAAGTCCCCGCAACGCTACCACGGCTGTTACCATCGAAATGAATGGGAAGCGTTAATATTATGCTGACAATGGACACCTACTATTATCCACTCTGTCTGCTCATACTGGGCACGTAGCGTTCATACCGGGTGTAGCATACAAGTGGGGTATATGTTGCAATACAGCAGATAGAAATAACTGATGTATGATTAATGATTGGGCTACAGAAGACAAATTCATCTCATGGAGGTGTTGAAAAGATAAATAACAGAGGCCAATATTTCAATTTGGTGTTGGTACCATGTATTAAGTGAAAACAAAGACAAAATTATAACAATACTCAAAATTGCCCAATATTTACAATCTGCAGACACATTTTTAAAAGTTCATCCAGAAACAACATTTAAGCAACTGGAGGTACTCAATTTACAGTCAATTCACCACACACTATAAGACTAAGGTCGTTTTACATGAGCCATGAACACCACATCCATATGGTCCAAGGATGCAACCAGTCCATAAGCCACAGCTCTTAATGAATGGCTGTGTAAGTGTATGTGTGTGATTGAGAGTGGAGGGGGTGAGCAAAGCTACAACAGCCTCCTACCAAACCATACAGGGGGCGACGATGTTGTTGGGGCAGGTTCTGTTCCAAGTTGTTCTGTTCCTAGCTTGCCATCAATTAGCCCGCAACTGCCGCACCTGGCCTGTATTCAATAAACAGGACCCATGGTTTAGTCACTACTCATAACTTATCCACTAGCTAGTTTAGGTTCTATATTTTATATTCTTATGTATACACAATAATCAAATAATCAATACTACACAAATACTTGCCAAAAAAATGTTAATGTGACAGATGACAACTATACAACATATTTGAATGCATGTAAATAAACACCCATAATTGTTAGGAGTATTCAACAACATTTCATTCCATACAATTGATTGTCATTCAGTAGTAATTAAATAATTCAAATACTTAACCAAAGCCATAGCATTACAACAAGGTGCTAAGTTTGAAATGGCTAAATGTGGTTAGCATTAAGCTAGCAGAGAACTCCATTAACATACCCCAAAGATGCTAATAGCAATCTGCTAGTGGACATACAAACAAAGAGACTCACCAATTCTCGCAGATATTCGACACACCACAACCCCCAGTCGACTAAAGGCAACAGTGGTGGATGCTACAAATACAAAATTACACGCTAAAGTCACAAGCATTTAATATTGAAAAAATAAGCGTGAATGTGGTGGTGTTTGTATTAAGCCATACCTAGTGCAGCTGCTCCAGTGGCTTCCCCCTCACACTACTGATTGGGGGAAAATTCACTGCAGCTTTTAACCCATGCTCTAGTGCTTGATTGGTTAACTGAGCCTACCATGTGACTCATGGTTTTAGGTGTGTTCAGGTAAGTGGGAAAAATGAGACCTGGGTTACACGGGCACGTAGCGTTCATACCGGGCACGTAGCGTGCATACCGGGCGCGTACCGTCCACGCGCTGCAGCAATCTTTTCAGCGTCCCCTCTATTTCTTGCGTGAGACGCAGGCGAATGTGTCAGGCCAGGCAGGTAATTAGATACAGGAAGACCACAATGCAGCTTGATATTTTACAAAAATAAAACACATTCAAAAATAAAAAACACCTATGTTCATGGTGATTTTAACTGTCTTGACTTCTCACAGTGAGGCACACAAAGAGAGAGACCAATGGACAAAAGAGACCCACACACAGCCACATAAAGGCAACAATTACCACATTTTTCCTTACTTATCCTGTCTCTTTCTATTAGAGAGAGCCGAGAGGAGAAGGATCGCTTTGTGAGTAATTAATTTGTCCTGGAACCGGGCAGAACTATTCCGAGGGGATGGGATTTACCCAAACCAGGTAGCTGGGTGCTAGTATGTTAAATTCATTTGGTCCAGTCCTTTCCACATGTATGACTGTTTACTCTGCACATGTGCACTTATAGTTTAAAGACCCCCAAAACCAAATAGTGTTTTATGGGTCAAATTTGATCCATTTTCTCTCAAAAAATGTTTATATCAGAAATTAACAAAAATGAACATGGATGGTTCCATTTAATGCTCTTCTTAAGAAATATCAAGGATCAGTACACTACTTTCATTACAGTGTGGGTGTTTCATTCAATTTTATAGCATATTTCTGCTTTTCAAACTCAAAAATGAGGTTTAGTGTCCATGAATTCCAAGAATAAGTGTTAAACTAGTACGGGGGAAAAAGCGTCAGATGTAAGAGTAACAAATATGTCAGAAAAAGCGTCAAAAACGTAGAAAGAAATGTTGAAAAAGCAACAAAAAAGGAGAAAAAACAAGAACTACACATTTTAACAATAATATAATCTAAATCTGCAACGTAACCATTAACATTTCTCAGGTAAATGTAGTATTACAATGTTATCCTCTGAAGTAGAAGTACACAGTAAGTCAGTAGTACAGTGTGGTTAATAGTAATACCACAGGCCAAGCAATCGGGACGAGAACTTTTTTATCTCTTTACTATCACACATTAGCATTTCATACATTGTTAGTGTAAAATATTAGTCATAGCCAAGTTAAGTCTCGTAACAATTGTTAATCTTATTGTTTTATAGGGAATTTATCTGCATTAAGTACTCTTACTTTTAATACTTTAAGTTTATTTTACTGATGATACTTACATACTTTTATTTAAGTAACATTTTCAATGCAGGATTTCTACTTGTAACAGAGTATTTTTACAGTGTGCTATTAGGGATCTGAACAGTTCTTCCACCACCACTGGCTTGAGTGATACTCCTTTACGCTCCATGCACTTTTCCTCCAGTTATGTTAAGAGTCTTTTATTTGCTGCCCAGGATGTTTGAATGACAAAAGACGGCACTGAAAGTGACAAAGTAAACACATGTTATTGTAGGCGCTGAAGTTTTTCAGAGAGAATAATTGGCTCCTTTCAGATATGTACTTCTTTATGTTAATCTGATTAGTAAAATAGAATGTTGATCTCTGGTCTGAATAAATGTGAGAGAGATTTGCATCTTCTAAAACCACTGTAATAAATGTATTATCTCAATTGTCATCTGTTATTTACAACAACCAGATTAATAAAGAAAGCCCGTTTTAAGTTTTTAGGATATACTTGTGTCATATTAGATGGTACTTTTGTATTTGTATAAATAACTTCAGATTGACTGTGCCACGTTCTGCATTTTTAGTTAATGAATTTCTTAACATTTAAACAGAGAAGGAATGGTGAAACGTTTCTTTCTGTGAAGCTACAGCCATGGCTCAGGGTTGTCTATTAGCTTTATTGTAATTGCAGTGTATTTAAACGCACTGTGCAAGTTTTAAGTTCAGATTTTAAGTAATGCAATGCATGTAAGTGCATCCCAATGTCAATGTGTGATGTAGATTTGACATGTACTGCTTTATTAAACACCTCTCTGGTTATTATATAGTCGTTGTATACATGCAGGGGATCAGCGATCACATTTCTGACTACCCTGACTTTAGTGTCACTTTCAGTTTGACTATGACTTTGATTCAAACAAATAGCTTAAAATTAAACCTACGTGTAAAAATGTATAATATCTCCTTTGTGCTTTCCAGATGGAGTTTTGGAAAACTCGCAGCGTTTACACAGTGAGCAGCAACAGCGAGGGGCGCTCTGAGCGTGCCGACACTGTCTACATGGTGGTTCCTCTGCTGGGCGTCGCCCTGCTAATAATCATCGGCCTCTTCCTCCTTTGGAGGTGCCAGCTTCAGAAGGCTACTCGTCGTCGCCCTGCCTACACCCAGAACCGCTATTTGGCCAACAACCGCTGCCTGCCACGCATTCTGGTTCACCGGGAAGTGCACACTGAAAGCTTGCAGCAGGACTCCAGCTCACGGCACACTGTGGCAGTGAGTGGTGCTGAGAGAAGAGGAGTTTCCCAGTCGGACTCCCATGGCCTCCACCAGCAGAACACTTGTGCCCTCTATGTCCAGGACTCGTCCCAGTCGGTGGCCTCGAGGCTGTCCGGTGCTACACCGCCTCCATCTTATGAAGAGGTGACAGGACACCTGGAAAGCAGTGGCGATGAGACTTCAGCACCGTCATACAGCGACCCTCCACCCAAATATGAGGAGATCATAAAGAAGACATAAAACAGAGGGAATAATAATTCTGTCATGGCTGCTGCTCCCCCCTGTCTGAATGAGTCCAAGGCTGGAAAAAGAGCAGTTACTGCCTCAGTTGGTGCTGCTGGTTACTGAAACTCATGTTGTATCTCATTCTCATTTTTCTGCACTGAGCAATACCTTTGATTCACCCATGGTTACAACCTAAAGCCAGTCCCCACCATGATTATATGTGCTACCCAGGATTATACATACATTTTAGCTTAAACACATTATGTAATAACATCACATTCTGTAATAAATAGAAATAAATATACATACATACATTTTCACTTCACTATGTCATAACAACCCCACTTAGTAACAATCGCTGCACTTTGCCTAAACTCAATGTAGTAAATCTCCCCCGTATTTTGTAATAAATTACTTATTGCCGTTTTTATTACAAAATGTGGGAGTTGTACTTGTGGGAGATGACATCTTGAAGTAGCGTGGGATCATGAGACCTATGAAAACCTGACATCAGACAAAATCTGACATGACTCATGCAGAAATAATTAAAAGTTAATTCATTAGTTATGTTTAGTCATGCTTATTCACGTTATGTCATTTCATTCAAACAAAATAGCCGAAAAGTAACGTTCTGTAACGTAGCATTAACTTGATAAATTGCCATTATATGAGTCGACTACCCATACAGTTACTGCAGCTAACATTATGTGGCAAATTCAATGCTATAAATAACTATGAGCATGTTGAGCTTTAACATTTTAACATTAACATTTTTAAGTCCTGATTCAAAGATTTGAGTGTTAAGCTACTTTTAGGATGGACAGTGAGTCTGTTCCAGAGATGTGCAACATAGTGACTAAAGGTTGCTTCACTAAGTTTAGCCTGATCACTGGGCTCCACTAGCAGCCCACTCCCACTTGACCTGAGAGGCCTGGTATGAGTCTACTCCTTAACCATGTCTGTTGTGTTTTTTGGTCTCACTTCATTAATTGATTTATATATTCTGTGGTCAATTTTTTTTTCAATTATTCCATCGATAAATAGAGTAATCACATAAATGGATTGGTAAATAGATTTGGTCTTGTTTTGCTTTGGCAAACTGAACGGCAGACTTTGTGCCTGTTGCAGCCACAGCAGGTGCAATAAGGTGCATGGAGAGGATTTGGCTCGCAAGATGCAAGTGGCCCTTGTAGCAGGTTCCTGTACACAACATAGGGCGGTGCTGTGGGGAAAAAGAGTTAGACTCTACACTGGCCCAACAGTCAATGTGACTGTAAGGTTTTCTTGCCAATGGACTGCCGCTGTTTCTTATCTCTCAGTGTGCATTTGATATGACTATTTAAACTGTACATACATAGTCAATAGTGGAAGTATTGGGACTCCAAGCCAATATTGTTTAGTTGTTCTAGTTTCTTCAGTGTTAGGATTTGCTGCTTTACGCTGTTTTATATCTTTGTAAATTGAATACCATTGGGTTTTGAACGGTTGGCTTCATATAATAATTCATAATGGTTGCAAAACATAAATACATCATTTTGCTACATTAACCTGATGCACAAGATGGTTTGTTACACAAAATCATCTGAGAAGCCTTTATTGGAAACTTGTTGGGCAGGCATTTTAAAATGGCTGGCAGGTGATTGGATAAACCATCTGTCTATCAAACGGTTGCAGAAGCCAGTCGGGAGAAACGCAAAAACATCTTTTACATCGAGAAAAGCCTTCAGTGCCGTTCTTTACTCTACTTTCTATAACGAAATACTCTCCTGTTCTGATATAACTGATGCAATTGCAGCATGTACACTAACCTTTTTAGGAGCCACCATTGTTATTTGGAATGAACAGTGGTGTAGTTGCACTCATACACAATCATGAATGTTTGCAAACAGCACAATCACTCAGTGAGGCAGTATGCACTTTTGTTTGTAGTTGTGACATTTTACACGGTGCGGTGGGTGTTAACAGTTTAGTTTTGTGGACACTTTACCATCAAAGTAAATCTTTTGGTTTGAATACATGGATTCACTATCATTGGAAACATGAGTCTGTAAAGCTGACAGCAGTTTAAAGCTGCACTGGGTAAACTTCACAATTTGTCTCTCGGTCTGTTTAAAGCTTTAAATGTTTGAAGGACTCCTTTATATGATAAATCTTATGACATGACGACTTAACAACTGATGAAGAGGTTCAGCCAATGTCAGTAGGCATGTTTCCATCTAATTCTCAAGCGAATTTTAAGCAAACTTTTAAAATGTCGCTATAAAGAAGAAAAAATGACAATGCATATTAGAAGCATTTCCATCAACTGGTTTAGAGCAAATAAACTAGACTACGCAAAACGGAGTTTTGTCCCAACTTGACGGCATGGTTGTAGATTACAAACCGGCTTGCTAAATCAAAGAGTTCCGAAGCTAAGTTCTTTGGCTAAATAGAGAGGTAGGAATTGTACAAGCTGGCCACCTGTGTGCAGAATACAGGTTGGTGGCATACAGGTTTGGTGTCAGCGAGACAACCGCTCACCGCTGTGTATTCAAGCTGTTCAAATTGACCAATACGTCAATTTACCGTTATGCCGTTATGAATACGTAATTGTCAAAAACGTTATGCAGACTTGATGTTTACTGTAATGGACAACACAACTTGAGCAAGTTTCCAGAGTTTGGAAGCACCTCTACATTTTCAATAAATAATTTACACTTAGATTTTCTTCTGCTCAGTCACACACTCGCACCTCTTCCACAGCCAAACTAATGTAACGCAAAGCTGCAACAGCATGGATACCAATTATTTATTTGAATCTTCCAACACAATATCGGAATTAAACTGTTAGCTGACCACTAGAAGAATGTAAGTACATTTACTCAAGTATTGTACTTGAGTAAAATGTTGAGGTACTTGTACTTTGCATGAGTCTTTTCTTTTCATGCCACTTTCTACTTCTACCCCACTACATCCTTTCCACTTTCTAAAATGTGGAAAAGATTATTTACTTTTAATATATTAAGTAAATTTCCCTGGTGATACTTACATACTTTTACTCAAGTAACATTTTCAATGCAGGACTTTTACTGTAACCAAGTATTTTTACAGTGAGTATTTGTACTTTTAATTAAAGGTAACTAATGTTTTTTTCAACCTAGACCCAATGTTCCTATGTTTCAGTGTCTAATTGACTGATGGGAACAACAATCTTTGACATTGTTTCAGTATTAAGCGAGATTGCTGCAGTCAACAGTGGCAAAACAAGCTATAATGTAAATTAATAGGACAGTTGTGCAGCTTGTATTTACCTTCACAAAAGTGTTTGTTTTGCCGCTGAAAGGCTCAGAATAATATTCTGACAACATTATGGAAAGAATCCCTTCAGAGGTAGACCTTTAAAGCAACACTCTACAGGTTGGAAGTGGAATTGTCCCATTATGTCTTGTTGGAACTACAGATCTGCATAGTGCGGTTATAGCCAATAGAGAGCCACAAAGCCAATGCAGAAGCGCCGTTCACTCTGTCCATATCCATAATGTTGTCAGACACTTAAAATAAACCCATGTTTACGGCTTTGTTTCCAGATTTAAGGATTGTTTAAGAACTTTTTTTCCATTGTATAAATAAGGACATAAGGCTTTTCAAATATTGAGAGGAGGCGCAGAATTGCAGAATATCATTTTCCGTATAACTTTACAGTTTACAGAATAACAACCATTTGTAGCATCCATGCAGCCTTTACAGCATATACGTAGACTACTTCTGTCCTCAATCAACACAGAAAATACTACATGGTTTGCAAAGTTGTTACATGTGATGAAAAGTAGGCCTATGCATGATTCCTTCCTAAAACATTAAAAGGAGTAAGGTTTTACACGTAAAATGTAATATGCTTTTGGTGCAGCTTTACAATAGGATTTCTGTAAAATGTAAAGTGTGTGACTGAAAAACACATTGTATTATTTAGCAAGATTAGTTGTGTTTGTGCTGTATGTAGGTATCTCCTGGTTTATATTTTAGTTGTATATTAGTGGAGTTTTACCTCACCACGTCCGATAAGGTGCACTTATTTTTGTATTCTATTCTATTGTACGCTAAGTTATTCACTGCCTTTCCTACAGCCTGAAACTCTTTCACATGGGCCTTTGTTTAACCACATTCCAAAAAAATATCCACTGTTTAGAAATAATGAATGATTGATTTAATTCTGTATGTGTCATGTAAAAAATATTTTTCTTTCCATCGAAATGGAGGTATTCTATATTTAAATACAATATATCACTCTGTTATAATACTTTCAACACTGCCTTTTTTAAACTTAAAATTAATATCAAACTTGCATGTTTATAGATATTCTTTTCAGCCAAAGCTGTGTGAAAGAAATGTACGTCATCCACCTTTACAAACTGCAGACTTTGTGCACTGCTTTACCACATCTAGTACAGATTTTAGTACAAGCAGCAAAGTCCAACTGTTCATAGCTTACCATAAGCTTAAGAAGAACTTAATTGGAAATCTGCTAATGCAACATATTTGCAGCATGATGCTTCTGGAGTGTCTACCACTGTCTACTAAACAACTTCTGATACTGCTTAATATTTAGCTAACTTTAAACGCACCACAAGATCCACCAGTTTTAAGTAACAGACAACAGCAGTGACCAGTGCTAGTTTGAGTCTTGCTAGTTTGAGTGACATGCAGCGACGTTTCTGTTGCCTCTAACGTCTGTTTGGGAGCATCAGAGAACAGTGCAGACATTTAGGTGGCACAGTAATGACACACCGAAATCTGCTTTGCTATTCTGTCGGGTAGATACCGTGCAGCGGTGCCAAATTAGCACCAGATTTTAACATGTGCCGTTAACGTGAAAAGAAAATTGTGTTGCCTGTGGTTATGTTTTCACAGAAAACTTTTGTGTGGAAAGCAGTTGCACAACAGCTGAAATGTTATGTTTGCACACAAACATGTTTTAACTTTACGGAGACAACCAAATAAAATTTTGACTTCTTTTGAAATAAGATATTCCACAACAGAAATATTGTACAGATGGTTGCCAAAATGGGCAACCAGAGGCAACAAAATGGTTACCAATTGACTCAGTTTTCTTAAGAGTTTGCAGGTATGGTACATGTTGTGGAGCATGATGTTTTAGGATGTGCCAAACACAAAATGTTCCTTAAATAAAAAGCAACAAGAGAAGAGCTTGACCTGCAAGGTATGGCATTCTTGTCGAGAGTGATGAAGAAGAAAGGGATTGCATTCTTCTTAACTCCAACAGGCAGGAGGTAGGCTGTGCGCTAGTAGTGATGGCATCGAGGTGCTCTTAAATGTTTATTCCAGTCTGCGAAGACAAATGAGGGGAAAACTCTAGTTAATGGCCAAGTAGTAGAATATGCAGAAATAGCCAATACACTACTGGTAGGAAGGTAATGGGTGGAAAGTCAAACAGTATGTTGCTGGACTATTGGGGGTCGAGGATCACGAATCAGGAAACGTCAGTTTCATTTTCTTCTTAATTGTGTCCTCATCAGCAGAATGTTTGAGATTGCTTTGTTGCACTCATCTTCAGTCAGGGCAGTCTCTGGAACAAACTGGGATTCTCGTCTGACAGTTGGTCCTCCAGACACGTCTTCACCGGATGATCCTTTGGCTGATTTTACACAACATGGGAACATTTCAACCATGTCAAAAACAGTTTCAGTAGCCTAACTAACTTTTAAAGAGGTTTAGACACTTAGTGTCTAGACAAAAAGACACTTTTTGAGCTGCAAACAACATGAATGTGCTGTGATGAAACACATCAATGCTGGTTTTAAAGGTCCAATATGTAATATATTTACTGTAATAAATTCCCAAAGGACCCCCATGCGTCATCAGATATTTAGGAAACTTAGTTGAAATACTATCTTTTCTGACAACAATGCTAATCTAATGCCAGTATGTTGTATGTATGTATGTATGGCCTGTGTGTTGTTATCAACTGCCCAGTTGGGATGGGTTGCCACATACATAGACCAGTGACGTGCGGTGATGTCAGTAAGAGGCTAGGCACTGAGTTATGAAAGCTAGATTACCTAATTTATTGTTTAGGCTAATACTCAATCAAAACAGTAGCCTAGGCTAAACGTTACACACAAGCGCGGCACACACGCACGGTCGATAGCAAGACATTTCCAATCAATCTATCAATCAAAATCAATCTAAATTTATTTATATAACACTTTACAGCAACCAGCATGGTCCAAAGTGCTTAACAGAATGAGTAAAATTACATCATCCAATAGAAGGAGTGAACATAGAAAACAGTAAAATCAGAAAAGGTCACAAAGAAACAAAAGAAGCTTACAAGCTTATTAAAAATATTTATTTAATAAACATTTTTATGCTTGAATTTTGGCAGGGTAGGCAGTGCCTAGCTTGCCTACCCTGACTGCATGTCACTGACATAGACATATAAAGAGTAGACCCCGCATTGTCTGCTGGGCGCAAAAAATGCAGCCGCCATCTTACTTGTTGCTTAGCAGCAGAAGATACAAGATGCCAGAGCACTGTGCAGGATATTCCTGCTCAAATCGGCGGACCATTGAAAACAGGGCTCGGGGGATTACTTTTCACAAGTAAGATTTAACATTACCGTACTATTGGTTGTATTTTGTGAATAGAATATTACCATAGAGTTGAGAAGGATTTAATATTACTGTACTGAAATCGTAGCCAGCTAGGCTATGCTTACTGTACCGGCAGGTGTTCACCCGGTGTTATGTCCCTACTGGTTTCCAGTTGTTGGTGGTCTGCCTCTGTCACCAGATTTGTTACACAATCACAAACATATTCCTGGAGATTTTCAAATCGTTTCCCAGATCTACTGACGCAAAATTGCTTGTCTAAGTAAGCACCACATCACAGCCACCTATAAAAAATAAGCTGTAAAAACAATATAATCATTAAAGTTTGGGTCAAGCTGGTTTCAAGCTTTTGGCAATAAATAAAATAGCTTGTATACATAAGCCCGCACCTCTACACAGTAAGTTAATGCTACCAAAGTTCTATATGAAGACGCTTCCAGTCACGTATTTATAACTGCGTTAGCGACAGGGTAACGCTGTTTTGAGTTCATCTAAAACAACTGGTTACCTTAGTTTATTTTTTATTCTTCAATAAGCTTATTCATCTTTAGTGATATGAGTTTCTCTCTGGGTTTAACCAAGTGCGCCCCCGTTGTGGACAAAATATATCACCAGCATATTACAACATGAGAAACATCACATTCATAGCCTTAAACATGACAAGCCACTTTCAAAAACGCATTCATGATGAATCAGTAGCCTAGGCTACAATTGCATGAAAGCAGAAAGTTGATCTGTGCATTAATCGCCTCACAGAGATTGCTAACATCAAAGTAACATATTCTGTTTTGGGTTGATCTAAAACAATAATAGGCGATTCATTGTTGAAGAAAGGTTCTAAGAAATGTGAAGGAAGAAAATAAGCTTGACTGCCTTTTGAAATGTTTTTGTGTAGACTCTCCCCAATCTTGTGTTTTCATTTTGAAGGTTTCCCAAAGATGCGAGGAAGAAGTGGAAAGTGCCTTTGAGGAGCGAAGGATTAATTGCAAGTGTTTCCTCAGTGTTTTGCTGTCAACATTTTAAGCAGGATGATTTTTTATAGGACGGGTCAGATTGTCCGACTCCGAGATGGTGTTATTCCATCTGTCTTCAGCTTCCCGGTTCCCCTCCAAAGAGTAGCCTAGGTGTATCATCATAAGGCTATTAGCGTTTCATTCATAAATGTTCATAAATATTAATATATTACTAATATATTACATAAAAGAAGGGTATCTGTCCAAATACTTATGTAATAAGCAGGGGTGCACATAACCAGGGCTGCACATAACTGGTACGCATGCGCGATAAAAATCAGGAATGCGTAATGCCACCTGTGTTACTACGTGCCTTTGCATAGACTCCTTGACCAATCTTCTCATCTAACCTTACACATGACATGTTGCTTACAAACTACGGTCAGAGAGGTCCAAAAAGCAACAGACATTAAGCAGCTCTTTTGCCGTTTTGCCACCTACAGTACAAAGAAACGTCAACTGGAGCCAGAGCCGAAGAAAAGAGTTTTTTTGGAAAAGTGTCTTCAAGATGTGCAGTGGCTTGAAGCTAACGATGAGCGCACTGAAATGTGGTACAAGATTTGCCGCTCAAATCCACATCTTGCTGACAAAACAGGTGTGTTTTATAAAGGCTCAAAGAATGTCAACTATGCTTTATTGGACAAACATGGAAAAAGCAAGGAGCACACGAATGTGGCGCAAGCCATTGCTAATAAACAAGCTAGCCGAGAAGAAGTGCCCCTTCGCCCACTTGCCAGATGGCGAGACAAGCTGAAGTGAAGAACAGCAGCAAGCTCTGTTTAATATTTTTCTTGTTGCCTTAGCTAAACATTAAACACACACGTCCCGTGTCTTGATATTCTGAGGATGTTCCTTTACTGAAGCGGCTAGGATAAGGTGACCAGATTTCTCAGACAAAATCCGGGGACATTTTCAGCTCAGAAGTGTATATACCTCCAAAACACGTCATGTTTTTATTTTTGTAAAACTTAAAACGGGGACACTGGACCTAGAGCTGAGTATCGGATACAATATAAACTATTGAGGAAAGATTTTCTTTTGACATTGATGCAGTATGAAACGAGATCGCTGCAGTCGGCAGCAGAGAAACAAGCTACAATGGAAGTTAATGGGATAATTGTCCAGCTTGTATTTACGTTCATAAAGTGTTTTGCA
Source organism: Etheostoma perlongum (assembly GCA_026937815.1). Lineage (NCBI taxonomy): Eukaryota > Metazoa > Chordata > Actinopteri > Perciformes > Percidae > Etheostoma > Etheostoma perlongum. Next base: position 19,151,991 of record CM049383.1, on the reverse strand, counting down.
ACTGACAGACTCAGATTAATATTCTAAGTGTCTGACAACATTATAGAAAGGATTTTCTAATGAGGTTGACCTTTCGTCAGTGCCAGTTTTAAGTCCTTTTTTTAAACATAAAAGTCTGCGAAATTGCGTTCGCTAAACCCACCAGACTCCATGTAAATAATCAGTGATTTTAGCATCGTAAAATACGACCTTCTAAAACCTCTCTGAGCAGCGCTGCTCAATCGGCTACGTTTGGTCAGAGTTTTCTTTCTTTCATATTTCGGGTCTGTCAGTCACAGTGAAAACCGGGGACATTTCCGGGGACAGGTCACCAAAATCGGGGACTGTCACGTATCATGCAGAGCATCGCTCACACCATCAGCGGGGTGTTACGAGCCAGGTTGCCGCCTGCTGAATTTTGGGGGCTACTTTTTGATGGAGCTGAGGACATCACAAAAACTAAGCAGGAAATCGTTTACATAGTGTCTGTGTCCAGCAAAGTAGGGTTAACCTTGGACTTTATTGGATTGATTGAATTGGGTGCTGACCGAACCGCGCAGGCCATAACAGACAGACTGGTGAGACTTTTCCAGGACACAGGCTTGGATGACTGGACAACAAATTTGGTCGCTGTGTGTACAGGGCTGCTGTCAACGTCGAAATCTACAACGGCGTTGTGCCAAAACTCTGGCAACTTGCTGCGGTTGGAGACTCCCTTGTGCACATTCTGTGCACCGCACACACTGAGAATTTGCGTAAAATCAGCTGATCGCAACGTTTCTTACTGTGAGACATTTATTCACTCTGAATGAACTCATGGTGGCCATTGGACAGTTCACACTTCTGCTTGAAGGTGATGGCCACAGGGCACTCACTGTTTCTAATGCTGATGCTGACATATACAAGACCAACTTACTTAGGGGATTAATTGAATAGCATGAAAGCAGATATGACTACCTCAAGTCATGTGATCATTTCTTAGTATTTGATCCTTCAACATGGTCTCAGGAAATGAAAGATCTCCACAGTTTTGGAAACACAACAGTTTGCGACATTCTCAAGAAATATCAGGCCACCTTGCAACTTGACAAAGACACCACTGTGACAGAATGGATGCGCTTAAAGCAGGCAGGAAAATGCCTGGGAGCCTCTTCTGTGTATGACTTGGTCCAGATAATAAATACAAGTAACCCAGATGCTTACTCCAATATCAGCAAGGTGGTTAAGCTGTCTCTTACACTGCCTTTTAAGCAGTGCAGCTTGTGAGAGGGGATTCTCGTATCTTAACATAATAAAAACCAAGTACAGATCTCGGAGCTGCTGCCCTCGCGACCCAATACCGGATAAGCGGCTGAAGATGGATGGAAGTACAGATCTCGTCTGTCACATGCTCGTCTCTCAGCCCTGATGCACATTCACCTGTCAAAGCAGACCACAGAGATGTTTAACCCAAAGCAAGCTGTTGACCTGTGGATGGAGACAGCTAATCGGAGGCTCAACCAAGGACAGGGAAGTGCATCTGCAGCATCTTCATCATCTACCATGCAGGAAGCTGAAGACAGAGGACAGTGGGGACAACACTGAAGAGGACAGTGGGGAAGACTGCACTTATTAAGACTACGCTGCATAAGGAGTGAGTACCAAACACCATCTCCTGGTACTCACCTGAGTAACTCACTTAAAAGGTTATATGTATGTTTATAGTGTGTGATTTGCAAAATCCCAATCACAGCCGACATCACATAAAAACTACCTCTGTCCCTGTTCTGTTTTTAAAGACACATTAGGTTTTTCAATCAGATTGAGGGTCAAACTGGAAATGTCCCAGTGTTTCTACATTTTCGGGGATGTTCCCAGAATATTCTATTACTGTTAAGCCTACTATGAATATTAAAATATGCCTAACCATGTGTCCTGTATCATAGCTACATGTATGACCTTTGCAGCAAAAAAAACCCCGCGTAAAAAAGTTCGGTATTCAGTGAGGGTAATTAATTAAATTCGCTGACAGCTCATTGCACCAGCCAAACACATTACACTGAGTGGAGAGGGTGACCGGTCAAAGATGGCGGCCCCACGGCTTGTCAGTGCCAGTAGGCAGTTGCGGTCAATGTGGCGTCAACTCTTCATATGTCTATGGCCACATATACCTATACAGGAAATCATTCCTACCACAGGCAATAAAACTCTTTAACACATCATCACTGGACGCTAGATAAGACTCTTAGACACCACATTACTAGTCAAAAGTGCAACCTGTACAATTGGTTTATTTACATTTTATAATACTATTTAAAGGTTAAAGGTTTAAAGGTTTCGGACCTTTGTAGCCAATCGGGTTTCAAAGATAATCAGCATATCAAATCCATCTCAGTGGAGATACGTTAACACCACATCAATCCTGCTGACCTGGCTTCTAGAATAGTTAAGGTGGCAATGCTTCTGAAAGATAACATTTGGGTGTCTGGACCTCAATTTCTTGTTGGACCGGAATAGAGGTGGCCTGAAAACCCTGATGACTCTGGGAGAATCTTACCGGAAGACCCTGACGTCAAGATGAGCTTGATATGAAGGCTGTACAGGCTGAGGCCATGGATGCAGTCACCTGCTTGATCAATCACTTCTCCTCCTTGAGCCGTCTGAAGAAATGGTTGGATCCTTAAGCTTAGGAGCCTGCTTTTTAAGTTGGAAGAGAAAGGCTGAGATGGAGATTGTAAGGGTTTGTCAGAAAAGGAGCTTTCCAGAAGAATTTAACAGCTTGCAAAAAGGAGAAAATGTCAAAAGGAGTATCCATATTTACAAGCTTAACCCAGTACTTGAAGATGGAATCCTTAGAGTTGGAGGACGGCTTAGCAGAGCAGCTATGCCCGAAGAATCTATGCATCTTGCCATATTGGTAAAGGATTTATACATTTCTGACCTCATTCTTCAGCATATACTGTACATCAAGATGTGGGACATGGTGGCCGCAACCACATGCTAGCTAACCTGCAGCAAAGATATTGGATCCCAGGAGCTAGTGTGGCTATAAGGAAAATCCTGTCAAAATGTATTGTCTGTCGACGATAACATGCAGCTCCAGGGTAACAGCAGATGGCGGATTTACCTCAGGACAGAGTTTTTCCAGATGAATCTCTATTCACTCGTGTTGGAGTGGATTACTTTGGACCTTTTGATGTTAAGCGGGGAAGGAGTATATTGAAAGTGTATGGAGTTCTCTATACGTGCCTTTCCATAAGAGCCACATACATTGAAGTAGTATCGTCATTGGACACCAACTACTTTGTTAATGCTCTTCGACGTTTTAAAGCAATAAGTGGACAAATACTGGAATTGCACTCAGGCAATGGAACAAACTTTGTTGGCGCAGAGCGTGAATTACGGAAGGCAATGGAGGATTGGAATCTTGCTCAAATCTACACCCTCCTTCAGAAAGGAATTAAGTGGGTTTTCAATCCCCCCACAGGATCACATCATGGAGGAGTTTGAGAGAGGTTGATAAGATCGGTGAGGAAGGTCCTGAATCACACCCTGAAGGTGCAGAACCTTGATGAGGAAAGTCTTTACACAGTTCTTTGTGAAGCATGAAGCTGTCATAAATAGTCGTCCTGTTACCAAGGCATCTACTGATCTCAATGATTTGGAACCACTAACCCCTAACCATCTTTTGCTGCTAAAAATCAAGCCATCTTTGCCAACGGGACAGTTCCAAAAGGCGGACATTTATGCTTGTCGCAGATGGAAACCAATTCAGTACATAACTGACTTGTTTTGGAAACGTTAGATTAAGGAATACTTACCTCTTCTTCAGGAGCATTAGAAGTGGTCAAGGATCAAGCGCAACTTTCTTCCTGGAGATTTTGTACTTATAGTTGACAACTTAGCACCTCGCAACTCATGGCTTACAGGAAGAACTGTACAAACTATCCCTGATAGAAAAGGACTTGTTCGTCAGGTGCAAATCAAGACAAAGACCAGCTATTTGGACAGGCCTGTTACAAAGATTTGCCTTCTACAGGAAGCAGAGGATCCATGAGGACATCAAGCTGACCTTTGAGCTTCTTAGACTTTGACTGTGACTTGGACATTGTCTCACAGGTTTTTTGGCTCTACATGACTGACTAAGTGATTGTACTGATCACTCTATGCGTATTTTTTTTTTTTTTTTTTTTAGCTCAAGAAGAACAGGACATTTTTAACTGTTTATCCTTAACAAAAAAAATTGTCATAATGTGTATTTATGTAATTATTGTGGTAAAATAATTAGGGGGCGGAATAGGAGCCACATTATGTTGTTTATGGTCTCATTTATTGATTATTGTGTTATGCGCTGATATTGTAGGTGGTGGCCGTTTTTATGACGGGTTGAGCTTTACCTGTGCACCTGGGTTCTTTTGGGCTTTGACGGAGAGGGGGTGAAGCCTTTTGATGACCGCAGCACGCAGTATAACGCAATTATTTCTACTCACCAAGTAACAATTACATTAGGTAACAGCAGTGTTAAGTGCATTGTACATATGGAAGAAGAGAAATAAAATCATTGCTGTATGATCATGAGCCCGTCACATGTGTGCAACTCTGTGTTTAGTCCCTCGCGGCAGCCCTTTTTTGGACTGCTTACAGCTGCAATAAGTATTAAGCTACACGGTTGTAAACAGTCTGATATCACACCATTTAGTTTCTCCAGGCTGCGTAACAACAAATCAGGAGTTTCAGTGTTGCCATTGACCTGACAGGAATTCAGATAGCGATCTATTACTGCATTTTACAGTTGAGTTAACCACACACATAGGCCTATTTTAGCCGTAACTTCCCTTTGTCTCTATGATTCAATAATTACACTGTGTAGTTTCATATTTATTAAATAAATAATTTTTTTTCTATAGCTAAATGCCTTGCAAATCTTCCAGCTCTATCCGTCCCTATCATGTTACCAACAGTGAGATTGACTACCTTACCACGGGAATCACGTGACCCACGGGAGTCCCAAAAAATTGTCACCCTCTTGTTCACTTGTGATTGGGGTGATCCTTCCCTGAGATCCCACACCCTTTGACCCCGTCCCTCCACTGGTAAGGCCTCAGCACTGATCCTTCATCCATTTTTAGTGTGCATGGGATTTTAGTGCTATTTCATATGTTTTTTTTAGTACTGTATAAATAAATTTTTTTTTTTTAACAGGACTACATCTCTGGCTTCATACATAAGTCAAATCTGTGTGCTTTCTGTATTTTTTGGTGGTTTAACTATCGAGCTAGTTAAATCCTATTGTTGCCGGGGTCTTCCTTGGGTCTGGGCGTTGAGCGGGCCAAAAAGGCACTCCACACCAAAGAGTCCCCCTTCGTCACACTACCGTAATTCAAAGCTGGAAAGTGTGTCTGCCAGCTGGGTGCAGAGCTCTGCGTTAGTACAGGCTTCCATGACTATCAATAAAGCCAGCATCTAACATTAGCTACTCCGCTGTGCTGTGAAATAATATCTGGCTATGTGAGACAAGCGTCTAGCAACATTGTTGTGGATGCTCCTTCAGTGCGCTTTTGGGTCTGGCAAAGCAAGACTACAGATGATGTGGTCTCAGACTGGCAACCTCTGTGAACTTCTAGTCTGGGGAGGATGGGGCGGAGGGAACTTTTTTTTAAACACTACCTATATAGTCAGTATTACCTATTGCACCTTATTGACATTATTTCTTCAGCATTTTGTGAGTTGAGGTTTTATCAATATATCATCTACCATAAATTACTCCTGGTGTGGGAAATTCACACACATCTAAAGTGCAATGTTATGGAAGAACCATGTCCTTCTTTTCACATCCAATATCCAACGAAACAAATTTGATATATTTAGCAAACTAAACTTCTGTATGTCTGAAGACAGGTAATGGCAATAAAATAATATATAAATGACAAAAATAAAATAAATATATCCTTGCAGTATAGATATTTCTCAAAACACACACACAGGCCTGTTTGAACGTCAACAGTAACGTTACCTGAAAAGTGTGTAGTTTCCTGCAGCGGCGTCAGAGGCAGAGAGACTGCCACTGCAGCGTTTGTTAACATTAGCTTCTTGTCTCATCTGTTTTCTTGTTCCAGTTGTTAAGCCTCAGAGGGGGGAGAGAGCGGCTGACCGTTCGCCTGTGATCAGTAGAGCAGACTGTTTCTGCAGAGCTTGTCTTTCATAAAAAGCTGATTGAGTGGCAGTGCGTATGCATGTGTTATGCTGATGTTGCACAATGTTAAACATGTTGCTGGTCGTCTGTCATGGCTGGTCAATCTGTGCATCTCTACTAGATATATCCAAGTAGGCTACTGGCGCTAGGAAAATAAAACCAAAATCGGTGCTAGCAAACTGGAGTTGCTGCAGCTAATGGCCAGAGCTCCCAGTTAGCTAAAATGCCCGTTGTAGGGGGCTTGTTCTACAAAGTGCTTTTGTGCCTTTTAGCAGACACAAAATGCAATTAAAATTTCTGTGCAACATGAACAGGACCCTTACGAGACAACAAGATGCGTTTTCAACTCAGACATTGTGAAGAAACCATTTAAACTCAAAGTTTGTACTGTCACCTACCTCTCTTCCATCGGTCGCTTCACCGAAAGCCCAGAAGAGTCAATCATGGAGGTCGACATGCCTTCATGACGAAAAGTTGAAGTTTATTTCCCCCCTCAAAAACAGGTAATTGAGCACTGTAGTGGTTATCACCATGTCAGTGACTATGTACATAACTACAAGGAAACGGTAACGATGCTTGTGGCTGGCACAGTAATAACGTTAAGGAAGGCTAGCTAGTCTATTATCACTGAGTCTGGGCTCACTGAGCTCCATCCAGAGGTTATGATGCAGTATTGTGGCCGCCTTTTAAGAGCTCAATTTTGGTCAATAATCACAATTTTATGAAACAGTTATTTTTACTTAATTCCTTTATTTATTACATTTCTACTCATCCAAGAAGATGGAGAGGGTCCATCCCCTTTCCCCAGTGTGTGTGTGTGTGTGTGTGTGTACAGTAATTTTAAATGACTAAATTTTTGCCAAATGCCAAACTTAAGTCAAAGTCCACAAAACAACAATGGCCATGTCCACTCCATTTGTTTGGACTGTGCTTGGACATCGTAAATCAACATTTAAAATGTTCAATCATTTAAAACAAGTTCACTGATGACAACATTAAAAAGACATTTGCAAAAGACGTCACAAAAGCTTTCGTTACAGCTTGACACACATGTTTAATTGACACGGATGTGTCTTAATGATGTGTCACTGTACAGGATGATTGGATGTTACTAGTCAGCTGGTAGCCATACAGCTGTGAATTACCCATTCATTGGGAAACAAGAATGAAACAATTGATGTCAATCACTTTTTACAAGTGTGACTTTACTGTTCTGCCTGAATTATGATTCATATCTAACTTTATAGGCTTATATTTTCCACCCTAAATCCACAACTGTTTTTATGCAGCACACCTTTCACACTGTCAGAACCTGTAGAGGTATGGCCTAAGTTAATCTACAGATCATGGTCATTATTAGTAACCATTTGAATACTAAAACAGGCACAGCAAAAACATGCCTATTGTAGTACAACACAAGTGCAAGGTGTAGAGACACGATACACAAGATTCTGGCCACTCTCTGTGTCACTCAAACATCATTATTATCACACATCAAAGTAAGTTTAGTGTTTTTCTCAGTGTCCTCTGAACTCAGTGCATCTCTATTGTGACTTTCAATCAAGTAAGCAAGCAAGGTAGTCATCATTCCTTCCTCATTAGCTCCCAGTAGCCTGGCCTGCCTTTTTCAGTTGGAAAACTTAATTTTGAAAGTTTAGGAGGCTGAGTCGTGGCGCAGGGAGTGAGCGTAAAGCAGGGGCTCAGCTCTTTGTCTTGTTACAGTGGAAGAAGTCAGCATGTGCCATCTTGAAAGCGCATTCAGGAGAGCTCAGTATAACACTGTCTCTTCCAGGCTTGGAGCGTCCCCCCTTCTGAACACACAAGCAGGTATGACTCACTCTTCACCTGTGGCAGGCGAACCTGAAGGACAGACAATCAGGACATAAAAGGTTATTATTTTGGATTAGATTAAATTATATGCTGGATTGAATCTTATATTCTAGTTTCTTCAAAGTAGCCACCCTTTGCTTTTTTGATAGCGCTGCAAACCCTTGGCGTTCTCTCAATGAGCTTCATGAGGTAGTTAATTAGTGGAATCTCTTGCCTTATTAATGGAGTTGGGACGATCAGTTGTGTTGTGCAGAAGTCAGGTTGATACACAGCCAACAGCCCTATTGGACAACTGTTAGAATTCATATTATAGCAAGAATCTATCAGCTAAGTGAAGAGAAACGAGTGGTCATCATTAATTTCAGAAATTAAGGTCAGTTGGTCCGGAAAATTGCAAAAACTTTGAATGTGTCCCCAAGTGCAGTCACAAAAACCATCAAGCGCTACATCGAAACTGCCTCACATGAGGTCTGCCGCAGGAAAGGAAGACCAGGAGTCACCTCTGCTGCTGAGGATAAGTTCATCTGAGTCATCAGCTTCAGAAATCACAAGTTAACAGCAGTTCAGATTAGAGACCAGATGAATACCACACAGAGTTCTAGCAGCAGACACATCTCTAGAACAACTGTTGAGAGGAGACTGCGCGAATCAGGCCTTCATGGTCAAAGAGCAGCGAGGAAACCACTGCTAAGGAGAGGCAACAAGCAGAAGAGATTTGTTTGGGCCAAGAAACACAAGGAATGGAAATCTGTGCTTTGGTCTGATGAGTCCAAGTTTGAGATCTTTGGTTCCAACCGCCGTGTCTTTGCGCGACGGAGAAAAGGTTACCGGATGGATTCTACATACCTGGTTCCCACCGTGAAGCATGGAGGTGGAGGTGTGATGGTGTGGGGGTGCTTTGCTGATTACACTGTTAGGGATTTATTCAAAATTTAAGGCATACTGAACCAGCATGGCTACCGCAATATCCTGCAGTAACATGCCATCCCATCCAGTTTGTGTTTAGTTGGACCATCATTTATTTTTCAACAGGACAATGTCCCCAAACACACCTCCAGGCTGTGTTAGGGCTATGTGACCAGGAAGGAGAGTAATGGAGTGCTGTGCCTCCACAGTCACCGGACCTGAACCCAATTTAGATGGTTTGGGGAGAGCTGGACCTCAGAGTGAAGGCAAAAGGGCCAACAAGTGCTGAGCATCTCTGGGAACTCCTTCAAGACTGTTGGGAAACCATTTCAGGTGACTACCTCTTGAAGCTCATCAAGAAAATGGCAAGAGTGTGCAAAGCAGTAATCCGAGCAAACGGGGGCGACTTTGAAGAAACTAGAATATAAGACATGTTTTCAGTTATTTCACACTTTTTTGTTAAGTACATAAATCCATATGTGTTCATTCATAGTTTTGATGCCTTCAGTGATAATCTACAATGTGAATAGTCATGAAAATAAAGACACATTGAATGAGAAGGTGGTTCCAAAGCTTTGGCCTGCACTGTATATATATATATATATATATATACACACACACACACACACACACACACACACACACACACACACACACACACACACACACACACACAACCAGACAAAAGTTTGGGGTCACTTAAATATTCCATACCACTCCATTATAGACAGAATACCAGATGATCTGAATGGGTGGCTGATCTTTAATCTATAATGTCAATTATCAGCAATCATTCAACCAATGTTCCAAAGGCACACCGTTTTGCAATTACGTAATAACATAATGTCATCTGAAAACAGCTGCCCTGGTTAAAAAAAAACAATGCCCTCAAACATTCGCAATAGAAATTTCTTTTTTGACCGGCATCCTTTTGCTTAAGTAAAGTTTTGAATGCAACACTGTAATGTTTCTATATTACCTAAATATGTAAAAAATAAATAAATAAATAACTATACTTCTACCACTGATGAAATAATCTTCCACATACAACTCCAAAACATATCAATAGCATACACATGTTAGTATTGCTTTCAAAACCCCACATCAGTTAAATCCTAAATGACAGATTGCAGTTTGAGCATTTTGCGCGTACCCGGTGGAATAGGAGCAAGTGGCGGTGAAGAGGAATCACCAGGGGGTAATGACAGGCTGGGGGCACTGTCTCCCTCTGTAACATATGCAAGTCAGACAAGTAAACCGCTTTGAAGAAACAAAAATGATATAGGTTTGGCTTATGTATAAGAGCAATGGCATTTCATGTGATCCAGAATACTCTCTGCCTGCCCATTAGCAAGCATGGCATGAGTTACTTGTGGAACAACTGCTGAGCCTCTGCAAATTATATGACAATAAAACATGCTGGTTGAAAAGTGTTTTTATTTTCCATGTCAGTCAGAGAAAGAGATTATGAAAGTGTATTAAAGATAAGCTTACATCCCGTGGTGTGGCCACACAGTAGTCAGGCAGAGCGAGAGTTGCTGGGCAGATACTCAGTGCTGTGATTGGAGGAGAGAGAGGAACATCAGAGTCTATGATATGCGCCAGCGCTGCTGAAGGCATTCAGCCTTTGGATGCACTGCTGGTCAGCAAGATTTGTTATAACGCAAAGATTAAGAACAAAACAAAACAGTACATATTTGTGATGATGAAGGTGTGAGAAAGGAGGGAGAAAAGAAGCAATGGAGAAAGCAGTGACCGGAGTGAAATAAGCCATTGACTGTAAGGTTTGTATCATCACAGAAAGGTACTTGTTTTTTTCCCACATGGTTGGAATTGTGGTCATTATTCATAACTGTCATCAATTAGTCCAGCAGCAGGAACTAACTGTACTAATTTATAGAGACTGGCTTAAAAGTTCCTGCATACCAAGACTATTCTTGCAGTGGGTATTTATCACCATGTTCTGAATGAGGCTTCCAATATAAGCATATGCTGCCAGGACTGTGCAGCTCTGTTTATTCAGAGTAGCTCATATTGTCTGAAACTCATTCTGCTTCCTTTCAGGGATGTTGTTCTTAAAAGACTATGGACTGTGTGATAAGATAATGTTATTATATTACCTGGAATTCTAAAAACAGCCTTAGAAGATTGTTTTCAACCAACTGGGTACATTTCGACGAAATGAAAACAAGAGCCACATGTCTACCTCTATATGGCCTTGCCTTTTAAAGTCACATTGCATTTCATCAACAGCTGCACAGATATGTGGTAGTTGTTTAAGTAAAACACCCCTATGATAAGCTATATAATGCATCTCTCCTTGTTCTCCCTGTCCCTGTTTAAATAAAATTATATAACATGATTAAATGAAACAGAAGATAAGATGAAGGCGTGATAAGGAAGGAGGGTGTTGATCCCTTGCCTGTCTCCTTGGAGGCTCTCCAGTCCTGCATCTCCCTCTTCAATCTCTCCATTTCTTTCTCCAGCTCACAATATCTCATCTCTGCTTCTTGTAAACGTCTGGTAGAAAAAGAAGGAAACATTATGACTTTTTCAAATTACATTGTCATACTAGGCTGGGATGATGTAATATCACTGCATTATTTAAAGTATAAGTAAGGCTTCAACTGCGCGTTCGACGGTCCGCCATTGTCCATAAATAACTGACAAAGGACACCTCAATGGGCTTTAACTTGTTTATACCATGGTTACTTATAATATATTATCATATCATAACGTTAGACCCTGCAGCACCATTTCAGCGGACTGCTAACATTAAACCCAGCGGCAGCGGTTCAGTGGACTGCTAACGTTAGACCTAGCCCGTTCAGATCATTCTCTGTAAGCGATGCAGCATAAAACCACGGCGGAGTCAGCCAGCCGGTGTTAGTTGGCTAACGTTAGCTTGCCAACTGCACCTTAACGTTACCCCGTCGCCACATCGTTGACAGAAAACGAGCCAAATACAGATGTCAATCGTGGCAATAGCAATGTGGTTTGGGTGGATGAAGCATGCAGTTAATGTGACTCATTTAGCGACTACACCTTTAAATTAGCCTCTGCCAGGTATAAAGATAAATTGTAGAAAAAAAACTCTACAAAATTATTTTATATATAGTATAAGTTCAAGTCACCACTACCTCTGGTGATACACTGCACACCGGTGTGCAAAGTATTACTTTATTTAATGGAGTCTGGAGATCCTTTTTTCTTGTTGAAGGGGAAATCTATTATTGGGACGCTTTTGTTTCAACTGAATTGTATTAATGTTGTTTGTGTTTGGATACTTTTAACTGTTCGTTTGAATTTGGCATTAGCGAAACACAAAATTATAAAATGATAAATCTTTGCCCATACAGGTGACTTTTGTGCATGAACAAGTGTACTTGTCCAAAGGACAATTGCCTCAAAACGTTAATGGCAAGCCCTGAAGCACTTAAAAAAACTGTCCAAAGCAGCCCCATTGAAGTCCATGGACGCTAGGCTTCAACAGGGAAATGCACTGTGACGCTACGTGAATGTATTTAACGCATTTTTAGTTAATAAAATGTTAACACAATACATATTTGACCATTCATTTTTTGATATTTTAGGGGAAGCTGAGCTTCCTTTGCAGTCTTAAAGAAATTGCCACTTATGCTCAAGCATGGGCCACATAGTGGTGTGTCTTAAAGTGGTATCCACGTCAACTGCCCCAGTGGGTCAGTCCCCCGTACACATGGAATACGTAACTCATATAACATCATATTCCATACCTATCTTTCTTATTCTTTCTTAAGTTTGTGCAAACTCATGCCAAAATGAAAACAGCTTTGCCTTACAAGCCGCCAGCCCAGTATCTCTCAGAAGTGAGAGACTTACAGCAAAGCAGTGGATAACTCAGAACCCCATATAGGGTCAGCAAAACAGAAATTGGGAACTCTTCCTCCCCAGACCCTAAAAATAAGCCTCTAGAGGGCCCAGACAACGAATGCCCAATCCACAAAAAGCCACATTCCCTCAGAAATTGCAGGAGCTTCTGGAAAAGGCTGCTTGAAGATCAAATGGGCTCTCTAAAAGAGCATTTCATATGCTTTAAATGCTGCGCATTAATGACCCATCAACCTAAAGTTTGCAAAGCTGACATCCACTGTTCATCCACTGAGTGCAACAGTAATTGTCACATCAAAGCTCTTCATACTGGTCCACCCACTTGGGCAGCGACATGGTCCAACACACCTGCCATTTGAGAGCATGGTGGGGAGAAAGATGAAGAAGCCTCAGAGATTCAAATTGCACTGCGGTCTGTGGGGTATGTGGGGAAGATCTCCAAGGTAAATCCTGTTCTAAGATAACTCTAGTCAATGTCCAGGAACATCCTGATAAGAATAAGAAAATGTATGTGATGTCAGCCAACCAAAGCAACTTATTGGCATTCATTGAAACGCTTCTCTTTATACCCTCAAGACAGGCTCTGGCACAACGGACAACCTGGATACATATAACCAGCTCCCACACTAAAAAAGCACCAATAACGCTGGTACTTACCAAGTTTTGAAAAGTACCACAACCAGAAACTGGGGCAAATCAGAGTTTGATTCAAGTGCACAGCATAACAACATATCTCTTAATGATGTGCTTCTTTGGGGTCCAGATCACAACAACAGTTTCCTGGGGTTCCTTGTTTGCTTCAGGGCTGAGCTGGTTGCTGGAGTTCCACATGAAGGTCCATGTGTTTGGCAATTATCCCTACAAGGCTGTGGCCATCTATGGGCTGAAGAGGACCGCCATGTAAGTAGAGAAGGAGTTTGGCGCTGATGCAAGACAATTTGTGGTACAGTCTTTCTATGTTGATGAGTTTAGATCATTCTGCAGTGCAATAGAGGCCATTGACATGCAGAAGAAGGCTTAAGATATTTTGGCTGTGTCCAACCTCAGACTGCACAACATTGCGTCTAACACTGGGGTAATGAGAACTTTCCTGGATCGAGACCTCGCTAAAAGCTTGCAAGACCTTAGCATCGGCCAAAATTTACCCCCAATGCAACACATTCTGGGGCTTGGATGGGACCTGTCAAACGAAATCTTTTGCATGGTTGACAGCAAAAAGCTCTTCACACAACGTAGCGAATTGTTGACCATTAACAGTTTGTTTGCTGCGCCTGTCAGCATTCAAGGCCATACTATCCTGAGAGAGCTTACCACTGATACCTGTGAATAGGATGTGCCACTGCTGAAAAACAAATTGGAGTGGATAAGATGGCAGTTCTGTTGCAAGCTCAAGTTCAAGATTCCTTGGCTGTTTACATAACTGCCATTTTCTGAAGTTCAGAAGAAAGAAATGCCTTCTGTGATGCTTCAATCAAGGCTGTTGTATACCTAAAAGTGACAAATGCAGAAGGACAGAGTGAAATGTGGTTCATCTTTGGTAAGGTAAAATTTGCGTCAAAGCCTTACCATTCCTAGGCTTAAGCTTGGTGCATCTGTGCTGGCGGTTAGGATTGCAGTGGACATCCTAGAAGAGCTGGAGACTGAATTGGATGACTCTTCTCCGATACGTGGTTCTTGGCAAACAAATTGAGGCGATTCTACATCTTTATCCACAACCAAGTACAGTGAATCAGATAGTCCACAACGCTAGCCAATGGGTAGAGCCATTCCTACTGATCTAAACCCAGCTGATCCATCTATTCAGCTTGCTCTATCCTCCTGGCTCCTTTCCTCACTGATTCTCAACTAAGTCAACAAGACAAAGAAAGCTCATTGACTCACATAAGCTCCTCAGGGTTGGAGGTCATAATAACATCAGATAAATGTCACCCAGTACTTGTTCCTGGCAGACCTTGGGTCGTCACATTTCTAATCAGACAATTATTCCTGCAAGTTCATCACAGGCCGACACTTCCCCACAGGAGCAGTAAGGGCAGATTGATTTTGGGTTGTTAAGCAGCACAATCTACAACTTTGTCAATTATAAGGTCTATTTCTTCTTATTTTCTCTATTATCATTTCTCAGGTTTCTGTAAGTGGACACTAAAGTTGACTATTAAAAGGCTTGTATTTAGGTTCAGGTTGTCTTTCCTGAGGAGGTCCCTCAATGAGTCAATTTGTCTAATAAAACTGTAGCCAGTTAAAGCACAGAAGTTCTCCAACCAACTGTCCAAACTGAAAAGCGGCTGAACCACTCAGATTCCCGATTTCATGGTTGAAATTGGACCAGAGCAAACACATATTTTACCCAAACTTGTCATGGTTTCTGTGGTTCCATCTCACAGCAGTGCATCCCATACAGGGTCTACAGTACCTTTTGCATCAGTACTTGACACTGAGAGCCACTGACCATACGTCAGTATTTTGAGTTGGGAGTGATAAGCAGTTGGGATTTCCCGGGAGTTGTAGTGGAGCCTATCAGGAACAACAGCAGGGCTTCTCGGTTGCAAACAGTTTCGGAACACATAACACCTAACTGAACAGTGTTGGGCAAATTACTTCTAAAATGTAATACATTATAGATTACTAGTTACTGTCTTTTGAGAGTAATTATATTGCAATATTACTGTCTCTGAATTGTAATGCGTTACACTACTTTTGCATTACTATTAAGTTACTTTCACCAAAATAACAGCAGAAGTTTAAATTGGCAGCTAGTTTGTGAATTTCACCACCGGATCAATAAAGTCTCCTCCTATCCACTCTAATACATCATAGATTATGCAACATATTTTGTATAATTAATATGAATATGCAAAGAAACTTCACTAAAACTATAAAATAGATAAGTAAAACATATACTAGGCAAGTTGGAGAAAATGAAAATAATTAAGTACCTTACAGTTGTAACGAAATACAGCATTGTAAAATGTTTGTTTAAAGTACTTGAATAAGAAATTCATGTTGTTTAGTTTAAAACAGTCTAAAGGAAATGGTCAAGTATAGCATGATTAAAACTCACTATCTACATTATTTGCAGTACTTGATTTACAGCTGATATGTGATAAGGTACACAACCTTATTTCTTTAACAGTAATTTAGTTTTACTGTCACAGGAAGTGCCTTTATTTTGAAGTACCATACATGGAAGTTGTCTGTTGTGTACTCTTGCCAGCTTTGAGATGAAAATGAGACGCTAGATGCAAAACATGTCCATCTGCTCACTTCCTAGTTTGCAAAACTGCAACAAATATAACAGTAAATGGTCACAGTAAAAGACAAGCGTTTTTGGTCATCATTCAAAGCCATTCCAATACAGGCGTAGTTCCTCTCCACGGCTGATAAAATGCCATATTTAGCATAGACTGCATATTATTACAGTCTATGGTAGCAAGCCTAAACATTATTCCTGACATGTTTCTATCTGTCAGCAGCTCGGATACACTGCTGTCCGCCCTGACGTACCATCACCTGTTGGACACATGTTGTCTGAAACTAGTCTGGTTCTGGCTCTGACCACGGGAACAGAGGTAGGACAGCACCTCGCTTAAACGCAGCGTAATAATTCCTGGAAATATTATCCATTTCACAAATGTATCCGTCGCTGCAGTCATCTCAACCATAGAATACAGCAACAGGAAACAATACTCATGGCTTTTTTTTTCCTGTGAAGAACTGAGATTGTAACGGGTATACTACTACCCAAATGTAATTAGTAATGCGTTATATTACTGTGTTCCAATAAAAAGGAATACATTACTGTAATTGCGTTACTTTTGTAAAGCGTTACTCCCAACACTGTAACTGAGCATGTCAAGGCTCGTCATCCAAAGAAAGACAATGAAGCCTACTGTGAAATGTAAAATGCAAGATACTAATAAAAATGATTGGTCCTCAGCATGGGCCCGCTCCACCTAATGAAGTCTATGGATTAGTTAAAGATGGTATAAGTGTCAATTGATACCTCTGTAAGTCTTCATCATGTCCTGATATTTGATCAGTCTTCCCCTCCTCAGTGGTAGTGTGGGTGGATGCAGTAGGACCTTGCTCCAGAGCGAGTGGGAGCTCCACCAATGCAGGCAGGTAATCTGGTACAGTGTCTGTGAGCTGCCACAGCTGGCTCTGGATTCAAACCATGAGTAGATCAGGCCCAGCACAACAAGAAAAACACACTGAACAACATCTGTAATCATTATATGACTGTCTTATAAATGCTGCATATAGATTGAGCCACATAGAATTTTTGGCGGGCCTGTAATGGTGCCCAGGCAAACCTGCATTGTAAGGCCCATTTGGTTAATCCCCAAATGGGCCTTCCTGGGATCTTGGCTGAAATTAGATCATAGTATACACAGCATGGACTGAAGCAGTTTACTGCACCTAAAATGAGCTGTCCTTATATTTGATGTGTATGAGCGAGTGTGCTTCCAACAAAGAACTTACGTTTAATGATTATTATCATCACAATGTCATATTAATATTATGCTAAATGTTTCTGTAAATGCATAAAATATAGGTAGTGATGGACAAATGAAACTTTGTTAAGCTTTGTGAACCATTTTCATTATTTTCTAAGCCCACTAGATAATATGGGTTTAAAGAAACGGAAATTTAGTGTGCTTTAACCCATTTTGAACAGAGCATGCCATCTAGTGGGCTCAGTAAATAAAGAAAGGATTCATGAAGCTTTATGAGGCTTCACTAGGCCATCACTAATAGGTAAGGAGACTGCTGAAGGAGGCATGCCTCAGGTTACTGATTATAACTTCTTTTATGTCCATAGAACCTCTAAGAAATGTGTTATTCAACAGAACGGCATTAAAATTAAAGCAAAACAGGAGGGAAATAAATGATATTGAGTAAGAAATAACCGTGTGCAGCACTCATCAGAGCAACTGACTTCTATGACTGATATGAACATTTATGAAGACAGCGTTAAACAAAATATTATATGCAAAGATATGTTTACATGGACATAGGTATCCTGGTTCTGAGGCTTAACCTATTAAGTGTGGTTGAGCGAGCAAGAGATAGAGAGTGCAGGTCTTTCCATTCATTCTAAATAGGTGTATTGTTTTTATTTTATTTTATTCGACAGGACAGCTGAATACATGAAAGGGGAGAGAGGGAGAATAACATGCAGCAAAGTGCCACAGGTCGGAGTCGAACGCGGGCCCGCTGCATTGAGGAATAAACCTCTATATATGGGCACCCGCTCTACCAACTGAGCTCTCTAGACGCCCAAATAGGTGTAGTGTTTAGGCTGGGGGCCACAGAGGGAAGCCGGAAAAAAAACATTGCAGCTGCCAAAAGTTGATTCTACTTTTGGAGACTCCCAACGTCACCCTACGGTGGCCAATGATGGAACCAGTGATCAATCTTGTCTGTGTGTTTTGAGGCATTGTGCGAGTCGCTTACAGGAAACAGGAAAAATGACTGCCTCTATCGCTGCCACAAGAAAGTTTTAAAACACCTATCACTGGAGTTTGTGGAACAGCTGTTTCCCCAGTCCCTCCGTCTCTTTTCTTTCTCTCTTTCTTTGTGAAATGAAGCTGCCTTCAGGTGCAGTCGGAAAACAACAAATGTAAAAATATAAAGTCTACTTTTGTTACAGTGGGGGATAAATAACACAACAGGAAGTTACACAAATGGGCCATATAGGTGACACTCCCATCGCGGTGAATTGACAGAACGTTTTTTCTAGTGTGAAGGGCCTTTACTGTGTACACCTTAATTCACATTTAATGGGCCTTCAGTGTGTCGTCCACAGTTCTCCCTGCTCCCTCTAAGTAAAGTTGCTGTTTGTCACTGAATTGGTACAGAGGGTTTTAAAAGCACCATGAGTTTAAAGTTCAGAATCTGTCATAGAAAATCAGTCAAACAAACAAGTTACAAACAAGTTTTTCACTGTGTTAATATACAGTATAGCCCAATTAGTGACGAGCTGAAACAAGCTGATGCCTAATATATATATATATATATATATATATATATATATATATATATATATATATATATATATATATATATATATATATATATACATACATACACACACACACACACGCACACTGCTGAGTAGCTTAAGCTTCAGTGTGTAACTATTTTATATTTTTTTAAATTGCAAAATGACGCTTTGTGGCATGTTGCAGCAGCTCCTGATGTGTATGTGTATTTTGTGTGTTTTTTAGTCACTTTTTGTTTTTTTTTAGGTTTATTTGGGTTTTTTGGTCACTTAGAACATCTGTGTTAAAATGGCTTCTGTCAACTTCGGAACTTTTCTCTTAGGTAAGAAGAAGGGAGGGGGGTTGCACTGTATGTGAGTGAGAAGTGGTGCATCCAATACATGCACATGTGAAAGAACGTCTCTGTAACTTGGACATTGAACTGCTGGCTGTGGGGTTACATCCGTACTATCTGCCAAGGGAGTTCACGTCCGCCACAGTGGTCGCTGTTTACATTCCACCACCTGTTGGATCAGAGGCAGCTGCTGACGTAAACCACACCAGTAATCTCACGACTTCAGACGCAGCAGCCCAATGCTGTTATGGTTATCACTGGAGATTTAAATCATGTTTCACTGGACGAAATCACTCCTGGACTTTTAAAAATATATTGTGTGAGACCCTGCAATTCAAACACCAGGCAGCCGTGAGAGAGCAAATGAGCTAAACTTGTACTTTAACAGGTTTAGCTCACAGCCATCACCTGCCTTCTCTACCACACCCCAAGCCCCCACACTTCCTCACTGCCTCCTCCCCTCCCTCCCTTGATCACACACCTCCTCCCTCACTCCCCTGCGATGTGCCCATTGGACCCAACTCCCCCACCACTGCAGCACATCTCATCTCCCCTCAAACCCCCCGGTTTTCAATCAGGAGACAGCTACCTGACAGGCAGACCACAGTTTGTCCGTCTAGACTGTGTTTTGTCTGATGTGGTGGTGAGTGGTACAAGGGCTCGACAGAGGACTGTGCTGTCTCCTTTCCTGTTCACCACAGACTTCCAGTACAACTTAGTCATGTCACTTTGACTGCAAATAGGTGCCATTTGGAGCTATGGAGGAGAGTAGGTAAATGAACAAACTGTTATCTATCATGGATAACCCCAATCCCCCTCTCCACCCCACACTGGTCCAATAGCGGGGGACTTTCTCCAAGAGGCCGCAACAAGAAATGTAATGCCTATGGTATTCATTCCTACTACAGGCAATAAAACTTTTTAACACTTACATTTTTATAAATACAATTTAAGTAGTTATACATTGTTATTCCCAACTTGTAAAAACGTTTGTACATCTTTTAAATATTTGTACTTGTACTCTATCCTATTTATTATATCATGTATATTCTGTATGTGTTCTGTGTGTCTGATATTTTGCTGCTGTAGAACTGAAATTTCCCAATTTGGGATAAAAAAAAGTATGTAATCTAATCTATTAAATTTAAATTACTGATACGAAATATACACCACACTTTAGTACAAAGGCTAACTAGTCTAACTAAAGCTCTATATTGTATTGAACAATGCAGTAAATAATGGAGTAATGGAGTAAAACGTTTTGCCTCTGAGATGTAGTGGAGTAGCAGTATAGTAGTATTAGTAGTATTAAAACAGAAATAGAGTACTTAAGTAAAGTACAAGTACCCTGGACATTGGGCTTACAGTACTTGAGTAAATACACTTTCAGTCACATTCAGAGTTTATACTGTTTAACTACTATACTGTAAGCTTGTGAAATAGTCTGTGTAAACCATGGTGTTAAACAACAAAACATAATTCTGCAGTGTACTGCACACACTGGTTCATGTGTTTTTGTGAAGGACGATCAATCTCCTGGTTATACCCTGAAATTTAATGAATATGCGCGTTTCTAGTGGAATCTAGATACACACTTTCAGGAAATAAAGGGATAGGGGGAGACTCCCAGTGGGAGGGGAAATTCTAGGTGACTGTATCTGCAAGGTTACTGTTGCAACCTGACCAAAGGACAAATGGAAGTTGATAATGTCTCACCAGTTTCTCTAGTGTGTAAAGATGCTCATAGCCCGTTAGCCTTGTGTGGTCAATCTTCATCATGATGTCTTGACTGCGGTCGATGGCACCTGTCTGACTATAAAAGAGAGACCAATTAAGCAATGCCCAGATGACATATTTAGCCAGTTAGAGTTGTTCAAAGTAAATAAAGCATAAACAATGAATTTAAGTTTACCAGGTTGCGGTGTAAGAGTATCCAACAAAAGCCAAGTGTACTCCTATTGGAGCTCTGTCCATTACGTCAGACAGCGTCTCCTACAGAACACAACAGATACCAGTAACCACCAGAAGTTACCCGGCTTGCCGGCAGCATTCATGTGACACTGAGGTGAGATTCTATAAGGTTCACAAAAGTGAAGGGAAAGTCTGTGGGATTACAAACCTCTCTGGCTCTGTACAGACACAGCACCTATGCTCAGCCCAGGTGACAAAATGTGTAGGCCTTTTTTATTGGTTATCAACTTCAAAGTAACACATATTTAATAAAAACACAGACTTGAATTGTTAAAGATCCCATGGCATGACAATTTCACTTTATGAGGTTTTTTAACCTGGCGTGCCTATGGTCCCCCAGTGGCTAGAAATGGCGATAGGTGTAAACTGAGCCCTGGGTATCTTGCTCTGCATTTGAGAAACTGAAAGCTCAGATGAGCAATCTGGAATTTTACCCTCTAGATTACCATCAAGATAATCCCCTTTCTCTGCTTTGCCCGCCCAGAGAATTTGGCCCATCGATGTGAAAGAGAGCGACATCATGGGTTTCAAAAAGAGAAAAGTGGTTGGTCAAGGCCACACACCCATTCTCCCCCCACCCCCCCCCTCCTCAATAGCTACAGACACATAAATGGCACACCCTAAGATAAACTCATTGTGGGACTGTCTCTAATGGCTGTAATTCTGCACCAAGGCTACATTTTGGGAAAGAAACTTCAGATACAGTATTTGAGGACCACTAAGGTCTATATAAAAGAGACTTCAGATACAGTATTAGGGGACCACTAAGGTCTATATAAAAGAGACTTCAGATACAATATTAGGGGACCACTAAGGTCAATATAAAAGAGACTTCAGATACAGTATTAGGGGACCACTAAGGTCTATATAAAAGAGACTTCAGATACAGTATTAGGGGACCACTAAGGTCTATATAAAAGAGACTTCAGATACAGTATTAGGGGACCACTAAGGTCAATATAAAAGAGACTTCAGATACAGTATTAGGGGACCACTAAGGTCTATATAAAAGAGACTTCAGATACAGTATTAGAGGACCACTAAGGTCAATATAAAAGAGTCTTCAGATACAGTATTAGGGGACCACTAAGGTCTATATAAAAGAGACTTCAGATACAGTATTAGGGGACCACTAAGGTCTATATAAAGAGACTTCAGATACAGTATTAGGGGACCACTAAGGTCAATATAAAAGAGACTTCAGATACAGTATTAGGGGACCACTAAGGTCTATATAAAAGAGACCTCAGATACAGTATTAGGGGACCACTAAGGACTATATAAAAGAGACTTCAGATACAGTATTAGGGGACCACTAAGGTCTATATAAAAGAGACTTCAGATACAGTATTAGGGGACCACTAAGGTCTATATAAAAGAGACTTCAGATACAGTATTAGGGGACCACTAAGGCCAATATAAAAGAGACTTCAGATACAGTATTAGGGGACCACTGAGGTCTACATAAAAGAGACTTCAGATACAGTATTAGGGGACCACTAAGGTCTATATAAAAGAGACCTCAGATACAGTATTAGGGGACCACTAAGGACTATATAAAAGAGACTTCAGATACAGTATTAGGGGACCACTAAGGTCTATATAAAAGAGACTTCAGATACAGTATTAGGGGACCACTAAGGTCTATATAAAAGAGACTTCAGATACAGTATTAGGGGACCACTAAGGTCAATATAAAAGAGACTTCAGATACAGTATTAGGGGACCACTAAGGTCTATATAAAAGAGACTTCAGATACAGTATTAGAGGACCACTAAGGTCAATATAAAAGAGTCTTCAGATACAGTATTAGGGGACCACTAAGGTCTATATAAAAGAGACTTCAGATACAGTATTAGGGGACCACTAAGGTCTATATAAAGAGACTTCAGATACAGTATTAGGGGACCACTAAGGTCAATATAAAAGAGACTTCAGATACAGTATTAGGGGACCACTAAGGTCTATATAAAAGAGACCTCAGATACAGTATTAGGGGACCACTAAGGACTATATAAAAGAGACTTCAGATACAGTATTAGGGGACCACTAAGGTCTATATAAAAGAGACTTCAGATACAGTATTAGGGGACCACTAAGGTCTATATAAAAGAGACTTCAGATACAGTATTAGGGGACCACTAAGGCCAATATAAAAGAGACTTCAGATACAGTATTAGGGGACCACTGAGGTCTACATAAAAGAGACTTAAGATACAGTATTAAGGGATCACTAAGGCCTATATATAAAAGCATCCAAAAAGCACCATGTCATGGGACCTTTAATAAATACTTCAGGTTGGTTTTATGAGACAGTGCTGAGACGTGAGCCTGACGGAGCAGATGCAGACAGCTGCATAGATAAAAATTAGAGCCTGTTGTGCGTCTGACCAGTGCTGTAATGTAACAAAGTACAAATACTTTGTTTTTGTACTTAAGTAGAATTTTCCCACATCTGTTTACTTTGTTATTTATATTTCTGGAAAATTTTACTCCACTACATTTCCTAAATAAAATGATTACTTTTACTCCACTACATTTCCCCAAGATAATGCTCCCTCCATTCCAGTTGGTGACCTTATGTTTGTTGCCAAGCAGCAAAAAAAAAAACATAGGGCAAAATTAAATAAGAAGAGGAGGAACCATAATGACTGATAGTGTCATGGAAGCATCTGGTGCAGGCTCTGCCAGCATGGTAACAGACAATGACCACCCCAACGACAGTGGCGATGAAGATATTGTTACGCGCCTTAGGCCATAAAGATCAAGACGGCTACATTATATTTTTGGGGTTTCTTTCAACCCCTATAGAACAGTGAGGACTATTACCAAGTTGCTCGTTTATTAAATATTACATTTTTTTCAGACACAACCTAGGTTACATCATACTTGCATGACATGGTAAGTAGATTATCAAAAGACATTACCATTTCACTAAGACAGTCATCCAGAATGTCAAAGTTGGAGGTGTCAGTTGAATTAAATACTTCAGGCAGGAAGGGGGCAGGGAGTATATGCAGGGAACCCCAGTCTAGTCCAATGAAAAAGGGATGGCTCCTGAAGTCACTAAAGCCTTTCCTCCCCAGACGGACTTCCCTTTCACAGATGAGCCCAGTGATGAAGGAACGAGCCCTGTCTGAAATCTCAGGGCCAGAAGGAGGGAACTCAAAATACTCCTGGGGATTAAAAAAAGGAAAATATTTTAAATGTCTGGGGTTTCCCAATGGGCTGTCCCATTCATACTGCAAAAACTCACTACCAAAAACACGATACGTTAAACACTGGCATGTACAGTACAGGCCAAACGTTTGAACACACCTTCTCATTCAGTGCGTTTTCTTTACTTTCATGACTATTTACATTGTAGATTATTACTGAAGGCATCAAAACTATGAACACATGGGAAATTATGTACTTAAGAAAAAAGTGTGAAATAACAGAATATATGTTTTATATTCTAGTTTCTTCAAAGTAGCCCCCCTTTGCTCTGATTACTGCTTTGCACACTCTTTGCATTCTCTTGATGAGCTTCAAGAGGTAGTCACCTGAAATGGTTTCCCAACAGTCTTGAAGGAGTTCCCAGAGATGCTCAGCACTTGTTGGCCCTTTTGCCTTCACTCTACGGTCCAGCTCTCCCCAAACCATCTCAAGGGGGTTCAGGTCCAGTGACTGTGGAGTCGCAGCACTCCATCACTCTCTTTCTTGGTCAAATAGCCCTTACACAGCCTGGAAGTGTGTAATTTTGAATAAATCCCCAACAGTGTTACCTGCAAAGCACCCCCAAACCATCACACCTCCACCTCCATGCTTCACGGTGGGAACCAGCATGTAGAATCCATCCGGTCACCTTTTCTCTGTCGCACAAAGACACTTGGACTCATCAGACCAAAGCCAAGATTTCCACTGGTCTAATGTCAATTCCTTGTGTTTCTTGGCCCAAACAAATCTCTTCTGCTTGTTACCTCTCCTTAGCAGTGGTTTCCTAGCTGCTCTTTGACCATGAAGACCTGATTTGCGCAGTCTCCTCTCAACAGTTGTTCTAGAGATGTGTCTGCTGCTAGAACTCTGTGTGGTATTCATCTGGTCTCTAATCTGAGCTGCTAAAAAATTGTGATTTCTGAGGCTGGTGACTCAGATGAACTTATCCTCAGCAGCAGAGGGGACTCTTGGTCTTCCTTTCCTGGGGCAGTCCTCATCTGAGCCAGTTTTGTTGCAGCGCTTGATGGTTTTTGTGACTGCACTTGAGGACACATTCAAAGTTTTCGCAATTTTACGGACCGACTGACCTTCATTTCTTAAAGTAATGATGGCCACTCGTTTACTTCTGCACAACACAACTGATGGTCCCAACTCCATTAATAAGGCAAGAAATTCCACTAATTAACCCTGACATGGCCCACCTGTGAAGTGAAAACTATTTCAGGTGAGTACCTCATGACGCTCATTGAGAGAACACCAAGGGTTTGCAGCACTATCAAAAAAGCAAAAAGGGAACTTTGAAGAAACTAGAATATAAGACATGTTTTCAGTTATTTCACACTTTTTTGTTAAGGACATAATTCCACATGTGTTTATTCATAGTTTTGATGCCTTCAGTGATAATCTACAAAGTAAATATTCGTGAAAACAAAGGAAACGCATTGAATGAGAAAGTGAGTTGAAACGTTTGGCCTGTACTTTATATATATACACACACACACACACACACACACACACACACACACACACACACACAGTATGCCAGGTCTATATGTATGACAGTGTTAAACGTGTTCTTTAAATTCCGAAAGACATTGGCAGTGTGTTTTCACACCTGAAAGTGGAAGATCTTGGCATATGTTTCAGAGATGGACTCTGCGTAGAAGGGCGTGGTCCCCAGCACCATCTCATAGGCACAGATACCCAGAGCCCACCAGTCACATTCAGAACCATAACCTCCGCCTCCTTCTACTGCCTTTAAAATTTCTGGAGACAAATAGTCAGGGGTTCCGACTGCTAGGGATGAGTGAACCTGAAATAAAATTGGTATGCTGATGGATTTTTAAGAACATAAAAGGGGTAATTGAAAGGTCAGGACTCACATTCCTAATGTTTGTTCAGTTGTGTGTTTTTGTCTGTATTTTTTTCTTCTGTCGCCTCTCACCATCCCATCCTCTTGGAGCCTCAGACAGGAACCAAAGTCACCAAGTCTGATGTGTCCATCAGCTGTCAGCAGGATGTTGTCAGGTTTGATGTCTCTATGGAAGATCATATTTCAATAATCAGATGCAACGTTTTCAGTTTTCTCTATCCATATCACAGTTACAAGACAGTTTGTGTGGTGAGCTTTGTTGGGCTTATTACTCAGAAAAGTCATACTTGAAAAATTTGAAACAAAATGGTAATACTAAAGTAACAATTTATCTTGAACCTGTATGTGACCTCAGTCTGAAACTAACATGTAAATGGAAACAGTACAAGCACCATTTTTCAAAGAGGAGAATAGTCTACCTGTGTACATAACCCAGTCTGTGGACAGAGTCAATGGCCATGACCATCTCAGCTAAGTAGAACTTAGCCATGTCCTCAGGGATCCGGTCTCCAAACTTACTAAGCAGAGTCAACAGGTCCCCCCCTACATAGTAATCCATCACCAGGTACTGAGGGAGGAGGGGGGGATGGGTGATGAAAATGGTAGATCTTCTGAAATTTTAGTTAAATACAGCATATGCTATAGACTAGCAGGACATATTTGTACAAAACATTTACTTGACATAATTGATTGGCTGTGTTCATACGCACTAGATAGTTGTCATCTTGAAAGGAATAGTGCAACTCTGTGATCCAACGTCTGTCACCCTTCAGTAAAACCTCTCTCTCCTCCTGGTAACATGCTGTCTGTGTAAGACACAAAAACAACTGGATAAAAAGCCACAAGTAAAAAGAAAGATGGAGCCACAATCAGCTGAAGGGCAACCAGCTTATATCAAAGGGCACATGCCTTAATTTGACTTTCTATTTTCCATCTTAGTCCAGCATTTGCAGTAGGAAAACCTTCTACCTCATACCATTTTCATTGTCATTTTGTTAATATGATTACAGGTTGGGGTGGGTGTACCTCTCCTCGCCTCAGCATGTCCCATTTATTCATAATCTTCAGAGCGTACACTTGTTGTGTGCTTCGCATCCTTGCCACAGCAACCTGAAACAGTGATGACTTGTGTAGTGAGGATGTAGTGAGAGATTGATTGATTTTAGTTAATGAATAAAGCAGTTATTGCATACATTAAAAATTACAGAAATAAAATCAATGAAGCCGGGAGGCTTATTTCCATTGTGGTCTTCTAGAAAAACAGAAAGATAAAACGACACATCAACAAGACAACAGGTGCAGACAATACAGTCAACATGTAAATAGCAGACAGAGGGATTAGTTATGTCAACACTTTACTTAAGGGGTGTGCATAAGACTGACATGATGACACCGTTTTAATTATGACATGACACCTGTCATGAACATGGAGTCTTTATAAAATGTCCATGACTGTCAATAAGTGTCATTCAGTAAATTATGACACTTTTAATGCAAAATTAGCCTTGTTTGAGATGTTTTTGTCATGGGAACTTGACGATAAGCAAGACGGTATAACCTAAATATCAAACTTTAAGAAACTATTTAGCTTTATGTGTTACCATTACATTAAACTGCCATTAATGGTTGGTTTTTACATTGCTTGTTGAGACCATGATTATTGTGTCTTGAATATTTTTTCTTCTTGACCTCAAGTAAACAAACAATTTGCAACGATAACTTTGCATTAAAATTGTCATAATTTATTGAATGACAATAAATGACAACAGTTGAACATTCAAAAGGACTCCATATTCATGACAGGTGTTATGTCAGTCACACCCCTATCAAATAAAGTGTTAGCCTTTCATTCTCAGTCATAAAAAATAACAATTTGAATGAAATGTAATATGCTACATGGTACTCTTTACCAGAATTTTGCGACCATTTGAGTATTTAACTACTGATTTTGCAAATTTGATGACTTTATTATTATTATTTTAAAGAGTCAAACCCTGGCCTGTTGCGTTGAGGAGTGAACCTCGCCCGCTCTACCAACTGAGCTATCCAGATGGCTTTTTTTGTTTTATGTTGAAAAAGGAGGAGAGAGCAAATCTGCCAGAGTTGTCCAATGTGTGTGAGACAGGCATGGTCCTTGAGTGATTAGTCAACTGCATGACGTTGTGATCTACACTGTTGTCTTGCTTTTGTGGCGTCACACTCATCGTCCGCACATGCTGTTGCACTGCGCTGTTGTTACCATGTTTCCATAAAAATCAAGAAGTTGCAGTCCATAATACATTTACATTTAGTGGTGATCCGCAGCCAAAGTTCATCCATTTTGTTTGCAAGACAGTACATTGGCGAGGAAAATGCAGCATAGTAGTAGCCAATAAATAGTTAGCCTTAGCCTAATGTTAGCCATCCTCTCTTCATCCCACTTTGTTTACGGGCTTAACCCACTTGCATGTACTTCCGGTCGGCGGAGCTGTGTTGAAAGACCTCAACGGTGTTGTATAAGGTCACCAGTCACAAAAAGGACGGGAATTTATTTCAACACCACAACTATGGGATATCAATTAATTGCCCATGCATTAACTGATTTATTTACATTTATACATCAATGCTAATGCCAGCTCTGACATTTGCTACATGCTGCGGTACTGCTCCCTTACTCGGGTGAGAAAGGTAGAGATGTGACAGCAGAGAGTCGAGACTGCTTCTATGAAAAAATAATACATATAGGCTGCTAAATGTACAACTATTTACTTCATAAAAACAGTGTGTGAGTAGCAGCTCATCTCTCTCTGGCTCCCTCATCACTCAATATTTCCCACACTGGGTGTTAGATAGTACAGCCCAGTCTCATGGCAGTTCGTGAAATGGTCACGTTATTTAATCTATTGATTCGTGTACAGGTACATGTCATTATTTCCGTGTGTCGATTAAAAATTTTGAAGTTCAATTTCAATTGGAAGCCTATTTCGTGATCACAGAACGATTACGGTAGCAAGTAGTATTAAAAAGCCGAAAAATCTGCGCAAGGAGGTTGGTCAGGGTGGTGGATGGCTCAGACAACACAGGACTTTCACCCCAGAGACCGGGGATTGCATCCCCTGTATTGCAGTTCCTTTACGCGTAGTTCTCTTCCTAACCACAACCGCACCGTTGTTGTTGGCGTGTCCTGCATGTGGCGTTTCATTTCCCCGTTGTTGCGTGCCATAGAGACCGCGGATTGTGTCCCTGTGCCTGGGGATCAACAACAGGACGGACCGCCACACCCAATACACAAATCTATACACAAATCAATAAATCTAAATAACGTGAACATTTCACGAGCTGGCGTGAGACCAGGTTGTATAGTAAGATACTCCCCTTTCCATGGAGGTTTAATCACCTAAGAGGTGATTGCTATTTCAGTGTTAACACAAAAAGGACAGAGTGGAGAGAGGGAGAGCCTGCAAAAAGCAATATTACAGTACATTGACAGTAATAATACTTGTTAAATGGTGTTTACACCATTTAATTAAAATGTGACTTTGAACTAAAATAAGACAGCAGATTGTAGTTTCTGTATGTATTACCAAAGCATTAATCAGTAATACAGTTAAAATGGGGACAATATTAAATGTGAAAGATTCAAGATTTTTTTTTAAGTTAGATAGTGGCTAAAGTGCTCCTATTAAAAAAAGAGTCTAGAGTTGTGGTACTTAACCCTATTTTCCCTGCATTAGTGTCTACACTAAGTGACTAATGTAAACAAGAATCTTGAAAATAGTCAAGTATTGAGCGAGAACGCTGTAAGTGGCAGCCATGAACCAGGCCCTATAATCATATAGGGCAAATGTGCATCATCCCTTTCAATCCACTAAAAGTGTTGTTTCTGCCGCTGACAGGCAAAGATGACTTCTCCAAGTGTCTGACAACATTATAAGTTGGATCCCTACAGAGAGACACCTTTTTTGTTGAAGAGTAAGATCCTTTTTTTGTTTAACCAAAAACGGCTCCAAATCACTATTGCCAAATTCACTCCATTTAAACTCCATTTAATTTTACAATACTTTTAGCGTGTAAAGAGCCAGCATTGTGTTTACATGTAAATGGTTGAATTAAGCGTTTATTTCAACCAAACCAGAGTGGTGATTGTTGGAATAGTAAGTAGATGAACCAAGACAACTTTTGATAGTTTGACTTTGTTTCTGTCGACTTTGAATGAGGTGTATTTCACAATGATAAAATTGCGGTTTATTTAAATGGAGTCTGGTGGGTTTGGCAATAACAGGAATATTTAATTTTAAACAAAAAGGATCTTACTTTTTAACTAAAAGTTCAACCTTTGTAAGGATCCTTTTCAAAAGTGGCATAAGAAGAACTGTTACCAAAGTTAAAAACAAAATTATCCTTTAAAGGGTAATTGTGTTGTTGTTGTTTTTTTTTTAACCTGGACCCCATTCACCCATGCATTTGTGTCTAATAGAGTAATGCGACCAAAACTCTATGAAATTGGTCCAGTATTAAGCAAGATCGCAGTGATGGGCCGGCCAGACCGAGCTGCAATGTATCCTAATGGGGCAATTGCGCATCCTCGATTTTTGTTCACTAAAAGTTTTTTTTTTGCTACTAACAGGCTGTTATTAAAATTCACTGACACTAACATTATCAACCTCACAAGGTAACTTCTTGTCCGAAGATAATGATGTGAAGAGTTGAACCAAGCGGGTAAAAAGCGTTCTGGGAGTCTGTTGGGCGAAATGGGATCCAGGTTGAAACAAATTACCTGTTAAGGCCACTTCAAACATGCTCTGTTAAACACCAAGTTTCAGATTTGTGGGCAGATTATTAAACTGTACTGTTGCACTGTAGACAAGCTATCTCTTGTAATGTGATATGATGATGGTTCAAATTATTATCTCCTTGTTGTGAAAAATAATGAAGTACTTTGGTATCATGATTTATTTTTTTGTACCAACTGAGCAGCATCTTTACATATATTGTTCTTTTTTCCACTGTAACCCAGTGAAGATTTTTAAAGCAGAATCGAGAGGAGTATGTGGCTGAACTGTTAATTAAGCTCTTATCAAATTATTTTAAACCTTTTCAAGTTTCCTTTTGAAGTGTTGTGATAATCCGGTATAACAGGAGATGGCAGCATAGTCAAAATGGGTTTGGATCAATGCTCAAGATAATATTTGGTCAATGGTGAGACAAGATACAATGTAGCCATGTCAAGTTACAAATTGTTAACAAAACACTATGCCATTGCTCATTTTAAAAGAGAATTTGTTATTCTTTATAATTCCAGCTCACCTCACTGAATGTGCCTCGGCCGATGACCTTCAGGATGTGAAAGTCTTCTCTTTTGATTCGAGTCCTTCTCACCTGCCTCACCAGGGGCTCAGCTGTGATTAGAGTAGGAAAAAGAGAGAATATGAACATGCCTGTACCCACAATTGAATTCACCTAGGTCCAGACCTTAGTATTTTCTCCAAGGTGTAGGCTAAAAAGTAGTAAAATAATTTGTAAAAATACGCTTCAGAGCGAGTACCGACTCTAGAGGCATAGTGGGAAAAACAGTGTCTTCCCTGTGCCTTGTGACCATGTAGCAGGAAAAGTTAGCACTATCCTTAATTTCATGTTTTGTATGAAGAAGGAGAACCAGGAAATGAGGGGGAAAGGCAAGTCTACCAAGCAGACAAATCACAGTTGTTATGGTCTGCATCGCCACTACGTGTAGTTGCATTTTTTGAGAAGTGCATGTCAGACTACGGCGTAGGATCCGGTGTCTGGCCGAGGGTCCAGTGTACGTTCCGTAAATTGGTCTTTAGTCTTGACTGAATTATGATGAGAAGGTTGTTCTTTTCCAGGTACGATAGGGTGGAGTGGAAGATGTTGGTCTACTGTTTATTGGTTGGGACAGTAGGGAAACTGTAATGGGTCCACTGTGCTGGGTAGTGAAGGGCAAATGTAATCTTTGATCAATCTTTCAAAGCATGTCATCACTACAGAGGTAAAGGTCACAAGGTGGTAGTCGTTCAGGCAGGCTGGTTTTGTTTGCTTGGGCTGAGTTGTCATGGCATAACCACAATTCTGGGAAAATGTAATGGACTGTTCTTTTCTAGTCTCAACGACTACTCAAAGCGCTTTTACATAGTACAGGAACCATTCACCATTCACACACTGTGGCCGAGACTGCTGGCCAAGGTGCCACCTACTCATCAGATAAACATTCACACACATTTACACTCGGGGTTCAGTGTCTTGCCCAAGGACACTTTGACATTGGACTCAATCAAGGGATCAATCAACCAACCTTCCGATTGGCAGGCGATCACTCTACCACTGAGCCACAGCCGCCCCATATTATCGTTGAGTCTAGAAGCTTCCAAAGTTTGGCCGGCAATGCATCTATGAATCTTCTCAAATAAACTGCTAGTCCATTGTGACACATGCCTTTCCTTCTGCGACTTCACTCCCAGACTGTCCTTAACCTCTTTAGTCAACTCCCAGCTGCTGGGACACAGGTAAGCCACACCCACCTCAACCTGGCAATCCATTAGGAAAGATCGTGCCTTGACCGACCTTTCCGACCTTTCCCAAAACAAACCTTGTAGATAACACTTAACTACACGTTTTTTTTCATATAAAATTTTCTTCATTTAAGATAAAATACACTATTATTTTTTTTCCTTCAAGACAAGAGAGGAGTACGAGACAGGCAGTGCATATAGAGTGTGAGAGACGGTCATGATTAGATTTTACTAATGTCTATATTGTCATGATGGAGTATCCTTTTCTGTGTTGTTTTGTTGATGTCTTTTGTTAATGTCATTTCAGATAAGGACTCAAATGATCTTTTCAGTCAAAATAAAGGTTGAATAAATGAATATTCCCTTTGTGGATTCTTCAGTACAATAATTAACCTGATTCTCATGTTTTACTGCCTGACAAAACCCAAACATAATTTGCTGCTCTGTGTGTTGTGGTCTACTGTCTTCCCCCAACCTTTGGCATGCTTTCCCGTTTCTCTGTGTTTGTTTTGTCTGTTTTTTTTGTCTGCCTGGCCGTGAGGGCGTTCCTACCAGAGGCGTGGCTACCCATCACCTATTCCGTCATCCGCTCAGTCATCTACTCATCATCTCCTGCCATACTAAAACCCGGGCTGACCACCTCTTCAGCGCCAGATTGTTACATACTCCCACGTGGTAACTTGGCTGTCAGTATTTACTCTCGTGTTTGCTCTAGTGTTTTCTCTCGTGTTTGTTTTCTTGTTTTTCTCGTGTTCACCGTTTTTACT
The DNA here is from genome assembly GCA_026937815.1 of Etheostoma perlongum. Taxonomy (NCBI): domain Eukaryota; kingdom Metazoa; phylum Chordata; class Actinopteri; order Perciformes; family Percidae; genus Etheostoma; species Etheostoma perlongum. The sequence continues at coordinate 19,118,579 of CM049383.1, read as the reverse complement.
CTGCCTCTCCGTACAGATCCATCCTTCCACCATCCCGCCGACCTGTTCTTTTGGAATTACCGCTGCATTTATTAAACCACCTTTACGTTATCCTGTTTTCCGAGTTTTTTGTATCTCTGTGTTCTGGTTCTCACTAATCCCATAACACTGTGTGTCCTTTCAGCTGAACAGAACAGTATCTTTGCCAGCAAGGGAGTTTCTCTTTAACAGAGTAACTGCCTGAATTGGAGATGTTCTGTGCAGTGCAGCTAAAAATAGTAGATATATATTTATATGTTGTGGCAAGTTTTCCAGTCCTTATTTTCATTACCCACCTCCTCACACACTCAGAGGAATTCAGGAGAGACCAACTTTAGGCACACACACACACTGTCTCCTCAGACCTAAAAGTTTCGTGAAGGAACAGGACAATCCTATAACAATACTTCTTTATCTACTGAAAACAGATACTGTCGCCCTGGGTCAGTAGACTAAGCCCGCCACGTGACAGAAACAGACATGGAAGCCTGTGACTGTGGCCACATAGAAATAGATGATGATGTCATTCAGATCACTGACCTTCTTATAGTTACACTACGGTAACGTGTAAATCATTTAGTCTCATTTGACAGCTGTGCCAACAGGATGAAACAATAACTCTAGTACAGTGTCACTGAAGAGTTTTCAAGAGAGTCTGCACCCCCAAGGAAGTCACGAGATAATTTCTCGCCAGATGGTTAGGGAGAAGAAAAAAAAACATTTTAGACTGGGGAATGTTTTTTACATTAATTTGTAAAGTTGGATTTTATATGTTATATTCAGAGCTTCATTTGTAAATTAGGAAGTCCTGGAACACAGAAAGGGTGCTTGGGAGAGTGTCAGGGGGAGAGAAAAAGTCAAACAAAGAATCCACACAGCCTTGAGCACATTGGACAAGGCTAGGTGCTAGCTGCTAAAAGTCAGACTAAATAAATAAATCAGAGCATATACAATAATCACTCAAAATCAGCAGGGGGAGGCGCGTAGAAATGTGTTAACACCGTTTTGGGTATTTGTGTTCTGCCTGCTTGTGCTGACATGACAGGAAGATAATAGGAGAGCATAAACTGAAAATGGGCAGTATAGCATGATTAAATGTAGGCACAATGTCGTGCTATTCCACTTCCATTTTTTTTTTTACCTTAACTGGTTTGCTGAAGTAATTTATTAGGGCCTGGCTCTGCTGTTGTTCCTTATTGTATTTCCAGATATTATTATGATTATTCATCTTCATTTGCCTGCAAATCTGCTTTCTGATGCATGAAAAAACACAAAACATTGCACATAAATCACTATGTGGTTGTAGGGCTGAGAGATCTAAGGTTAATTTATCTGTATGCTAGCTTCAGGAGAAATGCAGAGAAAAGCAGATGTTGCAACAAATTGCCTTTGTTGACCTCACAAAGGCTTTTGACCTCATGAGCAAGACATGCCTGTTCCAGCTGCTGAAGAAGGTTGGATGCCCTCCACAGCTGCTCAGCATTATCACCTTCCATGAGAACATGCAGGGTGTCTTCCGCTATAATGGTGAAACATCAAAGCCATGGTGTGTAAGTGGATAGGCATCCACTTACACACCAGAAGTGATTGAAGGTTGTTCAATCTGGCCCGCCTGAGGGCCAGGACAAAGGTTTGCACAATCCTCATCAGAAAAATGTTGTTTGCCAATGATCCAGCCTTGACCTTGCACACCAAAGAGAATCTCCAGCAGCTCCTCAACAAGTTTGGCAGTAAATCCTGGACGACCTATGCCAGACAGGTGAACCACCTGGAAATTCCACCTACGCTGCCTGAGACCCAACATCTTGTGGGAGAATCCAAAATCCCCAACACCACTGTACTGGAGCAAGCTGGCTCCCTGAGCGTTCACCTCTTCCTACGTCAGCTTCACCCGCGATGGCTGGGGCATACCAAAAGATTTAATATACGGCAAGTTAGCCACAGGACACCGCCCAGCAGGCAGCCCAACACTGCGCTTTAAGGACATTTGCAAGCATGACAGAAACACACAAGCATCGACCCAGCCGGACGGGAACTGCTCCCAGACGACCACAGCCACTGGCGCCTCGCTGTACACTGTGAGTTGGCAGCAAACTTAAGCCATCAACCCCCAGTCAAACTTTGTGTGGAATAACTGTGGAAGGGACTGTCACACAAGAATCAGACTACTAAGTATCTACCTGTGTGTATAACGCACACAGGTAGATGGACCCGCAGAAGCACAATTCTCAGGTGATTAAATCCAAACAGGTTTATTAGGAGTAAAGCTAATAACAAGCAAAGATTTCAAGAGCAAAAGGCAAACAGGGTAATCCAAAAACAGGAAGAGGTTAAAACACGGGAAGTCAGGAAACTAGAAATGCTTGAAGTCAGGAATAACGCTGAAAAGCTAACAGAGAGGTAAGGCAATGAGGTAAGTGACAGGTGGGGTTATACACACAAGGACGAAAGAGATAATGAGACACAGGGGAAATGGGGAAGGTAATCACAAGCAAAGGGAAGGCAGACAGAGACCAGGAAGTAAAAAGACCTGAGACGAGAAGGTGAGTATCAAAAATATACAGGAAGTGGTAAGAACAAACAGAACTAATAAAACAAATAGAAAACATCAACTTGACAGGAGTTAGGCATGACACCATGCCGTAATGTAAATTGCTACCGCTTTCAGAAGGGAGAAGAGACACAGACCGTAATTAATGTAAACTAGCTATGTCAAAAAAGACCAAAGCCCACAGAGCCCAAACATGAATAACATGAAAAGAAGAGGAGGGAAAACATAAAGTAGACCGAGATAATATGCTGGATCTATTATTTATCTGTTGCATTTATCTGCTAACGTTGGGTGTTGTGTCCATGAGTGTTGTACCCATATAGAATTAAAGTATGTTACTGACACTGTATTTTCATCAGGGAAAGATTATGCTATGTTATGTTTTTTGTAAAGTGTGTTGAATGGGACATAAGCTCTATTTTTATTGACATCTTTGTGTAACGTTACTTAGTTAGTTTATGCCTAAGTCGATTAGAAATGTATAATTTCCATCAACTGTTGTAATTAATAGTTTTAAGAAGTTGCATTTTAAGAGCATGCATTCGTTTTGTGCAAGAATTGCTCACAACATAGACATTTGTGCATGGTGTAGGAACGTTAGGGTTGTAAGGCTTAGGAAAACATTTTGGCAAAGCTGAGAAACTATGCTGAGATTTCTGTACGGCTCTGAAGAGAACAATTACATATTATTTCTGGAATGAAACTTTTGTGAGTTTTTTAAATCATAGCATGCTGTATGTTGTATATTTGGCGTTCCACTTTGCTTTGTTGCCGTTGAAAATCCGTCGGATTTCATTCATTTAGGCCGGATATCCATTGCTTTGGGCTTCTTTTGTGTTGGCATTTTAAACTCCAGTGGTTTATGAGGACTGGGGTTAATCTTTCCTCAAATTTCTGCAAGGTAAATCCAGACAGCTGGCTAGACTATCTGTCCAATCTGAGTTTTATGTTGCATGACCAAAACTATTTTTAAATGTAGGCTACACATGTTCAACCAAAACAAGTTCCTTCCAAGCCTGCTTTGCAGCAGCACCATGGCTTATCCCAGTACTTAGCACCACCCAAGACGATTGTGATTGGCTTAAAGAAGTGCCAATATCCAGAGCACATTTTCCTCCCATCCCTGTATGCTATGTGAAGTAGCCAGACTTTCGTCCAGCGCGCTTTGGAGGGGGGTCTGGCAAACTGAGACTACTAGCATGAATAACACCCAGTACACTGTATATGTAGCATTGTAAAAAGGGGTTTGGTTTCTATCTAATTAGTTATTTTCAAGTGTGTTCATACAGATTGTTTTGTTAGTTTGGTTAGTGTATTCTAACTTGCAGGAGTTGGCGTGATGTTTTTTCTTGAGGATTTTTTTCTGTCTTGACAACTATTTCTGTAGTGGAACAAAATGATTGTGCCCAGATTTAGCAGTTTTTAGAGCTATTGTCTAAATATTGAAACTGTATTGGTATAAACTGATGCATCCCTGTAATTATTTTTTGCTGTTTAGAATGTTATAGACTTAGATGCAATTATTTACTGGGTTTAACAACAGGTTTTTATTTACACTGTCTTGTAAAATACCCCTTGTTTCACAAATACCCTTCCTTACAGGTTCATTACAGCTGCACTTTTAAATCCAGCTAACACTGGGCCATCTGTGACCTTCCTCCACCTCTGCACAGCAAAGTGATGCTGAATCTGGGTTACCATTTCACTACTTTTTGTTAAGAGGTCATTTCTATTATAAAATAAAAAGCTGTGAAACATGAAGCTGTAGTATGAACATTAGTGTATGAACATTGGGATTTACGGTGGAATTGGCTGCAATCCAAGGGGCAACTACTGGCCTAAAGGGCACCAAATTAGTTAGGGCCTGCACTGGAGGAAGAACATGGTTTAAAAAAATAGATCAATAAGAAATTAATCAAATGTGTTGGTCAACAGTTAACTGAGAAGATTGAATGTCCTTACGCAGGGTGGTTGCTGATATTTCTGCTTTTCACTTGCATAGCTCATGCATGTAGATGCTGTTAAGTAAGACTGTAGGGAACAGCTCTGAATGGGACGTCAAACAGTGAGAAACAGATGGGACTAGCTTTGGGTGCCTTGTGATATTATCTCATGACTGCACATGTTGATGACTGAAGACCATTCGTAGAATCTAACCTCATATGCAGACAATTCTTGTTTTGTATCAGGCTGAAATGCTAACTACAAAGACTGCTGCGATCAAATGTTTCACACCAAAATAAAGAGAGGAAATACGGGAAGGAGGGAGACTGTTTTAAAAAGTTAAAAAAGTTAAAAAGTTAAAAACTATTCTAATATTTGGAAAAAAATGCAGGCAGAACGGATTGTGTACCAACCGTGTCTAGTTTTACTTCCTAGTTTTGTCGCTCTTGTGATTACCTGATGTTTTCTCACCTGTTGCCCTGCCCTTGTGTTACCTGCCTCTTGTTACCTTGTTACCAAGTGTATTTAGTCTTTGTGTTCCCCTTGTCCTTTGCCAGATTATTGTAGTGTTTGTTCGTGCCTGTCGTGTCTCCCCGTGTCAGTTTGTGTCTGGTTCCTTGCTCCCTGGATTTCCTTTGGTCTTTATTTCTGGTTTGTTCTACTTTTGTTTTTGGATTGCCTCTTCTTGTTTTTTACACTCTGGATTTACTTTTTGCCTGTCCTTCTCAGGACTTCTTTTGTTTTGTTTGTACTTTGCTTTGTATTTAAATAAACTCTCAAGTTCAACTTTTGCCTGCCTGTGCTCTGCGCTTTGGTCCACCATTCCATGCAACACCTAACAGTGTGCTGTAATTCAAGTGTCTGTAATGATTTGCTAATGGTGGTGGTCTGAACATGAGACACAAGTACTTAAAGTGTTTATTTCAAATAGGACTCCATTGATTAAATTGCTATTGTGTTAAACTCAGCAGGAAGAGGAACTTCTTCCTCCCCCTGAGCCTAGGGCCTCTACTTCAAGGCCAAGATAAATACATGTAGTAAGGTATGAACCTTAAAACACAATAGTCAAATGAATACCTGCAACTTTCTCCACGAGTGCCTTGCAAAGGGACAGTGTTGTTTATTTGTTTCAGGTTGGAGCAGATAATGTGAGGGCCCTGTATAAGAGAACCCTGGTGGTCGACATCAAGTATAAGAAGCTTTTAATTAAAAAAACAAGGCTGGAGATTGAAAAACTTGAATATGAAAAGTAGGTAGTATATGACTAAATGTATGAATGAATGATTCTAACCATACACTGATTTATTTTTCTGTGTCCCTAGGAAAGAGACACAGAAAATCACATTTTTTCAACTTGTTGGTCTTTTTCTAGGTTTTTGGTTGTGCATTTGAAACCTTTTGTGGGGGTTTTCAAAAATCGTTTTTCATATTAATATTAATGTTAAAAAACCTCAAAGTGGAATTTTCATGCCATAGGACCTTTAAGAGAGGGGTGTGTGTGTGTGTGTGTATATAAAGTGGGCAGAAGAGAGATAGAGGAAGTAGATGTGACTGGAGCTGAGTTGGTGAAATAAGTTTTTAAGTTGTGTACACACTGAGCTCCTCTCTCCTCTATCTTACTATCTTTCCATTTTGTGTGCATCCATGTCCCAGAAATGCTTGCTACTAACCTAGCTCTGCGGAGTCATTCCCCAGAGCAAGGTTAGTCATTCCCCGGAGTCCTTATGTTCTTTTTTTGCCCAGCATGTTTCCTTGGATCAGGGAGGCTCCAAAATCATGGTAGCAGCTGTTGCCATGGTCCCGCTACACGTTCTGCGATGCCCTGCTACATCCTGCTACGTCCTGCTGTGCCTTGTAATGCCACACAGTGCCCTGCTATGCCATGAACTACTACAACGAACTACTACAAACTACTATTTTTTGTGAATGTCATTGCCACTCTTTATTCTAACCCCAACCGGTCGTCAGACACCGCCTACCAAGAGCCTGGGTCTGTCCGAGGTTTCTGCCTAAAAGGAAGATTTCCCTCGCCACTGTTGCTTGCTCTGGAGGAAACTACTAGAACTGTTGGGTCCTTGTAAATTCTGGACTGTGGTCTAGACCTACTCTATCTGTAAAGTGTCTCGAGATAACTCTTGTTGTGAATTGATACTATAAATAAAATTTAAATTGTATGCAGTGTCGGAAATGACCCCCAGATTGAAAGCCAAGTTCATTCATTTGCTCATCAGAAACGGGATTTTAACCCCAATGTTAGGCTATTCATTTTATAACGTCAACCCTGGAGGTAACAAGTCTCCCCTGCTTTTATGACCACGGTCAGAAGCAGCAGAAACACAAAACGTTTTCACACATTATGTTGTGTTTGGTGATTTCTGGGTAATGCTTGATTGTCCTTGATCAGGAAAACCAACAAACAAACCAAACAAAGTGGTCGCTAAATAACGTCTTCTGTTAGTAACATACTGACAGAAACCGGATGAGTAATTTAGTTCAGCATGTGAATATCTAAATGAAAAACTAGTAGTAGTCAGGAATTACACACACACACACCTAGAAAGAAGAGGAAGATACTCACCCCATTGCAGGAAACCAGAGACATACTTCTCCTTTGCAAAGGACGAGGAGTAGAACTCCTGGTAGACACCCACCAGTAGGTCCAACAAGGTCTGGAGCCCAACGGGTCCAGTGGTCTGGGGGCCCTCGGCCATGTCAGGTGCACAAAGGCCAGGGCCTGTTGACATGGCTCCTGATGGGTAAGGGGTCCGTTTGGTTTAGAACTGCGGTAAAACCCTAGTGTCCATGGTGAATTGGAGTCAGTGAAAAAGCTTCTTCTTCCTCTTTGTTCAGAGTTGCACTGCTTGGTCTCTTGAGAACCAGATAATCACATTTACATTAACACACCTCTTTTACTACACCCACCACACTAGTTTCTAGTACCTAGTTAACTGTCACGTATATTTGTTTCCTATGTTGTGTATGTCCCCTCCTTTATGTCTGTCTCTCCTTATTCTTCTTACCCCAAAGCTGTGCAGCATCTGTCAAGCCTGTAATATCTCCAGCTCTGACTCCAGACCTTTTTTGGTGTGTGTCTCCCTCTGCCTCTCTCCCCACTCCCGTTATTCAAAGTACTCCAACTTTAACTACAACAGTGATACCTAAAAAAATAAGCATTTACATATGATGTATGTATGATCTCAAAGAAATGCTTTTTTCTTTTCTGTCCATCATTTGTAAACTGCTGGTTGCTTTTCTCCCTTCCCCCTGTGACAGAAACAGGAAGCACCAACCTGGATCTGTGCTAGAGTCTGTTACAATTCTTCTGCAGTTTCTTATTTTCTCGACCATCAAAGGATCTCTTTTAGTTCCCTTGATTTTTTTTTCTCCCCTCTGGTCTAGGTCTTCTTCATGTCATGTCTCCCTCACTTACTCTTTTGCAAGAATGCAGCAGATCTTTCCTCTCGCCCAGCTCCTGGATTTGCAAATCCTTCACTCTCCGTTTATTCGTTTACTCTCTCTGTCCCTCTTTCCTTCTCTATTACAGTGTAACTCTCTGTGTTTGTACTTGTGACATTTTTAGTGAACTGCCTCCTTCCTCTTCTCTCTTTATAAATACACCACAGCTGCCACACAGTCCCGCCTACTTTCAATCTCTTTCATAGCTGCATTTTCAACATGTTCATCCAGTATACTTCCTACTTGTTTCCCTATGAACTTGGGGTTTAGATTTTGGAGCATTTGGAGCAATTTGGACAGCATTGGATATTGGATATTAAAAACTGTGAATAAGAGCTCATTCTTGGCAAGGAGAATAAAGACCGATCAGACCATATTCTTTGTACTTGCCTGAGAGCCTGGTTTCCATTCCTCTCCACTGTCAGGGACTGTTGTGAAGGAAGGCAAGGCTTGGACTTAATTGCAGTTAACGGAGATTTATTAGACAAATAAAACCTACTAAGCAGTAATCCAAGAATGACGGTAATCCACAACAGGAAATCATGACAGGGAAATCCGAAACAAAACATAATGCACAACAAACATAATGAGACAATCCGACAACAGACAAAGGAAACGAGCAAACAAGTGACAGGTGATACAAACAGGTGAAAGACAGGGAATCACAAGGGTGGAAAAAACTAAAAGACAGGAAGTAAAACGACAGAAAACCAGACTACCAAAATAAAACAGGAAAAGGAAAACTAACAGAAAACTTGAAACCAACTAAACACTGAGACTCTGGGTGGCAGCCGAGACTCTGGGCGGCTGGGCGACACCTGAGACTCTGAGGCTCTGAAGATTGGGAGTCTTCAGAGAACGGTCAGCATGGACTCGAGAACAGTCTGCGTAGACTAGGGTTTTATTCAAGGAAATCTGATCAAGACTATTTCCCAATTCCCGGGAAAGGTTATGACAGGAAAGGGGAAATAAAATTAAATAAAAAATGCAAGGAGTGCGGGTCTCTTGTTGTTATACAGTAACGTTGATGCAATCAACTGCTGTAATGTAGCTACGGTAATAAAGGCTCACTAAATTCAGTACGCAGCAGTAGTCTACATCTGTGGAGGTGGAGAGAGCGTTTTCTATCTGCGGCCAATTTGTCACGGAAATCTGAAACCGCCTAAGCGCAGTCTATCAACGCTCCCTGCTTCTTGAAAGCACACTTCCAAAAGAAAAAGAAAGGGCAGGGTGAAAATGCAATGTAAACTAAAAGAAATATGTAGTCTAAGTTGTCATGAGTTCAATGCAATGCTGATATTGCAGCAGAGTGTTTAGGCATTTAATTGTTTTCAATTCAGTTTTCCATCGGCCTATGGCCCTGTCTTTTTGCAGTGCATAGTTGTATATTAGGGGTCGTTTTTTTCATTTAGTTGAACTTGTATGTGTTTAAAAGAGAAATATGCCTGCCCTGTATGGGGCGCCGTTTGTAAAGCGGCTCATGCTGAAAATAGCAGCAACATTTTGTCACATTTAGCTTTAAATAATGTTTAAAAAACTGGTCTGAAATTTTGAGGGTCACTTTCTTGCACATTTACAACAATATTTGTCAACTTGGAAATATTTTAAATAGTTACCTGGTTAGCATAACCGTTATCTCCCTCCTCAAGGTCATCAATTTGGTTGCAAAAGTTGCGCTTTCTTTCCGCACATTTTCAATCACTTTTGTAAATTTGGTGTGTACACTCAAGGTTTACGACCTCAGCTCACTCAATAAGTTATCTATTTTTTGTGTGCAATTCACCTGCAGTTGCCATCATGGACAAATCAGTACTAGTTAGCACACACTGCTCAGTCTGCTTTAAGGCAGCCATTATTGCGTCGGCAACCACCATTGCCCCTTGTCTTCCAGGTGTGTCTGCGTTGGGCAAGTCTGAGGCATCAGGACCTGGACCCGGCATTAGCTTTTGAGTCTTTTAGATAATTTTACCTGTCACATCGAACTAAAGACGATTGACCTAAGTACGTAAGCACTTTATACACACTTTCGCACCAGGGAAGCAAGAAAGGGGAGGGAAATTAATTCTTAAATGTATTTTCCAGGCAGAGCTCACAAAAGTGTGTCCTCACATGTCACTACTCCACCCTTTCTCTGTATTCAGAATTTTTGAGTTGAGTTTTTCTAAAGTCTACTCCTTAGAACTGACAAAATATTTATTGTAGGTGAATTTAATATCCATGTGGACGTTAACAACAATAACCTTAGTATTGCTTCCATCTCACTATTAGATTCAATTGGTTTAAGTCAGAATGTGCATAAGGCAACTCACTGTTTTAACCAGAGATGTTTACAATCATTTTTTGGTAAACCAAGTCGAGTCTCAAGTCTTTGAGGGGCAAGTTCAAGTCAAGTCTGAAGTCTTTTGCAACGAGTCCAAGTCATGTCTCAAGTCTTTGGTCATCTGATCTGTCCCTAACACTGTTTTGTTAAATACAATACACAAAAGGCTTATTACTCTCAAATATTGTTCACAAATCTGTTTAAATCTGTGTTAATAAGCACTTCTCCTTTCCCGAGATAATCCATCCACCTCACAGGCGTGGCACATTAGATATAATATAATCATGCCGACAGGTGTGCTGGCCACAATAAAAGGCCACTCTGCTGTTTGGTCTGGATACAGATCTTTGTCTTTGAGAAGCCCTGGTATAACTACAGCAGCAAGCTTTGGGATAAACTTACTTCTCATTGGCAGAAACAGGAATTGGTGACTTATAAGCATTTAACTCCAGGAACAACCTTTACATCTCAGCATTAATTTATTTATGAAAATACATTTGGTTATTTGGGAGTTTGTCAGAAAAGGTATACAGAAAGAACAAATAAATGACTTCATACAATAAACTATATGAGATGAACTTTGAAAAAACAAATGATTAATAAGAAAATTGCTTTTACGTGAATTGTGATTGTACAGCAATGACAAAATTAAGCAGCATGTGTATGAACAGAATGGAAACACATTCATTAAACATTGACATTTATACAGTTATTAAAATTGCTTCAGTAAACTGCTTCAATTTAATATTTTCAGCAAATTGGAGTAACTAGTAAATTGGAGCTTTTCTTTGCCAGGCATTTGTCACATTATGGGAAAACATCCAGGAAGTGCAGTGAATGACAATTGTAAATGAAAAGTGCCAGTACAGAAACACTTTGACAATTGCCTGATAAAGACAAATAAGACTGAACTACACACACACATGACACTGTCATCTATGTTGTGGAAGCACTTGTAACACAATTTGAATTATTTAAAGCAGTAACTGCAAAAAAGTGGCATAAATGGCTTCAAAGTTTTATTTCCTTACACAAAAAGCAATGTTTTTTGTGTAAGGAACTCCAGTTTGTGTGTGCATAGTGGACTGTAAACTGCTTTGGTGCAGAACTGTGGCCTGTGGTGAGGCCTCCGGTGGGAAAAATGATACTCATATCTGTCAGTTTATCGCAGCGCATATCTGTCAGTTAGAAAATGTTTCTGTTTAAACTTTTTAGATTAGGTTTAAAAAACAAATCTGGCAGAGACAGAGACATCATCAGCAACAGTGCATATTGCCAAAAGTCAAAAAGCAGTTCATTTAAGTGCAAGTACAAAAACAATTCTTAATTAACTACAAGAAATTTAAGTACCTTAAGTACCTTGTGGAAGCATACTGAAGTAGAGCTGAAAACTGTGTCCTCTCTCAAATTAGAGACCTGTGGGGCTGATCAGAGTCACAGATATTTTCCAGCTCATTTAGTGATCTTTCTCAGAGCTCTACACTTCACTGGCTAGATATTGAAATCCAAACTTTAGACACAATTGTGTTTTGATTGACAAAGAACACAGAGCTTAATTGATTCCAACTGCACATCTTAAGGTATATGGCATTTCATCTTCCTCAACCAACTAAGAAAATATTTTTGTATCTTGAAATGTTCTGTTGTGATGAACAAAAGCTCCTCCTCAAAATAGCCGTCCCAAGAGAACACTATGAATTGCGTTTCAATGCTGGGAATGCCAACAACAGATATGTAAATTTCTTTTTGCAGCTACATTTTAGTATTTTTACTTGGTTCATAAGGTCCACTGTCTACAGTACCAGCATAAAGATTACTTTACAATGTGCTGATGATGGCAAAAACGAGATACATTGATTAACACTAGCCTTGTGCTTTTTACATTTAGGGATCCACCAACCATATGGGATTGGATACGAAAGCAATAGTGGACTAAAAATGTGTCAGTTTCAGTCAATATACTGAGTGATGCATATCTGTGCTAGGAAGCAAAGCAACTTGATTTTCTAATTATTTCACACACAACGATTATAGATTTATGTAGTGGAGAAAAAAACACCTTTCCTTTTGGCTGATTTTAAGTAGTGGTCTAAGTCCTTATTTGTCAGGTATATGCTGTTGCAGCATATCAGTGCATTCCTTAGTTCCTTTGATGAAACAGTCCTTTAGTGACATACTATTAATGACCCTCTGCAATAACATCAATTAGCTGACCGATCTTAGCTTCTTTGGTCCAATATTTGTGGTCCGTGGACATCTTATCTAACTATATTAACCTGGCTGCAACAACAAAAGTAAAACAAAAGCATTGGAGTTGTGTCTGGATTTAAAACCAACAACACCTGTCACCACCATATCACTTCATAAAACTCACTTCCTAATACAATGTCTAAAAAAATAAAATAAAGCATGACTGGCAATCTTGAAATAAATGGACAGTGTCAAAATACTGTCACTTATTTTCAACCAAATTCTTGAAACTGGAGGAATGATTTCACCCCTCTTGAAGGTTATTTCACCTGATTTTAAGTGAACATGTGATGCATTTTTAAGATGGAGCTCAAAGATTTAGTTACAGGGATGAGTACTAATCCAATGTATTACCTTTGGTCAAAAGCACAAGATGTTGATATGAGAGGCTACGTCTGAAATGGGCGACATTCCCAGTCATTTACTATGCATAGTGTTAAAGTGCTCATATTATGCTCATTTTCAAGATCATAATTGTATTTAAGAGGTTGAACCAGAGTAGGTTGACATGGTTTAATTTTAAAAAACATAATATTTGTGTTGTACTGCACATTGCTGCAGCTCCTCTTTTCACCCTGTGTGTTGAGCTCTCTGTTTTAACTACAGAGTGAGACATCTCACTTCTGTTCCATCTTTGTTGGGAGTCACAAAACAGCAGTAACTAGGTTAGGACTACTAGCCAGTCAGAAGCAGTATGAGTATGAGGGCGTGCCACGCTAGCAGCTAGACGAGCATTATAACGTGTTACAAAGTGACACAAGTTTGTCACGGAAGCAAAGGCTGGACTACAATAGAGCTGTTTGGAGCAGTTTGTGAACAGTCTTTTCTGTTGGAGATGTAAGCCCTTTTGGGGTGGACTTTTTCACTTTGTAAACCTATAACATGCACACAAAAAGATATATAACACAATAAAGGAAAGGGAAAAAGCCAAAAAGCATAATATGAGCACTGCAAATAATGTAAGTAATGCAAAAGTGTCCTAGCCTGATAACTTATCAAAATGATACTTAATGGAAGAGCAGAATTAGTCGATTGTTGCACACATTTCATGTTCACATCCAAACCGACGACTTTAAATCAAACTGTAAGTCAGTTAAATTGTGCCTACAAATACTTTTCAATGTTTGATTTGAGTAACGAGTCTGATGGATGGTACGGTAATACAAATGCCTGCAATTTTAAATATTCACAATACAGTGTGCATATGTCAATTATATGACATGATGTGCATCAAAGTAAAATATAAATCCCCTCAATATTGTTCTTTAAGCATGGGAGGTGAAATGCTGAATGACTTTAAGAGCCTCTAGTATGAGATTGACCCCAACCAGTGGGGTCATGGAGGCAGCCAACCATACTGTCAGACTCTCATTCCCCTCTTGTGGCTGAGGCCCAACCCAGTCATGTAGTGGGCACCATGTTTCTAAATACACAAAAGAATGTTCTTCAGTCAGCCGTTAGCCTGTTTGGATCTAGTGCAACCTGCATGATGTTTCAGAAATCACTTGTGAGGAGGACTGTGCATGCTTACTGACCTATGCAGCACTTCGACTTTAGGTGGCCAAAGCTTCAAGAAGTAAGTTTGCTAGAATTATCCTATTTTGAAAATGTTTAACCCTTTTCTGCCAATCAAATTAAAGATTTTTTCAGAAGAGCACACAACCTCAGTTTTTTGTAGTTCTTCCAAGGGTATTTCAAATGCATTTATGTCTGGAAAATTTACATTTGTTGCTATTAAAAGCAGATGTCACTGTTATATGTACTGCCAGTCACATTACAGTAAATATAACAGTCTGTAAAGATACAATAAATATAACATGGCAGTAAATATAACAAACTCTGCTCACTCCATCTTCCAGCACTGGCATAAAATGACACATTTTAGGGCAACATAAGATTCAATAACAAAAAAGGTAAGCTCTTCAGATTGATCAGTTTTACTCAGGGAGCTTTGTGTGCCTGAAGTCAACATGCCACAAAGGTTTGCAAACACTAAAAGCCCCCAATCCTGGTACTATTAGCTACTAAGAAGCTAGGTACTTTGTACACAACATGGAGCAAAACAAGTCCATTAAAAAGGCAACATCCTATCTGACTAATTCATTGGCTCTGAAAATCTAGCTACACTTTTTTTTATAAATCAATACACATAAATACAATACCTAATGTCAGACATTAATAAGTAATATAGCAACGAAACACTCTTAAAAAATAAGTAGTGCAATAAATGCAATAAACATGTAGCCAATACATTTGGTCCAACCAGCCTACACCAACACGATGGGAGTTTACAGATTTTATCACATGTCTAAATAACAAGCTGCTTCCTCTTACAGCTAAACCCTTGTAGACAGACCAGGTTTTTTTCATCATTAATAATTTGTTTGAAAGTAGGAAAGGAAGAAAAAGGCAAATGCTGCTTCAATAACTAATGTGCCCCACCCCCCCGGTCAAAAAGTAGTGCATTTAAACAAAGCTGTCATACAACAGTGACAAAAGAAAAATCCTTCACCTCAACTTAAAAGTTGAAAATAAAACTGTGTGTGATATGTATGCTCCATGTATTACATTTTAACAGGAAGATTTTAGCTTTAAGGTTTGGCCACTTCTTCTATCTCAATGTTAACCGTCAACCTGTATGAGCATACATAGAGATTAAAAAAACATTATGTCTAACCTCATGATTAATAACTTCCATTTAACCATCACTGTGAACAAAAAAGCACCAAAAGCGTCTTACAAAGTTGCATCAAAAAATAAATATGAGACAATGAACTTTAAAATGTTAAAGCTCCACTTCATATTAACAAATGCATTTAGGAAACTGCAAAAGCTTAGATGAGGCTTCTGCTTTTTGCTTCTGATTTCTGGGTTTTCCTTAGATGATGATAAAAAGTTAACACATTTCCTTCATTCCTTTACTGTAAGGAATAATGGAAATGTGTAAAAACTCCAGTCAGGCTTAAAGTGAATGCACATGTAAACATAAGTGTATGAATATGTCTCTTGGTGTGAGTCAGTTAAACACTGAAGGAGCTGTAGGTTGAGGATGAGCCAGGATAATTATCGCTGTGTTTGTCTGCAGGAGCTGCCCTCCTATCACTTGTTTGAATGATGTTTTTCTCCAGAGGTCATGGGGTCAGATAAGGATCTCCACCATGTCGTTGTCCACGTCCTGTTGGGTTGGGTGGGCTGGAGGAAGGGCCTGTTGCTGTGGGAGGGACTGGACGGGGAGCCTCCGCTCCAGGGTGCTGCTGTGAAAAATTGGCACATCTGCACAGAAAAACAAAAGTCTTGTAAACCTCTAAATGTAGGTTGACCTGTATCTGTAATACGGTACAGAAAAAATGTCCTTGGAGATGTTAGGTGTTAGGCCGGGACCATATGACTTACAATTTATTGGACCTCTGGGTCGTTATCTATAAACAAGATGCTCCTACACTTTGACTTAAGCAAATACTAAACATGATCTGGTTCCATCACTATCTTGTGATGTCAAATGTCAAAGATAACATTTGACATTCGACAGTGGACATTTTCACTGACATTTTAGTGACTACACAATTAATTGTGAAAATAGTCAACACATTGATTGATACTGAAAATGAGTTAGTTGATGCTATTTAGCATTTGGATCAATTGCTAAACTTACATTGGAGGTGGTCAAAGACTCTTGTGAGTCCCAAACAACATTTTGGGGAAAACTGTTTTTGCCAGACTGCTACAAGATACTACCCTCCAACTGAGCCATATTGGGTGTGTGATCAGAGCCTTCAGACATATTCCAGCTCGTGTCTAAGAGTGATTGTAAGTTGACCTGTTATACGGTCCGGAATGTAGACTGGGCTGGGGTTGGACAGGCGAGCTGGCAACGTCATGCTTTGCAGGGCTGGAGTACTGGGCTTGCTGGTGTCCTGACTCTGTCCCTTCTCAGTCTGCGTGCAGCTGTCCCTGCTGCCTGTCTTTGAGTGGCCTGCGGTCATTGGGGTGGACGGAAGCACCGGTGAGGGGGATGATGAGATTGACTCTGTCCTGAGAGACTCTGTGCGAAACTCGGAACCCAGCAGAACCCCTGGAGTATGAGAAGAGAGTAATCATTACTCACAATCACAGTAGCACCGTCGCTAAAAGTGATTGCTTATAGCCAGTTCTCACCCATAGTACCTAAGTGGAGCCAGATAATGTTTTAGTCAAGGTGTAGGCGGATTTTTTACAGCTTTTGTTCTTCAAAGTGTCACACTTGCTTCTTACCCAGGCTGCCCTTCCAGCTGGTGTCCTTGCGTTCTTCGGTGATGGGCGAGCTACTGAGGCCCAGGCTGTGAGAGAGTAGTCCTGAACCGCTGGAGCCAGTGTTGGAAATAGACATAAGTGACTTGGAGGGCCTCATAGCAGATGGCGCATCGGATTTGATGGGTTCCTTCCTGGAGCGCTGGTGAAGCACCTTGATCATAGCGTCTTTCTCTATGATCTGGGCATGTAGATTCTTTATCCTGGATTAGGCAGATCAAGAGAGAGGACAAGAATGAAGCCTAAGAGCTACTTCGGTTAATTTGGTCAGAATCAAAAGGAGAAAAACAATGGATTATCTGACCAAAGGATTACCTTTGAAAATTAGCTAGCTGGTGGAGCATTTAAAAAATGTAATTAATGTGCATTATCCAATTTCCCTGGTGGAAGTCACTGAGGTAGTGAAATCAGAATCAAAAAGTCCTTTATTGCCAAGTAAGTAACACTTACAAGGAATTTGCCTTGGTTGTTGGGGCTTGCATAAACATATTACACATTAATATATAAAATAAACAAACAATGAATACAGAAACAAATATGGACGTAAAACTGACAATAAGGAAAAAGAGGGTGTATGTATGGTTTAGTACAGTATGTGCAAAATCGTGCATGAATGTGCAGAGTCCAGGTATTGTCCAGGAGATAGGATAAAAGTCTATGTCAGTGAGGGTCCGGGGCCTTGTAAATGACACTGACTGCAGAAGGGAGTTCAAACAGTTTGTGACTGGGTGAGAGGGATCAGTCACAATCTTTCTCGCTTTTGACTCATGTTTGTAAACTTTGGGTTTTAGGTTTTAATCATTGAAATGATTTTCATTGGTTGTTCAATTGTTTACTTTCTGTTGGATTGTACTGTATGTTTAGAAATGTTTATCATGTGAAGCACTTTGTGACTTTGCCTGAAAACGGTGCTATATCTAATACATTTATTATAAACTTATTATTGTTATTATTATTATTTCATGCTGGTCTCAGCGTCCTCAAGGCACAGGTCCTGGAGAGACGGCAGATTGCAGCCAATCTGTTGTGCTCATCCCATTAATGTATGTTACTAAGTCAACTTCTTCCCTTTCCCATTGTTTTGTGCTCTCCCGCCCCTGTAGTCTTGTGCTCTCTCACCCCTTTCCTCTCTCCTCCTATCACTTCCTGCAGGTGTTTCTGGCTCTGGAGCTGTGGAGTCTGGATATGTGGTTGCGAGTCACCTGCTGCCTCTATGTTCCTGCTCGACACCCTCTGCTACAATTCTCCATGTCTCTCTCTCTCTCTCTTTCTCTGTCTGTGTCTTTCTCTCACCCCCAACCGGTCGAGGCAGATGACCACACACCCTGAGCCATGGTTCTGCTCGAGGTTTCTGCCGAGGTTTTTTCCTTGCCTCTGTCTCCTATTTCTCTTGGTGGGAATTGTTGGGTTTCTGTAAATAATATCAGAGTACGGTCTAAACCTGCTCTTTTATGAAAAGTGCTGTGAGATAACTGTTGTTGTGATTTGGTGCTATATAAATAAAATGTAATTGTCTTTTCCTAATTTTAAAGGCTGCATTACAGTAAAGTGATTTCTTGAACACACCAAACTTTTGTAACTGTTCTATTATTTGCCTTTACCCACTTAATCATTATATCCACATTACTGATGATTATTTATCAAAAATCTCATTGTGTAAATATTTTCTGAAAGCACCAATAGTCAAGACTACAATATCCTTGCCGTATCAATATGAGGTATTTGGTCAGAAATATTGTGATATTTTATTGTCTCCATGTTGCCCAGCCCTAGTTGGACCAATCAAAGAAGAATAAAAAAGAAGACAAAATCGGAAGGTCGGTGGTTCGATCCCTGGCCCTGCACTTCCATGTGGAAGTTTCCTTGGACTAGACACTGAACCCCAAATTGATTCCGAGTGTGTGTGAATGTTTATCTGATGAGCACCTAATTGAGCAGCTTCGGACACAGTTTGTGAATTTGTGTGAATGTGAATCCTGTACTATGTAAAAGTGCTTTGAGTGATTGTTAAGACTAGAAAAGCGCCATATAATTACAGTCCATTTACACTACATTGCATCACTGTGATACTGTTACAACAGTAATGTTTTGCCAAATAAATATTTTCCTTTTCTTCTCCGGAGTTGCCCAGGGTGTGAGGGGCCGGGCGGGTGTGGGAATACTCACAAGCCTCCGGCTGATGGCCGCTACGTTGTACACCTCCGTAGGGGGGGGGGGGACTCTGACTGTTTGTGCATATGCACTAAGCAAAAGATCGGAGTATTTGGCCTTCTTGGAGACCTTGAATGGAGTCCTGTATGGGGCTCCAGTAGGGGACTCCTTAGTTCTGCTGGGGGACTTCAACGCACACGTGGGCCTTGATGGAGATACTTGGAGAGGCGTGATTGGGAGGAACGGCCTCCCTGATTTAAACCAGAGTGGTTGTCTGTTGTTGGACTTCTGTGCTAGTCATGGATTTTCTATAACAAACACCATGTTCAAACATAGGGATACTCATGAGTGTACATGGTACCAGAGCACCCTAGGCTGAGGCTCAATGATCGATTTTATAATCATTTCATCTGATCTGATCTATATTTTGGACACTTGGGTGAAAAGAGGGGCGGAGCTGTCAACCGATCACCATCTGGTGGTGAGTTGGGTTAGGGGGCGGGGGAAGACTCTGGACAGACTGTTAAGCCTAAACGGGTTAATTGGGAAGTCTGGAGGAGGCTAACACCTCCGGCGGTGCTATTTGTGCATCCCTGTGGCATTGAACCTGAGTGGACAATGTCCTTTGACAATGTGACAAAGTTTCCATTGCTGAAACTGCGGTGGGGAGCTGTGGTCTTAGGTGCCTCAAGGGGCGGTAACCCACAAACACCGTGGTGGACACCAGTGCTCAGGAAAGCCGTCCGACTGAAGGAGTCTTTCCGGGAAATGTTATCCCAGAGGACTCCAAATGGCACTTGCAAGGTACCGAAGGGGCCGAAAGGCTGCAGCCTCTGCTGTAAAAGAGGCAAAGCAGCGGGTGTGGGAGAAGTTTGGAGAAGACATGGAGAAGGACTTTCGGTCAGCTCCAAGGTCCTTCTGAAAACCTCAGAAGGAGGAAGCAAGGAACCATCCAAGCTGTATACAGTAAGGAAAGGGATGCTGGTGACCTCAACTGAGAGGTAACAGGGCGGTAGAATGAGCACTTTGAGGAACTCCTAAATCCAGCTAACACGCCCTCTATGGTAGAGGCAGAGGTGGAGGATGATGGGGGATTGTCATCAATTTCCCTGGTGGAAGTCGCTGAGGTAGAGGTAAGTAAACAACTCCACAGTGGCAAAAGCCCAGGGGTTGATGAGATCCATCCGGAAATGCTGAAAGCTCTGAATGACACACCTCTTCAACATTGCGTGGTTCAGGTCGCAGGGTTCTGAATCGCAATACTGATTGGCTCACTCTACATCATCTCTTACATATTGGTTTAATGTCAAGTTGTCAAAACAAAAACATCTCAATGTCAATTTTGCATAAAATTGGAAAGGCTGCAGCCCCATCATCCTCCACCTCTGAAAACAAATCTCATCAATGGGAAAAAAAGATTATATATATATATGTATGTGGAAAGTGCTTTACCTGCTTTCCATGTCCAGACAGCGCCGATTGGCCATGAGAATCTCCTCTTCTTCCTTCTGGATTCGAGCCTCCACTGACGTGTCATAGCTGCTGCTGGGAGAATGGCTTATCACTGCTGCAGATGTATCCCTGCAAAACAGGACGGAGCCTTCACTATGGTCTTTTCAGATGGAAGCGATTGACATGCCTGGTAATTCAATTTCAATGAGAGGGCAGGTAGCGGGCGCGGGCAGTTTGACAGCTGGAGTGACAAGCAGGCGCAATCTCTTAAAACGATTGTGGTCATGCTTGTCACATGCTGTAAGAGTTGAATTGTGTTTAACTTTTTCCAACGCAGGTCCGCAAGTCACAAAATTATAAATTGAAGATCGCCATTAGGGTATGCTATAAGCACGTCTATTTGTTTTTGCCAAAACTTAATAAATAAATGGGAAATTTGCAATTTCAATATCTCTGCCACAGTAAGTGCTATCTACATGAAACTTGTTCGGCATGCCACTCCGAGTAAAGATTGGCCATTAGGGGGCGCAATAGTCAACATAGACCAGTTTGGGCCCTTTTACCTTTTTTCAAGCTTGTCATATATGACTCCAAACGCAACTTCTGAATCATAACTTAATAACGTTATAACTTCTAAAAACATACAGTCTTTTGGAGCTAAAAGCTTTGTCTTCCTAGCCATTACAGAAGGTTTTGTATCCAGCCTAGCAGTCCTAGAAGTAGTCCAAGTCCTAGAAGTAGAGTTCTTCCGGCTCTTTGTGCAATTAATGTATACTTACATCCAAGATTGATACAAAAAGAAAGAAATGTAAATAGTTTGTCCTATTATATGAGTTGTAATGTTCAATATGTTTATTAATATATAGAATGTAAATGGACTGTTCCTATAAAGCGCTTTTCTAGTCTTAACGACTACTCAAAGCTCATTTACATAGTACAGTAACCATTCGCCATTCACACCGAGGCTGCCGTACAAGGTGCCACCTGTTCATCAGATGAACACTCACACACATTAACATACCGAAGGTGCAGCATCGGGGCAACTCTGGTTTCAGTGTCTTGCCCAAGGACACTTCGACATGGGACTGCAGGGCCAGGGAATGAACCACCAGCCTTCCGATTGGCAGGCGACTGGTCTACTACTGAGCCACAGCTGCCCACAGCCTAGAGCTGTGTTGGACAACACAAATGTTTGTGTGGCATTGCTGTGTGATACAGAGGTGTGAAGTACAAATACTTATTACCTTATTATTTTAAGACTTCCCATATTTTTTTTATAGTTCTGATCCACTGATTTTGATTGACAGCTAGGCCACTTATTGGCAAATCAGCCACACCATAGGTAATTGTGCATGTGGTATAATTGATAAAGGGAAGTTGGAAACCCGGGTAGAAGGTTTTTTGGAAGTCCTAGCTATAGTTGAGACCAAATACAGTTTTTTAACCACATCTAGTCACCCTATTCCATCTTATTTGATAATATTTAAGAAACCATCAATATTTTTTATTATTACATATGCAACATTAGCCTACAATGTTTTGGTAGGATCATAAAGATTTATTTCTACATGTAGGATATTTCTTGTTTTTGACTGCATGCCTGGATCAACCACAACTGAACAAAGGTGCGTTAAAGCCGCTCTTCTATTGATGGGGCAGTGGCTTTAATTTTGAAATGGAATAGCCACTACATATGTAATTATGCACAGAACTTTCACCCAGAAACATAATTTCGCTAGGTATGCATATTTATCACCAGGGTGCAGATGGGGGGATGTTTACTGATCATGCACAACAAAAAACATGCAAAAATTAAATCCCCCTTTCAATAACACCATGGATTATAGTGTCAGTCGGAGCCATGCCAAAACACTTATTTATGAACATCAGTATCCATTGGAAAATAATCTAAAAATGAAATAGCGCTACATGATGTCAACATAAAACACACTGCTTTAAAGGTGGAGAGCTGAGTTCACTTTGTGGCGAAAACAAAATTCTTTCACCCAGGAAACACTTGTTCGTTCCACGGGAGTGTTTTAACCACAATCTTTTTCCTAAACTTAATTACTCATTTTGGTGCCTAAACTTAAATCGCATGACGCACACATTTTCATTTCTGTAACAACTGCTTGGATCTTTATCGTTCTATGGCACAATGTGTTCATGTTACAGCGCTTTACTTAATTTAACTATACTTTACTTCTATTTTAGGTATATCATTTATATTATTACGGTGAAGTAGCATTGATCACTTTGAGGGGGGATAGGCTACATTTTGTCTCCACCGGGGTTAACAATAAATCAGCATAGGCAGGGATATATAGACCTATAAGGGGAGAATCCCACGCATTCCCCCTGGAAAAAAATCACACCCTGTTTATTACTACAAAGCAAAACAACTAGTTTCCCTGTGGTAGGGAAAATGACACAAAATCAATCGCCAATCTATCGACAATCAACCTAAACACAAGCTGCAGGAATGGGCGTGAGCAGAACACACACAATGTGAGAGGGGCAGGAGCAGGATCAAAAAAAAGGTCCCACGCAGGGCTCTATTCCACACCATGTACGTGTAACCTCTATTTTTACAGTTACCATGATTTTAGGTATGCTTAAGTTTAAAGATAATTTGCTTCTGTCAAACCGCCTTTTTAATAGTATCCAGTAGCTATTTTCCCTATATTCCCTATATATTCCCCTAGAACAAAACATAGTTGTGTCGCCTGCAAATAATACTCATTTTAATAGTTTTAACACCTTGCAAATATCATTTATAAAAAGAACAAACTATTTTGGACCCAATACTGACCCCTGGGGGATGCCACAGCCAATGTCCAAGCATGATGATAAATAGTCCCCCAACTTCACAAATTGTCTCCTGTCTCTTAAGACACCCAGTGCAATACTAACCCCCTGATTCCAGACCATTCCAGTTTATTGTTTATTATTTTATGATTGATTGTGTCGAAGGCTTTCTTAAGATCTATGAAAAATCCAACTGCATACTGTTTGTGATATATAGTGTTTGTAATCTCCTTAATCGGATTATTAATGCCAACGATAGTGATCTGTTTGATCTGAATAGAATCAATAACTGTCACCCACATGTACCTCTGAGTGGCGACAGAAGCAGCGGCGTCCAGGGCAAATTGCCTCATCACGCTCTCCTCCAAATACTTCTGCTCCCATTTGGTCATATCGGCTTCCAGAGCCAGGATCCGCTCCTCCTTCTCCCTCAGGTGCTCCATCAGCGCTGTGGCGTTGTACTCTGATGGGACTGTACTACTGCTTTGAGTGCCTCCCTGACGCTGGGAGGGCCAAAAGAGAAAAGAAGAGGGGAAGCAGAAAGAACAAGGGAGACAGAACACAGGAGGAGATTTTGTCATTTGTGGATTCAAAATGAAATATGTTAGCTATGCTACCTTCCAAATATAGTCATTTAAATGGTGGTAATGTCGTAGTAGTAATGGCAACATTCAATTGTAAAAAGCTAACAGGAAATCTATTGTTTTAAACAGTTATGGAACAGCAATCAATAGTGGAGCAATACACACAACACTAAGGGATTTTAAGTGACAAAAATAGAAAACATAATATATATATATAATTTATTTATAGCGCACTTTTCAAACTCCAAGTTACAAAGCGCTTCACATGACCTTCTAACTGCTTCAGACAAAAGACTTGTCTCTGTACCGGTTTTACTAGATCTTAGTGCTGCATTCAACACTATTGACCATACCATCTTGTTAAAGAGACTTGAACATTTATTTTGCATTAAAGCAATCACACTAAACTGGTTTAATTTCTATTTATCTTATCAATCTCAATTTGTTAATGTTAAATATGAATTCTCCAGGTACACTAAAGTGCTTGGACCAATTCTATTCACCTTATATATGCTTCCTCTAGGAAATATTATTAGGAAACACTTATTAACTTTCATTGTCATGTTGATGACACACAATTATATCTATCAATCAAGCCGGACGAAACCAGTCAGATAGCTAAACTTCAAACATGCATTAATGATATAAAACCATGGTACCTCCAATTTTCTTATGTTAGACAAAACTGAAGTTATTGTGCTGGGCCCTAAACACCTCGGAACCTCATTATCCAAAGATATAGTTACTCTGGATGGTATTGTCCTGGCCTCCAGCACTACTGTCAGAAATCAGGGAGTTAAGGGTGGCCTCTAGCTCACCCAGTAAGAACGTTTGGCCCATGTTGGCTGAGTCCTGCAGCGGCCTGGGTTCAAATCTGACCTAAGGCCCTTTATTGCGTGTCATCCCCCATCTTTCTACCCCATTTCCCGTCTATCTACTGTCACTATCTAATAAAAAAGGGAAAAGACCCCAAAAAGAAATCTAGGAGTTATTTTTAATCAAGATATATACTTTAACACCCACTTAAAACAAACCTCAAGAACAGCCTTTTTTTCATCTTTGTAACATTGCCAAAACGAGGAACATCCTCGGTCTCAAACCGATGCTGAAAAACTAGTCTTAGGGTCGGCTGTGGCTCAGTGGTAGAGCGGTAGAGCTCCCAATTGGAAGGTTGGTGGTTCAATTCCTGGCCCTACAGTCCCATGTCGAAGTGTCCTTGGGCAAGACACTGAACCCCGAGTTGCCCCCCGATGCTGCGCATCGGAGTGTGAATGTGTCTGAGTGTGTTTATCTGATGATCAGGTGGCACCATGTACGGCAGCCTCGGCCACAGCGTATGAATGTGTGTGAATGGTGAATGTATCCTGTATGATGTAAAAGCGCTTTGAGTAGTCGTTAAGACTAGAAAAGCACTATATGAATATCTTGAAGAGCTCTTAGTACCTTATTGTCCCACTAGAGCACTGCACTCCCAGAATGTGGAGTTACTTGTGATTCCTAGAGTCTCTAAAAGTAGAATGGGAGCCAGAGCCTTAAGCTATCAGGTTCCTCTCCTGTGGAACCAGGTTCCAGTCTGGAATCGGGAGGCAGACACCGTCACCACATCTAAGAGTAAATTTAAAACTCTCCTCTTTTGATAAAGCTTATAGTTAGAGAGTGAAGAGTTACAGCATCCATCTAGCCCAGCCCGCCTGCTTCTCTTCATAGATGTCAGATTCATTTACCATATAATCAATATTAATATAACCAAAACCGAACTTGAGGGAGGCAGGGCAGTATAGCCATCCCGCAATGCCCTGCAATGTCCTGCTACGTCCTAATGTGCCCTGTAATGCCCTGCAGTTTCCCTGCTATGCCACTACTACTACTACTACTACAAACTACTATTCTAGTCACTGTTCCATTATCTTTTATTGTGACTGTTACTGCCACTATTCATTACACCCCCAACCGGCCCCGCCAGACGGCGCCTACAAAGAGCCTGGGTCTGTCCGAGGTCTCTTCCTAAAAGGGAGTTTTTCCTCGCCACTGTCGCGCTAAATGCATGCTCTTGTGGGAATTACCAGAATTGTTGGGTCCTTGTAAATTATTGAGTGTGTTCTAGACCTACTCTATCTGTAAAGTGTCTTGAGATAACTCTTGTTATGAATTGATACTATAAATCAAATTGAATTGAATTATCAATTCAATTACTGGCTATCCAATAAAAGTATGTTTTAAGAAGGGACTTAAAGGAGATCACTGACTCAGCTGGCCTAATATCCTTTGGTAGGTCGTTCCAGAGCCTTGACTTTGAACGTTCTGGCCCTTTTAGTTTTTAGCCTGGTCTCTGGAACAGACAAAAGACATCTACCTGAGGATCTCAAAGAACGTACGGCATGTACGGTACCAGGAGGTCAGAAATATACGTAGGTGCAAGGCCATAAAGAGCCTTAAAAGTGATCAGTAAAATCTTGCAAATCTATTCTTAAACATGGCAGCCAGTGTCAAGAGGCTAAAACAGGAGTGATGTAATCCTTTCGTTTTAGTTAAAAACCTGGCAGGTGAGTTCTGCACATTCTGCATGTTTCTAAGATGATAAAAACATGATTGCGCCAGTTGTGTAGTATGCCGCTCAAGTTAAAACAAAACGCCAAGATTCCTTGCAACACGCTTCAGGGGTGTTTCTAGGACTTGAGTAGATTTGGGGCTTAGCCCCGGGCCCATTTAAATAAACTGAATGCAAGTTCAGTTTGCATTCAGTTTATTTAAATGAAAAACCGCTATTGACTTGCCCACCTTGTGAATAACCACAACCATCATTTGTGGTTCATCTTAGCCCCAGTTTGTAGATGTTATTTAGATAACACCACTATTTGGCCTAATCATAACTGGTCTGGGAACCCAAAGGCAGAGGTGTTGTTTCGAGATTTGTTTGGTGAATTATGATGCAGGAGGTCTGGGGGTTCACCCCCTGAAATTTTTTTGCATGAAACACTTTATTAGACTAAAGAACAGTTTTTCCCCAGAGCTGTCTTTTTATTGAACTCTAATCCTCATTGATCCCACTCCCCTCATATACTGATAGACTCTCCTCTCCCTCCTCACACCTGCCTCCATTTTGTTATCTGCAATACTATAATGTTCACCTGCACTGCTGACTGTTATTATAGTAACAACTGTCTATATCTGCAACTTGCACTACTTACCTTGACTGGTATATCAATTTGCACTGCTGACTGTTTATTTACAGTACCAATTGTTTACATATACATCTGCATTACCGTACTTTAACTGTAATATGCAATTACTTTCCACTGCACTTTAATTCGGATAGCTTCTGCCCAAACTTTATTTGTACTACCTTAAATCAGTTATACTGCTCATTTTAGCCTAACTTATTAATATATCGATCTGTAAAAACTCTGTTTATAGTAATAGCCATCTGTATTTTATGTTCATTGTACATATGTGTAAAAAGTCTATTCATAGTAATATCCACCTGTATATTGGTGCACTTACTGCTGCGCTTACTACTATTGCACTTCTGGTTAGACCTAAACTGCATTTCATTGCCTAGTACCTGTACCTGTGTAATGACAATAAAGTTGGATCTAATCTAATCTAATTTATTTCCTGCATTCTGGTAAATTTGTATGTACCTAAATACCTTTTTCTGAATTAATGTATGCTGGTTTTATCTCTATATAAAGGGAAACAAAGATTAAAAATCCAAATTTAAAAACACAATGGAATATATTGCAGTAAGGCTGTCAAGCATTCTATATTGCGTTCATTTGTTTATTCTCCTGTAGATCGGCTTTCTAATTAAATCTGAGTGTACACATGTAGCCTAGCATGATTTCCTCTTCCCTCCTCTTTTGTTGTAGTAACCTGTTGAAGTAACCTCCTTAAATGTGCATACATGAATTAATTTTAATTTTGTAATATTTCAGATGTTTTTGAGCAAGTTTCTGCTCATGTTCAAAACTTCTCTGAGATTTGTTAGGCGAGATTTTGGAGGAGATGTGATATTTTGAGAAAAATGAACTTATAATAGTCTATCTAATAGTAATCTATAATCTACCTGCACCATCGTCTGCTGTGCATTACGTGATTGCTTTAAGTTAGATCTCAGACCTTCGGACAGACACAGAGCCCCGTTTGGGTTTCTGGTCTCTGAATGAGACAACGTTAACGGAAGTGGCTGTATGCTGCTCTACGTCGGAGGTGGAAAACCGAAACTACGGCAGCAATACACGGAGCATAAATGCCTCACATATGCTGGAATGCCCACAGCAGAGCGCATTCATTATAAACCTGAAGCTGCACAGACCACGGAATGAGCTCTGCTCATCTCTATTTCTACAGTGAGAGTGGACGCAAACTAGTAGTGTTAAATTTGTCAGACGAGACTAAATATGTTTGTCATACAACCTTTTTCCATGACGGAGACGAGACGATGACAAGCTACACCAATGTCCAAAAACGCTGACTAAGATTATTAACATGTATTATTATTGACAAAAAATTAACATGTATTATTGTTGACAAAAAATACGAGACTAAAATGTTTTGCATAAAATAAAAACTAAGTTAAAATCTCTCTTCAGTTTCATCAACTATTGTCTCTTCTACTTTTTCATTATGAAATAGAACTAGTGCAGTGCCCGTTTGGAGCGCCACAGTTCAATCTGGCGCGACTCGGCTGCGGCTCATCTAGAGATTAGGCGTGTCCCTGTTTTCGTCACACATCCAGGTAGCGATGTGGCCCGGGGCGGGGAAAGCATCACCAGGGATGAAACCCAGCATTTGGTGATGTCTATGCGTTCCAGACTTCAGGCTGCAATTGACTGCAAAGGATGTTGTTTGGGTCATGTTGTTTGGGTCAGCACAACTCCAAAGGAGAAAAATATATTTAAATTTTATTGGAAGTTACACCCAACACCTGTGACAATTACAAAGGCATTTAACGTTACTCTCATGGAATTGAATAACCATGTATCCGCCTAATTTAAATAGCTCACGTTAGGGCTGCACAATAGTGAATAAAACTGACATTGGAATATTATTACATCATTTAATATAATTTTTTTCATTAATCTTGATCGTCATAAATATGCGAGTACTTTCGATTGAAAAAACCCCGACCTGAATCAGTGCAGGCAACACGGTGTAGCTGCAGCAACGTGTATGAGCTTTAAGTGAGGTAAAACGGCAGTTGCCGGGGCAAGTTTTAGAGTGCCTTTGTGCCTCTTAAAATAAAATCCAATGCAATTAGAATTTCTGTGCAACATGAACAGGGCCCATCGCACTGATGTAATGCCATTTATTTAAGTGTTAGTAGGCTCAGTGAAACTGAGTCCAGCGCGAGGGCGTGCCGACTTAGAGGAGGAGAGGGTAGTGAGGCCAGCGTCTCCACGGCAAGTGAGTGAGCACAGATCCGCTGCACCATGCATGGATGAAATAATGACATAGTAAATAGGATTACATAAACAACATTTTTGATGCCTTCCAGTCTGGTTTCCGACCACACCACAGCACTGAGATGGCTCATGTCTTAAATGACATCCACTTAAACACAGATAGTGGCAAAACTACACACTTAGTATTACTCAATCTCAGTTCTGCATTTGAGACTATCGACCATGAAAACTTGGTTGACGTTTCTGGCTCAACTAAACTGGTTTGAATCCTAATTAAAGAATAGGGACTACTTTGTGTCTATAGGTAATTATGCATCGGAGCATACAAATATGACAGGCAGAGTTCCCTAAGGCTCCGTTCTCCATTTAAAGAAATGAAAACAACCCAGAGCATTTTTCTCCTATGTGTGGTGGAGCTTACTCTAGGGAGTGGTGATAGGGCTGGCGATGCAAGACTACATCGCTATAGTCTCTTCACTCATCTACGTGATCATTAATCAGCACAGGTCTGGAGTGTTACCTGCTGCATGCGTAGCGACTCCAGCTCTCTTTCCAGTCTAGTACGGAGTCGATGCTCGAGTTGTTCTCTCTTCTCACAGGCTGCCTGAAGCTGAGCTAGAGCCTGCTGCATTCTCTCCACCTTCTCAACGTAAACCTGCTTCTTCTTCAGCTGTGCAGAAAGAGACAGAAAGAAAGAGAGAGAAAGAAAGAGACAGCAATTGTTACATCATTGCAACTCTGCTATGCTAATTCACCTTAACATAGCCAACTCAACATATTAGGGTCTTGGTCTGCAATCTTCTGCTGTTTGTGAGGTTATTCGATAGCTCAAGACTATCAAAGTACAGGACATAGAAACTGCAAAATCTTCCTGAGTCATAGTTTATTAGCAGGAATTGCTGTCAAACATTTAGAATGCTTGTTTTCTACTTGGATCTGTTGCCTTCGTTGACCAAATATGGCCAAAAACATGTTTCAGAGAAGCAAATAACCACAGAAATTGTTTTCTTTTCCCTTAAAGATTATTTTTGGGGGTATTTTTTAGGCTTTTTTATTTGAATACGACAGCCTAGATTTGAAAGAGGAGAGACAAGGGGAATGACATGCAGCAAAGCCGCAGGTCAGAGTCAAACCCGTGGCCACTGCGTTGAGGAGTAAACCTCTATACATGGGCACCCAATCCACCATGTGAGCTACCCAGGTGCCCAAAAAGTATGTTAAAGGGCGCCCAGACAACAACAAATAAACATCAGACTTCTAGTATCAATCCTTAAGAGCAGTGTTTCTCAAATGGGGGGTACGTGTCCCCCTAGGGGTACTTTGGAGGATTGCAGGGGGTACGTGAGAAATTTAACACAAATGTTTAATAGTTACAAGGCTGTTGTCCAGAACAACCACACACACATACAGACAAGGGGGGTGATTGAGCGCACTTTTGGTGTTTTGAAAAGCCGGATGCGCTGCTTAGACAGAACACGTGGAGCGCTGGCATACACACCGAGAAGGTGTACAAAATTGAGGTGGCTAGTTACAAGCTCTATGGCAGGAGGGTTCAGCTAATCTCCAAGTTTTGAAAAGATGAGAAATAATGGGGCCAAAGCGTAGCTGGCACTGTTTGTTAGAAACATTGTCAAAAAGAACGTCATGTAGTGACCAAGGCTCTGTCATAGCACTTTCTGAAAGGCCACCATCCTCTTTCCTCCTCCTCTGAACAAAAGTGGCCTGGCTGTTTGAACTTGATCTATATCTAAATCAAGTATTTGGCGAAATCCAAAGTTATGTATTTGTTATGTAGCTCTTGTTACAAAGGGGGGGTTGTAATTAGGTGCCATATTGAAATCATTTGAGGGTGTGATACAGCAATTTGGAATCCCCTGGTCTCAATTGTTCAGATGTTTGCAACTTCGCCATCTGTTATCTGGGATTTTTGGATCCAGTTCTTCCGCCTTGAAAGCACCAGAATGTTGAGATAAGGTGTTCGGAAAAGGTAATGAGGCTTCTGGGTATTATTCTATGCTTTTTCCAAAACCTAAAAGATGGAGATGGTCAGCCCTCAAGAAGACATGGGAAAGGGATCCGAATATTACACTGGATTAAGCTATGTGACGCAATGCGAGTAGTGATGTCAAGAACTTAAACTTAGGTACTAAGGTGGTACCAACATTCTTAAAATGTGACACTAGGTAAAAAGTGTTTTCAGCCCACAAGTGGTAAAGAAGAAGAACGCCTACAAGCACAGGGAAGAAAAATACAGAAGAGAAGAGTCAAATATGAAAATACTTTGCATTCAAGATGGATGACAATGGACATATATTTGATGCCATTGTTCATTTCAAACAAAAGAAGTAAACACATTGAATTTGGTGAAGCACCTGAAAGACTGGCACCCTACCCTGTTCTTTGCAAATAATTCATGGTGGGTACGTCTAAAGTCATATTAACATCATATACAAACTGTAAAACTTCTAATACTAAAACACAGACTATAATATGTGTGTTTGAGGCAGCTGGCATTGTTGCTGTAAAACCAGCTAATGTAATGATTCATGTAAAAACAGGCTAATAACCAAATTTTAGCAATCCTAAGCCAATATATAGCTATCTGAGACCTCTGCTACGTTTTCAGAAGTTGTTGAATATCTTAACAATTGACAGATGACGCTCTTCTCATACTCACAGCACATAATCCAAGGATTGTGTCCCTAAAGTCTCTCCACTCGCACTAAATTGCAGCCTTTGCAGCTGCTCAATAGACTGAGCTGAGAGGAGCTGATAGAAGGCATGCAGAGGGCCTAGAATCTGAAGCTCTTGCAGCTCTTTTGTTTGGACAACAAGCAGGCGTTGTGTGTTACAGGCTGGCTTTGGCCCGGGCTCTGACCCATTTCCTGTCCTGTTCAGGACCTCAGTTACATCACTTACTTTGTCCTCCAAATAAAGTGGTTCAGATAATCACAATAAACTGCTGATTTGTTTACAACCCTAATGTACATATGTGGAATCATACTATGTAAAGTCACATATATATATATATATATATATATATACAAGGTGAGGCGTTTGTGTGAATCTGTATGTTCAAAGATGTTTACAATATGTAATTTGCTTCTCTTCTGTATATCACAGCACATATTGTATGTCTTGTCCTGACTTTGTTCAACTCGAGCCAGTGTCCACAGAATATGAATGAGTGTGCCATCTACAGTTTCAAAGATGTCCCTATATTGTTTCTACAACTAGGAAATACATTGAATGTTTAGATTGAGAGTAGTCTGTTCATTATCAATTATTCAGTTGTACTTACACTCTGCAACTATTCCCATCCACAGACAACACAGTATACATGACTACTGTCTAATATTTTATGCTATAGTGCATCCAGTTAAACAGACAACTGGTGTAAGTCAATAAGCAAACACCAGGCCAGAACACTGAGAGCAGCAGCACTGAGACATTTTCCACTAGAGTAAAACAACAGTAACCAGGAAAATCAAGCTACTTGCCAAGAATCAATCAGCTTTTCTTTATACAAAGCATTGTGGCGGCTGTGGGTCAGTAGTCAAGCGGTTGCCTAATATTTGTTGAATGGTTCCTGTACTATGTAAAAGTGCTTTGAGTAGTCGTTAAGACTAGAAAAGTGCTATATAAAAACAGTCAATATACTAAAACCTATAAGTAGAGCATATGCAAGAAATAGCCAGAGAGGATGCCATGACAGATGAGTGATGTTTCTTGCACCGTCCTCATGGAGATATGCCAATTTATCCCCACCTCGCTAAGTTTAATGGTTATTTAGCCAAGTTCCTTAATTTACTGTTACAATAAGAAACTAAAGCTGCAACCCGGGCCGTCACTCCAGTGCGCGTCAGAGTTACCGTGCGACCGTGCATTTGTGCGGCACTCAGTCGCTGCAAATTGTCAACACTGAAAAGGTAACTCTGCTGAGTTCAATGATACGTCACACAAGGCTTTACGTCATTCAGTTAATTAGCTGTGAAAGGGGGTGCATGGCAAACCATGACCAATGAAAACGGAACTCTGCTGAGTTCAAAGATACCTCACACAATAATGTACAAGAAAAGTCTAAGTATTTATTAAAGGGGAGCGATATCAGGATTGAATACTGACCCTTATCTTATTCCCCCTCCGTTTTCAGTCTGCCTGACTTCAGTCCACACGATCTGTAACACTATGTGGTAAACGGCGTATCCCCATACACAGGTGCTGATCTCAAAGCTTTTAAAAGTCTAGATGCTTTATCAGTTCTTTGTAGCTGGCTGAGTTACAGGTATGCAATGCTACACTAAAGGCGGGAGGAGGTACCTCATGATGGCAAAGATAAGACATTAATCTAGGATTTTGTTGTATTAACATATATTCTTTACTTAAGTAAAGATTTATATACCACATAGCCACGACCAAAAGGACATGGTCGGTCGTGGCTTCCCACATACTGTCGTTCACTGGGTGTACTAATACTTTCTAATGGATGCCTGGAAAGCATCCCAGCTCTGAGAAGTGCAGTCATTAATTATTTATCACACGTTAATCCATGCAGTAAATCCCAGAGTGTATATGATCAGTAGTAACCACACATAATTGTAACATCTAACCATCTTGTTATCTGTGATTATATTTGCTGTGTAGCCTATGTTAAGATTTGAGCGATGGATATTTCGAGACCATATATTCCGTCCAAAGCTAGGTGGTTCATCATCGGGTTGACATGTTAGCAGAAACAGCTGGTTAACATGGCAGCTAGCTGGTGAGGATACTTTTATTATTATTTATCAGTCATTTAAAACAGAAAGGCTATACATACACATGTTTGTGTTGGTGAGGATTACTCTGCAGATTGTCAGTTGACAGCAGAACCATGTACTATTTGTTTATATTTAGCGTTGCCGCGCCCCCAAGTTTGGGAACCACTGATGTCTGATTAGTCTTGGATGGGCTAGGCCCACCTGATTTTCTCTGAGCCCACTCACACTGTGATTTCTGCCAACGCTACTTGTCAATATGTGGTGTTGACAAGATTTTTGTAGCAGAAACAAAGCAGTTTAAGTTGACAAATCAGTTCTTCATATATCCATCTCTACAGTAGCCCTGACAGTAGTTAAGTTTTTCAGGAAGTGCTTTCAGGTACAGTGTAGACACAGTGTGGCTATGGCAGCAATTTGTAGCTATAAATCAACTTTTACTGTCTTTCTGAAAGCCCACGGCTCACACCTTCACAGTTGTGGCTCTTGCGGCCATCTATGAAAAAGTTGTGGTTTCATTACTGCAAGAAGGAATCTCTTCATTTTTAAACTTAGATATGATCAGTGAGATATGACTGACCTGAAATGTCTAGGCTGCTGTTAGCTGGTAAGATTCTGTCTCTTTTTTAATTTAGAAAACATCATGCAGGAATTGTTATAAAGAAATGTTTAATGTATTGACTCAGCCACATCACATTTAGTGAAGGTGGTTGCAACTTGTTTATCCCATCTTTTGGATTTTCTGGTTCTGATAAAAATGGGAAACAAGCCCGTAAACTCAAATCCAATGACGAAATATATTCTAACAGTAACAAGTGACTCTTACCTCCTCTTCCAGCTTGACCACTTTGGCCTGGGCGTTATTGAGTGCCTGATCTCTGATCTCAATGTGTCTCCTTTGGTCCTCTGTGGTTGAGCGCAGAGCGTTAAACTCCATCTCCATCTTCTCCTTCTCACGAAGCGTCTCTTTGTCTTGAATGCATGTACAAACACAATGTTTTCCTCCTTATTTTTGTAAAAAAGGTTATTGTTATGCACATCATGAAATTACTTATGTTACACTTTAATCTATGCATAGATTAACTGTAACAGAAATTGATATAAGAACTATCTGATGTTTAGTGTTTTTTTATACATTCTAGTCAGATGGATGAAAAAGTTGTCCAGACATTGACATCATGCCTGAAGAATGCTGGGGGAGGCATGCTGAATGTCCCAGGGTGTGTGTGTGTGTGGTACTCACTCTGCGCAAGCAGCTGGGATATGGTTTTGCGGTTGTCCTCTGAGCCGTCACACTCTTTAGCAGCTAGCTGCTTATTGGCTGTCTCCATGCGCTCTTTAAAACACACAAAACACATGCTCAGAGTTGAGACAAACACACACTAAAATAAGGTTTGCTCTCTTAAAGCTTATCTTTATGAATTAATAAAATAATTAGAATTCATATTATGGCAAGAACCAATCAGCTAAGTAAAGAGAAACAAGTGGCAATCATTACTTTAAGAAATGACGGTCAGTCAGTCCGGAAAATTGCGAAAACTTTGATTGTGTCTCTAAGTGCAGTCGCAAAAAACAAGCGCTACAACGAAACTGGCTCCCATGAGGACCGCCCCAAGAAAGGAAGACCATCTGAGTCACCAGCCTCAGAAATCGCAAATTAACAGCAGCTCAGATTAGAGACCAGATGAATACCACACAGAGTTCTAGCAGCAGACACATCTCTAGAACAACTGGTTAGAAGAGACTGTGTGAATCAGGCCTTCATGGTCAAATCACAGCTAGGAAACCACTGCTAAGTAGAGGCAACAAGCAGAAGAGATTTGTTTGGGCCAAGAAACACAAGGAATGGACATTAGACCGGTGGAAATCTGTGCTTTGGTCTGATGAGTCCAAGTTTGAGATCTTTGGTTCCAACCACTGTGTCTCTGCGTGACGGAGAAAAGGTGACCGGATGGATTCTACATACCTGGTTCCCACCGTGAAGCATGGAGGAGGAGGTGTGATGGTGTGGGGATGCTTTGCAGGAGACAATGTTGGGGATTTATTATTACAAAATTGAAGGCATACTGAACCAGCATGGCTACCACCGCATCCTGCAGCGACATGCCATCCCATCCAGTTTGTATTTAGTTGGACCATCATTTATTTTTCAACAGGACAATGACCCCAAACACACCTCCAGGCTGTGTTAGGGCTATGTGACCAGGAAGGAGAGTGATGGAGTGCTGCGCCTCCACAGTCACCGGACCTGAACCCAATCGAGATGGTTTGGGGAGAGCTGGACCTCAGAGTGAAGGCAAAAGGGCCAACAAGTGCTGAGCATCTCTGGGAACTCCTTCAAGACTGTTGGGAAACCATTTCAGGTGACTACCTCTTGAAGCTCATCAAGAGAATGGCAAGAGTGTGCAAAGCAGTAATCAGAGCAAACGGGGGCGACTTTGAAGAAACTAGAATATAAGACATGTTTCAGTTATTTCACACTTTTTTGTAAAGTACATAATTCCATATGTGTTCATTCATAGTTTTGACGCCTTCAGTGACAATCTACAAGTCATGAAAATGCATTGAATGAGAAGGTGGTTTCAAACTTTTGGCCACTATAAAATAAATATATATATATATAATATGTATGTATATTGAATGAGAAGGTGGTTTCAAACTTTTCCCCCTCTCCCCAGACCCCTCAATGATTTTTAAGTGGGAGAACTGGCAAAATAGCAGGGTGTTCAAATACTTATTTTCCTCACTGTAACTGTACTTTCTTACATAGTTCTGTATATATATAGCTGTGCTTTTCCTTCTTTATATTTGTTCATTCTATACACACAAAGGAGTAAAATGCTAAGGATCTGAGGCAGCCACAGTTTTCTTAGCAGGCATATTCAGCCCATAGTGTGAGACAGGTATGGCTGCAGCCTGGAGCGTCCCATGTCATGCCGTACCTTTTCATGCCGTCTCGTCTCATGCCGAGGTGTGTCCAACAAAATTCAGTAAATTCAGAGGGTCAAAAATACAAAATCGCAACTAATTTTCCAGATGGAGTCACGGCTAAATTCGTGACCACGTTTGTTGCAATCAACTGAAAAACGTTAAAATCTGTTAAATGAACGTAGCCTACATTTGATGAAACCTGCATCGGCGACGCAGCCATTTCTGCTAACTAACGGCAGGATTTCCTGAGGAGGGATAACAAGGATCTGCACACACAAGAACAAGAATACAAAAATAAACATGTTACACTCTTTCCAAGACTCTTTTGTTTATTCTATATTGTTTTCACACTTCACTGGGACATTGCTGGGACATTTTAGAGACGGACATATATTTTTAAATATAAATGTATATATATATATATATACTTCAAGTATTTTATTCATTAGCATGATAGTTGACGCAAGCTTTTACTAGTAGGCTAAGAAAGATATTTTTTAAAGTATTTTGTTTTGAAAAGTAGAAGCTTGGGGATGGCAACAGTTGGGATGGCAGAAGGATTTTTTTTTTAGTTTGCCTATATCTGCATTTATTCTATAGACAGACATATATTTTTTAAGTATTTTATTCATAGCATGATAGTCAAAGTGAGCTTTTTTTCCAGATGCAAGCTTTTATTTTGAAAAGTAGAAGCTTGGGACGGCATGAGACAGGACGACATGACATGGGACGCTCCAGGCTGCAGCCATACACTCTTGCATAATGTGCCCAAAATGATACAGCAAAATCTGGTCAATAGATGCCAGCAAAACCGTGGAAAGGGGCATGGACCCAACCAGTTGTGTGGTAGGTTGTAAGGTAGCTATATATATATCAGAATCAGAAATCTGATATGTTAAATTTGCAGTCGGTTGCAGAATTGCATTATTATTGCATAGTTATTGCACCTCCCTACTTTCTCACCTCGGAGATCCCTGTTGAAGTCGTGCAGCCGGCGCACCTCCAGCTCCAGCTTGTTCCTCATGGTTTTCTCCAGGGCCTCCCTCTTGGAGGAGGACTTGGCGAGGTTTTCATATGCCTCTGACACCAGCTGGATCTCTGTTTCCAACTGCCCACAGAAACAGGAGGAATGAAGACAGAATGAGTAAAGGGGATGCATCAAACTGTTACGCAAATGTGTTTATTTATCAGCTTAATATCCATATTCACATCCAACTACCGACATTGGTCAAACCTGGCCTCACCCAAACACTGTTTTTACAGCCTAAGTTTCACTTTTATCTAATCTTTAACATATGTAAAACGGTAGACAAACAAGAGCAGAAATTGAGGAAATATCATTAAACACTACTTAAAACAAACTTCAAGGATTGCCTTTTTCACCTGCGTAACATTGCAAAAATTAGGCACATCCTGTCTCAAAACAATGCAGAAAAACTTCCACTTCGAGGCTGGACTATTATAATTCCTTATTATCAGGATTCTCAAATAGGTCCCTTTCCCTTCGGGGATCAATAAAGTATTTCTGATTAAGACTCTACAGTGGATCCAGAATGCTGCAGCTCGTGTACTGACAAGAACATCATATTTCTCCTGTATTGGCTTCTCTGCATTGGCTTCCTGTAAAATCCAGAATCAAATCAAAAATCCTTCTTCTTACCCTGAAAGCTTTTAATTGTCAAACAGCATAATATCTTTAAGAGTTCATAGGACTCTATTGCCCCACTAAAGCACTGCGCTCCCATAATGCAGAGTTACTTGTGGTTCCAAGAGTCTCCAAAGGTAGAATGGGAGCCAGAGTCTTCAACTATCAGGCTTCTCTCCGATGGAACCAGCTCCAAGTTTTAGTTTGGGAGGCAGACACCATCACCACATTTAAGAGTAAGCTTACTTAAGTTTGGGCGCTATACACTGCTACTGCTATTATAACTCGTCATAGTTCTATTATCTTTACTGTTAATATAATTGTCACTGTTCATCATACCATTCCATTATACCCACTGCTATAATTATTATGAGTCATATCTCTCTCTCTCTCTCTGCCTTTCCCCCAACAGGTCGTGACAGATGGCTGCCCACCAAGAGTCAGGTTCTGTTTGAAGTTTCTGGCTGTTCAAAGGTTTTTCGTCACCATTGTTGTACCAAATGCTTACTCTTGGGGTAATTGCTGTTAGGGTTAGGGTTAGTCTCTGTAAATGTTAGTGTGGTCTAGACCTCTATATGTAAAGTGTCCTGAGATACTTCTGTTATCATTTACCACTATACATAAAATTTAATTTATACAAAATGTAATAATACAGTGTACATGTGGGTACCTTAGTATTGTTTTAAGATAGACAAAAACATTTAACCTATCCCTATAGCTTTTCACCAGTACATGTTACCTTGTGCAACTTGGTGACTTTCTCGCGGCAAGTCTCCATCTCCTGCCTTAGTATCCTGTTCTCCTCCGTTAGCACATCCACCATCTGGTGGGCACGCACCATCATAGCAAAAGGCTCCCCCTGCAGATGGGAGAAGGAGTGCGGATGGGGGAAATGTCCAGCCTGTACTGGCGATTGGTGCTGGGGAGGTTCTTGAAACTGCTGCAGCTGCTGCTGCTGCTGCTGCTGCTGTTGTTGATACTGATGGTGCTGCTGATGGTGCATCCGTGAAGTGGAGCCATAGGGGTCATGAGGCAAAATGGGACCTCTTGGTGGTGGGTGAATAGGCCCAAGGGTGAAGGGTGCCCCTGGCTGGTAGGAGCTGGGAGCCTGCGTACTGCGGTGCCCCATGCTAGGAAAGGACTCACCCTGACTCTGTGGGTGCTGGTGAGGGAAGGACGGATGGGAGACACTGAGCATGCTACTTAGGGTTGAGGACTGGGTGCGGGACAAAGATCCCATGGAGGTTACAGAGGAGGTGGGACTGTGCTGATGAAGGGGCCTCTGGAAGTGGACCGAACCTTCCTTACTGGACCTGAGGAAAGATCATCTGTCTGATTACACGGTTGATATACTCAGCTGATATGTAATGTACATAATATATATATATATATTAATAATAATAATAATATATAGTTAAGACATAACACTAATGTTTTAGATGGTATAGGTTCATGTGTGTATTATGTATTTGCAGATATTGTTAGGGGTCCAAGCCCGAGGCTGTAGAACCCTATTGTTAACAGTGAATGCAGTATTGAGGTGATTTAATACGTTTTATAAGACAGATAATTAGCTTTCCTAAGCAACAATTGACCCAATTCCACCAATTGGTGGCGCCATAGCAGAAAAAAAAACACATGTGGCCCTATAACTCCCCCTATAACTTCGAAACGTACATCGCACATTCAAAAACCATATATCATCCAACTGAATCTCTTAATATAGGCCACGACCATTTCCGCCTAGACCTTTATGTGTTTTGCAATTCCATGCATGAAAAATATTCATGTTCATATGCTTCAAGCTTTTTTTCTCAAAAAGTGTAAAACTAATTAAACCTTAGTCCTCCCAGTTTTTCCTAAGTTGACACCAAATTTCCTCAACAAACAACAGTTTTGAACTGCTGGCAGTTTTATATCCAAAATCAGTGGATAACAATAATCAATATTGATTTAGTTTATTTAATTTATTTTCTGTCAATAGCCTTATCAACTAATCCAGGGATCTTCAACAGGGGGTCTGGGTCCTAAATCCATATAATAGGGGCTGGGTATTAAACCTAAATACTTATTTCAATCAAAATGTGTCTGGATGAAAACTTGACATAAACAGACACAATATCTGTGTCATAACAATACATTATGACATTGTCATAACTATACATTAAGCAAGACAATGTAACCTTTTGGTTATGACAATTTGACATTAACCTAGTAAACATTACCTGTCATAAATATGTCAAGCAGGCCTAATAATCATTTTTAACTTTAAGAAACTATTTAGCTTAGTTAAGGTTGGCACTCAAGGAATAACAAGTTAATAGACCAGTTTGACAACAGTGAATGCAGTATTAATGTGATTTAATGAGCTTGACAGATAATTTACTATAGGCTAACGTTACTTGTTGTTAAACTAAAATTAACCACTAACTTTAACTAGCTGACGTGAGCTAGTTAGCTTACTTAGCTTGCTTAGCTTGTTCAATTAGCAATAAGATATGGTAGTGTAAGACAATTTAAAAAAGTACAATCAGACAAGCTGCTCAACATAGTATAGTATAGTACCAAAAGAATCATTAAATCACCTTGGTACAGCATTTCCAGTCTTATAACTTTTATGACATCTTAATGACACCATTATAAAAGCATTTGAAGGTGAAATCAAAAGATTTGCGACATATATATATAATAGAATGGTCTCACAACAGCCAAAGAAACCAAACTCACGAAAATTACAACTCAATGTGATGATAACACATAAAGCTAAATAGTTTCTTAAAGTTTGATCTTTTGAATAGGCCAACCGTGACATAGATTAATATCCAGTTGTTATGACACAGAGATTGTCTTCGTTAATGTCAAGATGTCATAACACAAACATCTCAAATAATGCTAAATTTATATTAAAAGTGTCACAATTTACCGAATTCCTTCATAGTTATGAGGGCGTCATGTGGTCTTATGCACATCCCTTCAAATAAATTGTTACCATACATATTTTTTTAAATAACAATTGTTCTAAACAATGAAGTTTATTGTGTCTCTCAGGAAAGATGATCCAACAGTGAGGATTTAAAACAGTGAAAGCAAAGATTTAAATGCTACTGTGTTTAATTTTTGACGGCTTGTTAAATGCTTTTAAACATAAATTTCCTTAATTCCAGTCTGATTCACCTGCTGTTTTCTTGCTCTCTAAGCGAGACTTGTTTTTGAGTAAGGTGGGAAAACACCAGCTGTGAACTGGCTTTTTGCAGAGCAAACATTTTAGCCCTCAAAGGAATGCCATCAAAGCCAAGCAGATCATGTCCTGACTCGTCCTGCCGGATGATTCAAATTCTGCAGTACTTGTGGCTGTTTGATTCTGGTTCCTCTGGGATGAATAGAAACAGGCCCAACAGGATTTCTTCCCACCATTTTGAAAAACACTATTGGGATACCATGACAAGTAGTTACATCTTTTTTTTTAAATGTTTGTTTATATTATTTTCAACTTGCTTGTCAAGAAAACTATACGCATTTTGTCACATAAATTTGGGAACAAACCCCAAGGCAGCATTTACATCTCATTGAACAATGGAACTCCACATGAACCTCATTGTGTCCATTTCAGATCAGCATTTTTCCCACTTTATTTTAAAGATGCATTGTGTGGTCCTGTACTTGCTGTGGAAACCACTAAGATGACTTATGAAGACAAACTAAATAACAAAAACATATAACCTTAACCCATCAATGTTTATTATGGCACTAAAAAGGATTTTAACATGATTGCTGTAGAACATGTGTATGAAAGTGCTAATGCACGGCCCCGTGTTGCAATGTGTACATAAATCCTGGAAGCTGAAAACATCCCAGTTCTTGCATGGCCAGTATGCTCACCGGACATGTTACCCATTGAGCATGTTTGGGAAGCTAGATCAGCACATACAACAGTGTGTTCCAAGTCCTGCCACATCCAGCAACAACTGCCACAACTTATTTTTTTTTTTTTGCTGACCGGTTGATAAGCCTTTTGTGTACATAGAAAAAGTCTTACATCATTGAATTCAGCTCATGAAAAATGGTAACGGTAATATTATTAGTGTTATAAGTTAACAGCACACTTAAAAAAAACGGACCCAGGGTGAGTCTGAGTGAGACGGAGGCGGCGCTTTGAGATGACTGGCAGCTTTGTTACTTACAGATAAATCTCAAATTAACAAAGCAGTGCAGGTGATTGACAAATGTTGTCTTATGTCTACACAACTCATATGAACCCTTATTGGGTGGTATTTTAGTAAAACAAAGTCTCAAGTACCTTGGTATTTTTGTTTCTAAAAATAAGCAGGGTAGAAAGCATCTACATTTTTTTCCTCTAAAGATATAAAAAAAAAAAATTTTTAACATGTGGCTTCAAATAGATATTTTTATATTTGGACATGTACTTTTAATTAAAGCTGAAGGTTTGTCAAGGATTGTCTCTTTCTGTCGATGCGTCCATTTGTAAAGATTGTAAGATTAATAGTTTATTTACTAATGCTCTTGGAAGAACAAACATCACCTTAAAAACAGGTTTTCTGCATCTAGGGCAGAAGGAGGTATTGAGTTATTTATTAATTTTGTGGATATGAACAGCACCTTTACGTTAAGTGGTTGAAAAAGTGCTTAGAATCTCCTCAGTCTTTATGACATTGTGTTCCTCATTATATCTTCAAGACTTTTGGAGGCCTAATGTTGATGTTTAATTATATTATCACCTAACTAACTCACTCTTAAATGAACAAATCTTATCAACAGGAATTTATTGCATAAAAAATATGTTTTGTATATTACTTTACACCCAAAAAAGCAATTTTGTGGATACCACTCTACCACTGAGCCACAGCCGCACATATTGTGCACATTAATTCAAATTTTTACCTGGGGTGCCCAAACATTTGAGCCCTACTGTATCTGTCCTCTCTGCATGTTGACAGAGAACGGGGCTCTGACACACACACGTGCAGAGTTGCGGACAGAGTAAACTTGAGCAGTGAGTCACGACAATGCAGATAAAGTGGTTGCAAATATGGTTACAGTTTTTCAAAACTTTAAGTAGACAGTGTTTACTGCGATATGAAGTTAATGGCGAGCCAAAAGCGATGCCAGTACTGTTGACATTACACTTCCTCTGAGACAAGCAGGCACAACAGTGCTTTCTATACAGATAAAAACTCTCTTTTTTTAGGATCATGTATTATTAATCTGCAGGAGCATCAATACAAAACACGTTACTACATTTTTAAAACAATTTGTCAAGTAATTACATGTTTAATTCACTGTGATTGCTTTCTTTATGGTATATTCATAACTATTTATTACTCAAGCATCTTAAAGTGTATGTGTGTTGATGAAAGTCTGTGGGTGCGTGGCAATGGTCCTACTTGGCCAGGTCTGTGTTCCTTACCTGAACGAGCCGTACTCAGG
The DNA here is from genome assembly GCA_026937815.1 of Etheostoma perlongum. Lineage (NCBI taxonomy): Eukaryota > Metazoa > Chordata > Actinopteri > Perciformes > Percidae > Etheostoma > Etheostoma perlongum. The sequence continues at coordinate 19,074,575 of CM049383.1, read as the reverse complement.
TGGGGGCTGGTATCGGACATGGGGCACCTCCCTCGAGAGCTCCCTCCCTCTCTGCTCCTGGTAAAAATGGTCTCCAGGCTCCTGTTGCTTGGTAGGCGAGCCCAGTCCTTTGAATGGGTAGTCTGGAGGCGGGCCCCCGGTGCTGCGGCTTGTAATAGTCGCCCGGTGGCCCTGGTGGGGGCAGTTGGGGGGAGAGTGGGGCGCTGGTGACAGGTGCATGGGCCTTCACGCCACTGGTGGCCAGGGACAGCTGCATAAGTCGTTCGCTGAGAGAGCGAACGTGTCCTTGCTTCAGATCCTTCAGACCATCATCCTGGTGCACCCTTCCTGTGCCACTCACTCTCTGCACCGTGGGGCGACCCTCAGTGCGCACCTTGGCGCTGGTCACCCCAGTAACGTAGAAGGCGGTGCCCACTGAGCCAGGGAGAGGAGGCTGCTGGGGCTGGCTGTTCTGCTGCTGAGCCTGAGGAGGAGGACCATGGCCACGGAAGTATTGCGACTGCACTTTTGCTTCTTCGTACGTAGGGAGGTCTTCGGGGTTCAGGCACTGCCCTTGGCTGCTACCACCACCTCCAGTGTTGCCTCCTCCTCCACCTCCAGTCCCTAAACCCCCTCCCCCTCCACTGCCTCCCCCCCCTCCTCCTACTCTGGTGGAGCCCAGCTTCTCCAGGCCAGTGTCCGTCTGCAGCTCTTGTCCCTGTGGCTCCTGCCGGGCAATGTGGGGGGTCATGGAGTGATCATCAGAGGGGCATATATGTCCCTGTCCCGAAAACCCCCCTCCACTTCCTTGTTGTTGTTGCTGCTGTTGAAGCACGTAATTACGGTTCATTTTCTCCTGCAGGAGGCGCTGCAGGACGGTGCTGCCGCCACCTCCTACACTGTTGTTGCTGGTGGACGACTCCTCGGATGCAGCCCTCATCTCTGCCTCACACTGGCCACGCACCTCATGGAAAGACAAGCTTCGCCCACGGTCAATACTCCCTGAGAGGAGGAGGAGGTGAAAGTGGAAAGATAGAGAAAAAGAGGACGAATCAGTGTGGCAAAGGGATGTGAATTAGAGTTTTATAAGGGTGAAGAATGTGAACAAATGGAAAGAGAAAAAAATGTGAAAAACAAAGAAAGAAGAGAGGACAAAAGAGAAAGGGATAGAAAGCATTAAGGTCAAATATGTAAATGGGTCATTCACCACCATCCCTGTTCCCATTTTAGAAGGGACTGGAGGAAGAACAATTTCTGAAAAACCCAAGGAGGAAAACCCTCAGCAAAACCCTTAAGCCTCAAACCCAAATTACAAAGAACATAATTATAAAGGCTAACCATTTAAACCAAAGTATAACGACTGTGACTGCTGTGTGATGACAACACTGGAACCTGAAGAGATCAACTGACTTTAAACTTAATTATTATTAATTGGTAATTGACTGAAAAGATAAAGGTCTCAGTGCAGCCACACAAAGTAGCAGAAAACAGTTTTGCATTGTTTGCACTAAACCTACTGTGTTAGTGTTAGGTTAGAAGGACCAACAAACAGTCCCAAACCAAAAACATTCAGTTTACAATTATATAAAACAAGGAAAAGTAGCAAACCTTCTAATTAGATCAGCTTGTCATTGTGCTTAAAATAAATGAAGTTATTAATTTATCAAAATTGTTGTTGATTCATTTCATTATTCAAATGTACCGTCATGCGAGGGCCAATCTGAAAAGTTAGTTTAAAAAAGAGCTTTTTACAGGTAATGACAGCTTGTTCTAGTGTCATCAGCAAAGCTTAATGTTCTTTTCAAGCAAAATATGACTGTATGACCACAGTCACAAAACACTGCTTTCCGTCAGGCTGTATAGACTAACTTTAATTATTTGATTACATGTGTTTTAACCACAGAATCAAAGCATTGAGGGCCACACAGGATCACAGTGACTCCTTTTCACCCCTATAGGGACAAAGGACAGATACAAATATACTTTATAATAAAAATGTGTGAGCTTGTAACCACTGGCTATGACACAAAAAAAGGATAATACACATTTGCAAGGAAACTAAACCCAGTGAGTGTTAAAGACAGAAGCAATGTGTTCTCAGTTGCTCATCCAATGTTGTCAAAGTTTAAACCACCTAGGATGTATTTGTTGTGAAGATGCAACTCAATGAGGATGATTCTTTCTGAGTCACACCTTTCTTCTACAAATGCTTGTATATAACATATTCTTTCTATTCATAAAAAACAAATGAAAAAAGTAATTTTAGTTATTTGTATACATTTAAGTTGTTTTCACATTTTGTTTTGCTTTTCTTGGGGGAGTGCATTTATATTAGTGTGGTTTCTTCTGACAACACTGTATGTTAACAACTACATCAATTTACACCTTTTTCTACAGAGTAAAGAAAGAAATTATTACATCTAGCGTTTTCTGTTATTCTTCTCATTCTCAAGGAGGAAGATGCTTTTTTCCGAAACATCTGTAAGTAAATAAAATCATAAAAGACAAAAGGAAAAATGTTAGCCTTGGTCGGATGTCAGCAAATGGTCAGTTCTCTTCAAGCGAAGTAGGCATAATTTTATTTATAACGTATTTACGGGGTAAAATGGGCTGGGTAGTGAAAATTCAGATGCACAAAAGCTAAGTTTAACTACCTTTACAAAAATCATATCACAAAAAACAAAAACAGTAGACCAACAACCCAAGAATACAAACCTCTACATTAGACATAGATAAACATTGACAATTTTAAAGACACAATACCCAACTTTTCTACTTGACATTTTGAAAAGCTTTCATCTACACCGCCACACTGCTTAGCTGTTGCTCAGCTGCTCAAATATTTCTAGAGTTCCGCAGCAAATCATTTTTAATAGATATCAATTTTAGTAGTTTTATAAATATATTTTAATAAAAGAAGTTGAGACTGTTGGTTTTGCCTCTCGGCTCTGTTTCTTCCTTGACAGCACCCTGGCATGGACTCCCAGGCATAGTTACCAACACCGTTTACAGGCAGTTCAACACCTGAGTTGGTGCTGTCGACCACAAAGAAAGCTCTATTATTACAGGCCCCTGTTCTGCTCTGAAAAGACTGCTTTTGTGCTTGAGTAGGTTTGAAGATTGGTTTTACTACCAGTTTCCTGTCTGTATGTTCACATATCAATTTTATTTTAGTGACAGATCCCTGTCAGCTGTTTCAGAGCTGTGAAATAACTAATGAAATAAAGCATCATCTTCCTGCTGCTCTTCATAGCTTTACATTAACGAACCAGCGGGAACCTTTTATTGTGAAGCGTGCATGCAAATAAAACAGGAGGATTGAACAACCAGATATTTTTGGCTATTTGGTTAAAGGACTGACAGTCAATGCAACGTTAAATGCCCTGGTAATTCAATTTCAATGTCAATTTTATTTGTTTAGCACCTTTCATTACACGTAAACCTAAAAGTGCTTTAAATTAAAAACAGCATTCACATTAAAACAGAACATGAATAGAAATAGAAATACAGAAAAAGAAAATCAACAAAAACAAACATACAAGTGTGACAATACAAATTTATACACACACACATGCACATGCACACACACAGTAATTAAACAAACAAAAAAAAAAAAGCTTTTGAGATGCTTTTGAATGTGGACACAGTTGTGATGGACCTCAGGTCATGAGGCAAACTTCTTCATTACAAACAATAACAGAAGATGGAAATTATTTAAAAAAGTTTTAGGAACACTGTAACTGACGGCCCTTTGTTGTGATTTAAACATGGCATTTAATTGTCATACTGAAATTTGTGAAATCCATGAAAGAACAAACTTCTCATTACAAACAATAACAGAAGATGGAAATTATTTATTTTAGCTATCTATGATTGTTTGATTGCTAACGTTATCTCAAACCGCCATTAAAGTGACAGCCTTTGTTGTGTTTGATTGCTAGCTTGTAGCTAAGCTATTTCATTTAATTTTAATTTTAATTTTAATTTGTTTATTAATCCCCAGTGGGGAAATTACAATTTACACACTTTTGTTAGTAATCACATACAGGCCTGAAATACACACACATGCTCAGGACCTATACATGCACTAATGGAGAGATGTCAGAGTGAGTGGGCTGCCAGCTGAACCACGGGAGCCCTGAAGTGGTTTGGGGGGGGGGACTCTTGCTGCTGGATTGCCTTGCTCAAGAGAACCTGGCAGTGCCCAATCCACACCGTACTTTTTGGTCCATATGGGGACTTTAACCAGTGACCCTCCGGTTCCCAACCCAACTCCCTACGGACTGAGCTACTGCCACCCCCCCAGCAGTCATTTAAAAAATGTTTTAGCTATCTATGATTGTTTGATTGCTAACTTTATCTCAAAAGCCAGATTGGCTCTTTTTCCAAAATCAAAAACTATTTTATTTCTCAGATTCAACTAACAACCTTGTTGTGTTTGATTGCTAACTTGTAGCCAGCAGGTCCATTTTTACTGCATTGACATTACAGAAGTCTCTCGTTAGGATCTTGTATGCTCCTTGTCGCAAAGTGAATGACCTGAGAAGCCTGATGTGGTTATGATCAGTGAGCAAGTCAGAGATATACTGAGGAGCTAAACCCATAAGTGTTTTATAGACTATTAACAGCATTTAAAAAATGATGCTGTATTTTACGGGGAGCCAATGAAGTGGTTTGAGTACCAGAGTAATGTGTTGTAATTTACGTGTATGTGTAAGGACTCTTGCTGCTGCATTTTGATTGAGTTGGAGGCATCCTACTAATTGTTTGGATAATCCTGCAAATAAAGCATTTAAGTAGTCTTACCTGCTGTTGAGATGAATGCATGCACCAGTTTCTCAGAGTCAGTTTGAGAAATGAGTGCTCTGAGTTTTGATATATTTTTAAGTGATAAAATGTTGTTTTGGTGATATTAGGTAATACAGGTGTGAATAAATCTTTTGTCTATGAATTTTAGGACCAACCACGAGAATCTCAGTATTGTCTGTATTTAGCTGTATAAAGTTTTTGGATGTGAATACTTTAATCCAGTGCAATTATCTCAGTTTATCTTTAATGGCTGTATAAAGTTTTTGGACATCCAGCAATTAATATCTTTAATACAGTTTACTAGTTGGTTATGAGAGAATAGATCATTGGAGAAAAAGGAAATGAACAACTGTGTGTCATCGGTATATTACTGGTAGGATATATTTTGTTTTTTAATGATAATACCAAGTTGGAGAATGTACAGATTGAAGATTCTTTTTTTCTGTATATTTAAAACTACCTATTGAAACATGGAAACTCCTGCCCTTCAAGTATGATGAAAAACAGTTAAGAACATGGCCAGCCAAGCCAATTGAGACATGGACCATTATAATTAAAATGGCGTAGTCAGTGGTATCAAAAGCAGCAGTGAGAATAAGCAGTAATAAAATTTAACTTTTCTCTGGGCCAGTGTTTATTTTGAGGTCATTAATTACTTTTATAACAGCTGCTTCTGTGCTATGATTGGTTCTAAATCCTGGGTGGTATGAATCAAATACAGTATATTGTATATACGGTATATTTTAATATTCATCCAGTTACTTGTATACAATTGTTTCAAGTAAAAGAGAGATTGGAAATTGGACTGTAGTTAATATGTTTAACTTAATAACTTTATCATTGTTAATTAGAGAGATTTAGAACTGTCTGGCAAATGTCATATCTGCGTTAATAATAGACTGCATTTTATAAATTTCAAAATCAACGTGTTTTTTTTCCCATTTCTGTTCAGCTCTCCGAAAGACTCTGGCATTTTTACTTTTTCCCCGCTTCTCCAAGATGCCTGTGGTGATCCATGTATCTTTACAGTTTTGACAGGAGCAACATGATCAACAAATTGAGACATAACAATTGTGGAATTATCAACCATGGTATCACATAACATCAGGGTGGGTAGTGTATAATTTGAAAATGCATTAATGAACTTCAGTTTTAGCATTACTAAATGTTTAACTAATCTAACCATGCCTATCTATTATTTTTTTGTTTAACTTATTATTTAGTTTATTACTATTGCATAAAAATATGCGACAATGAACAGAAATAGCAATATCAAGGACAGCTGTTATAATAACATCAAGACCTTTAGAAAAGACAAGGTCAGTTACATGTTTAAAATCAAAAGATTCCAGTGAACTAATGAATTGTTTTGTATCTGAGTTTTGCACTCATCTACATGAATGATGAAATCACCTGAAATTATAATTCTGTCAAAATCAATGGTTATTTTAAATGAAAACTCCCTGTCCCTGTCTCCTTTTAGGAGGACGAAAACACTAAGTGGAACAGGGGAATTAACAACTAGACCTAATTATTTAAAGCTCTGGTAAATGCGACAAGACACAGATTTACAGCTAAAAACATCACTATATAAAACACCAACAACCCCCCTTCCTGTTAGTCTTAATCCACTGTACAAAATTATAATTAGCAGGTGAAGTTTCAATCAGATAATAATCGAATCCAGTTTTTGAGCAGTGATGATGTCATTGACAATACAAGTCTTTTGGCTGGAGATCTAACATTAAGTAGTGCAAGTTTTAGAGTGCAAGTAGAAGTATTAGCAGGGACAGACATGGAAGGCTTTATTTGTTTAAGATTACTAATAACTCTCTGGGATTTTGTTCCTGGTTTGTTTGTGGATCTTGGTCTATTAATTACTACTTTAATATGATGTGTCAGTGTGGGATTAGATGAGAGTCAGGAGATTGTTCTTGTTAAGTAGTGGTAGGCTTAAGGTAACATTACCACCTCACATTCTGCTTAGGTGTTATAATTAGAATTGTCATGTAATCGGCCAATACCTCACTTTGTAGTGGTTCTGAACTTGAATTTAGCGCTGTTGTCCATCATCAGGGCACTTTGAATCTAACTAAACAAGGACCTGAACATCCTCTTTTAGAATACTGTACCTGGTTGGTAGTTAATTGTTTAGTTTCTACCTGTATCAAACCAAATCTTGAATAACGAATATTGTTACTTTGTTATAATTTGTGTGGAATTGGTTGATATTTGATTACTGTTTTGTTTTTTGGAAAACTAATATATACACTCACCAAGGATTCAATTAGACCCCCCGCCCCCAAAAAAAGCATCATGTCCTTCACAATAACAGTGATAGGAGGTTAGATAGTATGGTGTCAGGGTGATGTCATTCGTTATTTATACCCACTAAATTAACGCATGAATGAGTCATTGGTGTCAGACAACTAGAAAACTGGAACACCAGTCCTCTCCTGTATGCTGGACATAACAAAATGACCATCAGCCAATCACAGCTGAGTATAAATCACTGAAAAGTCTTAATTATTAAAGGTGTCCACGAAATACTTAAAAATACTCAAACTGTGATCAGTGAAATGTAATTTAATATAGTGATATATACACTATATACTATATACACTATATACACCTAAAGGATTATTAGGAACACCTGTTCAATTTCTCATTATTGCAATGATCTAATCAACCAATCACATGGCAGTTGCTTCAATTCATTTAGGGGTGTGGTCCTGGTCAAGACAATCTCCTGAACTCCAAACTAAATGTCAGAATGGGAAAGAAAGGTGATTTAAGCAATTTTGAGCGTGCCATGGTTGTTGGTGCCAGACGGGCTGGTCTGAGTATTTCACAATCTGCTCAGTTACAGGGATTTTCACGCACAACCATTTCTAGGGTTTACAAAGAATGGTGTGAAAGGGGAAAAACATCCAGTATGCGGCGGTCCTGTGGGTGAAAATGCCTTGTTGATGCTAGAGGTCAGAGGAAAATGGGCCGACTTATTCAAGTTGATCGAAGAGCAACTTTGACTGAAATAACCACTCGTTACAACCGAGGTATGCAGCAAAGCATTTGTGAAGCCACAACACGCACAACCTTGAGGCGGATGGGCTACAACAGCAGAAGACCCCAAGGGGTACCACTCATCTCCACTACAAATAGGAAAAAGAGGCTACAATTTGCAAGAGTTCACCAAAATTGGACAGTTGAAGACTGGAAAAATGTTGCCTGGTCTGATGAGTCTCGATTTCTGTTGAGACATTCAGATGGTACATTCAGAATTTGGCATAAACAGAATGAGAACATGGATCCATCATGCCTTGTTAACACTGTACAGGCTGGTGGTGGTGGTGTATTGGCGTGGGGATGTTATCTTGGCACACTTTAGGCCCCTTAGTGCCAATTGGGCACGGCCTACCTGAGCATTGTTTCTGACCATGTCCATCCCTTTATGGCCACCATGTACCCATCCTCTGATGGCTACTTCCAGCAGGTTGAATCATTTCAAATTGGTTTCTTGAACATGACAATGAGTTCGATGTACTAAAATGGCCCCCACAGTCACCAGATCTCAACCCAATAAAGCATCTTTGGGATGTGGTGGAACGGGAGCTTCGTGCCCTGGATGTGCATCCCACAAATCTCCATCAACTTGTTGAATCAATGCCACGTAGAATTAAAGCAGTTCTTAAGGCGAAAGGTGGTTAAACATAGTATTAGTATGGTGTTCCTAATAATCCTATAGGTGAGTGTATGTATTAATATATTTTTATTTAATTTTTTTTTTTACCTCTAATGTTTTTTCAATACTAGCCTGCTATGTAGATAAGTTCATGAATGGAGAAAGCATATATCCATAATAAGTTACAAGATGGATGGCAAGATAGTAAGCAGAGGTAAATTGAAAGGTTCAAAAACACTGCAATCGTGGCTCTAAACTGAAACTATTAGTAAGAGAAGTGCAGATCAGGAGGAGAACATTTATGGGCAGCCCTGATGAAAATGACAGTGATCTGAGCTCAAGTGACGGTAAAGTGCACCTGCTAGCAGCAAACACAACAACAGTCAATAAATAATGTTATTAGCTGAATAGGGTATTACACAGTTGGCCATAATGGTAGTAGGCCTACATGGAGAGCCTAATGTTTCCTGATGTGGTCCATGGTGTAAAACGTTTGAGAACCACTGGACTAGTGGTTTCATTTAGATATCATGACAAATAAAGATTACACTGCATTACATAAAGTACCATACTTTAACACACTTTATAACTCCCCATTTTAGTTTAGCAAACCATCTGCATACTGTAGATTTGAAAAATTTCTGCCATATGGCTTGTCCTAACACCTCCTGTGCCCTTCCTTTCTTCTCCCCTTCTTTCTCCTTTTCCTTTGTCCTCTTGACTACCCCTCTTTTGCACTTCCATATCTACCTCTGACTCCATTTTATTTCCTTCCAGTCCCACTTTTTTTCTTTTTCCCTTAACCAACTTACTTCCCCAAATCGCAGAAGTCTTCCCCCTCTCATACCTACCTGTATGGTTGCTCTCACTGTGCTCTCCTGGCGGCGTCAGTGGCAACAGCTGCTCATGTTTTGATGCTGCGGCAGGCCCACCGGGAGGCCCAGGTGGGGCTCGCTGAGGGAAAGCACAAAGATAGGGCTGATGTTGTTGGGGTGGAGTTGGGCAGGTGTTAAGTGGTGGTAGCCTGATGGTGGCCAGTAGTTTAGCACTTGGTTCTGGTCTTCCTGAAGGCTCAGCAGGAAATGAAAGGAGTTCCAAGATGTAAAGGCAGTGGTCAGCGTTTCTCTGCAGATGAAATAAGTGTGGTTAATATTTTACTGCCTCATAGAACAAGACTGTGCTTGCAGACAACAGGACAATGCAAAAGTGCAAATGGCGCTAGAGATCACATACTAATTACACGTCATGTTGCTGTATATCATGTGCATACCACACCATGTAAAAAAGGATCATCGTTTCATCGTCAAGGCTGACTTCTTGTCAGAAGTTGGCACAATGACTATGACTTAATATGGGCATGTAGAGCGTGTCTCAAGGCCTAGGCCCCATTTCAAGATGTTTAACAAACTCTGAGTCTAACCCTGATCTTTGAGTTGATTTACCCTGAGATAGGAAACTCTTGAGCTTTTTGTTTCAGAACAGCTGATATGAGTTGGCTCAAACAAATCAGAGAGGTTCACGCATGTGCACCACCACAATAAAAAGGCAGCATGAATGGAGCCATGATACTGCGATTTACCATGGTAACAACCACAAAGAAATGGGTTGGCAGAAATACTCATGCGCACATACAGCGAGTTAAAAAACAACACGGCGGCTGCTGCAGAACAGAGAATTTGCGTGGCAGAAAAATGCTGCAAGAGTAAATGTGGTATATTGGTATATTCCAATATAGTGTATATCATATTTCTATATTATATTATATACATATTTATATAGGTATAGCCTATTATTACTGGTGAAATGGTATTAAACCTTTAATCTATTTCATTTAGGTGCAATACTGCGGGTGAAAAAGTCCTAGGCCTACTAGTCCCATGATACGGCACAAATAATGAGTTATCTCAAAATTAAAATGTTTGGGGCTTCTATATCATCTCCCATTGCAATATTTTTTTCCCCTGCTATATACAGTATATTGTGGTATGAAAAAAGAAAAAATAATTTTTAAAAGATTACATAAATAGCTCTATTTGGAAATAATAAATCATTCTTGACTACAGCGGTGATTTTGTAGGGGAGTGCATCTAAATAAAATGAAAAAGGATCTTTTCTAATGTGAACCATTCTTTGTTGAACTTTAATGCTTTATAAACACCAAAGCAAGTAAACACTGTGACTAACGTTACTCTTCAGAAGTTATTTTAGAGTAGAAATACACTGGTTGACTAGCATGACACCATTGTATTCATATAGCGTGAATGACAGTGACTGCATGTTGCTTCCTCTAAATTTCAGGTTGTTGTCGACTAGCGGGCTAGATGGTAGTTTGATAAATCGTTCAGACCTGCACATCACGCGCACTAGCAACAAACTCTGTGCATCCAAGAACAATTAAATCAGTGTAAATGACGTTAGATCAGACAGACGTCAGTAGTAAATTAGTGTTACGTTTCCAGTGTCACAGCTCTGAACTGTAATGTTAGTTGGGACCTTTCTTTAGGCTAACTATATTAGCTTTAGCCTGGCTGGTAGCAGCTTTCTGCTGGTTTCTTTAGGCTAACTATATTAGCTTTAGCCTGGCTGGTAGCAGCTTTGTGCGGGGGGAAATGGCCGGGAGACGTTGTGATTATGTTTTGCATTAATCAGGTGATTTAATTTGTATTTGCAGCGAACATAAAACACTGACTGCTGTAGCTTTTTATCAAGCAGCAGAAATATTTTAGCGTAACATCACAACGTCCTGCAATGTGAATATCGCGCATGCACACATCGCGATGTCAATGCAAAAACACAATATCGTTCAGCCCTACATCATAGTGTCAGGGAGAGACCCAGAATCAAAGGAATGGGATAGCATATTAATAAGAGGGCCAACAACAGGTCTCTAAAAGCCTTATCAAATTCATGGGTCAGCCCATCAGGTCTTGGGACCTTGTTATTTTGTAAATCACTTTAGCCTCTATAAGTTCTTCACGAGTAACAGGCCTATTTAGCATCTCTTTCTGAGATTCAAACTTGAGGGAGTTTGACAGATGATAAAAATTATGCATCAAGTCCTCAGAACTGTAATCTGATTCAGAATTTTACAAAGAACTGTACATATAAATCAAGGAATGAGTTGTTAATATCGATGTTGCTATGGACTCTTGGACCAGCACTGTTCTTTATAACTGGAATAACCTGGGAGCCAGCATTTCCCTTGATTCAATTTACTAAATACTTGCTTGGCTTGTTGCCAAATTAAAGTGTTCAGAGCTGCTGTGGTAAAGTCAATTTGGAGCTTCAGGCCTTTTAAAGGCCTAAGGTTAAATTATCACAGCAATTTGTTTAGTTGATCTTCAAAAAGCTGTTGTTCGGCCCTGTTTTCTCTCAAGATTGACGGAAAACAATATGGTAGAGCCCTGAATAACGGCCTTAGCAGTTTCCCAAAGCAAACTGGGTGACAGATCTGTAGTGGTATTCTTGGTAATGAAATAATTAAACTGTTCAATAAGATATGTTTTAAAATTAGGATTTTTAAAGTAGTTTGGAAAGCACCATTGCCCACTATTGCTTTGAGCTCTGCCGGATATGACCAAAAATACTGGCGAGTAATCACTGATAATGATCTTGCCAATGGAGCAAGAAAAAACCCTATAAAGGGCACGTTTAGAGGTAAAACAAACTTTTGAGTTTGCACTTTTGAGTAAAATGTATACCGCCGAGTGGTGGGGTGAAAACAAACAAAATACCTTGCTGTAGAAATCAGAGGGACGACCAGGGGGGGCATACACATTTAAATGGGAGAGTGTCCCCTTTAATTATTACATATCTGCCTGATGTGTAAGCCCCAATTTCGACCTCAGAGATTTGTGAACTATGAAGCCTACACCTATGCTATTACTAGTGAAAAACGAATAGTGGACCTGCCCCCCCCCATTCTTTTTTTAACTTTAGATGTTCATTGTCATCTAGATGGGTCTCTTTATGCAATGTAATCTGCAATATCAACCATGATCCCAAAATGTGCACGCAATAAATTTGCTTTGATCCCTGTGCAGTATGAGACTCTGTGTACAAGACCTTCTGACAAGAATACTAACACAACTTTAAAACAATATGGAGAAAAGGGAGAGAACATAGTAAACCAAATCAACCAAACCAACCCTCCTTCTCAAAACGCTTTCCTGAACTAAGCGTCTACAACCTACATTATGCATCCTAACTGTGCATCAAAGCAGTGCTCCACAAGTAACCATATATAGTTATGTCGTTAAAAAACACATTATAAAAACAAATACTAAACAGAACAAGGAGCTAAACAGACAATTAAAACAAATTTAATGGATAAATATGTAATAATGTTGGCATTGGCGCGTCTACTCTACCCGTGCTTGACACTGCCCGATGGCGATCATTTATTGATCAAAATGAGCTTTCCTTAGGACATGCCATTTCTGAGCAAAGCAGAGAAAAGGGAGGTAACAGATCTGGAATCTAGCCCCTTATGAGGTCATAAGGGGCTAGATTCCAGATCTGTCCATCTGAGCTTTCATTTTCTCAAAGGCAGAGCAGGATACCCAGGGCTCGGTTTACACCTATCACCATTTCTAGCCACTAGCGGACCATAGGCAGGCTGGGGGAACGCATATTAATGTTAAAAAACCTCAGAAAGTGAAATTTTCATAGGACCTTTGAGACCTTTCATAGGCTAGCCAGTTGGACATAAAGGAAGGGACTCATTGACATGCATAGGTAAACAGCTGGCATACCACAACAAATAACCTTAGACAAAGTGTGTATTAAAAGGAAAATGTACTGTATGTACAAAAGTTACATTTTAATATGGTCATATTATTTTAAATCTTACTGTGTAAACAGGGTTTCATTTTTTCCCACTTTTTGGTTATTTTTGTCCATCAACATAATACATAGTATTAAGATAATTATTATAAGATAATTATTATAAATAATTTGCCCTAATTGAAGTACCTTAAATAAACCTACATACATATAAAGTCTTTATTTATTTAAATACACTGGTGTAATACCTTAGTACATGTTTGTTTGACTTTTGGTATACCACCCCTGGAGAAAAATGCAGAAATGACACACTATATATATTCGTGGTAGCCTGAATCCAAGTAGATTGTATTTTTTCCCCTTTGGATCTACATTGATCTCATACTACGTGACCTCTCTGTAATCCAATTGACAGGATAACTTTAGTCCCTGCATATACTTTCTAAGGGTGAATTAAGTTTGTTCACTGTAACTCTAAACTCTGACATACACTATAAACTGGCCTGTAAAAATGATTCAGAATCTAAATTGTAACACCAAAGTCAGTTGTCTGGCAATCTTTAATTGCATGTATGCACATGAATGTCTACACTACCACATTCTTTGGTCATCACTCATTTAATCTTTGGTTTAATTTTTGGTTGTTATTGTTTTTGGTCAAAGCTTTTTTAATTTGTATTTGTCTTTTATCAAACACTTTTGCTGAGAAGTAGAAAATAGAGAAAGGAGGAATATAAGTACTAAGCCCAATGCCAACAGATACAACAATATACACAAGAATGAGTACAGTGAAACTAATTCAGTTCAAATTGAGATTTTTTAAAAATCTTTTAGAATCACTATCAAAAACTGGCTAAGAAGTTTTTAAAATGCTCCTACCTGTCTTCTCAAATTCCTCTATATTTCCTAAAATCAATCCAAGTGAAAAAGTAGGAGGTAAAGCAACGTTTGTCTTTTTCACTGAGTGTCTCTGACTTAAATCTACCCCTATTCCCTCATTCCGACAGGTGGATCTGGCAACCATTCAGGACTGAGCCACTCCTTCATACCTGTTCGCTAGCGTAACTGCTTTAACAGTGTTTACTCTGCCAACCGCCAACGACATAAATACTTAAGACTGCAATTTCCCCTTTCACTGTTTGCGACTTAAGCAACAACAGGGTGAATTGCTGGGTGATGTTTCCCTTCTTCTCTGTGATTATAGAAAGATAAGTTGGAGGCAGAATATGACTTTCCCTCTAGCTTTTTTACATTGCAGAGGACATCCTTATGTGCATACTATCCTTGAAAGACAGTCCAGTTAAACAAAATAAACTATAAGGACATACCTACTGTGTGTTAATCTGCTGCAGCAGTGTCTAGACTTGCTTGATAAAGTAACCAAATATTTACATGATGACACAGACAGCTGATTCAGACATGACATTAAAACATGGGATAGACAATCACATGACCTGTAGCTCCTGCATAAACTGTCATCTTGACTCATATAGTAATCAAAGCTGCAGAGGATGTATATGTAATGTGAATGTTTGTTTTTCAAATGATCTATCTGATAATGATTGTGGAGCAGTAAATGACATCCCCTCTTGTGTTTTATATTAACTGGGGAAACGTTTCATGTTCACTCTGACCTGATTCATAGCTTTATTGTTGCTTGGCCTGAGGGCAGACACACCATCATAGCCGTCTTGTCTTAATTCATGTATCAGGCACAGTTCTTCTCAGAATGTCAGTAAGACAGTGACATAGGACAATAGCCCCGGCTCAGCTTCAATTCATGTTGGAGGTTTGCCCAAACCATAGACTGTTAAAACTATGGACAGAGCGTCTCAGACATCACCCATTGGTTTCTAAATAGACTAAATGAAGCTCAATTCTCCATCTTTGCAGTGCTGACGTCAAGAGGTGGAGCGTGAGTGGAGTTGAGGCAAAACGGGCGGAATCAAATGAAGCCTGGTTGCTGAAACCATGTTGCTAGCCCTGTGGTGATGCTGCCCACTGGGCTACTGCAAACAACTTGCTGCCGGTTGTGAATTTATTTGATTGTCCCTGCCTTTTTGAGGTAAGTTAGAGTGATAGTGAAAGACAGAGTGGCGATACTCCCATTGGACTCTGTTATACTCTTTTGGCCGTTATACTCTTTTTGGGGTACGCAGCCTCGCATAGTTCCAAACTTCCACTCTGCGGCGTTGAACATGATTCATTTCCATTGCTGGCCATTGAGTAACTTCTGAGTTAAATTGATTAAATAGCTACCTCTTTTAAATTGTCAACTGCCCTTTATGATGCATATATTGATCTTTATTTGTATGTGCACAGTGTAATTATATATATTTTTAACTTGGTAGATGACAGATTTCCTGCTAGGTAGTTTGTAAGCTTGATTTTGCCAGCTGTGACGGTATCTAGGGGTAAATTGATGATGATTAAATAGCTACCTTTTTTGAATTTTCAACTCTCTATATTATATCAGAGGCCCTTATCTTTATTTGTATGTGTACAGCGCAATCATTGGGGGATTTGGGGCTGCACAAAACGGAACAGGCTAAGACATTATCCGACTGCTGCGTACCTAACGGTGGACATCTCTGGTCGGATAGACCAGGGTCGCGCGGTGTACTGCAGGCCTCCGGGAACATGAGGAGCAATACAGGAGTCATTTAATGCTAACTATTATTGTTTCCCCACCGTATTCCTCTCTTCTTAGCACTTTAACACACACACACACATATATATATATATATATATATATATATATATATATATATATATATTCAACATTGGTATATTATACACCGTGTCATTTTATCAAGGCATTTGCTGGTTTTTGTTACAATCACTTTAGAGTTTATGCACTTTAGGTACACAAACAAAACTAATGCATCGTAATACAATGGCTATGGATTATAACCTTTCCTTTATAGGTACAGTGGGGTTCAAAAGTTTGGGCACCCCAGGTAAAAAATAAGTATTAATGCACATAAAGAAGCCAAGAAAAAATGGAAAAAAACTCCAAAAGCCATCAAATGACAGATTAGACATTTGTATAATATGTCACAAAAAGTTTTATTTAGTTTATTTCAAACATTTACACTTTGAAAATAACAAAAAACAAAAAAATGGTGTCTGCAAAAGTTTGGGCACCCTGCAGAGGTAATACCTTGTCCTGCCCCCTTTGGCAAGTATCACTAATCACTGGAGAAATCTCTATTTTAAACACCACTTCACTGTAATTGAGCCAGCTGAATATACGTATAGCACCACACATAAAATACATCTGTTCATGTTTCAATCATTCAGGTTCTAGAGAATTTACTGGGACGGTCAGATTGTTTAGACAAGTTAATGTTTATTAAAGTAGATAAACCTGGTCAATACAGGTCAAGACGGCATGTACTTCAAAGAAAAAAAAACGTTTTTGGCATGCAAGAGACAAGTATTTATATAGGCCTGTACATTGATGATTTTAAAGTATGTAACACATTGTGGACATCCAGAAAAAATCATAAGATTACTGCTGTTTATTGGGTTGTGCTCAATTTACCAGTTAAGTTTCGCTCTTCCCTGCCATTCATTCAGCTGGCTGCTCTGGGAAAGAGTGTTGATGTTAAACTGTTTGGGTAAGATGCATTTCTTTATCCACTGATCAAGGATATACAATCTCTGGAAAGGGATGGTGTGTTAGTTGAGGTTCTATGTTTGTAAAGAGAACAGTATTTTTACAGATTTTGTTGTCTTAGTCAAGACCAAATTGCAACTGTCGAGGCAAGGGATTTTCAACTAAGAACTGTACAACAGCACAACATATTTGTGGATCTAAAAGGATTATGAAAATGTGACTTAAAACTGGATCATTCAGTTTAACAACTTCTGTTATAACAACACTGAAGATTATTAAATTGTAAATATAAAACTATTCACATGTGACCAAATGCACCTTTTGAAGCTATTCAGCACATTCTCATAGAACTTTCTGCCAGTTGGTCACGGCGTGTCAGGAGCTTGAAAACCAAGCTCTTACTCTAAGTTGTTAGCTGGTCGTTTTGATTTTACATTATTGGCCTTATTAGCCTAAGTGACATTTAAAAAAACTTGGTTTTAGAATTGCCCAAATATGTGCACTGTTATTGTCAGCGGTTATTGAGATGTAGGCCTGTTTTGTGATCACTCAAGGATAAGTACAGTTTTGAAGTTGAGTAACATGTTGTTGAGGCGGAATAAATATGTCTATTTTAAATCGCTCCAATTACATTTGCACCGTTATTGGCAGCAGTTGTGATCCTTCAAAGAAAAGTACAGTTGTGTTGGAAGAGACTGTTGTTTTGCCAATGTTTCTTGTGAATATTTAACTTGTTTTAAAAGTGAAATAACATGTTGCAGTTGAGGCAGAGTAAGTAAGCTAGTTAAAGCATTTAAGATGAAGCTGAAGCACTTCAATTCAGATTGTGAATTCAAGTTTTAATAACTGTTTGTTTAAAATAAACATGTTAATTGAAGTGGCTTTGTTTATTAAGTTTACAAAATAATCAGTTGGCACAAATTTCTTTTTTGGAATTCTTAGTGTGTAGAGCTCAATATTTTAAGTTTTTATTAATAGGTAAGATACATTATCTCCAGAAAAGATAATTAGTTTACATGACTTTATTTTGGATGATTTAGTATGTAACACTTAAGATTTTAAGTTTGTATGAAGATAAAATATTATAAAATATTTTAACAAAACATTCTTAGATGGCACGACATTGAAAGTTAATTATCTGAACAATAGATAATTAGATGGCAAAACCATTTTCAAAACGTAGGAGTTTGAGTTGGCCTCGAAACTCAAAAATCTAGTACATTAAGTTGCCTTGCAATTTTGACTTTTTACAGTGTACTGTCTGTGGCAATACTATGCTTAGAATCTTTCACATTTACCCCATTTTAACTGTTTTACTGAAAATCTTTGGCTGCGGATCACCACTTGTACATGCATTATGGACTGCAACTTCATGATTTTCACAGAAACATGGTAGCAACAGCATGTGTGGACAATGAGTGTAACACTACGATATCAAGACACACAAGTGTAGATTGCCAAGCACTTGACTTATCACTCACAGACCCTCCCCCTTGCATACACATGGGACAACTCTGGCAGACTCGCTCTTTCCTCCTTTTCATAATATACAAAAAATTAAAAGTCATGAAATTTGCTGGTCGCACATGTGCAAATAGTTTTAAAAATTACTCGCAACTAGGGCTGAACAATATTGTGTTTTAGCATCAACATTGCGATGTGCGCATACGCAATAGTCACGTTGCAGGATGTTGCAATGTTGATGCTGATCCTTTTTTCCTGCTTGATAGAAAAGTAAACTTTCACCGTTCTCCTTTTACACGATTATTAACATCCAACCCTTCCACTTTAAGACAGGTAGCCATGTGGGCAACACGTGTATGTGACGTTAGTCCGATGGGGTTTGTTATGGGAAGTGAGGCTCTCCGTGTGTAGAAAAGTACCGTAGGCAGCAGCTGCAGCTGACACAGTGATGCGCATAGCTTTCAATGGGTAGTCAGTGAAGCTACAGCAGTCAGTGTTTTATGTTCGCTGCAAATACAAACTAAATCACCTGATTAATGCAACATAATCACAACGTCTCAAGGACATTTTCCCCCGCAGAAAGCTGCTACCAGCCAGGCTAAAGCTAATATAGTTAGCCTAAAGAAACAAGGGGTCCGTCCGTCCCAACTAACGTTACGGTTCGGAGCAGCGACACTGTAAAACGTAACACTAATCTACTACAGAAGTCTGGGTCTGGTCTAACGTCATTTACACTCATTTAATTGTTTGTTGCTAGTTCGCGTGACATGCAGGTCTGATCAATTTATCAAACTAACGAGCTGGCCCCGCTAGTCAACCACAACCTGAAATTTAGAGGAAGCAACATGCAGTCACTGTCATTCACGTTAGCCTGGATTGATTATTATATTAATACAATGGTGTCTCCAAAACCACTTCAGAAGAGTAACGTTAGTCACAGCGTTTACTTGCTTTGGTGTGTGTAAAGCAATAAAGTTCAACAAAGAATGGTTCACATTAGAAAAGATCCTTTTTCATCTTTTTCTTCTACGTAGATGCACTCCCCTACAAAATCACCGCAGCAGTCGAGAATGATTTATTATTTCCAAATAGAGCTATTTATGTCATCTTTTAAAAATTATTTTGTCTTTTTTCATATCGCAATAGTATATCGCAGTGGAAAAAAATATCGCAATGTCAGATTTTTCCAATATCGTGCAGGCCTACTTGCAACAGTCTCCAAAAACTGTCACAAAATGGTTTTACTTCAATACATGTCCCCTTAGCATCTTTGTCACTCATTTCTACAAAATAAAATCTAATATACATAAAAGCAGATTTGGCGAATCATTGATCCTAGATTGCAAGTGTAATGCACAATCCATCCCAGTTGGCGATGTAATGCCTGTTTGTTGCCAAGCACAAAAACCATAGGCCACAACTAAAGAAGAGGAGGAAGCGTAATAACTGTTGAAAATTGTTACGATAATGTAAGTGCACAACTGAACAAGACATATAACATAGGTATAGCCATTCTTAGACATTGTAATGCAGAATGTTACCTTTTTGATCTTAAAATGTTCAAAAAAGAGTAGACCTATGTTATTTATTTTTTTGAGTTGTGTATATGCAATATCCCAAATGTTTCCAACAATGTTCAAACCCTAAGACATCTGTAATTTTTACCAAGGTAATAGTCGGTTACTGTTACATTTATTCACCTGTTGAGGGTGTCCCATCTCCTACATTTTTTTTTTTACTTTATCCATTTTAGCTATATATTTTAACTAAGTGGAAGGTATCAGAAAAAAAAACCTGGTCTGTTCATTTTGAAGAGGAGACCTTTACGGATAACTTGGCTTCCTGTAAAAACCTCCTGATGTTAACACAAGCGACAGCTTACCTCACAGCCCCTCCGGGACATCCTTTTTCCACCAAACGGTGTCAGGGAAACAATGAATTGTTTATGTAACTGCTTAATTATATGTTTTTACTGGCTTTAATCACCTGGGGCCTCATTTATAAAACTCTGCGTAGAATCTATATTAAATATTTGTGTCTACAAATGAGAAAATGTACCTACACCAAAAAATAAAAATCTAGTGTATGCCTACCAGTGTGCAATTTCCTTTTAATAAATCCCAAATCAACTGTTAATTGTGCACACGTGGATCAGCCTCATATCCCGTCCTCAACATGCCCATTTTCAACCATACATTCAATCATATTGATTCAACTATAAATACTGGGAAAAAAACAACTGGACTGTTATTATGACAAAATACTGGAATTTTTACTAGATGACATGACTATTTTGAAATAATTAACCATTCTGGATTTACTGGGGGGGATTTTGAACATACATGAAAATGTATGTGAACCATCTTTTCATGAACTTTCATGCAAACACAAAAGCAAGTGAGTGCTGTGACTACTCTGAAGGGATTTTGGAGAGGGAAATTAGGTTGACTCACATTGAATTCATATAGTAGTTTACTATCAAACCTGGCTAAAGAAGAAGAAGACATACGTAATTAATCGCTCAAGGGAAAGTCATGATTTATTATATTAATAATGCATGCATGTTGTTTTCCCTGAAATAAGGGGCCTCCATTTGTTGCTCCCTTCCTGTTCCTCACTCAATTTCAGGTTGTGGTCAACAACTAACATTAGCAGGGCCTGCTATGGTTGTTTGATAAATTGATCAATATTAAATTGTGATTGGTGGTCCACTGGGCAGGCAGAGCCTGCATCTCACGTACTAGCAACAAACTCCATGTATCCAAGAACCTTTTAATTAAGTGTGAATTACGTTATATTAGACAAGTATCAGACAGACTTCTCTTGTACACTAGAGGTTTCCCATATACAGGTTCTACTAGTGTGCACCACCCAGGTAGATAAAATCTGAATTTAAAACAATTTATTTTTTAAAGCGCACCCAGACCAGTGGCCTCCACCCCCTTCCCCTCGAGAAGTCTCGCGCCTCATGTATGACAGCATCAACAACGTTGCACTTCAGGCTCAAAAGGCTATCGTTAGTAGTTGCATGCTGCTGGTGGTCTTGCCGTGGGATTAACTGTAGTAATAAAACTGTTGAAACACTAATCGCTGTGAAAGCTCCCTGAATGTCATTTATCAGAGTCTGGTTGTTACCCCTGTCCGCGGCAGTCTCCTCCGCTCCATATCTTTATAACGGGGCTGACCGGAGCTAACCCTAAAGCCTTCAGTTATCCGTGCCTGTATCCATTAACTGTATTTATGGACTAACAAAACCATTCATTTTATTTAATTGGCTGAAAAAGTTTAAAACTACAACTCTTACTTCACTCTTTGAGTGCCACAGAACATGTTTAGTACAGAACAGCATGTCTCTAAAACACAGATTAAAACACTTCAAAAAATGAACAATGATCTAACAAACAAATAGAACAAAAAGTAACTTGAGACAGCCCTAGTTTTATAAGATTTAACAGGAATTAGGAGGATGAACTATTAACATTTGGCACAAAAAATAAATTTTTCAAGCTCTTCCATTTAATTAACAACGCACATCATGGCTACACTTTTAACTACCCTGAAATTGTGTCAGATGCAGCATAGTGTCACAATATTTTCATCTGTATCTGTATCATCTTTAAACTAATTTGTTTAATATGTAAATAGTTATTTCTTTTAAAATGATCTGATAATGTTATGTAGTCATTCTTTTCACCTTGGTTTGACTAGTTTATTACTGATCCCAGTCATCACAAGGCGCACTGTCACATCCTGTGCCACACATCACCACAAGTAAATTCTTAGTTAAATCCTCAGTTGGTAGGGGTATGCATCTCTCCGTTATAGGATGATCCGATACATATCTAGATACATGGGCTACTACGCGATTCAGGGACGATTCATTTTAATATGAATCAATTCAGTGCAATTCTGATGTTGAAACGATTCAGTGCGATACGATTCAATCTGATACATACAGTTCATATTTGTTTAATTTACACATTTATTTCCCATTATAAACTAAAATAAGCCAATCATATAAAAGAAGCACTGCTTAACTTCTAATAAATATATATTTTGTAAAAGGGACCAGGGAATAGCAGAAATAGGAAATGCTAATAGTATACGTTGTAACTTCAATTTAATTAGCTAGCCACTAACAGCTCAGCTCCATGTTAATTATGGAGTGAGACCACTCAAAAGAAAAATAGACTAGCTGTCCAGAGGATAATCAGCTGAGATTGTGTGTGTGTGCGTCTTTGAGAACTGTAAGTCATATAACTCATGTTGTCAATTCACTTAAGCCTGTAATTGGTCTATTGTTCTTGCACGGCTAGCTAGTGATTTTGGTGTGTTCTTCACCTGTTCACCAACTTCAGATACTGTAATTCAATTGACAAGTGGATGGAAACTTAGCTAGAGAGAAGTTGTCTCCGTCTGTTTTAACAGACACACCTGGGGCGAAGTTGGAAACCAGAATCAGCTTTAATACAGTCCTAATCTAGTCCTCCACTTTCACATCATTTCACTGGAGTTATCGTTATTATTGTTTACGTCATCAATACAAATATATGGGAACATATCTACTGTACGTTGCATTTGACACAACTCAACAGATTCAGCATTCAGCATTCATTCACAGCAAATCATTGGGGCTTGATGGCGCTAACGTTAGCACATTGTAGTATGGATGGCAACATGATTGAAAATGAAGAAAACAGAGATCCGGCAGACAAGCAGCAAGACATTCCCATCATCCTCGGCCTTATCAGTGAGAGATGTTTGAGACAGTAGGCATCAAGAATACCTCCTGGCCAATGTGGTGGGGAACTTAATTAATGTCTGTTTAGTAATTCATATTTTAATCCTTAATCTTTTTTCCAGAAGCCATATTTGAACACACACACATACATGTAGATTAATTTAAATGTTAGGAGGAAGATTAAAAATAGAAACTGGATCTGTGAATTCTCACAGAATCACAGCTGAATTCATATCTTGCTAATGAGTCAGAATCTTATTAACCTGGAGTCCCAGTTTCTGTCATAATAATCATATATGTTATGTTTTAGGCCTATTGGCAGACATCCATTTAAAATGTAGCCATTGCTATATAAAGACCGTGTTCTCCATGTCCTCAGCGTGCTCTCTAGCGTGTGTGGTCCAGGTAGCATTACATAAAAAATGGTTGTCATTCGCAAGGCTACTTTTACTTTTATACTTTAAGTAAATTTCCAAGCTTGTACTTTGTTACTTTTACTTGAGTAAAGAAGTTAAATCAGTACATCCACTTTTACCAGAGTATTTTTTAACACAAGTATCTGTACTTCTACTTAAGTACGGAAAGTGAGTACTTTTGCCATCTCTGGAGGCCACATATACTACTGAGCCTCATTTTGACTTGTTTTAAGGACATAACATCAAAGTTGGATCAGCCTCCAGTATGGTTTTCCACTTTGATTTTGAGTGTGACTCCAAATCCAGACCTCCATGGGTTGATAAATTTGATTTCCATTAATAATTTTTGTGTGATTTTGTTGTCAGCACATTCAACTATGAAAAGAAAAGAGTATTTAATGAGATTATTTCATTCATTCAGATCTAGGATGTGTTATTTTAGTGTTCCCTTTATTTTTTTTGAGCAGTGTATTTAACGCCTGCATCTGAGACTACAAGTAATGGAGTTATCCGTTTCTAGCTGTAAGCAAAGCTAATGTTACCACATGTCAACGATGGACAACTTGGGTGAAGACGAACTCAGCGACTGGAAGATATGGAGGTTGTAATTATTAAAAAAAAATGGAACATAAGTGAGATTCACTCTTATGCTTGTCAAGCGTGACATGGTGAAGATTGCAATTTCTCTCCTACCACGCCTGTGAAACATAAACCACAAAGATAAGGTAACGGTAACGTCACTCAAAAATAGAAAACACATCCAAGCCAAAATGGCAATGAACCGTTGCTCTCTGAGCTGCAGAACACAATCATCACAGTTGCCATTGAGAAGATAATTAAATAATAATGAAAGAGCAGACCAAACCGATGAGGCTGTCGACTCTAAAACTATTAATTATTTATTTAACTT
This sequence comes from Etheostoma perlongum, assembly GCA_026937815.1. Taxonomy (NCBI): domain Eukaryota; kingdom Metazoa; phylum Chordata; class Actinopteri; order Perciformes; family Percidae; genus Etheostoma; species Etheostoma perlongum. Next base: position 19,050,167 of record CM049383.1, on the reverse strand, counting down.
TTTATGAATTAAAAATCCAATGAAAATAAAAAGATTACAAATAAAAAGATAGTCATATTTTATAGTCTAATAATCGTTTTATAACTATAGGCGCACCCACCCGCCACAACGGTAGCGTTCCCCAGACACACCCATACCACGCTGGATGTTAAGCCTCTACCGTCCAAACGCAAAAATAATATCACGGAAAGGAATTTTCGACTTTATTGCTCAGGATATGAGGCCCATTGCTGTTATGGAGGGCTGAGGTTTTAAGAACTTGTTAAAATACAGCACCAGCACGCCACACCATCATGCATGGACTAACCGGAAAATGTGAGGGACTCAAAGAGAAAGTTTCAGAGTTAATGCAACACAGCGAGGCACTGATCTTGACAACATATATGTTTAAATATACAGTATATATTAAAGTGGACATGCCTTTTGTGTTTAATAGTAAAAGCTTTAAACTAATAGTCTATTTGTGTCTCAGCCGCGAAGCCGAGCTCCGATGTTCAGCGCTCCGTGCGAGGACATGCACAGAGCGCTAATGCAGCGCTGTCAGAGCCGACAGACGAGTGTCATTTCAGTGCAAAATAATTAGGTCAAAAACGATTTCATATACTGCAAGGACAAGTACTGCGGGACAGTACAGTTAATTAATCTAACGTTTTTTTCCCCGCCTCTCCGCTTCAAGACTTACACTACACAAAGCATTAATTTAATCAATAACAAATTAACGTGATCAACGAAATTCTTAATGATCAATTATCGATCGTTAATTAATTGTGCCCATCCCTAATAACAGCGCCTCTTGCAACATTAGCTACTACTAGTCCTAGCCATCTTAGGTGCCAAACACTTTATAACTTACAATGTTATAGGTAACCACAACTCAAGAAATCAATTCAAGCATAGAGCATAGAGACAGTCCGAGACAGGTTATAGGAACTTCCCAACCCACAGACTCAGATCTGTACATTGCAAGGTCACTGACCATGGGACTCATGAGTCGTCAAATGAGTCATTCAGTCGCGCAAATCAGCCAGCTACGTTGACATGAGAGGATCTGACGAGCGAGTGAAGTCTCTAGTCCGGGTAAAAAGCAAAACCACAACAAAAGCCATTCTTTCACTTCTGAAATAACATACAGCATGTAGCTTAGGCCTACTGTAGGTTTGGTGTATAAATGTATTATATTAAAATGCAATTTGGTTCATACGACAGTACAAAACATGTCAGCCCGCAGACCATGGGACTTAGTCCCTGAGTGAGTGAGTCAGTTGAATCAGCCGGCCACGTTGTCATGAGTGGATCTCTAGCAGACGAGCAAGTGAAGTGTCTTCTTCAGTCAGGATGAAAAGCAAATCCACAACAAAAACCATTCTTTCTCTTCTGAAATAACATGCATATTACTATGCATATACTGAAAACCAGTACGATCAATAATGATCAGGTTCATATCCAGAACAGCCAGGGTTGTGTTATGGAGAGGATCCAAGAGGAATGACTACCTGAAGAACAACCTTCTCCACTTTAAAGAAGATCTGACCACAGCTGACAGAGACAGCTGCAGTCGTTTATGGCCTGCCGTGGAAGCGGCGATTTAGAGAGGAGAAAAGGCCTACTTCGTGGAAAATAAGGAATTTATTAACAGGAAAGACATTAAAATAGAATGACAAACAATTTAAATAAGCAAACGGAGATATGTGATAATAATATACTTCTAGGTCATAATGGAGTAGCCTAAAGTGTTCTGTTAAGGCAACCAATATTCAACACTTGCAGTGATTCCTGCTATTGACCAAAAAAGCTTAAAAGTCTAGAGAGAGTCTTTTATCTGTTCGTGTTATCAAATGTCCAATTCTGTTTTATTTGTCAATGCCAAGGGTATTACAAACCAGTTGAAGAGAAAAAGGTTATTTTTATGTTGCCAGAGTAAAGGTCCCGATTTTTATTTTATCCAAGAAACTCATGCTTCAGAAACAGATGTGTGGTTTTCATTTGGCATCCATAGTTATAATGCAGGGAAAATTTAAGGGTCATGTCATCAAGCACCTCATACAGATGGTAGATGGATAATTCTTCTTGTAGACATTGACCAATAATAAACAGTACAGTAGAATGTAAAATAAATCATATCTTAATGTTATTCCCTTCAGCTAAAGTTATATGGTGGGGAGATTTTAATACAGTAACGGATGATAGTATGGATAGATGGCCTCCCAAAGACAGAGCAACAAATGAATTAGGAAATATAAGTAGTTGATTGGACCTAATTAATATCTGGAGACATAAACACCCAAACCAAAAGATATATACTTGGAATAATAAGGATAGATCTCACCAATCCCCCAAAGATTTCTGGTTGGTCTCATCAGACATAAAGAATAAGGTGGACTCAGTGATGATAGAACCTGCAGTTTTTACAAATCATAAGGCTGTAATAATTAATGTCAATATTGGGATGGTTAGACACAACGCTAATAAAGATTACTGGAAATTAAATTACAAGCAAAAATTTACTCAATCATTTTGGAAATTGTCAAATGTAAGAGAACTTGATTGAAGAAGAATTGTCAACATCCTCAAATTATCCACAATGGAGTTTAGTTCTGTTGGTTTTTCAACAGTATTTTGTTACAAAGAAAACAGAAGTGTTCTAGCTTTGGCTATTTATTTATTTTACTTAGGTATGTTGTTAATAATTTGCATAGTAAATATTGTTCTTTGATGTTGAGTTTATACTGGTTTCTCAAATGTTATTTAATAAAAATATCTTCATGTTTTCAAAAAATCTCTTCCCCTCACCGGCCAGACTTAATATCTTCTACATTTTTTTGTACATTTTTATTTATTTTCTACATCTATTTTTTCTGTATATGCATCTCTGGTATTGACTTTTTGTATATGCACATACTTGTAATGTACCCATGTTCTTTAATTAAAAATTTTAAAACTTTTTTTTTTTTTTAAAAAAAAAAAAAACACTTGTGAATTTATTATGGACTGCAACATCATGATTCTCACTGAAACATGGTAACAACAGCCCTGTGCAACAGTATGTGCGGTTGATGAGTGGGAGGCTACAAACGCGAGACACACAAGTGTAGATGACGTTACCCACGCAGTTGACTTGTCACCCATGGTCCCTCCCCGTTTTCAAATAATATGAAATAATCAATAGCCAAAAAATAATCAAGTTTGCAGGTTGCGCATGTGTGAGTAGTTTTACAAATGAGTCGATCGGTCTTAGTGAGACATGCATGGAGTTTAATCGTGGTAGTGTTTGAAGTGGAAGGTAGATACTTGCTTAATAAACATGATTGTTCTTTCAAGTACTCGTAGAGACAATAAAAATCTGCGACTCACAAGATGCTCCACGGCACAGCCAGAACGCAGCCCATGAAGTATACATTATTATAAAGAACAATATACATATTGTTTATTTAAAGCACATATGTGATATGGAGTCACACATCAATGCAAAAAATAAGATTTAGGAAGGATATCAATTATTGTATTTAATGGAAAAGTGTAGCGTTAGAAAGTAGGCGTGTAACAAATGCCTTTTTTCAGTGTTTTCAGATTTCATTCATTTTGTAAATTATGTATTTTAAATTTGATCAATGTGCAGGACACTTTGCTAATGCTAATTTTTGTGCAGATTTGTGCACATTTAAACATACATTGTCCTGGTGAAGGAAATGGGCCTGGTTTGGCAGAATGGCCCAATATGCAGTATTACAACATGAGTAACAATGTTATGATTGTCTTTAAACAAGCAAAAAGCAATTTACTGCCAATTCTCCGCTATGAAGGAGATCACATTTTAGTAGCAGTGGAAGGGGGGACGGCCACATTATTTATTAGAAAGTAATTTCTTATAGTACTAGAAATGCGTTTTTGGGGTGACAAGATGACATATGGCAGAGTTAGTCTCAAAGAAAACTGACACTGCAACGCCGATATGGAAACATTTCGGATTTCAAGTTGACGAAAGAACTGAGCGGAAAAAGACGAGTCAAACTTTAAACACCTAAACCAAAGAAGTTATTATAAACTCACTGCAGGAATAAAAAATGTGGCTTAGTGCATTACCGCCACCATGAGGTTGGGAGTCTACACTCTCATTATGGGCTCTTTCATCAGTCCCCCTTGATAGAGGCTGAGACAAGTGTGTATGCCAGTCCTTTCCAGTGCTTGGCTTGATATCACACTTGGTTTAACATTTTTACATTGGCCCAAGCATAACGATAAATCTGGGCCTTTCCAAAGAGACCTTCTGTGTTATCCTCGGCTTACTAGCAGCATGTAATCCAACCTTGAAGTGCAGAGACTTTGCTCAAAAATACCAGAATGTTAACTCCACTGTTTACCATTAGCCCCAAACATTTTGACTGCCAGAATCTTGTCAGGTGAATGTGTCGACCAATCACAGTCTGTCTTCTTGACTAACTTTTTCTTCTTTGGTGTTTTCTTCTGCAATGTTACAGATTATGCCACTTTCCTGACTGTGTTACTTTGCTGCTACATATACCTAACCTGGAACTAACAAGCTAAAATAATGGTATAACAGCCTAAATGTAGCCTAATAAATAATTTAGAGATTCTCAGAGCATAGATGCAGGTCATTTAAGCATCCTCGGACGTGAGTTTGATTTGGCCTCCTGTCTCATAGCAGACAGAAATCGCATTGGAGAGGACACAACTTACTTTTTTGGATAAAAGCATACAGACTTTTCTGGGCGTTTCTTTGTTTCCACTGATTACAAAGACTTAGAAGAACAAGTTGCAAAAGCCAAAAGTCCTGTTTATTATTGTCTGTGTAATTTTAATACATTTCTGTAGTTTTTGTCCTTTTGTTTATATAGTCATATAATAACATACATGCATGTGACATCCCTGCCACATACATATCCTGATAACCCAAGTTGTCCTGAAAAAATGTCAATAACTTGTGCATAACAGGGTTGAGGTTATGCAAGCATTAGCCACACAAGGAAACCAGGCGACCCAAATATTGGGAAAATGGCTTAGACCTCAGAGCGTTAACTCACTTTACATCATTAATTTACAGCACCCATCACGGAACAAAGTATGAAACCAGTGTGACTGACATGAAGATTAGATAAAGGAAGTTGAATAAAGCACAATCACTTTCTGAAACCACTTTTTGTTCTGATTGTCTTCAAGAAACAAAAAGAACAATGACTTAAGATTCTTAGTGAAACTTTTTCTCTGTAAAATCTGTTCATTATCCTTTAAAGTTTATACTAAAGGCATACGCGTGTTATGACTAGCACACCGTTTAATTGAACGTTTTCCTGACTATAAACCAGTAAACGCACAGTTTTACCTTTTATTGGTGTTTCTTCTGTTTACTTTCCCGGTCCTCCAAGTTAACGACACATCACTTTTTGTTATTTTTCTCCTTTCTTGCGGGGCTGAAGCGGTTCCTCGGGTTGCAGAAAATCTCCCTTTACAACAATAAAACTGGCTGCCGCCGGTCAATGGTGGGTCTCGCCGCGAGTTTCAACTCCTGCTCCGGGAGAAGGAGCTTGTTCGCGTCCACAAAGTCTTCGTCCTTTCCTGTACATGTCATGTTTTACCGTAAAAAAGAAGCGGTACAGGAGTAGTGGCAGGAAGCTCCCCCCTGCCTGCTCTGCAGTATGAGAAGAATGTCCAGCCTCCCCCTCCTCGTCGCCCTTCTCCTGCTAATGGAAACTGAAGGATTTCCCTGCTCCCAAAACTTTTCCGTCTTGTTTAATCGAATAAATCTAATTATGATTTAACAAATGCGTAACAGACAAGCCTTTAAAAGTGGCCTAGCAAATACAAGACTAAACTATTGGTTAAGTTCAAGCACTAAGTAAAGCATGAACATATGGCTAAAAATGAAAACACGTTTTTTTATGCTCAAATTTCAGTAGACTATCTGTTAAACACAAAAGTCACGTTTTGGAAGCTAACTTTGCCTTTTAAGAATAGCTTATATCTGGAAAAATGACGTGAGTCCGTTTGTGTATCAGGTTATTGTGTTAGTTATGAGGCCCATCTCACAGTAAAGAACAAGAAAAGATGGAAAAGCAATATCGAGAAGTAAAAAAAACAAAAATGACAAAGGGGCTTTTGTGAGTTTGAGCCCAGACTCTCGGCCCCTCTGCTGCCTTTAAGGGCTGTCGGAAATGGTGCTGTCGGAAATGTCGATGATTGCTATAGTTCTACACTAAATGGTGAAAAGTTGCCTATGTGTACAGTAGGAAGTTACCTTGAATAAAGAGGAATTTTAATGCTACAGCCAGGCACGTGTCTGGTCATCTTGTTTCCTGTAATAGGCCTACATTTCCCATAATCTCTGGAGCAACACTAAACAGAAAGGTTAACTCTTTTTTTTTTTATTATTATCATCTTTAAATTTTACAAACATGGTAAACAGTTATTGAACAGTTGGCATCAGGAGAGTATATAAAAAGATACAAAATAAAAATAAAGAATAAATAAATAAAAAATAAAAAATCTTTTCCATGCATTAAATATAGATAAGCTTAAGAGAAAAAATATATATATAAATAAATAAAAAAACAAGGACATAAAAATATTAAAAAATACAAATAAATAAGTCAGAAAAGTGGATTAAATATAAACATCAAAAACAAAATAGAATACAGACAAGGTGAGATGGGCTAAGGCTATATAATTATAATTTCTTAAAATCTTGCAGTAGATCAGCTATATAAATAGTTTTCTTACTATTAATGATTTGGATAGACTCACAAAAATTTCTAAATTCACTTCTGAAGAGAGTAAAAGCTGGTCGCGATTTAGCAAATTTAGCTTTATGGATATGAAATTTCCCTTGTAGAATTAGTAAATTGACAATCCCGTATAATCTTTTGTCTTTGTGATCCTATTTGAAAGGTTAACTCTATCAGGGATGTCTGGTTCAGCCAGCAGAGTTACAAAGGAGGAGCCTAATTGTGACAGACTGCTAATAGGCATCATTGAGCGAGATGTTAAAAGTGGCAGCGATTTGAGATTACAGCTATGCAGACTGCGAGCTACAAAAGTTACACATCACAATGAGATGTAGAATGAATTGTTTATATTTTTCATGTAACAAGCAGCACATGTAACATTTTATTGTATAGATTTTAAATTGAAATTATAATGAAATAAATAAATACCGTATTGCAATACCTTTTAAAAATGTACCATTCCATAAACTGTCACCTGTCTCACACTCGTTTGTGCTAGGAGATATAAATGGGATTTGCAATTAAAACTGAGCTGATAATTTTATTACTAGACCACAAATAATAGTTTGTTATTTACAGAATGTGTCAGTAATTTACAGTAGTTTGTATTCATTTCTTTATTTCTATATTTTTAGGTGAGACAAACAAACCACAGGGCTTGTATAAGGAGCCCATCTAATATTGAAATTAAAGACAGCTGTACATGCTGCCACACATTTGCAAATATATACATCAATATTTTTTTTAAATATTTATAAATGTTTTAAAGTCTTTATTGTTCCCCAATGGGGAAATTGCCATTTACACTGCATTTGTTTTGAATACTAACCCGGTCTCACAGCAGTTTGTGATGGCATCACGAAAAGGTCACATTGTTTCACTTATGTATTTTAATAGGTAGCATCTTTCGTGGTTACAGCACAATTCTTTCTGCCAGTCAGGCTGCAGCACAGAAGATGCATACGACGTTGCTATTATTGGTATTTTTAGCCAAATAACCGCTGTTTTAATCAACATTTATTCACAAGATGTTATGGTTTATATTTATTTCTTTTAATGTTATTATTATGGTCCACTTTGACCAGGGAAGCTGGATTAGTTGTTTAATATTTTTAAAACTATAATGTTACATCTATCAACATTTATTTAGATGTTATCATGGTATGCATTTCTTATTCCTGACGATTTTCAAATTGTTTCCCAGATCTAATGCTGCAAAAATGTTTGTCTAACCCCAACATTCGACCGGATACGGAGCAGCTGCGAATCTAAACACTTGGTTTTGTGCTGATCTAAAACAACTCGTTACCTTGGCTTAGTTACAGTGAGGAAAATAAGTATTTGAACACCCTGCTATTTTGCAAGTTCTCCGACTTAGAAATCATGGAGGGGTCTGAAATTGTCATCGTAGGTGCATGTCCACTATGAGAGACATAATCTAAAAACAAATATCCAGAAATCACAATGTATGATTTTTTAACTATTTATTTGTATGATACAGCTACAAATAAGTATTTGAACACCTGTCTATCAGCTACAATTCTGACCCTCAAAGACCTGTTAGTTTGCCTTCAAAATGTCCACCTCCACTCCATTTATTATCCTAAATTAGATGCACCTGTTTGAGGTCGTTAACTGCATAAAGACACCTGTCCACCCCATACAATCAGTAAGAATCCAACTACTAACATGGCCAAGACGAAAGACACGAGACAGAATTGTACACCTCCACAAGGCTGGAAAGGGCTACGGGGAAATTGCCAAGCAGCGTGGTGAAAAAAGGTCCACTGTTGGAGCAATCATTAGAAAATGGAAAAAGCTAAACATGACTGTCAATCTCCCTCGGACTGGGGCTCCATGCAAGATCTCACCTCGTGGGGTCTCAATGATCCTAAGAAAGGTGAGAAATCAGCCCAGAACTACACGGGAGGAGCTGGTCAATGACCTGAAAAGAGCTGGGACCACCGTTTCCAAGGTTACTGTTGGTAATACACTAAGACGTCATGGTTTGAAATCATGCATGGCACAGAAAGTTCCCCTGCTTAAACCACCACATGTCAAGGCCCGTCTTAAGTTTGCCAATGACCATTTGGATGATCCAGAGGAGTCATGGGAGAAAGTCATGTGGTCAGATGAGACCAAAATAGAACTTTTTGGTCATAATTCCACTAACCGTGTTTGGAGGAAGAAGAATGATGAGTACTATCCCAAGAACACCATCCCTACTGTGAAGCATGGGGGTGGTAGCATCATGCTTTGGGGGTGTTTTTCTGCACATGGGACAGGGGGACTGCACTATATTAAGGAGAGGATGACCGGGCCATGTATTGTGAGATTTTGGGAAAAAAACTCCTCCCCTCAGTTAGAGCATTGAAGATGGGTTGAGGCTGGGTCTTCTAACATGACAATGACCAAAAGCACACAGCCAGGAGAACCAAGGAGTGGCTCTGTAAGAAGCATATCAAGGTTCTGGCATGGCCTAGCCAGTCTCCAGACCTAAACCCAATAGAGAATCTTTGGAGGGAGCTCAAACTCCGTGTTTCTCAGCGACAGCCCAGAAACCTGACTGATCTAGAGAAGATCTGTGTGGAGGAATGGGCCAAAATTCCTTCTGCAGTGCGTGCAAACCTGGTGAAAAACTACAGGAAACGTTTGACCTCTGGAATTGCAAACAAAGGCTACTGTACCAAATATTAACATTGATTTTCTCAGGTGTTCAAATACTTATTTGCAGCTGTATCATACAAATAAATAGTTAAAAAAATCATGCATTGTGATTTCTGGATTTCTTTTTTAGATTATGTCTTTCACAGTAGACATGCACCTACAATGACAATTTCAGACCCCTCCATGATTTCTAAGTGGGAGAACTTGCAAAATAGCAGGGTGTTGAAATACTTATTTTCCTCAATGTAGTAAAATACCTGATAGTTATCACGTTTCTTTCCTTTCACCTACAGCCAAATTGACTAACTACTTCATCACAGCCACCTACTAAGTTACACATTGTGACTGACACATTTTTTTCACAGATAACTTGTATACTTGTAGTCCAATATTGTCGGAATAAACAATTGCCACCAAGTCACCGGAAAGTGAACGCAGTTTGAATGCTTGGTCTAATAATTTACAGTCATCGCTCTCTTTTTGTGTTGCCTATATGGTATAGGATATAGTAATATATACACCTCTGAATTTGCAAAACAAAGCCTTATAAAACAGTGTCAACCTACTTGAGTTTGACTCCGAATTAATCAAGCATTTTAATGTGTCTTTAAATCAAATCATTCTTTCCAAACTGATGTAAAGTTGTTCTGAAATCAAACTCTGACACAGCAAGTAACTATTGATATTCTTTAATGAGCTTATTCCTTTTTAACCTGTCTTGCCTCGTAGCCTAGTATACAGTATGATGAGCTGAACACCTTGTTGTGCCAAACAGATTTTACTTTGCAAGAGAGAGGCACGTTTTTATCAAGTACATGCTGGACAAAAGTAGTTCTGGTTCAAAAGGTGGTCTTCCAACACACACACACAATGAAACCACAACATGCACGTTGTGCACTGGTTCTGACAAAAATAAAATATAAAAATAAATAAATAAATAATAATAATAATAATAATAGCAGTATATTTTTACGTTACATATGTAAATGTGTACAGAATTTTTGAACTTGAGTAACCCAGTCATCATGAACATCTTTATTTGTTCCTGGACTTTGGCATGCATTGTCACATGCTCTGCATAGCTCCATCAGGTTTTCTAACACATTACACAAGTGGAAATAGTTTCTCAAACTATTTCCCTTCTCAACTGAGTAGTTGCAACCTCATCGGTACTGAAATCCACTAACTCATTAAGGACAAGCTCTGCAAACTAAAGAAACAGTACAATTAGTAACAGTCAATAGCTCTATTCAACAAAGGGTCATTTACACACATACCTTGCAGACCAATGCCCCACAAGACGTTGAATCCTGTTGACATGGAGGGTCAATTTTATCACAAGTCCATCGCAATATATGGATATGCTTGCATCTCATGAAAGATCCGTTGTACTGGCCTCACTAAGTGTAGAGCTACTCAGCTATCCAGCAAGCTTACAACCATCAGGCTAGGACGAACAAAGAACGTTGTTGCAAAAGATCTCCATTCCTTTTCTCCTTTTCTTTATTTATGCTGCAAAACTGAACACAAATAAAACTACTTTTAGTCCATTTTGTCTCGTCGTATATGCTACAAACACACTTGCTAGCTGTGCACATGCAACAAACACCGTTACTGCCAAGAACAAAACGGCTTATACATTTCCCAAACCTTTGAATATAACGTTTGTACTTACGGGCATTGCCTTTGTGTGGGTATAAAAACATTAAACAAGTGCAAATAATTTAATAAACTTGTCCGGATACAGCAGAACAAACAATCTTGTCGGTGTCGGAAATATACCGTTCAATTACCCAGCAGTCCACCCTCAATACCCACTACAGTCAGTTTTTGCAGATCTGCCACCCTCTGCATGTGCTGTCACAGATGGTCTGCATAAAACACTGAGCAATGTGAATCAACATGGCAAGTGTTCTTAAGATGGTGGTCCACTTTGAAAAACTGTCAAATCGCTTCATTCCTAGATGACATGTGGAGGTTTGGGTGACCAGCACTGACACTTTCGGCCTGATTTCAGGGTCAGACCCAGGGTCGATGAGGTCGAATTGTTGCTGAACATCATATGGTGGCTTACCGGGCAGAAAAACTGGACAGCCAGTTAGGGTCTTTTAACGAGGCTGCACAGATCTGGAGCCATGATCCGCTGGGTTGAGCTCTGATGGGACATATTTCCAATGTTGTGGTGAAGTAGCTTGTCTGATGCGTTGCACTCTGTTGCTCACATAGACGTAGAATCCTCTTTGCTCATTGTCCCGCTACACATTCCCTTCCCTGCCACGATCTGCGGTGCCCAGCTACGTCCTGCTGTGCCTTGTATTGCCGCACAGTGCCCTGCTATGCCATGAACTACTACAAAGAACTACTACAAACTACTATTTTTTTGGGACTGTTATTGCCACTCTTCATTCTAACCCCAACCGGTTGTCAGACACCGCCTACCAAGAGCCTGGGTCTGTCCAACGTTTCTTCACAAAGGGGAGTTTTTCCTTGCCACTGTCGCACTGTTGCTTGCTCTGGAGGAAACTACTAGAACTGTTGGGTCCTTGTAAATTCTGGAGTATGGTCTAGACCTACTCTATCTGTAAAGTGTCTCGAGATAACTGTTGTTATGAATTGATACTATAAATAAAATTGAATTGAAATTGAATTGAATTGTTGACATAGCCTAGCACAACTTTACTGTTGTAGGACAAATCCGACTTCAGAGTGGCCATCTTGTGCTTTCAGGTAGGCTACCGCAGCGATGGCTTTGGTTGATGCGTCTGCAAACACACATAACTCTCTTGAGCTAGCTGCAGATGGAGAGAGAGAGATGTATAGCAGCGAGGAATCTGTAGGTCATGAAGGCACTGGAGGGAACTTTTCCACTTCAGCCACTCTGCTTTCAGATTTTCTGGTAAAGGTGAATCCCACTCTCCATTTTCTATGGTCAGCTGTCTAAGCAGTAATCTTCCTTGTATGGTGACGGGTGAAAGACAGCCGAGAGCATCGAAGATGCTGTTAATGGTGGACAGCACGCCTCTGCGTGTAAATGGCTTGTCGTCCTCTTGCACCTGAAAGGTGAAAGTGTCTGTGAGAATGTTCCAGCAACTGCCTAAGCTGCGCTGTATAGGCACTTATGTCCGTCAAGAAATCCAGATCTTTGATGCTTGTCTTCCGGAGAGAATTTGCTCATGACAGCTGCACTGTTTGTTGTGATCTTATGCAGTCTGAGACAGGAGCGGGAGAGCATCTCTTGTGCTCGCTGATGTCCTCAGACCCAGTTGCGAAGGATTTCAAAGCATCATTGACGTAAAAGTCTCTTTCGATGAATGCCCGTACGTCTGAGCCAAATTCGGCTTCTCCTTCTGTTGCTGCTTTTCTTAGGCAGTCGATCGCCAGAGCAGGGGATGGTGTAATTCCAAAGACGTGGACACGCATTCGATAATCTATCATGTCATTTTACCACTGATTGTCACGGAACCACAGAAACCTTAAGTAGTCTCTGTGCTCTTCATTGACGACAAAGCAGTAGTACATGTGCTGAATGTCTGCGGTCACTGCAATTTTTTCTTTTCTAAACCTGATGACACCCAGCAGGTTGGGCGCTGAATCGAACACAAGGCGAATCTGTTCTGGCTTTTTGGGATGATAGATGCCAAAAGATGGTAAATACCAACATTCTTTTCTTTCTGGAAGGGCTGGGGGCAATTTCAGCATGTTGACAGTCAATCATCTTTTGCATGAACTGCATGTAGTGTTGTTTCATAACAGGTTTCTTTTCTAACGTGCGGCATACTGACCATAGGCGTTTCAGTGCATAGTCTCTGTTATTAGGCAGGCGTCTCCTAGGAGACCGGAACGGGAGGGGGTGCAACCCAGCTCTGAGTATCATCTTTGAAAACTTCCTTGTCCATTATTTTCAGGAACTTGCGGTCCTCGATGGATGGAGCAGGCTGGTGGTCGTTGTCGGTGCAGGTGAAGATAGAGAAATCCGTGTTATCTCCGCAAAGGAGTGGAGCTGAATGGACAGCAGCACGCTGAGGTGGAGGAAACTGCAGGACAGGGCAGCTTTGTGTGAGGTCTTTCACACGCAGGTGGCTATAGCAGGGCGTGAGGTAGCTGGGGCAACCGTTCTCTAAGATGGATGTTTTTAGAGTGGTGACTGCTGAGGGGCGGTGTGTTGTGCCAAGGCAGACATCTCCAATCACCACCCACCCTATGTCCAGTTTCTGAGCAAACGGGGCATTGCTGGGTCCATTTATTTGCTTACGGATCTTGTGGAAACAGAAATAAAATCTTGGTCTGCTCAGACATCCGTAGATAAGCAAAATACAGTTATTTGGAACAAACATTTTTATGACGTTACCACTGACCTAACTTGCCTTGTTAATATCCTTGCATTTTTTATTTGCGCAAGGGTTTCACCGAGGGGGTCGATGTAAAGCACCCGCTTCTCCTTTGGATAAATGACTTTCACAATACACACAAGATCACGTAAAGAGGATTGAATATCACATTAAAATAGTCATTATATAGTGTATGTACATTCTCACCAAGTGTCCAGTGATGTTTGTCACAACTGCTCCTATTAAAACATCATAGGCAATTGGGTTAATCTGAAAACATACACAAAATTATAGATATTATAATCATTTATGAACAGAATTTGAAAGTAGTCACCTTCTTAAATCCCCTGAATGATCCTTGCCACATCGCAGTTATCTCAAATGACTCAACAAGAAAGACTTTTTTTTACAGTATCTGTCTCCAGGTGACAGATTCTGCAGGTCTCTGGTAAATAATTTATAGGATCCTACCTTGCTCCACAGCGTCCCTGGCTGTTTTCCAGACCAGATTTCTGCTATTCCTGAGAATTAGAAGACAGTTATTTACAAAGGACTAATTTGGAATTGAATGCATCAATTTCCAAAAGGTCACCCAAGTTCTGACGCAAATGACAGTTGTGCATTTTATGCAGATGTCTTTCAGTATGTTGTTGCTCAAAGTCATTTGCAATGAAACATACTAACATTCCTCTGGGGACTGGAGACTTGTGGACAACATGCATGGTTGTGGACTCTGTGTTAAAATGGGTGATTGGGGAACCCTGGTGCACCTCAAGGGGCTAGGCTGTTGTGCTGGAGGAGGCGTGGAGGTAGGGCTATGGTGCAGTGCTGGAGGAGGCAGCATTCCATTTAGCTGATATTCTTGGCTGGGGTTCCACATATCTTTTGAGGTGGTCATTGTTTATCTTCTCAAATACCTTTCCTTCTGCTTCAAGGTCTGCACTTTTCCCATCAATGTTAACAATGGTGTACGGACCCAATAAATCAGTTTCTAATTTGCCCCCCTTTCTTTGTTCCTGGCAAATATTCTTTCTTAACACCATGCCCCCCACCACAAAGCAATCATCCTGGCCCAATGAAAGTTCTCTCTTCTGCACCCTCTGTTGTGCTGCCAATATATTGGTCTTCACTTTGGGGTACACATCTGACAGTTGGAAGTTAATGATAGCTCCTTGTTTCCAGCCAGTGCAGTGACCTCCTCGTCAGTTATCTGTAACGTTGGTGGAGATAAATGAACACAATTACAGATTATAGCATATACCATTATTGCCAAAGTAGTTCTATACTGCAGGAAAATGCCATTGTACCTGCCACTTATCTGGAAGTGTAAAGGGCCTCCCTTCTGTCCATGGGGAATGTTTTGTGATTTGTTTTTTGGTGAGTAAACCAAATAAAGTGGGCTTTATATATTAGTCCCAGTCGTTTGGGTGCCCCTGCAGCATTTTTTCAATGCCGTAATATTGGAAAAAGAATAAAAGTTATTCTCAATAATTACAATTATATCATATATATAGAAATAAGTAAAAAAGAAACATGATTCACACCCTTGAATAGTGCCATTGAGCCTTTCCACCAAGCCATTGGTGGTATGGGGTATGTGGGTGGTATGGGGCACGGAGGTATCTGGCAATGCAAAGCTTGGCACACATGTCCAGGTTGATCTGGCAGTGGATATGATAATGAATGTAACAGGGTTTTTTCCCCAGTGATGTGATGAACAAGAATGCAGTGATATCAAATGTCTCTGAATTTGACTTACTGTTACAATTCAGGGAATTGTTGAACCAAATGCAAAGAACAGGCAGGCAGGCAGGCAGGCAGGAGAAGTCAGAGTAGGACGATTATAATACAACCATAATATAGAACTTGACCAAAAATTACACAATCAAAAGGAGACAAGACATAGAACCAAAATACCAGATAAGAATTGAACAGAAAACAAAGCAAAATAACAAAACTATAATACTTACTTTGTTAACAAATTCTTTTTTTCCTGGTCAGTGAGAATGTATTTGGGTACACCATATTTATAAAAATAAACTTCTTCAGCTGTCTTGCTTTTTTAGTGGATATACTTACATCCATTTGGTGAAGTAGTCCACCATAAAACACATAAATGTGTTGTTTGTTGGAGCCTTTTAATTTGCCAACCAGGTCCATTCCAACTAGCTGAAATGGCTCAGAAACCTTAGATGCAAACAAAAGAGTAACATAAACAAGACTTCCATGTTAAATGAACTGTTAAATGTAATGAGGCCAGATTCACCTCTAGGTTTGTACTGTGTCTTTTCCTTTATAAAGGCCCTCCTTCTCTGACAGTCATCACACTGTGTGATCTAACAAAGTAAAAACAATTGAGAACACTGGTGAAATATGTAGTCTAACAACCCGTTCTCACTCCGAATGCATAAAATACAGACGTTTGAACAGTGGCTGTCCATGTCTGATGCGATGAAAAAGGCAACCTTCAGCGTGTGTGTAGAACGTACTGGGGAGAGCAGCATCTAGATGGGGTTTAGCGAGTAGTATGTAAAGGTGTAGGGAGGTTGGACGGGGTGGTGAATGGGTCAAGCACAGGACTTTGACCCAGGAGAGCGGGGTTTGTGTCCCACTTGTGTCCTTAACCATCCCGTAATTGCCTCGTGTCAGGGAAGTCGCTTTCTTCTTTAACAGGGCTGTTATTCCCGCATGTCAGGGAACCATAAACCCACTCACAATCTTTCCCTAAACCCAACCGTCCCGTTCCCGCGAGTCACAAAACCGTAAGCCCACCCACAAGCTTTTCCCTAACCTAACAGCGTCAAAAGGGACGCCAATGGTCCCAACCAAGCATGTGTTATATGACGCTAAAGGAAACGACCAACTGCGTGTTATATGACAGTAACAATGACAAAGGCACCTGACCAAGCATCCGAATTTAACGAGATAGGAGTGAGACTGTGTTGAGCCTAAATATTTGCTTCACAGAAATATTGTATTTATTAATAATAATGCACTCACCCTTTTTGTGATGTCTGCTTTCATCCCAGGCCAGAAATATTGTTGCAGGATAGCGTGCATGGTTTTATCTACTCCACAGTGAGCCCAGATGGCACTGGCATACAACTCAACAAATACGTTGTTGGCTTCCTGTGGAGTTAGAACCTCTTTTGCCAGGTGGTGCCTTTTTTCATCCTGCATTCGATGGCACTGGTAATGTAACTCCCCGGCTAGGGATTACATTGTATTAATAATTCAGTAACACAATTGAACAGTGCTGTTGTCTGATTTGCCTTGCTTACTTATGAGTTGCTCACTCTCTGCCCTTTGTTTGATCACATAACACTACGATTTAGTGGCATTACATGGGTACGTGTGTTTCTGTTTGAAATCCAGAATCTCTTTAACTAGCCGAGTGTCCATGCTTACAATTGTTTACAAGGATATCAGCATCACCTGCCATTCTCCTTCTCATTATATACTGTACGTAGTTGCTCTCCTCACAGATTGTTAAATTGATTGATTGAACCTTGTGACTACCAACTAAATATAATTTAGGCTACATACCTTGACTGTGGACATTAATCCATAGCCTACATTTAAAACATTTAAACAGAATTTTTTTTAATTTAAAAAGAATTTTTCCTAAGGTATGCCGAAGGGAGGCTTCAATATTACAATAGACGCGATGAAAGTATATAGGCCTATTATTGTTTAGATCAAGCTGAAACAGAATGTTGCTTTGAAGATAGCAATCCTTATGAGGCAATTAATGCATATACAGATCAACTTTTTTTCGCCTTTCTTGCAATTGTACTGATTCGTTATGAATGCGTTTTTGGAAGTGGTTTATAATGTGAAATTTCTCATGTTGTGAAATGGTGGTGTTATATGTTGTCCACAAGGGGCGCACTTGGTTAATTCCAGAGAGAAACTATATATTTTAAAGATGAATCAACTCATTAAAGAATGTCAATAGCAGAACAACTTTACATCACTTTGGATGAAATGATTTGATTAAAGACACATTAAAATGCTTGGTTAATGCTGTATTACAAGCCTTTGTTTTGCAAATTCAAAGGTATATATTACTATATCCCATACCAAATAGGCTACACAAAAGGAGAGACAATGACTGTAAATTATTAGACCAAGCATTCAAACTGTGTAGTGTATTACTTTTCTGTGACTCGGTGGTAGCAATTGTGTATTTCGACAATTTGACTATACAAGTTATACAAGTCACAATGTGTAGCTTGTTTGTCTGTGATGTGGTGCTTACTTAGACAAACATTTTCACGGCAGTAGATCTGGGAAACGATTTGAAAATCGCCAGGAATATGTTTGTGATTGTGCGACAAATCTTGTGACAGAGGCAGACCACAACAGCAGCTGTTAGGTAAACACAACATACGGACACCAGTTAGTTTGAAAACACCGGCCCTCAAAACAATGGTAGGGAAAACACTCAAACCAATTTGTATTTCCATAAAATTGGCATGAATAATCATAATGGTATACATGCCGTGTGTGTGTGTGTGTGTGTGTGTGTGTGTGTGTGTGTGTGTGTGTGTGTGTGTGTGATTTTAACTAAGGGAAAAAAATGTATTTAAATCTTAAATCAGATTTTTTGGGGGCATAGTTCCCAACACTACTGCACATATTAAGTCATTGTGTCATATTAATATTAAATTAATACATATTAATACATAAGATATCACAGTAAGACTAAGATGAAAAAATATTTCTGCTAGAAAATGTTTACTTTCAGTGTGCAAAATAAAAATTTCCCATGTTGTTTCTCATCTTAGATATGCAAGTGACATGATGTTGCCACCAATGACGGATGACACAAGATTTGACCTGCGGTGGAATGCAAGACAAACATCGAGGTACCCAACACTTGTCCTCCTTCCATATTGACAGAACCTTGGGTGGAGATTTCTCCACAGCGCGTAGGATCACCTGCCTGGTTGTGTGTGGAGGACGTTGAAAATCAACGTGCAATTAGTAGTGGTGTTCTTCTTTGGGCTATCACTGTAAATTTGGTGGGCTCTCATAATCTCGATCTGAACATCTGCCAATTTCGCGAGCCAATTAGGCAGGGAGTGCGAGAGATATTGAATATTATTAGAGCCTTCTAGCCCCTCTTTCTCCCCAACTATGCGGATGTTCCACCTCCAGCTCTTGAAAAGTGTGGCCTTGGCTGTCAAGAGTACTTGAGTTAGTTTTTAGATTGTCCACATCAGATCTAAAAGAGCCAAGGCTCTCAGTTAGAGATGCTAGCTGATGGATAGCAATTAGCTTCTTGTCGTTTTTGATCCCCACCTGTTGGATTTGAGAATGAATCTGAGAAAAACGTGGTTTGAGGTAACTTTTCTGCCTCTGCAATGGCATCCGTATCTACTCGTTTGGTTTTGTTCTTGTTTGCCATGCTGCTTTAACCCTTGTGTTGTCTTCCCATCAAAATTGAAAATTAACACTTTTGTTGACACTTTTTATCAATGTTTTTAACTTTTTCTTACTTTTTTGTCCCTTTTTTCATCACTTTTTACACTTTAGTTTTCAATATTTGTCATTTTTTTTATTTTCAACACTACTTAACACTAACTTATTAACTTTAGTTTTACAGTTATTTTTTTGGAATTTACACCTCATTTATAAGAAATAATACCTAATGTTTGAGTTAGAATAGTAGAAATTAGGAATTATTTAGACTGCAACTAAAGGAATGTATGTTGATGTATGTCAACTTTTACTCAATACTATTTCAAAACCACTTCAATTCTTTTCTACAAATGCTATAAAATTGAATAAGACGCCTCAAAATTAATGAAAGTAGAGATTTGTACTTGCCAAAGAGCGTTGTGTGGAATCAATCATGTTACTTTGGGTAAAAAGAACGTTAATATATGAAAACGGGTCTATTTGACCCAAGGACAACATGAGGGTTAAATGACCCTGTCGAGCACAAAGTGACAGAATATCAGAGTTGGATTTATTTGGAAAAATTGGGCCAGGAGTTGTACCTTAAGCCGACAACTCTATTGAGCCAATCACGTAACTCCCTCCCCACCACCTTGATAGTGGTCAATAGCATCATTAGGAAAATCCATTATTGTGCAGGTGGCACCTTGTACGGCAGCCTCAGCCACAGTGTATGAATGTGTGATATGGTGAATGGTTCCTGTATGATGTAAGAGCGTTTTGAGTAGTTATTAAGACTAGAAAAGCGCTATATAAATACAGTACATTTACATTTAAAGCTGCAAGCAGCGTTGGACAGGCCCTTGCTCCTGCTGCACGCGTCAGGGTTACTGGCAGATGCTGCTCCTTGCGACCGTGCATTTACGCGGCACTCAGACACCGCAAATAGTCACCAATGAAAAGGGAACTCCTTGCTGAATTCAATGATACTTCACACAAGACTCAGTGACTTACAGTTCATTAGTTGTGGAAGGGGGGCGTGGCTTACGTATAGGTGGGCGGGGCAAACCATCACCAATGAAGAAGGAACTTTCTACTGAGTTCAATGACACCTCACACACGATTCTACCTTAAATGGGTCACATGTTATGAAAGGGGGCGTGGCTACATCATAGGGTGCTGGTCAAGTCATGACCAATGAAAGCGGAACTGTCTGCTGAGTTCAATGATATTTCACACAAGACTTTACATTAAATGGTTCAAAATCCTAAGTCTAAGTACATGGGCGTGGTTAAAGTATAGGGGCAGCTCACTATCACATGTAGACCACACATAAGTTTCAAGTAAATCGGATGATGTTTTTCATATAAGGTGGATTTCCTTTTGCCATCAGGGGGCGCTATGACCAAAAGTCCATTTTGACTGGAAGATGTCCTCAGGCCTGGACTCTTGTCAGATGTGAGAAATTTCAGGCAGATATAACAATGTTATATATAATAAAGTTACAACAATTTATTTGTTCATCGATAAATGCTCAAAATGGCCGCCACTCCATACCCACACAGAGATTGAGATTATTTTATCAATATCGCACTACAATACTCAATTGTACAATTTGGCGTTTGTGCATTCAAATTGGACATCAACATGAAACTCGTAATGCTTGTTCGGCATGCCGCTCTGAGGCTCTGTACCACATATGGCAAAGAATGGCCATAAGGGGGCGCTATAGTCATTGTAGACCAGTTTTGGCCCTTTTACTCAATCATTGTTAATGGGAAATTTGCAACGGCGATGTACAGACCTTGCAGCTCACACCTTTCAATATTTCCTGACCTTTGCCTACCCACCATTACGCTTTGGGTCCCGCCAGAGACAACTAGCGCCAGGAGGCTTGGACCCCGTCATAACTGCTTGCAGTTTTGGTTTTTACTCAAATACTTTTGGGCTATGCCCTGACTAAACATACCGCTGTCTTCCTCTCTGTTATTTGTAAGCGTTCTTGTGAATAAACTTAAATTATGGTAATTTACACGTTTACTGGGTTTATTTTGTTACTATTTTGTAGAATGGTCTAGAATATTGTAGAAAGGTGATGGAAGTGACAGAAGTTGAATGTTTTGTATTTTGTTAAAAAATGGTAATAACAAAAAAAGTAGCTCCTTCAGGTCTCAAGGTTGTGAAAGAGATAAGGAAGAGTAGGTTACAGTGGGAATCGAAAATTTGGGCACCCCAGGTAAAAATTTGTATTAATGTGCATAAAGAAGCCAAGAAAAGATGGAAAAATCTCTAAAAGGCATCAAATGACAGATTAGACATTTGTATAATATGTCACAAAAAGTTAGATTTTATTTCCATCATTTACACTTTCAAAATAATAAAACAAAAAAATGGCGTCTGCAAAAGTTTGGGCACCCTGCAGAGTTAATACCTTGTACTGCCCCCTTTGGAAAGCTGAGACCTGACAATCATCGCCTGGGAAAGACCAGGTTATGTCAATCTTAAGGTTTTAAATGCCTAGACTCATCTGACCTTGCCCCAACAATCAGCACCATGGGTTCTTCTAAGCAGTTGTCTAGAAAACTGAAACTGAAAATAGTTGACGCTCACAAAGCAGGAGAAGGCTAAAAGAAGATAGCAAAGCATTTTCAGATGCCAATATCCTCTGTTCGGAATGTAATTAAGAAATGGCAGTCATCAGGATCAGTGGAAGTTAAAGCAAGATCTGGAAGACCAAGGAACAGCTGTTCAGACAGAACAGCTTGCACAATTGTGAGAAAAGCGAGTCAAAACCCATGTTTGACTGCACGACCCATCCAGAAAGACCTGGCAGACACTGGAGTTGTGGTACACCATTCCATTATAAAGAGATACTTGTACAAATATGGTTTTCATGGAAGAGTCATCAGAAGAAAACCTCTTCTACGTCCTCACCAAAAAACTCAGCATTTGAAGTTTGCAAATGAACATAAGTTCTGTGGACCAATGGGGTTAAAATAGAACTTTTTGGCCGGAATGAGCAACGGTACATTTGGAGAAGAAAGGGCACAGAATTCAATGAAAAGAACCTTTGTCTAACTGTTAAGCATGGGGGTGGAAATGATGCTTTGGGGTTGTATTGCAGCCAGTGGCACAGGGAACATTTCACGAGTAGAAGGAAAAATGGATTCAATAAAATTTCAGCAAATTTTGGAAACGCTAACTTGATGCCATCTGTGAAAAAGCTGAAGTTAAAGAGAGGACGGCTTCTACAAATGGATAATGATCTTAAACACACCTCAAAATTCACGGTGGATTACATCAAGAGGCGTAAACTGAAGGTTTTTGCCATGGCCTTCACAATCTCCTTACCTCAACATATTTGAAAATCTATGGTTAGACCTTAAAAGAGCACTGCATGACAGAAATCACAAAGAACTGGAAGACTTTTGTAAGGACAAATGGGCAAAGATACCTCAAACAAGAATTGAAAGACTCCCGGCTGGCTACAAGACACGTTACCAAGTTGTGATACTTGCCAAAGGGGGCAGTACAAGGTTTTATCTCTGCAGGGTGCCCAAACTTTTGCAGACGCCATTTTTTTGTTTTCTGTTATTTTGAAAGTGTAAATTATGGAAATAAAATCTAACTTTTGTGACATATACAAATGTCTAATCTCTCATTTGATGACTTTTGGAGATTTTCCATCTTTTCTTGGCTTCTTTATGCACATTAATAAAAAAAATTTACCTGGGGTGCCCAAACATTCGAGCCCCACTGTATTTTCATGGACTATAAGATAGTGGAACTTTGTAATGGGCAGAAGGTGGAAGGTAATTTTGTCAATCTCCCAGCAGATCAAAGGTTGTGCATTTTTGCTGCTGATTGGTTCTTTGAAGTTGTATCACATATATAATATTTAAACAATTTGTTCTGATGTGTACATGGTGGGTCTCCTTTCTTACAGAAATACCACCATTTTGTGGCTTTTTTGGTATTTTTGCCTGTCAGTTAAATATTAACAAAAATGCATTTCTTGACGTAATTAAACAATAAAAATATTACGTATAATTTTTGATCCTTCATTTTTATTTTAACTGTGCAAGAAAACAAAAGTGTTAAAAACTGGTAGAAAAAGTTATCTTTTAAATTAAAATCTATAGTTGAAAACAGACTGATGAACAAAAAAACAACTCTTACAACTTAGTTGAATACAAATTCAAAAATTCCTTAAAATGTCTATTATGAATGACTTGAAACATCTCAAATGCAATGCTCCAATACAATGTCTTTTAGAATAAGAATGAGATCTACATGTAGTATGCAGGGGCTGAGTACAGCAAATAGGGGTTGAGTTTACTGTCTTCTGAAGCAAAGCTGCTGTTCTCATGGACCTGGCGGCGGTAGTACCTTCGGAGGGCGGGACTGCCAGGGTGGCACTGTCTTACATGAAGGAAATACTCATCAGGGCGGTTTGAGGTGTAACCACAGTCCTCACATACAAAGATCTTGGAGCGTCTCTGGCGGTAGGCATACTGTTGGTGAACACCATGAATTTTCCTCATATGGGACTCCAGAGAGCAACGTTGTGTGAAGGCTTTCTCACATAGCTCACACTTGTAAGGGACGTATACCTGCAGCAGGATGAGAGAAAAGAGTTTTTTTTCCTGTGCAAATTCGTGTTGATGCATTTATCAATTTAGATTGGAATCAGTGGTTTAGTAGTCTTGCATTGCCAGACCTACTCTATCTCTACAGCGCCATGTGGTAAGGTCTGCTACACTACATCCTCATAAACCTTGGAAGAAAGGGTGTGGGTGCTATCAACAGTATCCCTTAACTGCACCAAACATTTTTATTTATTTTTTATTTAAAGATTGTTTTGATTATTATTATATATTTTTAATTGTAGGATTTTATTAAGGTTTCATGATCAGAACTTTCCATAATTGCCAGCTGTTGGCCAAACAGCTGACAACTCTAATCTTTATTCATCTTTTACAGCAGAGCCATCTCAAGACACATTGCAAACACAAACTAAAACATGCAATGTTGTCAAATTAACAGGCCTATGTCATGTGAGGAAAAAGTAGCCTAATTTGCAGTTTAATAGTAATGGAACTTCCTGCAGTAATATTTAAGTGCATTTATTTTCCTAGTAAAACAACACATTAACCATCATTGTGCCTGTTCTAGCCCAGCCCATTCTCATGGCAATTTGTGAAATGGTAACTTTATTTCATCTATTGATTCATGTACAGGGACACGATTTTTTTGTTATTTTCGTAGTGGTGGGCACAAATGTTAAACGAATGCATTCCAATGAGAAGCATCTTTTGTGATAACAGCACAATTACTGTAGCGAGTTGTATTGAAAATCCGGAAGAGGAGGTTTTTGGGACTTTCCGCATTCTTCTTCTCCTAATCATAACCGTCCCGTTGTTGTGGCTGTCCTCCTCCTTCCTTTCGCTGTTGTTCTTTTCCTAAACTCAACCGTCAAGTTGTTGTCACCGGTGTGTGGCGTTTCATTTCCCTGTTGTTGTGTCCCCCAGAGAACGCGGATCGTGTCCCGGCGGCCGTTGTTAATTTCGTGGAGAACACCACGAAATAAACAAGAAAATTCGTCCCTGTTGACGAATACGTTCAAAATAATAGATCAAAATAACGTGACCATTTCACAAACTGCTGTGAGAACGGGTTGTCTGATCAGTCAGCAATAGCCCTGGCTTAAAATAATACAGTAGCTATTAACAGACTGTGCTTAAGGCACAAGAAGGCTTATTCTCCCTAAAGATTTTCACCACATTTCATATCGGGTAGGCAAACCTAATAAAATATGCAATAAGTAAAATCAGTGTATGTGATTTTTGAGAGTTTTATTTGCTTCCATAAGTCCTCAAACATGTTTGTAAAATAAAAATTGAACTTAATGTAAGAGGGTGACTTCCAAATTTCGTAAAGATCAAAGAACCTTTACCTGAACTGTGGCGTAATTATAGCTGCAAGAAGTGATGAATGGGCCCTTACCCCTCCCAGATGGTAGGGGTTAATGGCGGGATGCCGGTTGTGCCACCCCCCGACTTGCACTTTCAGCTTTAATAATTTCTAATTGTAACAGAGTATTTTTAGATTGTGATTCTAATGCTAAGGATTTTCAAAGAAAGCCTATAGGATGCAGCAGACATTACTCATTTCTAAAACTGTTAGTGTGTGTGTGTGTGTGTGTGTGTGTGAGAGACAGAGAGTAAAGTTTATTCCTGACCTGTGTGTGTTCGCATATGCCTCTTGAGGTCGAAGGTATCGTTGAATCCTTTGCCACAAAATCGACAAGGATGTCTCTTCACCAGGCTGTGGCACTTCAAGTGTCGAGTCAACATGCGCTGCAGAGGGAATATCTTGTGGCACACCGAGCACACAAAGTCACCTGAGCTGGGGGAAGTACGGGGACGGGGCTGGTAGAAAGAGATAACTGCTTGATGAATATGAAAACATGGATGATCAGCATCAGGATTTTTCTTACTCTAGTTAGCTTACAAGAAAACATGTGCAGTCTTAACAGTTATAGTATGCTTAATAGTGCTGGTGTGCTCCAAGCACAAACACCTGGTATTTTGGCTTTCTACACTGAGGTGGTGATTATCTTAATCCTTTCTAGGTACCCAAACTATCTAGGTACCACTAAACTAAAATAAAATCTAAAATCTTACCTTCTACATTAAGAAGACAGATAGGCCTAAATTGTCCTATATAAACTGAATAATTCTCCTTAGGCCCAAAGATCCTTTCTGCCATTTTGCTGGACCATGCAAGAATAAGGCTCCACAAAACTCACACGTTAAGAGGATTTTTATACAGCCTATAGGGTACACCATTAGGTCCAGCGGACGGATGCTGACGTACTACCATTTCCATCTCTTAGAGTGCGGGCTTTAAGATGCATTTGATGCTATTACCCCAATGGAGGGCATATCTAATGGTAATGCCAACTCCCTTACCCCATCAGTGTACAGCTTTACTAAGTAAGCCTCTAACTCCCTATAAGTCCCATTCAGTGTGCCACTTTTCCTTACTATCCCTTTGCAAAATAGTTGACCAAGCTCAGTCCTTTTCTGTTAATTTTTAAGGCTTTCTGCTTTCCTTAAAGTTGTCAGTCTAACACATTACTGCCTTCTTTCTCAATATCTGTAGCCCTCCTCCATTGTCTTGTAAGTTACCTACACTCTCCAAAGACCTCCTGTTGCTGCCTTGACTTTACTACCTCTAAAACTATCTTTTAGGGGCCAAAGTACATTTATATACATCTATACTATGAACGACCCAGACCTGAAGTAGCATTGTTAAAACTATAAGACAATCAACTGTATATAAGCATATAAAGAGAGTTAAAAAGCGAGACCGGTGGGACCGGCCCATTCTGGGATCGGCAAGGATTGAGGGAGGATTACGTGTATAGAGCGACGGCTTATACATTGTCCCTTACTAGCAGCCTAAATCTTGTATTTTATCTTCTTTTATATTTTTAGTTGTTTTAAATGCTCTTTAATGTTTCATTCCTTATACTGCAATATAACTTTTCTTCTCGTTTTTAATTTCTTAATCGTTTTTATCTGCTCTTCAATGTTTTATGTAATGCACTTTGAAATGCCCAGTTGCGGAAATGTGCTATACAAATAAAACTGCCTCGCCTTTTGCCTTCTCTTACAACCCCTAAACATTTTCACACCATATTCATAGATTCCTTTTTCTCTAATTTCTTATTAACTGTCCTTTTTAGCACCTGATCAGGTCTGAATTAACAATTTCCCATATGGCCTTTACGGTAGCCCAAGTCATTATACTATTACATTATTTGGGTTTCTGCCCATAATGCCTCTTTTTCCTTGGCTGCCTACTCTGCCGCACCTTCTGCTTTGTCCTTAGTGGCAGGGCTGCATTATCCTGTGAACTTTGGTCACTGGTCACTGGACTTCACACTCATTCAAACTTTCAGTCTTTCCTTTAAAGGTCATTATACAACAGGGGCGTGATGAATATTTTGCATCAAAACTTTACAGGCAGCTGTCTTTGTCAAGGTTGAAAGGAGACATTTTTAAGTTCGACATACAGTACATACAATCGATGTTTCGGACTACAGCTTCCTTGTTGTTGTTTTATAATTCTCATAAGTATACAACGCAACGTGATTGGTTGCTGCCTTTATTTGCTGTGCAAAAGCTCAGAAGAATTTACCTCGTTACTTCACTTTATCGCTGTGTAATATTGGTTTTCTGTGTAAAAGCAACCGTTTAAAACATTTATGTGTAAATTAATTGGACTCAGAAAACGTCCCTGGTGTGGTAAGGCCTTACCTTTGATACTGTGGCTCCCACTGAAGTGCTTTCCCTTTTTAATGTGTGTTCCACTTCAAGGTTGATAGCACTGCCTGTGAATCATCTTTCACCCCTGTTCTCACTGAGTCTTGGGGTAAATGATGTGCTTGGGCTGTAAATGGTACACTCTAACATAGAAAACTGCTGCCACCAGAGATTGCTAGTCAATGTTTTCCAGTCAAGTCCATTTCCTTCAGTAAGCTGTCTTTCCAAGCTGTTAGCTGTCCTATTCACAGCTATTCACTAGCTGATACTAGATATGATAGTTACCAGTACAGAGTACAAAAACATGACAAAAGCTGGGTGAACATTTGCATAGAAGCCCAGTAAACTTGGTCATAATATAGGAGTGACACTATACTTGACAAGAAAAGCCTGACCTTACCTTTGCTCTGTTGACCAGTGCCAGGGCACTTGGATGGTAGAAGGAGCCCCTTAGCATAAGCGTTGACCACTCCGGCTTGGTGTCAACTCCTGGTCCTCCTGATGCTGCAAAAGGTACTGACACTGTCATTCCAGCTGCTGTCCCACACCCTATGGTGGTTACTGACTGAGGCACAGTTGCAGGCTGTTGGGTGTCAGGACTGCAGGGTATCTGCTCCATAGCAATTTGACTCACTAAAATGGATAAAAATAAACAATTGTTTGGTTTATAAGTAAATTAACAAACTCAAATGAATGACCATATACAAATACCGTAGATATAGTATATACATACATATATACATACATAGAACAACAAAAAAATACATGCTACACTTAAACACGGATAAACCAACTTTGATGTTCTACCTAATTCTGACAGCTGAAAAAACATTTAAAGATTTTTTATTTAAATTCTTACCTTCTGTATTATCTTCTTTCCACTCAAGCTGTTCTGGCTCTTTCCATTGCCATGCTCCACATGCCCCACGTTTCTTTTTAACAAGGAAAGACCTAGGCATCCTTTTGAATTCTCTTATCTCTTATTTTCTTCAACTTCCGTTGATCTGTCCCTCAACCTCTGATCCTTGCACACAGACTGCTTTTAGTTTTATCTACCAACCTAGATATTACCTTACCTCCAATCCTTACATCCAACCCTCAGCAATCTGCAGGTACTGTATTCCAGCTAAATCACAGTGCTTATTTCCATAACACTCTCTGGGAAGAGTGATGAGGTTTGGAGCTCTAAAGAAGGGGGGTAGAATGCTCATGACTGGAGTACACCTGTGTTGACTGTATGTGTGCGCCATTTTAACTGGTCCCCCACTGGTTTTGCATGTCAGGTACTGAGAATCCGGGGAGTTTCGCATTCAAGTGGCCCTTGGAATGCAAATTTGTGCCTCGGACCAAGTCCTGGCTCCAGACAAAGGGCACGGTCTGAGTAACAGGAGCAAGTACAGAGGAGCCACAGCCTTAACTGCTAGGTAAATCAGCCCTTTCTCTTTTTTTTAGCCTTTTTCTCTTGCAATTGTTGGTGGGATTACAGAGCTTCTAAAAAAACACAAAGACCATTCACACACACTTGTTAGCACTTGCTGTCTGCTGACGGTGTTCTTTGCATGATTACACATACCTGATAATAC
This sequence comes from Etheostoma perlongum, assembly GCA_026937815.1. NCBI lineage: Eukaryota > Metazoa > Chordata > Actinopteri > Perciformes > Percidae > Etheostoma > Etheostoma perlongum. The sequence goes on along the minus strand of CM049383.1, from coordinate 19,021,113 downwards.
TTTCTATTCTGTTGTGAATACTGCCATTTACACAATACTGGGATAAGCAGCAGCCCCGCAACCCTGGACAGAAACAGGTGATATAAAAATGCGTGTATTACAATGTCCAAAACTGTCAAATCAGAGTATTTTATTTCTGTTGAAAAGTCTGCTAATGAACAAAATTTTTTGAAAGTAAACTGCACAACCTGGTCCAATTGTCTGCACAGTAAGTGCATTTGTAAAGGACAATGAACTGCGAGGATCTTATTTCACTGGACTCTGCATGGCAAATACAAATGTAGCTCGAGACTAAACCCCATCATGCAAATAGCAATAGAGGTTACTCCAAGAACATCAGGAGGATCAAGAAGAACAAATTGTAGGTTAGTATAAACACACTTTGGTCCTATCTCCCTGCTACATTTAGCCAGTGTATGTCCCACATTTCAAAAACTGCATTCACAATACTGTCCAATGTTCCAATATGTAGTATAATATATAAGTCTTGTATACATGTAAAAATTGAACAGATGAACTATTCAAGTTTATCTGTCAGTGGTTGGCAATTGGATGGTAACAGTGGAAACAATCTGTGGCCATAATATTCAAATTGGTAAGTAATAAAGAAACTAAACATCCTTGCTGCTTTAAATGTTATTAAATGTAATGTATGTAATGCTATCAACATCAAACCTGTGATGATTGTTTGGCATGCCGCTCGGAGGCTCTGTACCAAATTTGGCAAGAGTGTATGGCTGCAGCCTGGAGCGTCCCATGTCATGCCGTCCCGCCTGGTGCCATCCCCGAGCTTCTACTTTTCAAAATTAAAGCTTTCATCTGCAATAAAATTAGCTTGCGTCGACTATCATGCTTTGAATAAAATATTTAAAAAATATATGTCTGTCGATAAAATAAATGCACATTAAAACTAACTAAAACTAAAACTAAAAATAATCCTGAATAACCCCACCTGGTGCCATCCCTGAGCTTCTACTTTTCAAAATAAAATGCATAAAAAATTATCTCTTAGCCTAATTTTCAAAGTAAAAGCTTGTGTCAACTATCATGCTAATGAATAAAATACTTGAAATAGTTGGTGTTTTTTTTCTTTTTTAGCTAAACAGTAACGGCAATCATACAAATGAATAAAATACTTAAAAAAGTATGTCTACAAGATAAATGCAGGCTATCATACTGATGAATAAAACACTTAAAATATATGTCCGTATATAAAATAAATGCAGATTATAGGCAAACTAAAAAATCCTTCTGACATCCTGCTACGCTCTGATGTGACCTGCCATGTCCTGCTGTGCCTTGTAATGCCGCACAGTGCCCTGCTATGCCATGAACTACTACCAACTACTACTTTTTGTGACTGTTATGCCACTCTTCATTCTAACCCCAGCCAGCCCGTCAGACCCCGCCTACCAAGAGCCTGGTTCTTTCCGAGGTTTCTGCCTAAAAGAAGTTTTTCCTCACCACTGTCGAACTGTTGCTTGCGCTGGAGGAGCTGTTGGGTCCTTGTAAATTATGGAGTGTGGTCTAGACCTACTCTATCTGTAAAGTGTCTCGAGATAACACTTATGTTATGAATTGATACTATAAATAAAATTGAAAATCCTTGCTATCCTCAGGAAATCCTCCTGTTAATTGGCAGAAATGGCTAAGTCGCTGATGCAGGTTTCATCAAATGTAGGCTACGTTAATATCAGGGAACACAACAATAACATTCAGAAATGAGCAAACTATAAGTATGACAAAATTGTTGCTTTAACAGTTTTTAACGTTTTTCAATTGATTGCAACAACGTGGTCACGAATTTACCCGTGACTCCATCTGGAAAATTATTCCCAATTTCGTATTTTTGACCCTCTGAATTTACCGTTGGACACACCTTGGCATGAGATGGGACGGCATGAGACGGGACGGTATGACATAGGGCGCTGTCTTTGTTGTTGTCCTATTCCTTACAGAAGTTTTTGTATCCAGACTAGAAGCCCAGAGTTTTCAGGGTCATTGTGCAATTAATCCGTACTGTTACATGCAAGATTGATACACTGTATGTAAGAAATGTAACTCATTTCTCCTTTATATGAGTTATAATGTTCAATCTGTTTATTTTTGCACTGGATGACTCAAATGATTGGACAGGGTTGTCCAAAGTCAATCTTTGGACAACCCTGTTTTTATAGCTTTTAACAAGCTTTTATAGAAAATGAAATCAGACTGACCAGAGGTTGTCAAAAATTCTTTTGGTCTCTGGGATATTTGTAATAGCAATGTACCACATACCCTGCGGCTCACACCTCTTGATATTTCCTGATGTTTGCGTTTTGCATTGTTACGCTTTGGGTTCTGGTTCTGTCAACCAAACAAATTATCCTAGCTAGCTACCAAACATGAAATGTATCATATTTCAGTCAATTTAAATTCTATCAGCAAAAAGGTTAAGATTATAGTTCAACATTGCACTACATCTGCCATTAGTGGGGACATATAATCAACGTTTGTGTTTTGGCCGATAACTCAATACATGAAGCAGATTGGCCATTAGTGCTTTTGTCGACGTAGATCGGTTTTGGATTTTTTACTCAATCAATTAAAGGTGCTTTAAGCAATGTTGGGTGATGTCAGTTCTTGTTGATGTTTAAAGTATTGTCAAACAATGTGAAAGCCAGCTTGCCCTTCTCTCCTTTCCATCTTGTCTCCTTCCCCTCACTTCCATGCACTAACCCCCAAATCCTTTATTCTTTATTCTGTAAGACTATTATGTTTTGTGGTGCAGGTTGGTGCGGTTTATTTTTGTTGTTGCTGTTGCTGTCTACAAGGATTGCTTTTTTCTTACTTTAGTGTATTCAGGAAGCTAGCAGATAGTGAAATGTTTGCTGTATGTGACCAAAACATGTTGTAGCCTAAAACACGCAAGACATTGCTTCGAGCACCTTTAATGGGATATTTGCAATGGTAACGTACTTTAGACCTTGTAGCTCACACCTCAATATTTCCTGGCGTTTACCTCCCCATGTTACGTTTTGGGTTTGCTTTTGCGCGCTCTGTCAGTTCATCGATGTCGACTCGCGTCGGGATGACTGGCGCGATAAGGCTTCTAGTTGTTGTGCACATACAGTAAGCAGACGGCTAGCTAGGTTGTCTGGGCCTGCACTTTCCTCTTTTACATTAATCTCATGAAATGAAGATTTAAAAGTAGATTTTTCATATATTTTTACTTTAATATTTTTGTGGCGACTTTTTACTTTTACAAAATTGGCTCTTTAGTTTTGTACAAAAGGTCGTCTATCAGGTTTGATTGTGAGTGCATGTCGAAGAATAGCGCAGACACAAGCCTCACACCGTGAGCAAGCGCGTGCCACACGGAGAAAAAAGTGGGAGAAAAGAAAAAGAGTAGCTGTCCGGAGGATAATCAGTTGAGATTGTGTGTGTGAGTCCTTGAGATCTGTAAGTCGTATAACTTATGTTGTCAGTTCATATGAGCCTGTTGTTGTATTGGTCTATAGTTCTGGCAAATTTAAAGTAAGTTAGCTAGTGATTTATTTTTTTGCGTTCTTCACCTGTTAGCTAGGTCACACCTGGCTGTTGATTGAATATAATGGTGATTGTTGAAAATTGTTTGTATTGTGGCAATTGTATTGTGGCGATTGTTTGTATTTTAGGTGCATTATTTACATGCTACAGTTACCCTGCATTGAGATAATGTAATTAATAGTGAGTTTATTGTTATTTACTAGCATATATATATATATATATATATATATATATATATATATATATATATATATATATATATATATATATATATATGATTCCTATGCATTGTGTATGGTAGCCTTTACAATGTTATTTATTTATTTGCAGAACCACACACACAGAGCTATAGCAGAGCTGCCCATCCTCATGTTTGTACAGTTGCTTGATTGTAATAAAGCATTAACAGAGAAAAGTTGTCTCTGTACGTGTTTTAACAGACACACCTTTTAACAGAAACACACCTAACAAGTTCAAATAACAAGTTTCAAATAATTTCAATGGAGTTACCGTTTAGGGATGAGCGAGTACAGCATTATCTGTATCTGTATCTGTATCTGTTTACCACATGAATTATCTGCATCCGTATCTCTACTTTGAATGGGCGGGGCCTAACCCGGAAGTGGACATAATTCAACCCAGAAGTGGGTCGGGTTGTCTTGAAATGGGCGGGGCTTTAACTGGTATGTTATTTTAAGCATGCAATTGATATGGGTTGATCAGAAATTGTTATATTTATTGCTGATTAGAAAACTATTTACATGACAGCATCGAGCTTCAGATCAATGGTGTTGTCATGGTAACAAACAAACTATATACACAACAAGTTTTGCAACATGAATGAATGAATACAACACATGCGGTTGCAATTATGAAGTAAAATGTAATGAACAAGAGTTTTCATACTGAAATAACTTTATTTTTTTAACTTTTAATTTTTTTTATGATCAGTGTGATTTTTGTTTTTGGTTCTTTTTTATTTCCACACCAGGTATGTGTGAGTGTGTGTGTGTGTGTGTGAGTAAGAGAGAGACACAGAGAGAAAGAGAGAGAGGGGGGGGGGGGGCATGACTCCTCTAACATGAGCCAATCTGTACAAGTTAAACAACCCTAGGGAGTCAGACAAGTATCTTCAGTCTAATTCTTAACATGCATCTTCACACCTTTGCCCCTCTTTAGTGCTGTCTGATAAACAGGGATGAGATGCACACAGTTGTGGTAAGAGGACCCAAGGGGCGGGAAAGAGATAGATTTACATGCATCCTTAAGTGTAGCATAAAACAAATCTAAAGTCTTAATGGCCCTCATTTATGAAACGTGCATATGACCAAAAACAGGTGTTGGACGGGCGTATGCCGATTTCTATGCAAAGCTCGGCATTTATCAATTTGAACATGAGTGTAGGCTGCGAAAAAATCTCAGGTCTGGTCTGACCACGTGTACACAAGTTTTTGAGTCAGTGTGGACTTGCGGTGCAGCATGTAACAGGAGAAGGAGAAGTCATCAGTTGATCACTTATCGACAATGGCGGGTCTGGCTCTTTTAGAAGACCTCTATGAGCCGAGCAACAGTGCACACATAGCCTACACACACGAGCCCCGGTGGAGGGGGGGGACCCTACTACACACGCCAGAAATAGTCTGCAATATTGTTTTAGCCTGTGGGTTTGGCACAAACTTGCAAATGTAGTGACGGAGCCAGCTGACGCAATGCCCAGAGAGCAATGTCCAGCACAGCCCCAACTGGGAGCTATACCAAGGAAACAAGATATTATTCCTCACTTTCAAAAGGTATAGTGTTATGTTTGGCAGTGATATTCAATACAGGAAACATGACAATGCACAACATTTTTATTTATTCTTCAGGTTTTTGTTTGTCTTTTGAAGTGTCGTTAATGGCCACAAGTGAACGATTTTTTTCTGCCATTGGCCGACATATTTCGTCTTTTTTTTCCAGCCCCTCTGCTGTCAAGAGACAGGGTTGGGGTGGGCAGAGGACACGCGCTCTCCCTCACAGCTGTTGCCTGGCTCTGACTCAAAAAACCTCACAAGAAATACAAAAACATCCCTGCATAAACTCTGCTACCGTGTGTTTATTTAAATAAAGGTACACCTAGATGTAGGCCTAAGAGATTGCAATATAAGCCTGCATATTATATATGCTATATATACTGTATACATATATCAAGGATGTATAAATTAAATAAACTTCAGCTGGAGTCCGATTGAATATGGCAACACTGCTGTATCAGTAATCTCTTTCTATTCTTCCTACATCCTAATACCAGTTTTTAACCGGCCAAATATACACACGTTGCTGCAAATTAAATTGAGATGTCAGGGTTTCAATCTCCACCTATAATAAGTGCCGCTTCTTAGCTGGATTACGTCTGGCCATGTTGTGAATAGTAGAGGCGAGGACTCAAAACCGAGAACATATTGGGGCGTGATATTTAAATTACGATTGTTTCCAGTCATTCATCAATGTTTGACCATTCTTACGCTCTGGTGTAATACGAACGTTACATGAATCCCACGTGAAGCCTGTTGTAAGAGGATTTCTGCGCTCATTTCTGCGCTGGTTTCTACATTAGGTTGATAAATGAGGGCCAATGTGTCTAGTAGGGCATGCCGATGTGACATACTGATGGAAATCTCTATGTTTTTGGCAGTGCAGTGGTTCATAGCACCATGTCAGTGACATCAGGAGATATTTTTGCAGCCTCTGTATTACTTGGTATTACTTTGTATTACTTGAGGAAAATAATAATAATAATATGAATCACAGGCAATATTTACGTTTACCCTCGGACCCCAGAAAGTTAAAGTGCTGCTCAAGGCTCACTGGGTGAAGTTAATTGTATTTATATAGCACCAAATCACAATAGAAATGATCTCAAGACACTTTTAATAAAAAGCAGGGCCCTGTTTTTTAACAACAGATTTAACAAAACTTTGAGCCACTGGTGGACTCATGGGATGTCCCCATGTAAACAAAAATGTCGTAAAAGTGCCCTGTTGGATACCCCTATGGCAGAAAAAAGGGGAGTGTTTCTCAAATAGGGTTACGCATACCTCTAGGGGTACTTTGGATGCATAATATACTTTTGGGTATGTTAGATTGTTTTATTGTGGATGTAAAAATATACACTCGTTCTTAATTCCTAAAATAATTATATAATTTAATAATTAATTACAATATTGTTGTTTAGTGAATTAGACACTAATGGTACTGTGTAAAATCTCTTAAAAAGTCCAGTTAAAATCTTGTTTATACCTGTAGAAACCCTGTAAGTTTAAATGTATTCAGTAATTATATGTGCCTTTTAAATAATTATTGTCTTTATACTGTGTAATAATATGTAACAATATGTTATGTTAGCATTTCCTAATGCTTGCTGATACTGTTCATTGTACTGTGTGTTGTAGCCTTCCAGAACTGCACTCTAACTATGCAAAACACCAGTCTGCGTGCTGCAGCATGGAAATTAAATGGCAAAGAGGTAGCTTTACTTTTCTATGTACTAGACAAAAAAACTGGCCTTTCAAGTTACACCTAATTCCAGCCTCTTTGTCTACTGACTGTTTTAGAATCATATAAGCTATATTGATTATGGATAGATAGCCTAACCATAGAAAAAAGTACTGTTCATCGAAAAGATTTTTTTTGTAATAAGTATGGTTGATGATTACATTAACATGCACCCCTGTTAGTCTTGGCAAAAGATGTTTTAACTTTGTTTAACATATTCACACAATTAAAGATTAGCTTTACAGAGCCATCAACAATGGCATGACAGTGACAAGAGATTTTGTATGTTTGTTTTACTTCAGGTAAATGACCAGTCTGAACATGAACATACAAGAGGCCATGTTTAACTGTTGATGTGTTTTCATTGTCTGCCACACCCTTCCTGCCTCTTTCAGTTAGAACGGCTTTGGTTCTTTAGCTTCACTTATTGTTGCTGTTTATTCTATAAGAGATAGAATGAAAAACAATAATCAGTTAACTTTATTTCTATAAAGTAGTGGGGTTGTAGTTTTTCAAAACTTCACGCAAACACTTTTCACTGTGATATGAATTTAATGGCAAGCTGAAAGCAGTACGATGCTGTTGACGTTACACTTCTTTGAGACAAGCAGGCACAACAGTGGTTTGTGTGCCCTGAGGACTGACTGACAGGCTGAAGTTGTAAGGCAAGGTAACTTTATTTCTATATCACCTTTCAGCAACAAGGCAATTCAAAGGGCTTTAAATGAAAGATTAAAGAGCAATTAAAAATTATCATGATGAAAATAAAACATGCTAAAAACAGAATAATACACAAATAGAGGAATAAAAGTTGAACTACAAATGCAAGCAGTTATGACGGGGTCCAAGCCTCCTTGCGCCAGTTGCCCGCAATGACCTGGAGTGCGTGCAAAAGCGGGACTGGTCTACGTTGGCTACAATGCCCCCTAATGGCCGATCTTCGCTAAAATTGGCATGCCAAACAAGTATCACAAGTTTCATGTTGATAGCTTTTACTATGGCAGAGATATTGAAATTGCATATTTCCCATTTAAATTAATTGAGTTATAGGCCAAAAGAAATGAACGTTGATTGTAGCGCCTCCTAATGGCCGTTGTTCGCCAAAATTGATAGACTATCCTAGTGGGCCCTCAAACAATGATGGGACCTCGAACAAGTCTTATGCTGAAAACTTTTAATTTGGCCGAGATATGATATATCTTTTGTAACTAGCTAGGAAAATTAGTTTGAGCGTCAAATACGTTGCAAAATTATTTTAGTAACTTTTTGTCAGGGCCACCTGGAGATGCTACTTACCAGGTTTTATTGCAGATTGCTTTGACGGCCTGGGAGGAGTTTGAAAAAATTGGTTTTGGGGAAGAAATGAGGCAGGGGAAACCATCACCAATTCAAAAGGTGTTTGCTGAGTTCAGTGATACCAAACACCTAAGATTCTACCTTAAACGGTTCAAAAGCCATAAAACGGGGCGTGGAGTGAGCATACGGCCATGGTTAAAGTATAGGAGGGGGCTCAATATCACATGTAGACCACACGTTATAAGTATCATGTAAATCGGATGATGTTTGTCATGTAAGGCTGATTTCCTGTTGCCAGCGAGAGGCACTCTCAATCGTGAGAAATTTCAAGCAGATATGACAACGTACACTCAAGTTACAACAACTTCTTTGTTCATAGATAAATGTTTAAAAAATGGCTGCCACGCTATGCCCACACCGTTAGATGAAAAGTTTTGGTTTTAATAACCTTTCAACGTTGAGGTCCTTAGATGACACAGACCGAAATTGAAGTTGATCGGATGAAAGTATAGCACGTATAGTTTTGGGCCTACTTTCTGTTGGCACTACGAGGCGCTATGACTTTGAGTCAATTTTGTCCGGTAAATATCCTCAGAATTAGAGTCTTATGAATCATAAAAAGTTTAAAGCCAATTGGACAATGTACACTTGAGTTACACCCACTTCCTGTTTCTAAGGCGAAACGCACAAAATGGCCCTCAGCCATGGCCATGCCCTATGACAAAATGTTTTTCTTTTAATAACTTTTCATCTTTAACATTTTAAGATGGCACAGACCAAATCTGAAGACGCTTGGATGAAATCTCTAGGGGGAGTTTTTTGAAGTACGACATGGAAATCGCAAAAATCGCAAAAATGTTGAACATTCAATTCAAAATGGTGGACTTCCTTCCTTGCGTTAAGGGTATGGCCCCAATGACCTTTTTTGTACATCTTGGCATGTTACATATGTCTACCACGTTTCGTTAGTCTAAATTAAACGTACTGCTGGGGCTCAAATTTTTTTATTTTGTAGGGGGCGGTAGCGAGCCATTTTTGGGCGTCTATTCCCAAAATGCTTAAAATACGTACATGTTCACCAGGCTTGATGCAGCCACCAATTTTGGTGAGTTTTTGAATATGTTAAGCCCCTCAAAAATGTGATTTATTTGCCAGAAGAAGGAGTAATAATAATTTCTTCAGTTTCAATAGGGCCTTCCCTGATGTTAGCACTCGGGCCCTAAAGATAAAAAAATAATCCTTAGAAAAACAATATAATACATAATTATATAATAAATACAAATTGCAGATGAATTAATCTATTTTGATAAAGTGGTCCTAACTGAAATACTACATTGTTGCTTCCTGCTGAGTTAGAATTACTTTTGCCAAGTGATGCAATTGTTCATCCCGTGTTGTATGGCAGTTGAACTATAACTCCCCATTTAGGGATTACATTGCATACACGTTTAAATGTCAACGTTTTAAAAATTAATAACACAATTGAATGCAGGTTACATTGGGAATACAGGCGTTACAAGGGTACGTATGTCTCTGCTTAAAATCCAGAATTTATTTTACTATCCATGCGTCCATCACTGCTTAACAATTGTTTGCTAGGATACCAAGCATCACCTGACATTCTCCTTATTTAGTTGCTCTCCTGACAGATGTGTGTGACTTAACTGATTGATGCTCCTGACTACTAACTAAACAAGCTAGATAACGTGGTTGTGGACATTAACCTATACATTTGAAAAGTTGATGGAAAAATCTCCAAAAGGCATCAAATGACAGATTAGACATTTGTCAACAATATGTGACAATATGCCACAAAAAGTTAGATTTTATTTCCATCATTTACACTTTCAAAATAACAGAAAACCAAAAAATGGCATCTGCAAAAGTTTGACAGTATCACAGCTTGTAAATGCTTTTTGTAGCCAGCCAAGAGTCTTTCAATTCTTGTTTGAGGTTTCTTCGCCCATTCTTCCTTACAAAAGTCTTCCAGTTCTTTGAGATTTCTGCTCTTTTAAGGTCTATGTAAACATTTTCAATTATGTTGAGGTCAGGAGATTGTGAAGGCCATGGCAAAACCTTCAGTTTACGCCTCTTGATGTAATCCACCGTGAATTTTGAGGTGTGTTTAGGATCATTATCCATTTGTAGAAGCCATCCTCTCTTTAACTTCATTTTTTTCACAGATGGCATCAAGTTAGCGTCAAAAATTTGCTGGAATTTTACTAAATCAAATTTTCGTTCTACTCGTGAAATGTTCCCTGTGCCACTGGCTGCAATACAACCCCAAAGCATGCTTGATCCACCCCCATGCTTAAAAGTTGGACAGAGGTTCTTTTCATTAAATTCTGTGCCATTTCTTCTCCAAACGTACCTTTGGTCATTCCGGCCAAAAAGTTCTATTTTAATCTCATCGGTCCACAGAACTTGTTCCCACAATGCATCAGACTTGTCTATATGTTCATTTGCTAACTTCAAATGCTGATTTTTGTGGTATTATGTATAAGAAGTTTTCTTCTGATGACTCTTCCATGAAGACCATATTTGTACAGGTATCTCTATAGTGGATATGGTGTACCACAACTCCAGTGTCTGCCAGGTCTTTCTGGATTGATCGTGCAGTCAAACGTGGGTTTTGACTTGCTTTTCTCACAATTGTCCGAGCTGTTCTGTCTAATATTTTTCTTGGTCTTCCAGATCTTGCTTTAACTTCCACTGTTCCTGATGACTGCCATTTCTTAATTACATTCCCGAACAGAGGTTATTGGCATCTGAAAACGCTTGGCTATCTTCTTATAACCTTCTCCTGCTTTTTGAGTCAACTATTTTCAGTTTCAGTTTTCTAGACAACTGCTTAGAAGAACCCATGGTGCTGATTGTTGGGGCAAGGTCTGATGAGTCTTAGCATTCAAAACCTTAAGATTGACATCTTCTGGTCTTTCCAGATGATGATTAGAACAATCCATGACATTGTCAGGTCTCAGCTTTCCAAATGGCGCGGTGCATGCTATAAACTCTGCAGAGTGGGCAAACTTTTGCAGACGCTATTTTTTTGTTGTAAGTGTAAATGATGGAAATAAACTTTGGAGCCACACTGTAGATCAGTGCTCCATCCAAGTGCTGAGGGACACTGCATGTTTCCAGTCGGTAATTTTGGCATCATCATTGCCCTTTTCTGAAAATAATCAGCTTGTGGGTTTGGTTTGGTGCTCCGCGGCATTGGGATGGGATACATTCCCCGCCCTGTACACTGCATTCACATTCAATCTGGTTTAGTTACAGGGTTCTTTTCTGTCACTGTGTGCGCCGCTCTGGTAATTCAGGGTTTTGTGCTTTTACTGGGGAATGACATTGCATGAGGTAAGGTGACACCTACGTTAGAAGTTCTGGATTCACCTTGGTGCGGTGCATCCCCTACAGACAATATAGCCACTCACTGACTGACAGTGTACATACTTATGCTGATGTTTTGAGGTGAGACCAAGCGGGAGGAAGCGGAGAAGTTGAACGCTGCGCTCTGAGGTGGTTGAGACAGACGAGTCTCCCAGCTCAACAGGCCCTGGATCCAGAAGCAACCAGCTACCACCAGGCCTAAGCAGTGTTCCAACTGGGTTTAAGGTAACACGATGGCCACTAAAGAAATGAAAAAGACATAGAGGAGCTAAAAGCAGCCATGAACATGATGGGTGTGTCATGATTCTGCCTTCTCACACTTTTCGTGTATCTGAGTGTTGCAATTTTGGTTTCATATTGCATATCGTTACAGCCCTAGTCTAAATACAATAAATTAAGGATACACTGGGGTTTTGATTAAATCAATCAATTGTAATTATTTTTTTATTATAAAGGGTGTATAAAGGATGTATTAGTTTTGACTTGCAGCATGTTAGTGGAGAATTCCCACAAAGTCAATAACAGAATGTAACTAGGGTCATGCAATGAATAACTTTCAAGGACTGTCAAGAGTGTAGACAATTCTGGTAAAAGTGGATTGTCATTACTGAGAGGTCACATGTTTCAAGGAACTGGAATAAAGATAAAAATGCAAAATTTCAGTGTGTGTTTATGCTTGATTAGATAATCATTTTAATATGTGTGAAAGCTTGATGAGATCATCACCCTCCTGTGATAACACATAAGTTGGTATAGACAGGTTACATCAGTGTAGGACAGTGGAAAAGTACAAAGGACCTAAAAAAGAGTTTCATGAATTAAAGGTACGCTCCTCCCTTTGAGGGTGACTGAAGAACCATTGAACCAGGAGAGTGGCCAATAAGACCTGGCCCCAGCCAAAGAAACGGTGAAGACTACGGGCAGAGTACAATAGTATATAGTAAACTGTCTGGAGTAGGAATTTCCATTCATTCATTCAGTTTTAAATCTGACACCATTGTTCCGGTGCATAAACAGTCCACAGCCAAGGAACTGAACAATTTCAGCTCTCTCCTCTCAAAACTAAAACTGCGGCAATGGCTCACCTGCACCTGGTATTCACCCACCTGGACAGTCCCAATACACATGTTAGAATGCTGTTCATTGACTTCAGTTCAGCATTCAGGAGGGGGCCTGAGGGGAGGGACAAAGAGAGCATGGTTTACGGGTAATTTACATAGGCTACTGGCAAGAGACCGCACCTCCACAGGAATCCTCACAGATTGGTTAAAACCGCATATCTGCAATGTCTTCCTCAAGTTCACCTGGAACCTCCAAATCTCAAGTAAGTCTGTTCATCTCTGCCATTTTTTTTCACATAATAGGTTTCTAGGCAAATCACACACTTACTAAAAGGCTGAACACATTAACTGACAAACTACATTAAAAGTTCACTAAACCAGCCTGCTTCTATGTGAAAAAATGGCAGGATTCCTGTGGAGGTGCGGTCTCTAGCCAGTAGCCTATGTAAATTACCCACAAGCCACGCCCTCATTGTCCTTCCCCTCAGGCCCCTCCTCCCTACGCCAAAACATTGACAGAAAGTTGAAACTGAAAACCAGTGACATTGTAAAAATCTTGACAGTGTTAAAAAAAAAAACTGTCACTGAAAAGACACAGACTTCAAGAAAAATGTAGATTGACATTGAAAAACCATCATGATGCAATCAAATGTCAAAGTGAAATAATATCATAGGATTGTGAGATTATTACTTTTTGATGTTTGTATTTTATATATCAGTTCAACAATTTTCAGTGCTGATATTTGTTGTTTCAATGCCAATTTTTATTTTCAATACCACAGGTTACTGTCACTGTTCTAGCTCCGTAAGCCTTTAGCTGTCTAAAAGTTATATTTCTCCTTTTGATCATTTCCTTAAAATGTTTATCCCACCATGGCACACAGTTTCTACTTTTGCTTCCTGTACTCTTTGGAATAGTTTTCACTGCTGTTTGTATAATAGCTGCAACCAATTTGTTATTTGCTCAAAACATCTTTGGATGTAAATATACTGTTTCGAGTAATAACTTGGTGACTATTGTGACATTGTCACAGTAAAACGTGAAGTTTTACTGCTTGTTTAACCCCCCTTCTTTACAGGCATTATGCAGTTGTGTTCAGAATAATATCAGTCCAACGTCACTAACCTCATAAATCTTTTTTGTAGAAGTGATATTTCTACATGGCAAATAATTTACTAGTAAGTGTTGTAGAGTCATAGAAAACCAACAGACCCAACAGTCATGACACGCATGCTACTCATTTTGTGTAATTGAATCCGTAATTGAAAGGGGCATGTTCAAAATAATAGCAGTGTTGTGTTCAATTAATGAGGTGATTGATTCTGTGAAGAATCTGTGTGTCAGTTATGGCCCATATTTAAGAAAGGAAGAAAGCAAATGTTGTGCATGCTGGTTATCGTGCATTTCACACTGATATACTCAGCAAAATGTGTTTTTTCCAGGTTTCTTATACTGTGGTGTTGGGCCTATTTATCACATACCAGGGATCATGGGTCAGTTTCAGTACATAAAAATACTTAAGCGGTTATGTTGCCTTATGCTGAAGAGGAAATGCCTTTGAAATGGGTCTTTCAACAAGACAAGGACCCAAAACACACCAGTAAGCAGGCAAAGTCTTGGTTCCAGATGAACAAGATTGATGACCTTAATCCCATAGAACACTTGTGAGGTGACATCAAAAATGCTGTTTTTGAGGAAAAACCCAGCAATCCAGAGGAATTGTGGAATGTAGTTCAATTGTCCTGGGCTGGAATTCCTGTTCACAGGTGCCAGAAAGTTGGTTGACTACATGCAACACAGATGTGAAGCAGTTCTTAGAAATAATAGTTATGCAAAGTAAAGCAAACCCTTGAGATAGTTTTCAGTTTATCCAGTAAATGTTTAAGTTTGTAAAGAAAAATACAAATACTGCTATTTTTTTGAACAGCCTAATATTCCTTTTTCTTCACTTTATGTAAAGATATAACACAAACTTGATCAATTTTGGTCATGTTTTGGAATTGAATGTGCAGTGTTCCCAATACAATGATATTATGGAATTAAAAGCTGTTCTAAGGATTTTGAGCATTATTCACTTTTTTAAACACACTGCCAAAGTATTTCTTCTTTCAGCCTTTTCAGTAAATTCATTTGAACTTTTGACAGCATTACAGTCTAGCTTCCAGCTTTTCTAGCAATGTAATGCATTGCAGTTTAGCTTCCAACTCAGACAGTTTTATATTTCAACTTCCAGGATTTTCAGCAGTGCAGTGCAATGCATTTCAGATTTTCAATTATTCAAACAATTTAGTTCATATTTCTAGATTTTCATGTATGTTTTTCACAGCTCTCTCTTCTCTCACACATTCAACTAGAAAATAAATTGAAACAGTACAATGTTTGCCATCTTTTGGCATTACTGACCCTTTAAAGCCAATAATGTAATTTAGTCTTAGCTTTTCAAAGAACCCTTTCTTATTCCACATCTTTTTTTACATTAGTAGTCAACTTTTCAAAGAAATTCATACTAATTAATACCATTCCCTCTTTTCCAAATATTCTTGCTATTTCACCTTCTTCTTATGCATTTAAGCTAGCAATCCAATTTAGCTTTAGCAATTTAGCTTTTCAACATTCTGCAGGAAAAACATTTTCTCGTCCTTTAAACAAATCAAATCATAATTTATATTTTTTTAGCTGCTCTACAATCTTTCCAGGTAGCCCCTGGCAACTACAGAAGTACCCGGTTGGGAATTACTGGACTAGGTTACGTTGTCACCTGGTGGAGATTCCCATGCATTGCATAGCAGTCAAATGCTATGTATAGCTGTATTACAGCTATACAAGCTGCTATAAACAAACAAAACACAGACAGAACGATCAGTATCGTCCATTTACACATTGACTGATATGGCTCATGGGCCATTGACATATTGCATGTCACATCCCTCCTTACCCTGTTTTCCTGTCTCTTCACTGTCAAACTGTCCAATAAAGGTGAAAATTATGAACATGGGTGTATGTGTACTGTATGTCGAGTGTCTGAGTCATCTGCGATAGGATTTCCTCTAGATGTGTTGAATACCCTAATGACATACTGAACCCATTACAAAAATAATAATAAAAAATACAAATATGAAATATGAACAAATGCATTCTGAACACACAGTGGCTTTATGATTCTAATGCCAATTAACATAAAAAAGAAGAAACTCTTTTTGAGGTTTTTTATCCAACCAAAAAGCTCTTTTTTGGTATTGCTATTATACATATTCTAGTACAAACAGGGAAATACTAAAAAACGAATTTGTTCACTTTTGTATGCATTGCATTGTATATTGTGTACGTTGTAATGTATTATGTACTGCTGCAGATTGTTTTCAGCCTAGGACGTTAAGAGAATGAGGAACAGCTGAGTAATCGTGAGAGGTTAAGAGGAAATGAACACTTAGATGTGGCTAAAGCTTCTCACTCAAGCACTCAAGGTTACATGTTAACATGTACACACACTACACAAACATTTACGAATACAGAAACACGTTACAATAACAAATAGTAACACAATGTGAGTTGTTATGAGGTACTAAATGAGAAAGGAATGATGAACTAACCGTTAAGGAACCATTAGTTAAAGAGTACTCCTAATCAAATTTATTTGAGTAACTAATGATTAGTTAATGATTAGTTAATTGAGAAACAAGTGGGGCTCAAATCAGGAACGACTTATACGACTCTTTACAACTTAAATAGTCCTTCTCTAATAATTCCTAATGGAAGACTGTAAAGAACAGACTAGGAGAGACATGAATATCTGTGAATCCATTATACTGACCACTCAAGTTTGAAAGTCGAAATATTTTTTTTCTTCGTTTCTTTCCCCCTCAATGTCAAAGACAAGATCTCGCAAATAAAACTCGAGATCTTGCAAAAGAAAGTAAAGATCACGCAAAAGTGTTTGTCACCAGTACATTATTTTTTTTCCTCCACGTCACCTCTGGGGCTCCGTATCATTACAATGATTTCCTAGAGTTAAATAAAACTCCCAGACAGCAGGATTTTAAACCAGTGTTTTATTCATCATATTAATATTTTCATTAATGGATATTATGATTACATAGGCCAAAGACTGTGGACTTCATCATGTTAACAGATCTATACGTTGTTTAGCCTTTGCATGTTTGAAAACTGTTATTAGTGTTAAAGGCTAAAGAAATAAGTGATCAAATAATTTAAATTTGTCCATCTAATGGCCCCAATACAATTAACAACAGTTAATACGTTTATGTTTTGTTTCAAACATCAAAAATTGTTAAAATATCCAAGTGCTTGTCCCCGATCCGTCCCAGCTGCTTGGCATTGTGGCATCACACGGAGCTGTGGAATAAAGGGATGCTACATTCTTGGCAACTGGATCACAAAATGGCTGCCAGGGCACACAGTACAGCTCCCAGAATGCCTCACTAATCACCCAGGTGTAGCAGTTAAGGCAACTAGTTAAAGCAGGGCTAAGGAGCTCCTAAGGTGCAAACTAAAGGAAGGAAGGGAACAGAGAAGACTTGGCTGGAATTAGTTGGGTAAATGGACTGAGAAAAGACCACCAAAGACCAGCAATGTACCGGACACTTGATGTTGATTACTGTTGAGAGGAAATCTGTTGAAATAACCTTTTGCTCCTGTGGGAAGTTTTCAGTTTTTTCTTGACTTTGATTTAGATTTTAAATAAACCACCTGAGTTACCATTTCAAAACTGGCTGATGGAAGAATACAATATTTTTTAACCTTCTAATTTAGCCTGCTGTCAGCTTTATTGCACTTCCTAACTCTAGCCTGCCCTAGTGACTTCTCCCGACATGTGCAACTCTGAAAAGAGATGAGAAGAAAGCGTGATGGTCATCCAAGATAAACTTACCATGAGGTACAAGGTTATGAAGCAAAGATTTATGCTCCTGTAGAACCCAGAAGTCCGTATTATATCAACCTTAAAGATAAAGAGAATGCAAAATACCATTTTCAAAATCTTACTTTATGAGAAAAGAAGCTTATGTATTGACACAAGAGTCTATTCAAAATCTACCTTTTGAATGCCTTGAAATCAATGTAATTCTTACTGGCAAGATGACAATTTGCCTTGTATGATACTTAACAAAATGATAATGTTAATTCAGTCCCATAGAAGCAGAAATAATGAAGCTCTCAGTTCTTCTTTCATTGCTACCGCAGCACTAGGAGGAAGTGAATTGCTGGTTTGTAGTGCTGTGAGACTGAAGGGATAACATTTTAAACTTTGTAATAACATGAGTTACATGACCACTGTGTCAAGTACATTTGATAGCATAAACAAAAACCGGCTCTGTGATTTCTTTTTGAATATAGAAAAATACAAAAAAAATTTATGCATTCATAAGAATACATCAAGAGTGAGAGCTACTTTAATAGTTTGGCAGTTCCCTCTTTCTGAGGTGACTCAGAACTATTTGATGTTGCTTCCCTTCCCTTCACTACCCTGACCCAGATACTGCAAAAACGCACTAATACTACTACTACTACTACTGTGCATTTAGTAATGCTGCTACTGTTTCAACTACTGCTTCAACTACTACTTCAACATCCAGTTATACTACTAACTTATACAGTTATTTTTACAGAATATTAATAACACACAGAAAGTTGCACTGAACAGCAACATGTGACGCCTCCAACTCTTTATCTGAAGAAGTACTAATCTTGTTGTCCTTCAACACACACACACACACACACACACACACAGAGGGCACCACTTGTTCTAAAAACTATCACCCCTTCTCAATGAAAAATAACTGTATGAAGGAAAGGAAGAAAGCAGACAGAAATCAGAACTATGCCACACATAGACAGAAGGAGGGGGAGGTGTAAAAATAAGAATTCAAAAGAACGAGTTAAGTAGAAGTGAACCGGAAGAGAGAAAAAACCTGTCTAGGAAATGAGAATACAAAGGCAGAAGTGCAAGTGGTTGATGTTAAACAATGTCATGACAGAGAGCGATGAAGCTGTGAAAGAATGACAGCAGACTTCATTAAATAGACAACAAATGTACTTGTGAGAGTCAGGATTCAAGTTAATGAGAATAAGCAGATTGTTATAAAGCAAGTGATAAAGGATACTGACTTCAGCTGGAATATGGGGTAAGTCATTTTCTAATAACAGTGAGAATGTTAATCCACTCAAAACTGTTTCTTCCCTCCCAAATAATTTTTAATGTATCATGCATGAATAACTGAAAATAGAACAGTGCTGCTTTCTATTAACTCTACAATTGACTTTGCTTTACAAGCTCCGCAGTTCTGATTACAGTACATTTCCTGCTGTAAGGCAAGTGTTGTGTTTCTACAGTTGTCACATATAAAGTAAAAATATCAAAGATGGATTATTTGTATTTTTTGTGAACAGAGTAAACCATAAAATTAAAAAAAAAAAAAAAAAAGCTGAGGAGGGCTAATGATTTTGAGAACTTCTATCACTGACAGGTAATAATACAGTCCATATTAGGTAGTATTGTGCTGAGCACAGGAAGTGGTCAAAACCTTTTTGGCAGGAAGTATATATTTACCACAGGCTACAGACTTTGCAAAACAAGTAGATTGAAAATAACTCATTGTCATAATGGTTCATAGAGTAAAAAATAAGTATCTTCTTGTCCTTACTCTTTCTTTGAAGCATTTTGAATACAAAATTCAAAGTATATTTTCAATTGCAAAATTTAAAAATTTAATTTTTTACAACGCAAAAGATTGTTTTAATAAAATAATCCACCTAAATTAATAATACATCTTTGTCTAGTTATTTTACAACGGTTTTATGTAACTTAGTACATCTAATGAGATTTTGTACTTACGTGAGTATTTTCCAATTCATGCTAGTTTATACTTTATACTTGCTAGTTTAACATTTAAAAAAGAAATAATGTACTTTTAAGGTTACCACATTTTTTGACAACTATTTTTGCAGATTCAGATTTATTATGCAAAACATATTGTATGACTGATATAATATACACTACCGGTCAAAAGTTTGGGGTCACATAGAAATTCCCATTGCACTCCATTGTAGACAGAATGCCAGCTGAGATCAGTTGCATTGTTTTTTTAACCAGGGCAGCCGTTTTCAGATTACATTATGTGCTTACATAATAGTAAAATGGTTCTCCAATGTTTTTCTAGTTTTTTATTTTTAAATGATAGATTAGTACACAGAATGTGCCTTTGGAACATTGAATGAATGGTTGCTGATAATGGGCAATGTAGATATTGCATTAAAGATCAGCCCCCCACCCAAATTAGCAGGTATTCTGTCTATAATGGAGTGGTATGGAAATGTATAAGTGACCCCAAACTTTTGACCGGTAGTGTATATGATACATTTCATTTATGTAACTAACTTACTTTTACTCAAGCAAAATGTTAAATGCAAAACTTTTATTTGCAATAGAGTATTTTTAAATGGTATTTTTACTATTTTGAATGAATGGTATAGGCCCTCCACCAGAGCTATACTATGTAAATTACTTATATAAATCTATGGCCAACCATGAAATAGTTTAGTTTTCAAAACAATCACTGTTGGCTTTGTTTTTCATTGACATTTTGTGCCACGCCTATACTAACCCCTTTTTTCATTACACAAAGACAAAGTTCTCAAATATTAAAGGAGACCTATTATACTTCATACATTATCTCTCTCTCTCTCTTCCTTATAGATTGTGGTCTAACCTACTCTATCTGTAGGTATCCTGAAATAACATCTGTTATGATTTAACACTATAAATAAAATGTTATTCAAATTGAATATTTTGTGTTTGTGAACATGGTTACATGGTTTAATGTAAAAAACACTTATACTTACATTCATAATTCTCATGACTGCTGCACCTGTCTGAGACGCTCTGTTGGAGGGCCTGTCTACTTAAGCCCTGCTCCCGAAAGGCCCAGACTGCTCTGATTGCCGGGTCTCCACATCTATGCATTCCACCAGTGTTGCCAACTTGCAACTTTCACACTTGATTTAGCTACTTTATTTCTAAAAAGTAACTAGCAACACATTCAGCAAATTCAAGCCATCAGGCAAAAAGTGAGATATATTACATTTTAATCTTGTACTCATTCCCATACATGCTGCTCAGATATAATCACAGTCCATGGCTCTTCTGCCAATAGCACATGGTCTCTCTTCCTCTCCCCTTTGGCTCTGAGCAGCAGGCAGTTAGCCAACACAACCACTAAGCTTTATACAAATGATATACAATGATATCACCAATTTGCAAATGAGGGCATTACATCATCTAGCTACTTTTGGATTTAGTGCAAGTCACTATCCTTAGAAAAGAGTTGGCAACACTGGATCTCACTGTCCCTGTACATTCCATTGCAGCCGGAGACAAACTGTAATGGAGTATATAGCAGAATTGTATACTGTCAAAAAAAACAAAAACAAGAATAGAGGTGTACCTGGGATTCATTTTATACAGGAGGTTTAACAAACTCTGAGTCTAACCTGGAACTCTGAGTTGATTTAAGATAGGTTGAGATGTGAAACTCTGAGTTTTCACTAAACCTGCTTTCTGAAACGGGCCTCTGGTGTTAGCATGTAGCTACTTGTAGCAGGGTATGTAATATAAACACTGCAGTAGCCTGCCTGGAGCAGATGACCATATACAGAAAACCGGATCGGGTGAGAGTAGTAAGAATTGTTGAAACCAAAGTGTTTAAAACAGTGTACAATTTAGCTCAGAGGGATTTCTTTTAACTACATTTACCTCATTATTTGAAGATTTGACCATGTTTAATATATACATACAACATTGTAACATTGTACATATGACAGGAAATACAGAAAAGCATAATAGGTTTCCTTTAAATGTTGTCTTAACACAAGGAGCCATACAAGAGCTTTGTTTAAGTAAAATACAATCCAAAATGAATTAGTTAAAAATATAAACAAGTCCTTTAACCATACAACCAGCAAGGTGGTTTCTTCCTATCCTCTTATATCCTCTTCTTACCCACAGGAGAGTAGAAATTAGGGCCCCTAACAGTGGCAGGAAACTAAAATGTTCTCATACCTAAACCGTACCTAAGTTTTAAACACATCGGTAACGTTGTGAAATGGTCCATTTGGATAGGGTTGAGCAACAAAACTACTTGGTTAGGTTTGGGAAAAGATCATGGTTTTTCTTAAAATAAGTATGCTTGTTACATAATACATAATGTGTATGTGTATGCATAATGTTATTACATAAGTTAAGTAAGTTAACGTAAATAAAAGTAAGTCAACAATGATTTTTCATTTCGTATAAACAGTCTTCTTGGGATAACGCTTGTGTTTGTTTGAACCATACATCCTCCCTGACCTTCTTCCTATGTGGACTTCTTTGCTCTTTACACTACGTCTTCTGACTTCCTCCTTGCTCCTGTATTAATGACTATGGCCACTACAGGGCAGCATCTACCAATACATTTAATTAAAGCTGCAAGCAGTGTTGCACAGGCCCTTGCTCCTCTGTGCGCATCTGGGTTACTGGCAGACACTGCTCCTTGCGGCCGTGCATTTGCGCAGCACTCATATATGTGATACCTCACACAAGACTCTACGTCATACAGTTCATTAGCTGTGAAAGGGGGCATGGTCAAAGCATTGGTGTCCGGGCAAACCTTTGCCCATAAAAAAGGAAGTCTCTGCTGAGTTAATTGATACCTCACATAAGTTATAGCGCTATAACCAAAAGTCAATATTGGCCTGTATATGTCCTCAGGCCTGGACTCTTCATTGTTATATCACGCAGATATAACAATGTACACTTTGAAATAAGTTTTCATCTTTAACTTGTAAAGATGGCAGAGACCAAATTTAAAGTTGATTGGATGAAATGTCTAGGAGGGGTTTGTTAGTACAACATGTGGAAATGGCCCAAATTGCACTAATTTTAAACTTTCTACTTAAAATGGCAAACTTCCTGTTGGGTTTAGGGTATGGCTCCCATGAGCTTTATTATATGTCTTGACATGTTACATATGTGTACCAAGTTTTGTGAGTCTATGTTAAACGTACTGCAGGGGCTACATTTTAAAAATCTTGTAGGGGGCGCTAGCGAGCCAGTTTTGGGCGCCTATTTCCGAAACTCTTAAAATACGCACATTTTCTCCAAGCTTGATGCAAATGCCAATTTTAGTGAGGTTTTAAATATGTTAAGCCCCTCAAAAAAGGCAATTAATTTGCTGGATAAAGAAAAATAATAATTCCTTCAGTTTCAATAGGGCCTTTGCCACTGTCGGCGCTCGGGCCCTAATAAATAGATGAACTCATAGGCAGACTTGTACTTTCAATCCAAGGGGGGCAAAAAAAAAGTCTGTAGCTCCTCAAAAGCTACAGACTCAGAAATGGCACATACTAAGGAATGCTCATTGTGGGACTAGCTCTAGTGGCTGTAATTCTGCACTAAGGCTGAATTTTGGGAATGAGACTTCAGATATGGTATTATGGGACCACTAAGACCACCGTCTATATAAAAGCATTCAAAGAGCACCATGTCATAGGACCTTTAACAATTTGCCCTTTTTGAAATCCACTTGTGGCATAGCTGTCTTGGAACACAATAGACAAATGGTGGCAGAATGCCCCCACACTTGACCAATCAGTGTTTGACCTACAGTCTGTTGAGATCTCCAAACGCAGAAACAAAGCAAAATCACACAATAAAACGTTATTGATCAGTAGATCAAAAAATAGGGTCACAGTGTGTTAAAGTTGTGACCATTAAAATCTACAGTATAATTGTTCATGTGACAATCATTGTTACTGTTATATTGCTCTATGAAAACTGCTGTTCATATTGTTGTTAGAAGTTTGATGAATATATTCTTGCAGTTGTTGAAATAATTAGAAAAGGCTGATAAAGTTGCAAATATGTTTTAATTAAAGTCAGTGATGAAGGGCAATATGTAAAGTGCTATACACTGTGTTTTTAAAGTGGTTCTAACAATAGACTGGTCAGAGACCAATACAGCTTTAATTATTTTAGTTGATTTATTTAATTTTGTATTCTTTAACAGTAAAGGATCATGTATGTCCTCTTCCATGTGCATTTTGTTTGCCATTCTTAGCACACAATGTGTGTTCTGTCCAGTAAACTGGGACTATAACTATATCTGCAGCACGGTGGCTCAGCGTTTAGCATTTCTGCCTCACGGCAAGCTGACACTGCAGACTTCGATCACTGGTCTGGGCAGTCTGGGTTTCCTCCAGGTGCTCCGGCTACCCCCCCAATAAAGACATGCATGCTAGGTAACTAGGACTACAGTTACAATATTAGCTGACTGGCTAACACTGGCAGATTTACAGAAATGATTAATGTGCATTGTCCTATTCAAATAAATAAATCTTATGATGTGGGAGGATTGTACAATTATAAAAATATATCCTTTTTATACAATCCTCCCAAATTATAGTTTTAGTTCACTAGACCAGTAACTAAATACATTGTTGAGGCTACTGTACGTACAGTACATTCATGAAACAACAGGGAGAGGACACCTCAATGTTTTTTTTACCTTGTATTTTGCTGATGAATACACTGTTACAGTCATGTTTACAGTGTGCATTGAATTTATCACTTACTTATCTTTATAGTGTCTAGACTTAAGAGCCAATTTATCTTAGTGTCTTTCTTTTCTTGGCACAAGGAACCAAAGCAGAAGACTATCTGCCTCTGTAAAACAAAAAACAAAAAACAGTGAACATTTACGAACTACTGCTCTTAAATGAAACCATTCAGGAGGAGTCACTTGCAATTTGCACAAATGTACACAAACGTGAGCAGTGGAAGTTAAAATGTTACTCAGGAAATTGATATTTTAGCCCACAGGAGAGAAAGGGAGAGCGTGAGCAAGAGATATTTACGCATCATATTCTAGCGTTGTAGATTTAGTGGTTATTGATCTTAATGGTAAATTTCCTGAGTATTAGTAGGATGTCTTCTTCTAACTTTTAAGGCAAAGAGTACAACTGATAATTTCTGCAAAAATTAGCCTAATTTTTTTGAATGGCATGATTATAATGGTTTCAGTTCAGAGCAGTGGTCAGTGGTCATATATACTTTTAGGTTACTTACACATTCAGTCGGTCCGCAATTGTATGCCACGTTTTCTCTCACTGTTTCACTACAGCGGGACTGTTTCATTTTTTATTTTTTTAATGTACTTCAGTCTGGCTCGACCTAGTCGCTCCTTCTCAGCCTGGCTTGGCCGTCATGAAACGCCCCAAGCCAGGATGCACTGATTAGTCAAGCCTTGCTTTATCAGATGTCCTGAATTTATATGTCCTTGTTCTCAACTTCCTTCCACACTCTTGTTCTCATAATTGCTCCATCCCACAGTGAGTCTAGTATCTGCCAAGTGAGGGCAACAGTCATGCTGTATGATAACAATAACAAGCGGTGGGTGCCAGCTGGATCAGATAGTCCCTCCTTCAGCCGCGTCCAGATCTATCACAACCCTGTGGCCAACACCTTCAGAGTAGTGGGCCGCAAACTGCAGGCCGACCAGCAGGTACAAGACAAGAGTACGCACGCACACAAACACAAACCCACGCACACTCTCTCTCACACACATGCATGCATGCACACGCACACACACACACACACACACACACACGCACGCATGCACGCATGCGCACACACACACACACACACACACACACACACATACACATAAATGTTGCTGTGTAGTAATGATGAGACCTTTACCCCATCATGGCTTCTTAATTCTTAGAGATTTGCTACCAGAGGTTGCTAATCCTTTTAGCAATGCTTACATATTCAAAGTTAATGTGATGTTGTTTTGTTTAAAATCATTTGGAAAATTATTTCCTGTGCTCCTTTTGAAAAATACAGAATCCTCACCATCTAGTGGATTTTAATCACATTGTACTGGATATGTACTGGATGACACATGGAAAACAACATATATTACAGCTTAGAGTCTAATGAAATATAAGTGTGAAAAATATAAACTAACAAATGATCACACATTTGAATCAACTTATATCTGGCCTTCCTGTCCATTTCATTGTACATGACATACTGTAATAACCTATGACCTAAAATGTCATAATCCTCAATACTGCTTTTTTGTTCATGTCAGGTGGTGATCAATTGTCCCATTGTCAAAGGGATAAAGTATAATCAAGCCACACCAAGTTTCCACCAGTGGCGGGATCCCAAACAGGTGTGGGGGCTGAACTTTGGCAATAAGGAGGATGCTGCCCTTTTTGCCAGCTCAATGATGCATGCATTAGAGGTTCTCAATGCATCAGGCACAGGTAAACACAGCAGGGCAAGAGGGCACATTAAAGGTGCGCTAAGAGATGTTGGGTGACGTTACTTCTTGTTGATGTTCAAAGCATTTTGAAACAAAACAAGGCTAGCTTGCCCCTCCCTCCCTCCCTCCTCCTCCTCATCTTGTCCCCTTTCCCTCCCTTCTGTGCTACAGCGCGCTAACCCCCAAACCCCCTACCCCCAAATCCTTCTTGTTGGTTATTGGCTGGAACACTGTTTTTATATGCTTTGTGGTGCAGGTGAGAACAGTTTGTTTTTGTTGCGGTTTGTAGACCCTGGGCTGTCTACAGAGCCCAGGATTTTTTACAATGTGTTCTGGGGACAGGCAGCTCGCGGATAGTGAGGATATGTTTGCTGTATGTGACAACAAATCTTGTAGCTTAAACACGTGTGACACCTTTAAACCCAGTCAGGCAGTTTGAAGTGTTTCTGTGTAAATTATGTTGTAATTTTTAGTGACCATGCTCCCATTTCTAGAGCATAAATCCAAATCAAACCATATGTGTCTTTTAAAAAGGGAATAGCCTAACTACTACTACCTAAAATCTTGACCTAGTCGAATTTCAAACAGCAGTAACTATGTTCAAGGCGAGGAACAATTTATTGCCTGACAACATACTGAAAAGATTTTCTGAACGAGAGGGGGGCTACGACTTTAGCGGAAAGTCAAATTTTAAGACTCCCAGTTTTTGAACTACAAGGAAAAGTTTCTGTTTATCTGTCAGTGGCACTTAATTGTGGAATAAACTAAATAATGAATTAAAGCAATGTCCAAACATATTCCCTTTCAAAAAGATGTTCAAAGAAATTTTATTCCAGATGTACAGAGAAACAGTGCAATTAATAACCTGGGCTTATATTAAACAATTTGTAGTATGTGTATAAATATTGTTTATATATGAATGTGAATAGAACTTTTGAATATATATTTTCATTGATTACTTGAATACATTTATTATCTCTGTGGACTTATTATTTTGTAATTTATTTAATAGGGTAGAAAGGAAAAAGAAAATAATGGAGTTTTATTTTATTGTTTAATTGTTTTTGATTACTGTTTTTTTCTGATGTTTTATTTTATTTACATGTTCTAAAATAAAGATATCAATCAAAAAATAATTAATAGGTCACCATGGAATTTGTTTTTATTTTTGTTAGTCCTGCTGCGTTATTTACTTAATATACTTGTTATGATGAAGTCACTAGCATATCTTTTGCTCAGTTAAAAGAGTAATACATTTTTTTCAGTCAGTGACAACTCACTGATAAGCTAAAATCAAATGTGCTTATTTGCATCAAAAGTACTTGTGTGAATGGACATTTTATCAGCTTGATAATACACAATGTATGCTAATGTAACCATAACTGCATCTACTGCTTTCATTTATTTTAAATAGTCTTGATTCAGACGAGCACTTGTATTAATTACACACAACACTGTTTTTTTCCAGACCAGGCTCAGAATGGACCCTCTGCACATGAGCTGGAAACCCAAAGAAGGTATGGTTTAATATAAATGATACTGAGACTGCAACTCATGTGTATTTTTTTATTTTCATTATTGATTGTTGTATTGATTATTTTGTTCATTTATTTATTTAATAAATAAATTCATTTATTTAAACCTTTTCAGAAAATTATGAAAAATGCCACCATATCCCAAAGCCCAAGTTGATGCCAGAATGATTGTGTTTACCAATCAACACTCAAAGATCCATAGATATTCTGTTATGTAATGGTTACCTGATAATCCACACATTTAACAAGCTGAACGCTATGTATGTAACCTGTAAAGGCTCTTGTGCTTCATAAATTATTAATTAAAACTAATCCTTCCAATGCTAAATTGCAGTGTTTTTCACAGATTTAGGAAAGCTGTGGAAACAGCCAAACATGTATATGAAAAAGCTTTTAAAAGCTTCCAGGCTTCCAACATTAGAATAATTTATCGATCTCTGTCCAGACTAGAGCGACAGAGGCAGGAACAGCAGGAGAAGGGGCATCTGGAGAAAGAGAGGCAGAGCTCAGCTGCTGCAGCTGACCCTGCTGCTCCTCCTGCCCCGCCGGCTGGTCCACCCACCCCACCGGCACCTCCACTACCTTCCTCAGGACCGTGCCCACCTCTACCCCCACCAACTTCCTCGGGACCGTGCCCACCTGCTCCTCCACCACTTCCTCCTGGGGGCATGGTCCCACCTGCACCACCCCCGCCCCCTGCTGGAGGAAGTGGCGGTGGCAAAGGTGAAGGTGGAGGAGGAAATGATCTGGCTGCAGCACTGGCAGGAGCCAAACTGCGTAAAACAATCAAGGTAAGGTACATGCATTTTCCACCAATCCAATTTCCATGATGCACACTTGTTCTACTGATAAGACTGTATAAAAAAGATGTAGCCTGACAGAAATTTTGAATGATACTGTTTTCCATGTTCCCGTAAATGAGAAAGCTGATCAATTTATTTTTTTTTATTTTTGATTTATCCTTTATTTAACCAGGTAATACCCATTGAGATTAAAAATCTCTTTTGCAAGGGAGACCTGGCCAAGATAGGCATCAAAATTACATCACATCATTACATATGTACAAATACACACACATGAAAACCCAATGAAATCAATCCAATGAAATCAATGAACCAAATTTCTGTGAAGATAGCAACTGGAAGTGTTTTTGTGTGTCCAGGATGAGGGAGGAGCAGCAGCTCCATCCCCCAAGTCAGCATCTTCATCTAGTGGAGGTGGAGGAGGGTGTCTAATGGGAGAAATGAGTGCCATGCTTGCTAGGAGGTAAGTTATTAATTAAAGGAACATGCCACCGTTTGTTGACATAGGGCTTATCACGGTTTGTACCTGTTGTGAATATGCAGGCCACAAGAAGTAATTAGGTTGTTGTTGTTTTTTTGTTGGCTCACTTTTACTCACAACATGCTAACCGGCAACATAGGATTCCATTCACTATGCTATGCGGAGGCACTGCTTGCACCGGACTAAAACATTGCATGCACTGAGACATTAATGCGTTGGTCTACCTATCTACAGCTAGGGAAGACTGTCAACCCTATTTCAACCAACGGTGGCGTGTTCCTTTAAGAGAGATATACACTATGTGTGTGATGATCTAGGGACTTTTGAATGTCTATAATACAACTATTTCAAATAGGAGGAAAGCTGCTGATAATCCTGCTGCAAAAAATGTAGAACCTCACAATGTAAGTCAGTGATTTCATGAATATTTGATTTACACTAAGCATTCTGTAATATTTGTAGAATGAGCAGTAAAATCTAAAAAAAAAAGTGTATGATAACTTTGTTTGTACATGACAGGAGGATTCCGACTCCTCTATATCAAAATTCTCAGGACCAGGAGGTGAGTTGTGTCACTTTCCCCCAAAAGCAGCCAAATAAATGTTTTTTTTTCCTGTATTAGTATTGTTTCATCATATATGGTTTCCAAATCAACATGCTACTTAATTGTTTATCCTTTGTTGACAACCAAATATTGGCTTAACTTAAGAATTGTTAATGCTACATATTTAAATTAAATTGTCTATTAAATAATATGTTTTGTTTTATCTTATGACCATGTACAGTAATAATATACATATATAATCATATTTCATCAGAAATCCATGGAAAACCCAAAGAAAAGTCTTCCACTATTCCAAGGTAAGAACCTGATCCATTAAACTTTCACAATATAATAGGATTGATGGTTACATTGCAGTACATTCCACAGACACCTATCATATTTGGTGTTAAATAGCAGTCTTCCCTGAGCTATCCATACAAATTTAAAAATCTTATAAGCAGCTGTCTTAAAGGATCTGCATGTTTTTGCAACAGGCCCAACTCCTTAACCAACCATCAAAAGGACTCCAGCCCCAGCTCCTCCACTTCCACCTCCTCCTCTAACTCTGTCACTACCCCAGTCTCCAGGTATCAGTCCCCCCCTTTGTCCCCACCTGCCGCTAAGTTTCCTCTTGTCCCAAGATGTTACTTCTCGGTGCTCTCTGCTTCGTACACTTACTACAGTGTGAGCCAATTAAATTAGCTCAGCATTCGTATCATTGCTGTTTTAGTTAGTGGTGTGCTGCTAAAAAATGACTCATGACAACAACTATGCACAACACATTTGGTGGTTTATGTCTGAGGCTGTAAATATAGCGAGAGACTGAAACTTGTTTCTAAGCTGCTTAGGTGACAGTCTTCTTACAACATGTTGCCATGATAGGGCCCTGCAACTGCATTCATTAAATTTCTTTCTTCAGTGCATGAACTGGGGGAGTTTTCTGCTCATGAAGTCTGAATATTAGATGAGTATTAGCATTGGTCTACCCAAGTCACATGTTACCATGGATCCAGGCTATTAACAAGCAAAACAGGACATCATGATTTTTAAATTAAACTAGCTGCAAAATCTGGTTCAAATGTATTTTGTTATGATTTAGGTATTTTGGTTTGTTTTCTGTGCTTTCTTATCTGGTATTTTGGTTCTATGTCTTGTCTTCTTGTGATTGTGTAATTTTTGGTATTTGCATTATGTTTTGTTTCCTGTTTTATTGCAATAGTCTTGTTTTCTGTGCTGTCTTGTATGGTTTTACTTCCTGTGTTTTCCCACCTGTCTGATTGTTCTGCCCTGCCCTGATGTGTTTCACCTGCTGTATCACCTGTCCCTTGTTTGCCCGTTACCTCGTGTATTTAGCCTCTGTGTTCCCTTTGTCTTGTGTAAGATCATTTTGTGTCTGTTTGTTGGATGTCTCTGTGTCAGCATGTTGTGTATTTCTCTGCCTGTTCCCTGATTATTTCCATGGTCCCAGTTGCTCTGTTTTTTTGTATTTTTTACCATCTATTTTTGGACACTTTCTGTTTTTATATTGGATCTTGGTTGTGGAATAAAGCTCTTGCAACTAACCTTCCGCCTGCTCTCCTGCGTAAGGGTCCACCATTCCCTGCACCCATAACAGTATTTATTAAAACTTGTGAAAGTGGTTGTTCTTACTGAAGTATAAGCAGTTGTTGGGATGATGGAAGATCCATGATAAAAACTGATTATATTTACTGTTTTTAATTGTTGACTGCTGATGTTCTGTCTCCCTCTTTCTCTCACTTTACTAAGATTTTCCAATACCTATAAAACGCTTGTTCTTTCTGTGGGAAATAAAGAATGCTGCTTCTCCTTGCCAACTGTGTATTTGAAAAGACCTTGATCTCAAAGAGTCGGTTTTGGCTAAGGGTAAACATTGTTTTTCTATCTTAGATTTAAGGTGGTGAAAAAGAACTCAGATGGTGCAGGAAGTGATTGTGATTTGGAAAGAATCAAACAGGTTGGTTGATCTATTTGAACGTTCAACAATATTCTGTAACTCATTATAATAACAATAAAGCTCTGTTTTTACTTTTTTTAGCAGAATAATTACTTAAATTAACTAAAACCACGTGTTCTGTGTGTGGCACAGAAAATGTGGCATTTGTACGGAAGAAGATTACGGCCACATGTGAAAAAATGTATTGAGTTCTGTGTTTGAAGTCAGAATTCTGAGGAAAAAAGGTCAGAATTCTGACAAAGTCTTAATTCTGACAATCTCAGAATTCTGAGAATAAAGTCAAATAAACTCAGAACTCAAATACATGTTTTACATGTGGTACTAATCCTCTTCTGTACATTTGTATATAATGTACAAAGATGCTAAAAACAATGTCATTATCTGCATGTTTTTTTACCATTGTCATCAAAAGCACAACAGACAGCGGTTGCAAAGTCATAACCTTTTGTCAGGATGCCACTATTGTGCCATGTTATCATATAGCCTTAAAGCTGTTTACTAAAATATTGATTAACTTTAATTATGACGTAGGATTTATCAAGTATGAATTTTTATTGCCAAGGTTTTACTGCATATATCTGTGTGTTTGAAGGAAATTATTGAAGAAGTGAAAAAAGAACTTCAAAAAGTGAAGGAGGAGATTATCACAGGTGAGTTCTAACTTGTATGCTGCCTGTTGTCATTTGGTTTATTTATGAAGCTTGTATAAACTATTAATATTCAAAGAATGGTATTGTGTTTACTTGTATATAACTCTGTTTTTCTCTTTCAGTACTGATCCAGGAGCTGCAAAGTGCACAGCTAAAGGGTGAAGACTGAAAGACAAAGAATGGATGAAGAGAACAATTAATAAATGTGAATGTTTTATCATGCTATGCTCAGGCAATTTACATATTTATTCCTGATAGAAATTGTGCTAATTCAACATAGTCAAAATATCAATTCTAATATTGACATTTAAGACACAAATCTGTTAAAAATATTTGGGCCAATATTTTATTTATTTTTACACATTCCCAAACATTTTTGATGAAAATGCATTGTTCTCTAAAGAATCATGACTCCATTTTGTACTTATCAAGACATGTTGTATTTGAAAAATTAACTTTCAGTGCTCTCTGGTGGACAAATGTAATGGAGGCACTGTTTCTAAATGACCTCAAACATATCTTGGGCATTTCTGTAAAACCATTTATTTTTACCCAGTACGGCATATGCAACAGAAAAACAACAAACTCCCGCTTTTCCCCTGTAAGATTCTCATGCTGTTGTGCTCATTTATGTGCTTACATCTGCAGAGAAATAATACTGCAATATGTTAGTAATCTTCTACTGGTAAAGGAAGTTTTTTGTACAAGTATTCATTTACAAGTCAGAAAATCTTCACCTGGGAAGTATAACTTATAACAATGCATTAAATTGTATTTGTTAATCATGTGTTTTGTGTTAAACTTGAATCCAAGTTGCAGACAGAGAGCGATAGAGACATGGAAGCTGGGGCCAGTGCTCCGGGTCTAGATGAGGGCCAACAAACAGGCTCCTCTGAAGCAGCACATACACGCAAGCAGACTAAGCAAAGACCATCATAGCATTTATTACAAGCATTTGTTTGGCGTTATTTTGAAAAACTTTTTTACATTACATGTCATTTTAGCTGACACTTTTATCCAATGCGACTTAATGCTATACATATCAGAGGTTGCACGCCTCTGGAGCAACTAGAGGGTTAAGTTTCTTGCTCAGGGACACATTGGTTGATGTATCGCAGGGGGACTCAAACCCAGGTCTTTCACACCAAAGGCATGTGTTATATACATTGTGCCATCACCTCCCCATCTTTTTTAAATAAGAAAAAACAATGGCCATGCTGCTATGCTATGTGCAATAACAGTTATGTTACACTTGAGGTTGTTTTCTCATAAGAAAATACCGCAAATAAAACAAAATTTTGCAAGATACATCTGCTTCTTTGTTGCTGAAGCAGGGGATCAGGAAGCAACAACGGCAGTCGGTTTGAATCAACGTGTGTTGGTGTGTTTTGTACCATTTGACAGGTTTTGCTGTTACGGTTGCCAAACTATACAGAAAATAAGCGGGACTTTGAGACTGAATCCAACCAGGCTCCTCGGTGAGGGGATAGCTTTGGGATGGCTTCGGGAGGTAGCCAAGGGAAAAAGGGCAACAAAACGAGTGAAGACAGCAAGAAAAGGGACAGCTCAAATAAACCAAGTGATGGTGACGAGGACCAAGATAATAGGAAGATGTCAAAGTTTGATGATGGATGAGGATTTAAGTTTGGTGTTAAGTTTAAAGATAAGAGTGATAAAGCTGTAAACCCTCTAGACTGTTTATATATATATATATATATATATACACTGTATTGCTGTGTTGCTGGCATTTAAGTAAAAAACAATAGCAACAACAGTATACATTGGATTTATGAGTTTCCTGGTGAGAGAGTACAGACGTGCCGATGACAGACTTGCCGGTGATGGTTTGGGCATATGACAGTTGCATGTAGAACTAATAAGATAGGTGGAAAGTATGGGGGTCCATGACTTTGCACAATGCAAGGTTGAGAAAACAAAGTGTTGCAATTTTGATGGTAACCATATTACTTCTTTCAGGGGGTGTGGGCATCATACAAAAGCTGTGGAAGTGGAAAAGGTTTGAGCTGGAGAGAATATGTCTCATGCAGATGCATTAAGAAAGATGAAGGGCAAAGGGGGAGGCTAACAGGCCAGTGAGTGTTCCTTCACAGCCAAACTGTACGAAATTAATTTTAAGGATGGACAAGGAGAGCAAATATTGGGGATGAAGGAGATGAAGGATGAACTTGAGATGACAACACAGACATTGTTAATTTGTACTTTTCAGTGGAAGATCTATAGTCTGGCTATCACCAGACCAAGCCAAGCTCGATAGATTTGAGATTGAGCATTGCTCTGTATTTTCTCTGCACAAGAGGCATGACCAACGGGCACAAAAAAGGATCTGTGAAGAGCCATTAAGAATAGGGGGGGGGACAGCACCAGAGAAGAATGGCATAAGCTATGTAATATTTAAGAGACTAGGTGATCCAGTTTGAAGCCAGGGAGAGACAGCATATCCAGGGTCATATTGCACTGATGGCAGTGATGTGTAAAATAATGGAAAGAATTGTAACAGATAGAATAGTGTATAAACTGGAGAAGGAGGGATGATTCACATGAATGCAAAGTGGGTTTTGCAGCGGTAGGAACACCATGGACTCTGTGATCTCCCTGGAATCGGATGTAAAGCAAGCCTTGGTAAATAGAGGGGGAAAAATAGCAGTGTTTCTGGATATAGAGAAGACATGTTATAGAAAGACGGGCTAATCATAAAGATGTATGGTGCAGGGATATGAGGGTACATGCTTAACTGGATACAGAATTTAAAAAAAAAAAAGTAATTCCAGTTGGCTGTGTTTTACACAATTCTATTTTAACACATTTTTGTTTACTGTTTTTTTCAGTGTCTTTATTTTGATTTCTTTTTACATTTCAGTACAGTCATATTTCCCTCTCTGTTCTTGTTAGGGTTCAGACCGCGAAGCAGTAGGACCCTTCTATATTTTTCTGTTTTAGATATTATTATTATTATTATTTGTTGTCTGCCGCGCTGGCTCAAATTCCAGTGAGCTGGAATGAACTAGAAACATGAAACTTGAGGGAATAACTGAAAATGGTGTGCATGTGCTTCTATAGAAATATGAACCCAATCGATCACATGGTGGCGCTGTAATTAAGGCTTCGAAATGCAAACTTTGAAAGGCCATGCCCCCCACATCATAAGTCCGATTGACGACAGGTAACCTTAACACAGCTGCATTTGCATTAAGATTACTTAATTTGCTCTACAAAAAGCCTCAAGAATCATTAAGGTCCACCTAGAAAATCTTTCCACCATTTCAAATTTTTTGAAAAACACATTTTTAAGATCTTCTCCTACACCCTAGCTCCGACCAAATTTTCAGTGGATCATCAATGGATCAGCTTATTAAAAGTTGCATAAAGCATGTCTCAATTAGATTTCAAGTTATTGACCAATGAACTCCAAAAGGGGCCTGGCTTTGCACATAAATTAACACAAATCAGCAACTGTAACAAAACTCACAGGATATGTTCAGATAACTGCCCCAGATATACCCTTAAAGTCTTATATACATACACCACTAGGGGGATCTACCAGCGAAAGATTGGTGGCATTACACACATTTTACTATAAATCACATATTCATTGTCCAATCATTACATATCTCTCAGGATATGTCCTCATAAGTACCTGAACCACACCCTGAAAGTTACATTCAAATTGGTGCTATAAATGCAAACAACCTGCAGGTGATATGGTGCAAATCAGGCTATAAATGACTAAATGTTTGTCCAATCAACACAAAACTTCCAGGAAATGTCTACATAATGACCTCACACATACACAACGAGTCTCATTCAAATTGACCGCTAGGGGGCACTTTAAATGCACAATAACTGGACGTGGAATGAAGCAAAATCAAGGTTTGAGCTTGTAATCGCAGTTTACGGCTTTATTAGCAATTGTTTTTGTGTTGGTCATCTGCTTTTCTCAAATTGACGTAAGCTGGACTGAGCTACATATCACACTGAATTGAAAATACATGTTTTTGACAAATCATTTTTAGGCATTTTAAACAATGTGCACTGTTTTTCCAATCATTACTAAGTAACGACGTTGGACCACATGTGAGAAATTAATATGAAGAAAAAATTATTGAGATTTGCTATTGCAATTGCTATTCAGAAAAAAGGTTTGAACCCGCAAATCGCCGCTTGCGGCTATATTACTGGAAATTTTTTTGGACGTATTATACTTTCATTCTTGTGGAATTGTTGGTAAAATGATGGAGATGGTTAAATTGGCTACCCTTTTGCTGTTTATAAATTGGATGCTACATGCATTAAAAATGGAACACCACAGGAAAGCGTAATCACTCTGGTGCCCTTCAATGTCATGGTAAATTACATCTTTAAAGACATTGGACCGGGGTTTGGCACACGATGGAACAGTTTGGAAAAGAAGTAGAAATGTCAAACACATACAGGAGGCATGAATAAAAAAAATGAACAAGCGTGAAAAAATAATAAATGTGATGTTGTCCCTATCAGGAAGTGGGGTGATGGCCAGAATACACAACTGATGATTTACAAGCCAATGGTCAGATCGAGATTACGTTTGTGGGGCCTTTCGTGCCACCCCAAATCCGTCCATACTTGTAGAAATGGGGGACACCCCGTTGGGAATTAGAAGATCCAAGTTGGCAATGCAATATTTATCTAAACTGAGGGGAAAACATATGGAAGCTATCTTTGGAAAATGCTTGTGAATGGGCGGGAGACAAAGTGAAGAGGGAATGTTATCTTTAAAGTAAATGATTGAGAGGCTACAGTTTGGGGAGGAGGGGGTTGCCCCTATAGTTCACTGGCCAGCTACAACCACCATAGATTTTACCGACGTCAGAGATTGATTTGACTATATTGGAGTCAAGAAAATCCCATAAGAGCACTGCAGTGTATGGTTAAATAGTTTGTCTCAAGACCCAAAAACTGGGAATTTAGGGTTGGCATTTTACATCCCACATTTGGGGATAATAAAATGTAAGGGACTGTCTGAGGGGAAGCGATGTTTGGAGCAAGCATTGTCTGATCTCATGGTAGAGCTTTTAACAACATTATTCAGAATTGAGCAGGCAGGAGAGTCAGTTCCTGTGGGTGCCAGCCCATGAGGGCATGAGCTTGCTGATGGGACAAAAAGGGCTTTAAAAAGAGAGGTTGACTTGAGAGTGAAGTTAGGGTCAACTGAGTGTAGGTCCTTTATTAATAAAAGCATTACGGCTGTGTGGCAGGAGAAGTGGGGAAAAGAAAAGCATTCAGAAAAATGTGATAAAGGGCCATTGTTATTTGGGGAAGGAAAGAAGACCTCAACCCAGTCATCATGGTGGTAGGTTGAGGCTGGGGAATTGTGGATTGGCATGGGACTTGATGTCCCATGCTAATTTCACAGAAGAAAGAGATGGTATACAGCAGTGAAAAGCCTGAACACAAAACAATATAATTGAAAACCATGTTAAATCCTACAGAAAACCCACCTGGGACCATTAAAGCTGTTCTAGAATTCATCAACACAACCGAAGTTTTCTTTGGAAATAGGATCCTAAACGGTAATATATATTTTGCCCTGTGGGTGGCAGCATTGTGCCGTAAAGGCATCTAGACTGACGGAAATTAGAAGAAGAAGAAGATTCCATGGTGTTTTTTGGATTGATTGCTCTGGATCTAGCTAGCCTGTCAAAACTGCATTCAAACGAGAGCAACGTGAGATAAAGTCAGTGGAATGTGCCTTACATATTGTTGTGTAGAATGTATTGGACTACGAGATACATTGAGTAGCTTGTAACTAATAGCTAATAAAAATAAGGTTATTATTAATTTTTTTACCAACATTACCTCGCTATTAGCAAGGCTAGCTACATCAGTAACCTACAAGAAGGCATAGCTAGCTAACTAACTATACTCGCTAATGTAAGACAGTGGTCAATAATAATACACAGTTCCAATGTATGGTAACGTTAGATATGAAATTAGTTAATAACATTACGGTACGTTGGCGTATGGAAAGCACAAGTGTGTCTTTTTCACTGTCAAACACAAGCTAATATTTGATCCTTTAACGCTAAGCTAAAGGTGAATTGGCAAAGTTAGCTACTTCTATCTTAAAATACATGCAACTTATTTAAAATCCACTCATTATTAATTGGTGTATTGGTGTATCAGGTGCACATTAATGTTATATATGGTTTCATTGTCGATGATTGTTGTTGGTTAAGTAGATTTACATTTATCAACTTATTCTCCCGTAAACGGTTCGTTGACAGAGCAGTGAACGCATCACTGTTAGCATACAGCTAACAGCTGTCAGAGTGCTAACAGCTAGCTAGCTAACGTAACTAACCAGTAACCAGTGTCAACCGTTCTCTTATTACATCCATGTAACGTTAGCTCACCAGTGTCAACGTTAAATGGCATGCTAGCAAAACAGCCAACAACAACAACAAGGTTAGCTGAAATTTATATTGTGATTTGTTTGGTAAAACCGAACATTGCACTATATTTGAAACGTAATATTTTCAAGTAGCGTTAACGTTAGCTTAACGTAAATATAACATTACATTAGTTTTAAATGTAAGCTAACGCTAAGTTGGCTCTTCTCCCTGCAGTAAACCTTGCTCTGTTCAAAAGCCAGATCACACACGAAACACGGGGTAGGTATACCTAGCTTCTGCAGAGGCGCTTTCGCGTTGTTTCTGGCTCAATTCTGGCTACAGCTGATATACTAAATGTCCCTTGATATCAATTATAACCCAAAATTCACATAAGGCTCACATTGTTTGCCGTTGCTGTCGAATAATTGTATTGGTGTAGAACGGCATTATGAGCCGATGCTAAATGTTGACATCTTAAGTGCAATACAATGTGTTTTATATATGCTGAAACGGAATGTTATCCGACCATAGCCACCCATAAGTTAGGATAAATAATGCAGATTAGCGTGACCATCTTTACATTTTTGTGTTCATACATAGTTGTTTAGTAGTTTAGCGGTAGTACGATGTTTCGTCCATATGAGTGGGTAGCAAAGAGGCAAGCAATGATTCAATTGTATCCATCTATTAAGCCTAGTTGTGTCACCATTAGATAACAATTACCATAAGATAGAACTTGGCATTATATCGATATTGTATATATGAGGCTAGATATTGTCTTACATTTTGGACACCGTAATATCGCAATATGACCCAACTGTTGTCTTTCCTGGTTTTAATGGGTACATTCCAGTAAAGTGATGTCACTTGCTGACTGTTGAAGCTGTACAATTGTTTGCCTTTACCCACTTAGTTATTGATCCACATTACTAATGATAATTTATCCAAAATCTCATTGTATAAACATTTTGTCAAAGCGTCAATGTCGCCGATATTGATGTAGTTGGTTAAAAATACTGTAATAACTGCGTAGGCAGGTAGAAAGGGGAGAAGACACAGGGTGCAGGAGACGGTGTAGGTAGGAGTGACAGCGGGAAGCAACGGGAGAAAGACGCAGCTAAGCTGGCCTGGCCCTGGGCAAGCCAGCCTTCTTTCTTTATGGTTCTTTTTACCTCTTTTTGTAGAATTTTTTTTTACTTCAAAGTAGGGCTGGGCAATATATCGATATCGTGATATGAGACTAGATATCGTCTTAGATTTTGGATATCGTAATATTGTAATCTGGCATGAGTGTTAAAGGCTGCATTACAGTAAAGTGATGTACTTTTTTGAACTTACCAGACTGTACTAGTTAGTTAAGTAGTAGACTGTTTTATTACTTGACTTTTCCCCACCTAGACATTATGTCCTCATTACTGATGATTATTTATCTAAAATCTAAGTGTGAATATATTTTGTAAAAGCACCAATTGTCAACCCTAGAATATTGCCTCGATATTGAGGTTTTTGGTCAAGAATTTCGCAATATCTGATTTTCTTCCTCTTGCCCAGCCCTCCTTCAAAGATATGCTACCAAAGCAATCATTATAAGGTGAAATAAATTCCTGTATTTAATTTGGGATTATTTACCTAAATAGTTCTATTTATTTCTATCTACCTTGCTGACACATCCACTAAGCTTTATGCTAATAATTGTGTAATGATGTCACACATAGGCAAATGAGTGTATGACGTAATACAGAACCATAAAGCCCGCTTTAGTCTGTTGCCCAACAGGTAAATGAAGTCTCCAAGCATTATTCAACATTAGTGAAAGTGTTGACAAGCATCAAACATGCATTTTAAATGAATGAGATGAGAGTACATCCAGATGTTCCTCTTCTAAGAACAACAGTTAAAACAACCGTTAAATTGTATGTATGGGACATTGTGATTGAGTCTGTACACATGTTTCAATTTTTGTCCCCCAGTCAACATAGTGGCCATCAGTGGAATAGCAACTCCTGGCCCTCCATGTGATGCCCTCTGGCCCAAAAATATGTTCCCCATAGACTTACAAGAGACATCTGTGGCAAATTTTCTTTGAGCGCTGCAACCCCCGCAAAATGACTTGTTTACTATCAGAATCTGATCTATTCGGTCCAATGACATTTGGAAAGTCTATAAGCACCCCATGATTAAATCATTTAATCCCTATTAACCCTTGTATGGTATTTTTACAAATTTTTACAAGAAGAAAAATGGTACATGTACATTTTTTATACCTGAAAATCAGTGGCCTTACTTTATATTCTGTGATAAACATGTATTCCTGACTCAGTTCAGAAAATTATTCTGGATGTGACCACTTATGTTTTTTCCAAGATAAGAATGATCACATAGTTTTTTAGAATTTTTAACATGAATTATAACCTTATGCCAACAAAACAAACCACACTTCCATTTTTAATTGTGTTCTAGTAGAGACTGATTGCATTCCTAAACATATACTGTTATCTCAATTGTTTGAGATTGAGATAAAGACAATATTTGTTAATAGATTTTGAAGTAAAATTTTATTTCAGCATTGTTTTTAAAACCCCATGTAAATCACGGGTCAATTTGACCCGAAGGATACGAGAGGGTCCCAAAAGTAAAGACAACACAAGGGTTATACACAGTATCAAGCCAGAAGTAGGCAGCTTGGCCGGCGGAGGTCACACTTTACACAGCAGTGGCCAGTGGTGAGGGAAGAGGCGAGGGAGAGCAACGTCTGATAAGGCAGAGAGCTACCGTCTCTCTTTGACAGACTAAATTATAACATGTATATACATTAGAATTAACATTTGGTTCATAATAATTGTTTGGTGTATTTGTTTTACTCGCAAATATTTTAGGAATTGAGTTTCAGTCTGAATGATAAAAACAGTTGAATACAAAGACACCATGCTATGGCATATTGGTATGGCATATGGTTATTTATTACTTAAAGCTGCAGTAGGTAGTTTTGAGGAAACGTGGACTTAGCCTAAAAATTTGAACAAGCACACCTTACAGGCTCCTCCCCCTTGCTCTCTGCTGCGCTACAGCCCCCCCCTCCACAGGTCCTCGAGCCTGCCGTGAACACGCAGGCTAGTAAGCAGGGCAATATAATGATATAATAATATAATATCAAATATTTTTCAATAAAAAAGGGATTAAAAATGTTTATGTAATCGCTCATTTGTGAGAACAAAAGCAGCACTTTACACCGTACATTACTGAATTACCTTTTGGATCAATTTAAAACACTAAACTTTCAGTAGGAATGATGAATCACTGAGGAATAACAACATCTTAGAAATATGTCTTACGTTTTATTTTGCATATGGGTAAAATAAATCAGCTTTTTTTGCAAAGTACACACAAGGAAATACTGAACATCTTGATTTGGACTGAAAGACGATTCCTTCTCGTGCCTCTGTGACTTGGGCGATGTCTGACCTGTTGGAGGAGCATAAAGAATGTGCGTCAGACATTTGATTTACAATCCTGAGGGGGAAGACACAGGGGCAGGGACAGAGCACAATTAAAGTAGTTTCACCATAGCTGCATTTAATTGTGATCGACAAAAACACATTTAGGCTTACTAAATGTAGGTATCGAAACAATATTGCTTATATGGAGGGTGAAGGAGTTAGCTACAACATTCCTGCCGTGCTACAAGCTAACAAGCTAACTGTTAGACTTAGCTAGCAACAAGCTATAGAGTAAAATGAGATTTGCGCTATTGCCAATGATACTGTAACCATCGCTAGCTTAGTTGTGTAGTTCTTACATAATGAAACAAATCCAGCAGGGATACTTACAGGTTGAGCAGAAATGTGGCTAGCTCTGAATCCGTGTTGAATCCTTTCAGGAGGCGAGCTCCCTCCACCTCTGAAAAGAACCCTCGTTTTATTTTGGCTCGGTTTAATTCTTTCCTTTGGCTCATCGGTCTTCTTCTGTTTGCCCGTCTTTGTTTTCTGAGCATCCTCGAGAAATTGGCAGTTTTCCTGAAAAGTTGTTTCTCCGCGATTAGCACAGCTGCAGCACATGGGCAGTCTTGAGCTTGAACACGGTACGCGCTGTGCTGGGGGAGGGGGTATGAGCAGCGCGTACACGAGAGTGATTGACACTGCTAAGACAGTCCTCCTGGCTCTGATTGGCTGTTTTGACCGGGAGCGGTGCATTTCTGCCAAATGGCATCAGGGACACAGGGAGGAGCCATAGGAGCTTAATTTTTTCACAGATTATCTGTCTCATATTCTACTGTCAGGGCATAGTGACAGTTTTAACAAATATGTAAAAAATACATTTTTACAAAAGTTACCTACTGAACCTTTAATAGGAGACACTATATAACATATTCAATGCTAATTTCCATCTGTTCCCTCCCTGGGCATGTATACTGTGCACATATAATAACAATGTAAAAATTATATTTCCACATTACACTTATAGAGACACCTGTAGAGGGCAGCCGCAGCGCTAACGGCAGTAAGACAGCATTTGCTGATCTGGCATGAAAGCGCCAGCTATAATTCATTCAGATTCCCGGGGCTGATCTGGCTGGTAAATTTGCTAGCTTGCTGTTTGCAAATTACTTAATTAGCTAACATTACGAATTAACCAGCACCAGATACACGCAGCGTAGTTAAGTTACAGCTTGCTTGCTAACCAGGCACTTACCACTTAAATATAATATAATTCTGTGGGGTTATTTCATTAGAATAACATGACAAATTAATAAATGCTTCTAAACGTAATGTGAATGAAACTTTAATACATTAACTGTGAACATTTATTTCTGCCTGACACATTTTTAATAGGCAATAGTGGTTGTTTACCAATGAAGGCAACTCTAATGTTCCCACCTCCTTCAAGACGTCATCGGTCACTAATTTTGCACCATTTTCATAAGTTCCGATTTTACTGATTCAAATTCAGCCTCTGTAACTACTGTTGACTGAAGTCCAATTGCTGTTTTTGAAAGTATTTGAAGATGGTCCTTGATTTTCTTTGTACTGCTTGTTTTGTTCAGCAGGTGCTGTTCTGGTTTGATAACTGTGACTAAGACTTGAACAGGCCAAGCGAGTTCCCCTCCCCGACCTTCTGTTCCTGACCCTCTCTGAAACACATCTTTCACCATGAATGAAGTTAATATAGTCAGAGAGGGCTGGCTTCACAAAAGAGGTAAGGGGCATTAGGATCAGAATGGTATTGTCATGGAAATAATTTACAGTGAAAGGTTTGGCACTGCATTTACATTTGGCTTAATTTGATTGAACATTTAGAATTATTAAATGTAGATGTCAGATTTAGCCAAGGACTTTATCTTAAAGCAACACCAAAGATTCTTTTTTACCTTAAAATAATGTTTCCAAAATCGTTTAAGTTGATCATCAACTCGTAACAAGATAAATGGCGCTTATACGTTCGCTCTGCGGCTCTCTACCGGCTATAACAGCTCTATGCAAGTTTGCCAGATCGGGTAGCAGATTTGTAGTTTGAATGAGACAGCAGTAATGGACAATGCCACTTCCAACCTGTAGGGTGACCGAAGAGGAAAAGTGCTTTGGTGTTGCTTTAAATACCAGTTATTAAACTTTATGTTCTCAAAATTGCATCCCTTTTTGTGACCAAGGTGAATATATCAAAACATGGAGGCCCAGGTATTTTATCCTGAAGAGTGATGGTTCCTTCATTGGCTACAAGGAGAAGCCTGATCTAAACGACCAGACTTCCCCACCACTCAACAACTTCTCTGTGGCAGGTCAGTTCTCCTTATAGTAAAACATAATTCTGAAAAATTGCCTTTTCTTGATAACTTTCACTTTCCATAGCTAGTTTGCTGTTTTGAGTTACATAGAGTTTTATGCCCCAGGTAACATCCTCAGCTTCTCATTTTTCAACTCATCTGATCAATCCAATACACATAAAGCTGTCAAAACTGGTAAAAAAATGACATTTCAATTAAATTAAATTGTATTTATAGTGTGAAATCACAACAGGAGTTATCTCAGGACACTTTACAGATAGAGTAGGTCTAGCGCGCACACTATAATTTACAAATACCCAACAATTTCCCACGACCAAGCATTTGGTATGACAGTGGCGAGGAAAAACTACCTTGTAGGCAGAAACCTCGGGACAGACCCAGGCTCAAGGCTCTACATTTGAATGTTCCTTCTAAAAACACATAGGTTTGAACGAATGGAATATCTATTTTTGCACATTATGTCCATAAGATGGCAACAACGAGATACATAACTACTTATGTATTTTTTTAACATAAATATGTCTTTTAAAAGATCAACATATACCGACAC
Organism: Etheostoma perlongum; assembly: GCA_026937815.1. Lineage (NCBI taxonomy): Eukaryota > Metazoa > Chordata > Actinopteri > Perciformes > Percidae > Etheostoma > Etheostoma perlongum. Next base: position 18,976,275 of record CM049383.1, on the reverse strand, counting down.
ATAACAAAATAAACTACTGTTTGGTTCTGCCGCTACTGATTCAGGCAAACACTGTTTGTTGTGGGTATCATAGCAACGTTTGTATCCGTTTTCCGTAGTTTCCAGAGCTAATCATTGTCACTCCACTCAGCAGCCGGGCAAACAAGACACGGGACACCTCTGTTGGTTTCAGGAGCTTTAGCATTTGTGCTCAAACTGCGGACTCTAGCTACTGTACATTCACTTGACATTCTGCACTGCTAAATGTAAACTCTCCTCTGCTCCGCTTTCTTTCTTTCACTTTAGCAGCATCCCCAGGAGGACCTAAAACTGTCCCACTGACATGGTATATGAGCTGGCGCGATTATTAGAAACTTCAATCAAAAATCCCATCGCTGCTGTGTCAATAGTTTTAATGTAAAATATTCAAAGGCGAATATTTTGCATTTTCATGTCGTTAATTTGTCACACCTCTGGTGTGTAACGGTCTTATATTTTGTTTTTTACAGAGTGCCAGTTAATGAAGACTGAAAGACCCCGGCCCAACACATTCGTCATTCGTTGCCTACAGTGGACTACTGTCATTGAACGCACCTTTCACGTGGACAGCAATGAGGAGAGGTAAGAACAGGGTAAAATATTATACCAGGCTGTGTATTATACCAAGTGTTGGATGTAATGTCTGACAATGTTTGATATTTTTGCTTTTCAGAGAGGAGTGGATGCGAGCAATCCAGTCAGTGGCAAATAGTCTGAAGATGCGGGAACAAGAGGAGGATGAACCAATGGATATGTTCGGCTCACCCAGCGAAAGCAGCCTGGAGGAGATGGAGGTGTTGATGTCCAAGAACCGCTCCAAAGTGGTAAGACAGTCAGTTATTAGGGACTTAGAAGCTAGTGACCTCAAGTTTGAACTGATCCAAAAGACATTTTGGCAATGTGTAGTTTTTCTATAGCAAAGACATTTGAAAACACAAAAGATGAATTTGTATTTTGAGATTTTGACATTACGGTACAGTGAAGCCATTTAAGCAGAACATTGGGTCCATTAACTGCCTCATGTTGTTTATTTATTTTATTAATTCAGGACAATGCACATTGATGAACATGCACAACAGTACACGTAAATGTGCCAGATTGTAGCCCGAAGGCTAATTTCCATCTGCAGTCCAATAGGCAGGTTGGAGAAAAAATAAAAAAATAAATAAAAACAAACGGGACAATTCATTAGTGGATGGAAACACAAGTTAGTGGTGGTTACACGTTTGGTTAGCTCCTGGCTCTTAAAAGGAGGCCAAAGTGGGACGCTCCCTTATAGTTGGAGGAAGTGTGCTCCAAAATGCACTGCCTTTAATAGATAGTGCATTACGGCTGAAAGAGGTTTTTCTGAAAGGAACCTCACAGTCCCCGTTTACAACGGTTCTTGTGATCCGAGTGTGTCTATATTTAATAAACTCCAGCAGTGGAGGTGGCGCCAGGCCATGAAGTACTTTATAAATTAAGCACAAAGAGGAAAATTTACAATAACTATTAAAACTCAGTAAGTTATATTTCTCTAAGATATTGCAATGATGATAAGAGAAAAGTTTTTTTATACAGAGTCTTAAGCGCCTTCTTGTACAGAAGCTCAACTGGTTTTTGGGTAGTAGTACCCGACATAGACCAGCTAGTGATGCAATAGTTCACGTGTGAAAGTATCATTGAATGCAGAAACATCAGAGCAGCTGAATCTGATAGAGATCCTCTGATTTGTTTAAAATTATGAAGATTGAATTTGATTCTTTTGGATATCATTTTAACATGGTTTTTAAAAGAGAGTCTAGAGTCTATAATCACACCTAAATATTTACATTCATTAATAACTTCCAACTCTTCTGTGCCCAACATCATCCCCGATTGAGCAAGCATAACAGTAGAAGATTGCTTCGACAAGTATAAACAAACAGTTTTTTTTACATTTAAAATAAGACATGATCTATTGAGCCATGTTTGTATGTGTGTAAGAGCTGTTGAGAGAACACGTGCTGCCTCCACAGGATCTTTTGCTTTAGTAAAAATTACAGTGTCATCGTCATAAAGCTGGACATTAACATGTAAACAGTATTCTGGTAAGTCATTAATATATAGAGAAAATAAAATGGGCCCCAGTATGGAGCCTTGGGGGACTCTTACTGAACTACCCATATAGGCAGAACTAACCCCGCCCACCATAGTGCATTGTTCTCTGTGAGACGAGTATGAGTGAAACCAGTTAATAGTTTGACCAGGAAAATTGAAATATGACAATTTAGATAGCAGAACGTTGTGTTAGACGGTATCAAAAGCTCTTTTCAAATCCAGAAATACAGCACCAACACATCCATCTGACATTTAATTTTTTCCATAAACATGGCCAATGCAGTCTTGGTTGAGTGATGTGGCCGGAACCCAAACTGCATGAGATGTTAAAGGTGTTTGACTGTTGCTGAGGAATTCAATGATTTGTTTGCTAATCCATTTTTCAATAATTTTCAAAATTACAGGTAGAATGCTTATTGGTCTATAATTGTTCATGTCAGATTTGTTTCCAGCTTTAAATATTGGAATAACTGAGACCAATTTCCACGCCTTAGGAACAATTTAAGTTTTTATAGATAAATTAACCAAGTGCATGAGTGGGGGCGCTAAAGCCTCTTTATGTAACTTTATAAAACTAGTGTCAAGCCCATACATATCCTTGGCTTTAGAATTGTTCAGAGCTGTAATGATATCAATGACTTCTGGTTCTGTAATCTCTTGAATATAAAATTTGGGAGGTAAAGTAGGAACCTGCTGATCAGAACCCTCGGAAGATGGGAACTGTTTCACCAAATCTACTATTGATTTAACAAAGAAGGAATTAAGCTCTTGTGCCAGAACAACAGGGTCTCTCACCAGCAGATTGTTCATTTTTTATTCTAAGCCTTTAATGTCGTGGTTGGGTTGTTTCCCTGTCAATTTATTTATGGTCTGCCATATTTTTTTACCGTTACCTCCAGCGTTTTTTAATAATTTGAATGAAAAAGTTACACGGTACATCAAAAGTCACGGTTTGGTTCTTACCTTGGGTTCAGACATCACAGTTCAATTCGGTACAAGGGAGGGAAAAGTAAAACAACATGTTTTAATAATTTTTTTATTGTGAATGTCTCAGGCTCTACTGCCTGTCATACAGTCTCTCCCCTGAGTGTGTAAAGTAAGATGTAAACAATAAGTAACCCACATCATCTCCAGACTCCATCTGTAATTTGTAAACGAGATAAGACAATCTACTATAAAACTGAAAATACAGCATCTCATATTTATGAACGTGCAAGTTACATAAAACAAATTCTACTTAGACGAGACCTTCCCCCACAAAAGATAAAAGAAAGTATTATTGCTATTAAGTGCGACAGGCATACCTTTCTAGTTTCCACTCTGCTCTCTTGTAGCTCTCAGCTAGGTGAATGCTTGTGTGCTGCTCATACAGTGGCCGCGTCTTTACAACTAACGCTTTAATTTCCCCTCAAGTCAGTAAAATGAGCAGTCACCATGAGATAGCTTTCCGTAGAACGCAAAGTCCAACCATCAGTCGTTAGTGAAACGGGGGGTACAGCTGACAACTCATGCTCCATCAACGTCTGTGTTTGGTTTAATATGGAAGGAACTACAGTTTGCCTCATGTGTGGATGGGATGGCTTGTTGTAATGAGGTTTGAATACATGCAAATACTTAAAGCCAGATTCCGCCACAAGTGAATATGAGCACATTAAAGATGAGCTGTACATTCCGATTCCTTCAGTGATTATTTTTGGCCCTATTTGTATTTTAAGGCTGGTTAAGCACTGTAGTGAGGAGAAGTTGGACAGTTTTTCGTGTCTCATTCCTATCTGGGTGGGTGATGATGCCGGATATGCGTTAGCATCCACTCACATACCCGACAACTGCTGAACAATGCCGACACACAGTCCTTGTCTCATCCACCACTTTCCCGCCTGTACTACTCTGACTGGGAAACCCAAGTTTTCCCAAACTTGGGATCTTAAAGAGTCCTGCGGGTCCTCCAACTCTCGCCATATGCTAGGCTACTCCTTCATATTAGTGTGCTACTAGCTCTAACTCACTCACTGGACAGGAGGCAGAGCTCGGCTAGTGGCTACATACAGTGGTGTGAAAAAGTGTTTGCCCCCTTCCTCATTTCCTGTTCCTTTGCATGTTTGTCACACTTAAGTGTTTTGGAACATCAACCCAATTTAAACAATAGTCAAGGACAACACAAGTAAACACAAAATGCAATTTGTAAATGAAGGTGTTTATTATTAAAGGTGAAAAAAAATCCAAACCATCATGGCCCTGTGTGAAAAAGTGATTGCCCCCTAAACCTAATAACTGGTTGGGCCACCCTTAGCAGCAACAACTGCAACCAAGCGTTTGCGATAATGTGCAATGAGGCTTTTACAGCGTCCTGGAGGAATTTTGGCCCACTCATCTTTGCAGAATTGTCCTAATTCAGTTACATTAGAGGGTTTTTGAGCATGAACGGCCTTTTTAAAGGTCATACCACAACATCTCAATAGGATTCAGGTCAGGACTTTGGCTAGGCCACTCCAAAGTCTTCATTTTGTTTTTCTTCAGCCATTCGGTGGTGGACTTGCTGGTGTGTTTAGGATCATTGTCCTGCTGCAGAACCCAAGTTTGTTTCAGCTTGAGTACACGAACAAATGGTCGGACATTCTCCTTCAGGATCTCTTGGTAGACAGCAGAATTTATAGTTCCTTTTATCACGGCAAGTCTTCCGGGTCCTGAAGCAGCAAAACAGCCCCAGACCATCACACTACCACCACCATATTTTACTGTTGGTATAATGTTCTTTTTATGAAATGCAGTGTTCCTTCTACGCCAGATATACTTGGACACACACCTTCCGAAGAGTTCCACTTTTGTCTCATCGGTCCACAGAATATTGTCCCAAAAGCCTTGGGGATCATCAAGATGTGTTCTGGAGAAATTGAGACAAGCTTTGATGTTCTTTTTGCTCAGCAGTGGTTTTCTCCTTGGAACTCTGCCATGCAGGCCATTTTTGCCCAGTCTTTTCCTGATGGTGGAGGCATGAACGCTGACCTTAACTGAGGCAAGTGAGGCCTGCAGTTCTTTGGACGTTGTTGTGGGGTCTTTTATGACCTGTTGGATGAGTCGTCGCTGCGCTCTTGGGGTAATTTTGGGCGGCCGGCCACTCCTGGGAAGGTTCACCACTGTTCCATGTCTTCGCCATTTGTGGATAATGGCTCTCACTGTGGTTCATTGGATTCCCAAAGCTTTGGAAATGGCTTTATAACCCTTTCCAGACTGATAGATCTCAATTACTTTCTTTCTCAATTGTTCCTGAATGTCTTTGGGTCTCGGCATGATGTGTAGCTTTTAAGGATCTTCTGGTGGACCTTACTGTGTCAAGCAGCTCCTATTTAAGTGATGCCTTGATTGTGAACAGGTGTGGCAATAATCAGGCCTGGGTGTGGCTAGAGAAATTGAACTCAGGTGTGGACAACCACAGTTATAGTTTTAACAAGGGGGGCAATCACTTTTTCACACAGGGCCATGATGGTTTGGATTTTTTTTCTCCTTTAATAATAAACACCTTCATTTACAAATTGCATTTTGTGTTTACTTGTGTTGTCCTTGACTATTGTTTAAATTGGTTTGATGTTCCGAAACACTTAAGTGTGACAAACATGCAAAGGAACAGGAAATGAGGAAGGTGGTAAACACTTTTTCACACCACTGTAGCATCAGAGGTAAGACAGGGCTACAGATTAGGTGTCCCTAAGAAACGTGTATCTAACAGTAATTCTGCATTACAAGTTTTAAGTTTTATTTGTTTTTATACCGTGTATTCTCCATGTAAATTCATGTACTGAACCGAGACACCCTTACGGTTTCGGTTCAATACGAGTACCTTTCCACCCCTATTATATGTTCATAAAAAGCAGCAGTGTTTGGGGATCTGAAAAAGTACCGTTGCAGCACTGTGTCATCGCAGGAGGGCACCGTGACAGCAGTAAATAGGGAATGGTTTGTAGGGCTGCAACAACTAATGAACGTAGTAAAATAGTTGCCAGCAAATTCAGTCAACAAAAAGTCACTGACTTGTTTGATCCAGCCCTGTCTCCTTCTGTGCTGTCTGACCACGTTCGGGAAGCCGAAGCAGGAAAAGCTAATGTACCTAATGTAAGCTATGCTATTTTTATTCCTTTTAGTAAAATACTCTTAAGTGAATTGTATTCCCTCTGGTAAACAGTTACACAATGTAAACAAAGACTGTAGCATAAATCTTGGGCTTATATTGTTTAAGGTAAGAACGGAAAGAGTGTCTCTGGTATACACTGCCTCTATCAAGGTTGGAAGTTGTAATGAAATGTTGCTGTCTATACAGCCTCCTATTGTATTATGATCCTCAACTTTACACAATGTTATTGACTATGGATCTTACCAGTTGTAAAAGAACAACAAACTAACCGCAGGAAGTATCCAGTAGGTATTCTTCAAGGCCGTGAAAGTATATGTGACTTATGACTTTTATATGAAACGCTCATCTCTGGCTTAAAATGTCTTTTGAGACTTTTGTTTTTTGTTTTATGTTAAACTTCAATATTCCTCATATTGATAGCTGTGTTGTATTTCAGATTCAACATTAGCCTCTAAAACACATTGTCTACTTTTAAACTGCCGTGTGGACATTTGTCCGTCAGTTTACTTGAAACTGGAAGGGTCAAGGACTAAAGAGCCGAGGAAATTGTTTTCACTTTTATGAACAAAAAAACTTTAACAAAATTTGTTAAAATTTGTATCCTGACATTACAGACAATGAGTGACTTTGAGTACCTGAAGCTGCTTGGAAAGGGGACATTTGGGAAGGTGATTCTGGTCAAAGAGAAGTCGACCGGAGTACATTATGCCATGAAAATACTGCGCAAAGAGGTCATCATAGCCAAGGTAAGTAATTCAATTGTATTTATAGTATAAAATTATAATAAGAGTTATCTCAAGACACTTTACAGAGAGAGTAGGTCTAGAACACAATCTATAATTTACAAAAACTCAACAGTTCCAGTAGTTCCCGTGTGTGTGTGTGTGTGTGTGTGTGTGTGTGTGTGTGTGTGTGTGTGTGTGTGTGTGTGTGTGTGTGTGTGTGTGTGTGTGTGTGTGTGTGTGTGTGTGTGCGTGCGTGTGCGTGACATGTCGCCCAGTGTGACAACTTATTCAAGCTGTATGAGTCACCTTTCACATGCTGTAAAATGTAGGAGAAGGGGAGGGACACTAGAGGGCAGCTTAGTACCGATCGGCTGATTTCTAGTATGGCAATATTATGTCAGACTGGAAATTTACACTATTTTTTTTTACTGTTCCTCCCACTCGTCGTGAAAATGGTACGTTTTCTTTCTTTTTTCTGACATTTTTTTCATGAACTGCTTTTGCTGATGTCCTGGCCGCTAGCTCGCCTCCATGAAGAGTGAGGGTGCGTGCATCTAGCGCAATAACATGACTTTGTGATAATGTAAACTTTGAGCCCAGTCGGGTCAAAGTTTATACGCATGTTTTTTTTGTTTTTTTAAATGTTATATGCAATGTTAACCTTCTGCAGATGAAGGATCGTATACGAGCAATAACAGCACCTCTGATTCATATTTCAATCATTTAATAACCATAAATGACAGAAACTTACCCATTTTTGCAGCTAAAGGCTAAAGAGCTCGCAGTCACAGAGGTCTCTTTGGGGCCTATACAGGTGATTTTCTATCCAGCTTGGAACTTGTGCCTTTTTCGGGGTCGTTGAGCATTAAATTCAAATTGTTACATCCAAGAGTTATCCTCTTGATGTCCATAATTGATCACGTTTTTGCTCATTTCTGCCACTAGCTCCGTGCTCCGTGTCTTCTGTAGATCTCCCATGATGCATTGCGTTTGTTTACGGATGTGAAGGTACGTTATGCCTTAAATGGGCATCCGGGGGAGCGCAAAGTGTATAGAGTGGGAAAGATAACTATCCTCCATGGCAAACTAGTCTAATGTGATCAAAGATAGTACCGTAAATTCCGGACTATAAGCCGCTACTTTTTTCCCCACACTTTGAACACTGCGGCCTGTACTACGACGCGGCTAATGCATGTTTTGTTTTTTGTTTTTTTCATGCTGCCAAAAACATTTTGCCTTGTAACAGTAGACCAATAAAATTGAGGAGTAGTTCACAGAGGTCCAATGAAATTATGCGATAAATCAAGCGCACTTTCACAATTACATTATTGTAAATCAGTCATTTGTACTCACCCTCATCAACATGGAAAATGCTCGAAGAAAAGCATATGATACAGCTTTTAAGTTAAAAGCAATCAATCTGGGCGTTGAAGAAGGAAATCGAGCTACTGCTTATAATTTTCGCATAAAAGACGGACGGAGACGCCAGCGTGAAGAACTGAGTCAATGCAAAAGACGACAAAAGCTTTCAGGGGTAATCATAGCAGATGGCCCGAACTTGAAAACGTTCTTGAAGATTAGGTTAACACGCAGAGAGCGGGCGGCTGCCGTGTTTCCACCGTGCAGATCAGACTGAAGGCTAAAGCAATTGCCACCGAAATGAAAATCGAAGATTTTAGAGGTGGGCCATCGTGGTGTTTTAGATTTATGAGACAAAAAGGCCTGTCCGTCAGGGCACGCATGACTTTGTGTCAGCAGCTCCCTCCCGACTACAAGGAAAAACTTGCTAACTTCCGCACATTCACTCAAACAAAGATAGCGGAGAATTCCATCGGGCCAGATGATATCATAAATATGGATGAAGTATCTTTGACGTTTGACCTGCCTCTCACTCGGACTGTTAATAAAAGAGGTGACTTGTCCATCACACTGAAAACAAGAACGCATTTTACTTGTGTTCTGAGCTGTACAGCATCCAGACTAAAGTTTCCACCGATGGTCATTTTTAAGTGGCTGACAATGCCAAAGGAAAAATTCCCAAGAGAAATCGTGGTGAAAGTCAATAAGAAAGGTTGGATGATGGAGAGCCTAATGAAGGATTGGCTGAGAGTGTGTTACGCAGAGCGACTAGGGGGATTTTTTTGCAGAAAAAAACATTGCTCGCTATGGACAGCAGGAGGGCCCATATAACAGATTCAGTGAAAGCTGCCATTAAGAGTACAAACTCAATTCCAGCTGTGATTCCTGGGGGCACCACTAAGTATTTGCAGCCACTGGACATCAGTGTGAACCGGGCATTTAAAGTGGCACTGCGTGTTGAGTGGGAGGCTAGGATGATGAGCGGCGAGAAATCCTTTACCAAAACAGGCCGCATGCGAAGAGCATCTTTAACTCTAGTCTGCCAGTGGATCCTAAATGCGTGGAGCCGTGTCAAAACATCCACCATCACCAACGGGTTTCAAAAGGCTGGACTGCTGCGTGATGAAGAGGGCCGCGTGCACTCAAGTGAGAGCGAAAACAAAGAGACCGAAGTGAGTGACGAAATCCTGAGGCTGTTCACTTCGGACACTGAAGAAGAGGACTTTGATGGTTTTAGTGCACAGAAGGAAGATGAAGAAGATTAATGACTTTTCCTGGTAGGCTGCTGTGTATACCGGTATATATTTTTTACCAGTTGTTTGGAGATATTGGAATGTTGTTTGTGCACTGTTCAGTAAAAAAGCATACGCAACGTAATTTGTGTGTTACCGATACGTACAGTGCATATATTTAAAATTAGGCACTGTTCGAAAAAAAAGCATTTGCAATATGTATTTGTTTGTTACCATACGGGTTAAATTAAAAGTTAAAAATCCTCACGTGTAATATCTTTCCGTGTAAATATCTCGTATTACAACATGGGCCGACTGCGGCTTAAAATCCAGTGCGGCCTGTACAAGTACAAAATTGATTTTCTTTCTAAAATTAGAGTGTGCGGCTTTTAATCAGGTGCGCTCTGTAGTGCGGAATTTACGGTATATAGTGGACAAGAGAGATAACTATCATTTTACAGAGGAGAATGGCGTCACAGTTTTGAGATTTTGGCATATATTTGGGCCTTTTTGAAGAAATGTAAATAGTTTGTGCTTTATATGAGTTATAATGTTTATTATGTTTATTCTTGCATATAGGAGAAGTGTTTTAGACAACACAAATGCTTGTGTAGCATTGCTGTTGGTGTGATATCAATAAACATGACATTATGTTGATTATTGGCATAAGTAAATGTCATGAGGGAATCTTTTGAAAAAAATTATGTATTTTGTTGGACTTCACGATTATGGCCAAAATGACAATCACAATTATTTTGATCAATATTGAGATCACCTCGGAGGAGGCCTCGGGGAAGACCCAGGACTAGGTGGAGAGATTATATCTCCAACCTGGCCTGGGAACGCCTCGGGATCCCCCAGTCGGAGCTGGTTGATGTGGCTCGGGAAAGGGAAGTTTGGGGTCCCCTACTGGAACTGCTGCCCCCGCGACCCGATACAGGATAAGCGGATGAAGATGGATGGATGGATGAATGTTGAGATCACGATTAATTATCACAATTATTTATTGATTTTAACCCAAAGAAATTTTATAGTCACATAGGCTATTTATAACTGCTTTCACATCCATATATTATGCTACATTCTAGCATACTTCTGTCTTAAGTTGTATGTTGTATATTCATACAGCTGCAACACATGTAAATGAAAATTACACACACACACAAATTATTTATTTTGCCAATCATTGCATAAATTTGTCAAAATGTGCTTTTTACCTTTGTCTTGCTTTTCAAAGAAAGAAATTCTAATGTAATTACAAAACTACAATATAAAAATATTTATTTAACACATTTTTTAGCATTCAAGGTGACATTATACCAACAAAGCACCATTTTACTTAAAATAAATAAATTAGTAAAAAATCACTTTGTCTTCTTGAATAGCCTATATTAGGCCTATAACTGATTGAAAGGTCTGTCCTTGAACCTGCATGTCTTGTGGAATTGTGTATACTTGCATTAAAGTTTCAGTTATTTTAGTCCACCATGTCTGTGGAATGTTTTTTAACATTTTAGATACTTTTTTAACATTTTGTCAATGCTAATATGATGTTCGTATACCAACAGGCCACAAAAAATTTATACTTTGTTTAAGATGAAACTGGGCTTGTTTTCAGTGTTTCTGAAAATAATCTGTTTGTTGGCAGGATGAGGTGGCCCATACAGTTACAGAGAGCAGAGTGTTACAAAACACACGACATCCCTTCCTCACGGTAAGAACAATTGGGATCACAAATAACCCATTTTATAGAGCTCTGCAGAAGGTCAGTTGGTAATTGCAATACCATCTGACAAAGAGACTCACAAAGAGATTTTTCTTTTCATGAGCCAAATGGTCCTCATAGTCCACCATTTAAATCCGGACTGAAATATCTCAACTTTTTTAATGGATTGCCATGAAATTTGGTTTAGACCTTTGTGTTACCCTTAGAATGACTTGTAATAACCTCTGACTTTTGATGAAATCAAAATGTTATGTTAGTTTGTCCAATTCTACAATTACAAAATATACCCACAAAGCCCATCCCATCAACCTTAGTGTGTGTTTAGTGCCAATTGGCAATTATTACCATGCTAAACTAAAAGTCATCAAATACATTTTTCCAAGGCCCAGAATTTTTGTCTGCAGAAGCAGACATTCCTGGGGCCAGACTTCAACTCATGTCCAGACTCAAGACTCAAATAAAGAACATAAAATATAATAACCTAATATGCCTATTATGTTTGATATCTTCACTTTGTTACGAAAATAATGCTATATTTTTACATGTGTTTGTGCAAACAGACTTCTAAAAAAACTTTTCCTTAACTAGAAAGAGATCCCAGATTAGGAGAGATTTCACTGAGGAGCATTGTTGGGTTAGTTACTTAAAAAAAGAGTAATGGATTATACATTACTAGTTATTTAAAAAAAAGAAGTAATGCCTTACTGTACAAACCAGGCCACCGGTTGACGGTTGCTACTTTAGGTCAAAGCACTCACCTAAAGTGAAACTGTCTGTAGACTGTTAACCCCCTTTCACACATATACTGTAACCCTGAAATGATCTAAATTGTATGTGAGAACCCAAATAAGCAAATAAGTTAAATCAGACATCAGACTTCACACTACAAGCTCCCGAGTACAAGCCATCTGACTGTCAGTTTTTTTTTTTTGACAAAACAAGGTTTTTAAAACTTTGCTGCTGTTTTCCCGAATGTCTGTGATAATGATGCATCTGCAACAAAGCCTATGATTTCACAGACAGCATGACGTTAAAGTCAGAAGCTACTCAACTGAAGATGTAAATTATCAACATTTAGGGAGCTACCCTATTATTTTCTTACTATTCTTTGATGTAAGCAGCCTGTATTCAGCTCAAATAATTTGTATGTCTGAATTAAAATTTTAAATCTTCCTTGATGTAACACAATGTAGTTTTTACAACTGGAACGTGCTCATTAGTTTGCAAGTGAGTGCTGAGATAGTGTAATGAGTGCAGAAATCTACCATCTGTAATTTGTGATTATATTTTTCCTGCAGACGCTGAAGTATGCCTTCCAAACCCACGATCGACTTTGTTTTGTAATGGAATATGCCAATGGAGGCGAGGTGAGACCTCAAGTGCACACGTCACAGTCACATACAGATACACTGATGTCCCTTGATGTCAGCAGCTTGCTGTGGACACACAAACAGCTTCTGTAAGAGGCAAGTGTTTGACTCCATCTGCTCTTGCCTCTTTCAGCTCTTCTTCCATCTGTCACGGGAACGAGTGTTCACAGAAGACCGGGCACGTTTCTATGGTGCTGAGATTGTGTCGGCGCTCGAGTACCTCCACTCACGTGACGTTGTTTATCGTGATCTAAAGGTGAATAATCCCATCAGTTGTAATATATATCAATACAAGGTTTACAGTATATCATCACTTCCAAAAAGATGAGATGATGAATTCTCATTTTAGATTTTACTATGATGTTTTAATCAGTTCCATAAAGAAGCAGTCTTAAGTTAAAATAGAATTTAAGCATACATCAACCAAATTAAATTTTTTTTAGAAGAAACTACAGACATTTTACTCTTGGCTTCTAATAAATAATCAGTTTGTGCTGCTGAGGGGAAATGCAACATTGATTTTTAATTTTAAAGTCTGAAAATGATGTCCAATCAACATTGAATGACCAGAGTTGGTCCTTTCCCTGATATACCAATGAGCAGCAACTTAAAGAATAATGCTTCTTTGTTTCATCTTACAATGAGGGAAAAAAGTATTTGATCCCCTGCATCCCCTGTATTTGATCCCCTGATTTTGTGCATTTGCCCACTGACAAAGAAATGATCAGTCTATAATTTTAATGGTAGATTTATTTGATTAGTGACAGACAAAATAACAAAGTCCAGAAAAACGCATGTCAAAAATGTAATAAATTGATTTGCATTTTAATGAGGGAAATATGTATTTGACCCCTCTGCAAAACATGAATTAGTACTTGGTGGCAAAACCCTTGTTGGCAATCACAGAGGTCAGAGGTTTCTTGTAGTTGGCTACCAGGTTTGCACACATCTCAGGAGGGATTTTGTCCCACTTGTCTTTGCAGATCTTCTCCAAGTCATTAAGGTTTTGAGGCTGACGTTTGGCAACTCGAACCTTCAGCTCCCTCCTCAGATTTCTATGGGATTAAGATCTGGAGACTGGCTAGGCCACTCCAGGACCTTAATGTGCTTCTTCTTGAGCCACTCCTTTGGTGCCTTGGCCATGTGTTTTGGTTCATTGTCATCCTGGAATACCCATCCATGACCCATTTTCAATGCCTTGGCTGAGGGAAGGAGGTTCTTACCCAAGATTTAACATTACATTTGCCCCGTCCATTGGCCCTTTGATGCGGTGAAGTTGTCCTGTAGCAGAAAAACACCCCCAAAGCATAATGTTTCCACCTCCATGTTTGACAGGGGGGGGATGGTGTTCTTGGGGTCTTAGGCAGCATTACTCCTTCTCCAAACACGGCGAGTTGAGTTGATGCCAAAGAGCTCCATTTTTGTCTCATTTGACCATCTGAAAAAAAAGTAATGCCTTACTTTACTAACCAAGCCACTGGTTGATGGTTGCTACTTTAAGTTAAAGCACTTCTGTGCCTTTATGCAGTCTCACAGAGCCAGCTACAGACTCTTTACCCCCTCTCACACTGTAACCCTGAAATGATTTAGACATTATCCGGAGGAGCTGTATGTGAGAACCCAAATAAGCAAATTCAAGCCACAGTACACTGTGAAGACAGTAAAGCATGGTGGTGCAAAAATCATGTGATGGGATGTTTCTCATACAGTGGTGTTGGGCCTATTTATCACATACCAGGGATCATGGATAAGTTTCAATACATAAAATATTTGATGCGGTCACGTTGCGTTATGCTGAAGAGGAAATTCCTTTTGAAGTGGGTCTTTCAGCAACACAATGACCCAAAACACACCAGTAAGCGAGCAAAGTCTTGGTTCCAGATAAACAAGATTGATGTTATGGAGTGGCCAGCCCAATCCTTGGACCTCTAGCCCATAGAGCACTTGTGGGGTGACATTAAAAATGCGGATTCTGAGGCAAAACCCAGTAATGCAGAGTAATTGTGGAATGTATTTCAATCGTCTTGGGTTGGAATACCTGTTCACAGGTGCCAGAATTTGGTCGACTCCATGCAACACAGATGTGAAGCAGTTCTCAGAAATAATGGTTATACAACTAAATATTAGTACAGTGATTCAAAGTAAAGTAAACCTCTGAGACATTTTTCAGTTCATACAGTAATGCATTGATATTAGGAATTAAAAGTTATTTTGAGCATGAATCACTTTTTTTTTTCAAACACATTGCTATTATTCTGAACATAACTGTAAATATCTACCACGATTTGTGATGATTGGACAAACTATGATTTATAGCACAATTTGAACCAGTCCCACGCCCTCGTTCATTAACGGCATCACCCCCTTATTGATCAATATCAAATTTTTAAGCAGCTTGAATAATTATCCACCAAGTTCGGTGATGTTTGGACATCAATTTATGGCCAAATTGGCACTAGCCCATGCACATATTGGAAAAATTGTTTTACACATGTGGTGTTAAGAAACATATCTTGCTGGTTTTGTAAAGATTGGACAACATTTTTGATTTACAGTCTGATTTGTGTTATGCCACACCCATTGTTTGCATTTGTAGTGTCCAAAATGGTCGATTTTGAATGAAACTTTTAGGGTATGCTCCAGGTATGTACTCTATGTGGACATGTACATATACTGTATATTATGTAATGTATGTAATGGTTGTTGACTTTGGTCTACTTTTGTGCTGAGATCCCCTGACAATTTGGTAACAGTCTGACGTAGAGTTTGAAGATGTGTCAAAAGATTACTTTTATAGTCGAGGCTTTTTGTGAGCATATTGAGCTGGACATGTGTATCCGTTTGAACTAAATCAGATTACTGTGTGATGGTTCTTGGCTTTCCAAAATTACATTTAGTGTTATTTACAGTGGCACTATGTGGCCAATTGCAGTTATATTTCATGGAAAACACTTGCACATCATTTCCAGTTATTGGAAAACTTTTATGTTTCTAACTTATTCCAGTTTATGGGAATTTCAGCTGCGGCGTAAGACAACTCACAAATAAGGCAACAAATAATAATAATAATAATAATAAATCTGTAAAAACTCTACCTCTTCAGGGTTTAAACCCTAAATAAACAAGCAAGCAATTATATCACATGTGCAAAACTAAAGTATTTTTGTCTATTTAAACTTAAAACACATCATTCACAATCTTGATGATACAATTCTGAAAAATCATACTGTACATCATTCTGCTGGTTTTGGATGTATTGTCAAACACTTTGGTACAGTTTAGCAATAGAAAATGTTGTGAAACAGTCCTAATTACAGTAAGTGTCGATCTCCGAAATGCAAATGAACTGTCCTATAGGAGGAAATGTCATTCATATATGAGGCTCCTTTATCAACTGCAAGGTCAATGTTGTTTTTCACTAACAACAAAAAAAACAAATTATCCGTACATATATATGAAACTAAGCTTTAGGAGCTTTCCATCTTTACTATCATCCCTGTTGTATTCAGAGATTGACTATTTTTGACTGGCCAGATGGATGGCGACTGGAAAAAACAACATCCAAATGAGTTGTTAAAACCCTTCTTTTTATTAAACTCTGTACGCAAATGTTCTCAATGCTCAAGTTTATGTGTAGAGCACCTGGCAAAGTTTCATGTTGTGTCGAGCCTTCTTAACGTTTTAAAAATAGTGATTTTATGCAGTCATAGTAATGCCCCTAGCAATCCCCTTCAAAAGGGCATTTGGCTGAAAACAAAAATACGGTAAATCTTAAAAGTGGTATTTACGTCGTAATTATGCTCTAAAACAAACATTTGACTATCTTCACAAAAAGACCCTAGGTAGCATTTTGGCAAGAGTTACACTTTAATAAAGAGAATAATGAGCCATCTTTTTGATTTGAATTTTTTGCAAACCAACATTATTTTGAGATCTTTGGTGTGATGGTCCAAAAGTAGAAACTATTTTGACTCTCTTTAAATATGCACCATACATAAATACACATTGAAGACTATAAATGTAAATTTCAATCTTTTCCAAACATAGAGAGCCCAAAGAAAGAGAGTTATGAATTTAACAAATATGACTTATAGGATTTGTTTCCATCTGGCCACCCTTTCAGAACTACTAAAACATGAGTAGAACTTGTTTCCAACACCAAATGCTTACAGAAAGCAGTGTAAATCTAATTTGTATGTCATTTTTCTTTCAGCTGGAGAATCTGATGCTGGATAAAGACGGCCACATCAAAATCACTGACTTTGGCCTTTGTAAGGAGGGCATTACCCCTGACGCTACTATGAAAACCTTCTGTGGTACTCCTGAATATCTGGCACCTGAGGTAAGGTCCTGAAACTGACTGGCTGGACATGTGATAAACAAAGTTTTTGACACAAACAGTCACACTTTCCCACAGGCTTAAACAATCTATAGCGCATGATTGCGCAGTTGCATTTAGGGCGTGTCCAGCTCTGCCTTTGCTTGTTAAATGGTGAATAAGCTGCACTAGAGGAGAGTGTAGTGATAGTCAGAACCAATGTTATCAAACAGCTTTTTTATCCGGGTCAAATGGCTTTAAATTACTGGGGTGCATAGACTCACATACTTGTTGATAAAAAAAATACCAACATTTTATGCAAAGGTATCGTAATTGTTACAGTAATTGTAGAAGTTTCCATTTGCACAGTAATATCACTATAACAAGTATCATTGGAGATTCAAGCAGCAAAACAAAATACTGTAGTTATTAACTTGACAGAGGAAACAGAATCTAAGCCTTTAGCTTCTCAAATAACCAATGTTGTTCCTCATGAATAAATGTGCACAGCTTTGCAGCAGCTCTCTGCCATGTTCGCATTTTAGAGAATGTAATTAACATTTTCGCTATTAATAGGAATTTGAATTATCCACAGATTAACAATGGGCCCATGGTTATAACTTTATTTGCACATCACTTGGCTTACTATCTGAATAATGTGTCCTTTTCATAACAGGAAATACTGCACTGAGAAGATTAAAAAAGCGAAACTGGATTTGTGAATTCTCACAGAATCTTATTATCCTGGAGTCCCAGTCTCTGTCACAATAGTCACGTATGTGATGATTTAGGCCTATTGGCAGACATCCGTTTAAAATGTAGGCAATGGCATATAAAGAGCGTGTTTTCCATGTCTGCTGAAGTTTCTCAGTTTGCACACTAGTAACATTTGTGTGCTCCAGGTAGCTTTGCATAAAAAATGGTTGTCATTTGCAAGGCTACTTTTATTTTTTATACTTTAAGTAAATTCCCAAGATTGTACTTTGTTACTTTTACTTGGGTAAAGAAGTTAAATCAATACTTCTACTTTTACCAGAGTATTCTTTTATCTGTACTTCTACTTGAGTTCGGGATGTGAGTACTTTTGCAATCTCTGGTCACAAGGTTTACCAGTAAACACAACATTTTGTCTCATCCGTGTTGTTTTTCAGACAACAGCAGTGACCAGTGCTAGTTTGTGTCTGTTAGCTCACAGGGCTCTAGGGTGCGACCAAAATTTATAAGGGTGAGTAACATTTTTCCTAGGTCGCACCGGTGCACCTAATGTCCTTGCATCCGCTGCCTCTCCACAGACTAAGCAATGTTGTTTATATCGATAAGGTTTAATTTTGCATTACATGGCCCATTTCTTCTGTAAAGCTGTGCAGCCCCCGCCCCCATTAACTCACACAGGCTCCACAACAACAGAGCCACAGTGGAGCTTTCTTGGAGATACATTTTAAAAATATATATATATCCTAGGTTATTTATTTCAGATAATTTTCATTTATATGTGTTGCAGCTGAATGTATGTACAACATACAACTTCAACATAAGAGGAATGTAGCACAATATGGATGTGAAAGCAGTTATAAATAGCCTATGTGACAATAAAATTTGTTTTAGTTAAAATCAACAAATAATTGTGATAATTAACTGTAATCTCAATATTGAGCAAAATAGTTGTTATTATCATTTTGGCCATAATCGTGCAACCCTACTAGAAATAGTAGTTATAGTAGTTCATGGCATAGCAGGGGACTGCAGGATGTTACAGGATGTAGGAGGGCAGAGCATAGCGGGACGTAGCAGGACTTTGCATGGCACCGCAGAGCGTAGCAAGGTGTAACATGGCATAGCAGGGCCACATCTTTTATATATATATATGATGTGGGGTCTCAATGATCCTAAGAAAGGTGAGAAATCAGCCCAGAACTACACAGGAGGAGCTGGTCAATGACCTGAAAAGAGCTGGGACCACCGTTTCCACCGTTACTGTTGGTAATACACTAAGACGTCATGGTTTGAAATCATGCATGGCACTGAAGGTTCCCCTGCTTAAACCAGCTCATGTCAAGGCCCGTCTTAAGTTTGCCAATGAACATTTGGATGATCCAGAGGAGTCATGGGAGAAAGTCATCTGGTCAGATGAGACCAAAATAGAACTTGTTGGTTATAATTCCAATAATCATGTTTGGAGGAAGAAGAATGATGAGTACCATCCCAAGAACACCATCCCTACTGTGAAGCATGGGGGTGGTAGCATCATGCTTTGGGGGTGTTTTTCTGCCCATGGGACATCATAGTTTTGATGCCTTCAGTGATAATCTACAATGTAAATGGTCATGAAAATAAAGAAAACACATTGAATGAGAAGGTGTGTCCAAACTTTTGGCATGTACTGTATATATGTGTGTATGTTAAATACTGTATGTATGTGTGTGAACTGTATGCATGTATATACTGTATGTATGTATGTATGTTTGTATGTATGTATATGTATGTATGTATGTATATATATGTATATGTATGTTTATATGTACAGTATATGTATATATATATATACTGTATAAATGTTTGTGTGTGTGTGTGTGAGAGACAGCTAGCAAGCTTGTTAACACCGCAATCGCTTGTGGGGCGTTTTAACTCCAAAACGCAAATAACCACAGGTTCCCGTGAATCTTATAATGAATATTGGTATCATGTTATTTTAACAAACGATCAGGAAACTAAACGCCCCATGTCCATGAATCTCTTGAGAGACCTCACAGCAAGGTCTTTAAGCATGACCGGTTGGATAGCTAGCAAACCTGGTAGGAACTAGCCAGCTGTTGGTTCCGTTTGTGGAGCTTCTCAACTCTGACATCAGAGCAAATTTGCAATTTGCCATCCATTTTTGTAACTGCCCATATTTGAAATCTACATAGCATCTAATAAGTCTTGGAAGTTAAATTATTTTTTATTTGTTGGCCGCAACGGCAAGCCACAATTGTTGTGACTGTTCCAGCACTTTCCATTGTGGGATACAGTAGGCGAAGTAGACTTGTCCAAGCATGGATGTTTGTCCGAGGCTAGTCTATATACTTTGCGTTACACTTCCGGGATTGCTCCGGTGCTGCAGGAAATTGCCCCGGATGCATGTATTTTCCATTTCTTTCTGCTTTCTTTGTGTTGGAATTTTAAAGTTTGGTGGATTTATGAGGACTATTGTTGACTGCTCCTCAGATCTCTGCATGGTAATTTGAGACAGCTAGCTAGACTGTGTCTCCATTCTGAGTTTTCTCTCACAGCAGCTCTGTGCGGAGTTTGGAATCGTCCATAATGATTCTGATTGGGTTAAAGAAATGCAATTAAACCAGAGTATGTTTTCCTTCCATCCCCAACTGCTATGTGGAGTAGCCAGACTCTCCTTTAGCACGCTTTGGAGGAGGGTCTGGCAAAGCGAGACTAGTCTGAGGCATACTGGAGATTTCCTCTGAATCAGTAAGACATCTGTTTGTTTTTTTGTTGCATACTGGAGATTTTGATTTTGTTTGCATACTGCAAACTACAGTAGATATAAAAAAATCTACACACCCATTAAAATGCCAGGTTTTTGTGATGTAAAAAAATTAGACACCAAAAGAAGATTAACGTTTTGGAATGGCCCAGCCAGAGTCCAGACTTGAATCCAATTGAACATCTGTGGGGTGATCTTAACAGGGCTATGCACAGTTGATGTCTTCGCAATATGACAGATTTGGAGCACTTTTGCAAAGAAGAATGGAGAAATATTGCCACTTCAAGATGTGCCATGCTAATAGACTCCTACCTAAAAAGACCGACTGCTGTAATAAAATCAAAAGGTGCTTCAACAAAGTATTAGTTTAAGGGTGTGCACAATTATGCAACCAGGTTATTGGATGTTTTTATTTTGTCCTTTCAAAGATTTCAGTTCGTTTATCAATTGAATTGTTTACATTATAAGTCACATTAAAGATGGAAAACGTTCTGACATGATTTATCTTTTAAATCACAAAAAACATGTTGGCAGGGGTGTGTAGACTTTTTATATCCACTGTACATGATATCTGGCCAAATGCACTGGAATTACGTACAGCTGTGGCTTTTTATTTAATTTAATTTCCCTACTACTAATTCATCACATTCTCTGTTTTTGTGCTGTAGGATGTAGCCATCTGCTGGTCACTCATAACTAAGTGACCAAAGTTTTAATCTGCTTTATACATACGAACCCTGGTGTTGGACATGGTGGCTGGTGGGAAATCTATTTTACTCACAAAAAGTGAGTTTAAAAAACTGAAAAGAGAAATATAGATTTAGGTTAGTGAAGTGTGCTGTTAAGTGATGTGTGCCAAATATACTGTAAATGTTGAAGTCTGCAAATTTAAAATCACTTTTTACTGCCCTTGTTAAGAAATGTAATCAGGCAAATATCTGTTTCTCAGGTCCTAGAAGATAATGACTATGGCCGGGCGGTGGACTGGTGGGGTCTGGGTGTAGTTATGTATGAGATGATGTGCGGCCGTCTACCTTTCTACAACCAAGACCATGAGCGTTTGTTTGAGCTCATCCTCATGGAGGAAATCCGCTTCCCCAGGAACCTGTCGCCCGAGGCCAAGTCCCTGTTGGCTGGCCTGCTCAAGAAAGACCCCAAACAAAGGTATTTGACCCAGACTGATCCTCTCTGTGAATTATTTTGGATACAATAACTTAATCCTTACATGATCTTGTTTGGACTGACAGGTTGGGTGGAGGTCCTACTGATGCCAAAGAAGTAATGAGTCACAAATTTTTTATCATCATCAACTGGCAGGATGTGGTACAAAAGAAGGTAAGATAGTCTGACAAAGGAAGTGAAGCTGGGGTTTGCTTTTTAGTCACAAAAACAGGATGTCTTGAATGATTGCTTAGTTAGCCATAATATCTGGGATTTTAGACACTTTTATCAGGCTTTAATAATTATCACCTCCAATTTTTGCTCCCAGTCACATGTTGTAAAAAGTTAACCATGTTGCTGTGTAATGTAACTTGCAGAAATTCAGAGCAGGTTAAATTCATCTCTAATACCTAGAATCAAAAGAAATACTATATATATATATATATATATATATATATATATATATATATATATATATATATATATATAGTATTTCTTCTATATATACATACAGTGAGGAAAATAAGTATTTGAACACCCTGCTATTTTGCAAGTTCTCCCACTTAGAAATCATGGAGGGGTCTGAAATTGTCATCGTAGGTGCATGTCCACTGTGAGAGACATAATCTAAAAAAAGAAATCCAGAAATCACAATGTATGATTTTTTATTTATTTATATATTTATTTATTTGTATGATACAGCTGCAAATAAGTATTTGAACACCTGAGAAAATCAATGTTAATATTTGTTACAGTAGCCGTTGTTTGCAATTACAGAAGTCAAACGTTTCCTGTAGTTTTTCACCAGGTTTGCACACACTGCAGAAGGGATTTTGGCCCACTCCTACACACACACGGAGAAACACGGAGTTTGAGCTCCCTCAAAAGATTCTCTATTGGGTTTAGGTCTGGAGACTGGCTAGGCCACGCCAGAACCTTGATATGCTTCTTCCAGAGCCACTCATTGGTTCTCCTGGCTGTGTGCTTCGGGTCATTGTCATGTTGGAAGACCCAGCCTCGACCCATCTTCAATGCTAACTGAGAGAAGGAAGGAGGTTGTTCCCCAAAATCTCGCAATACATGGTCCCGGTCATCCTCTCCTTAATACAGTGCAGTCGCCCTGTCCCATGTGCAGAAAAACACCCCCAAAGCATGATGCTACCACCCCCATGCTTCACAGTAGGGATGATGTTCTTGGGATGGTACTCATCATTCTTCTTCCTCCAAACACGGTTAGTGGAATTTTGACCAAAAAGTTCTATTTTGGTCTCTGCTGCTTGGCAATTTCCCCGTGGCCCTTTCCAGCCTTGTGGAGGTGGACAATTTTGTCTCTTGTGTCTTCTTTGGACAGCTCAAACAGGTCTATGACCATGTTAGAAGTTAATTTGTACTGATTGTATGGGGTGGACAGGTGTCTTTAAGGCAGACCTCAAACAGGTGTATCTAATTTAGAATAATAAATGGAGTGGAGGTGGACATTTTGAAGGCAGACTAACAGGTCTTTGAGGGTCAGAATTGTAGCTGATTGACAGGTGTTCAAATAATATTTGCAGCTGTATCATACAAATAAATAGTTAAAAAATCATACATTGTGATTTCTGGATTTCTTTTTTTAGATTATGTCTCTCACAGTGGACATGCACCTACGATGATAATTTCAGACCCTCCATGATTTCTAAGTGGGAGAACTTAGCAGAATAGCAGGGTGTTCAAATAGTTATTTTCCTCACTGTATACATGTAGATATCTATCTATATATATGTGTGTGTGTGTGTGTGTGTGTGTGTGTGTGTGTGTGTGTTTGCTATGTCAGTTTGTTTATTTTCTGAATCTAAATTTACCTTAAAACACACATTTACCCACATTGTCTTTTCAATACTGATCAGTATTGAGATAATTGTTATTGTTCTTTTGTGTCAAGTTGTCAACAGAAGCAAAATGTTATGCTTCATAAAAACGTAAAACAGACATAATGGACTTCTTATATAATTTCTTACTCCAACAAAGAAAGCTTTACTATACTTCCAGATTTTTAATAACAGCAATAGTGGAAAGTTTCCAAGAGAACCCAATAAAGCTTGTCCACTGGTACACACAGTGTAATTATCATTAACAACACAGTAACCATATTGCGTTTAGCCATGTTTAGTTAGGTTTATGTTAAATAAAGGTTCTCAAAAAGTTATCTCAGAGTCAGTAAGAAATGATGCAGCCCTGATCCCAGTGGATATGTTTAATGCTTCAGATATACACAAAGTAAACAGGCAGTATGTGAACAATGCTGCTCGTGTCACAAACCTTTGTCCAAACCATTTAACCAATCTTCTCCCCCTGCGCCAGCTTACCCCACTGTTCAAACCACAAGTGACATCAGAGACAGACACCCGGTACTTTGATGATGAGTTCACAGCACAGACCATCACGCTCACTCCTCCAGATAAGTGTAGGTATCCCCTGACTGGACAGCGACAATCCGTGTCAGTGCCTGATCCACCACTTTCCATGTTCACGTTCTTGACTTGAATGCGACAACTGACTTCTGCTTTCTTGTTCTTACAGATAACAGTCTGGACTGTGAGGACCCTAGCCAGCAAGCGCATTTCCCGCAGTTCTCCTACTCTGCTAGCATAAGAGAGTGATAGCATCTCTGCCGCACACACACACACACACACACACACACACACACAAACACAAACACACAACAAAACAAATGAGGCATGAACACCTTGCCACATCCTTACAGCTATAAAATGATCAGAACCTCCATCTTTAATGAGGTTTAGTTCGTCAGCATCAAAGTGCCTCAGCTAGCGGCCATATTGTTTTATAGAAGCCCCTTCTGTCAACACTACGGGCAAAGCCTCCACATACTGACTGTACTGTATCAAACTGGACTTCAGGACCTCACAAAGTCATCAGCACAACTGAAAAACAACTGTCTGAAGCACCTTTGGATGGCCTTTAACTACTGTTGCTTTTCAATATAAACCGTTGATCATTTTTAGCACTCTCTTTTAATGGCCTTCATGAACAGTTTCTTTCATGATGTTTCCAAGTGCTCTTCTTCAGAACTAGCTGTTACAACTGGTGATAGACAGGTTTGTATATGAGAAAGTTGCGGGGCAGTTTGTTGGGTGTTTCTATTAGGTGTGTGTGAATCTTTTTTCTTTTTTCTTTTTTTGAGAAAAAGGAGCGCATCAAGTCCAAACTGGATGTCTTCAGTTGATCAAGAGGTGTTGTATGTGGTTAATACAACACTTGCCCAACATGGATTAACAGATTCATTGATAATTCATGATTATCAAAGTGTTTCCACGGGGAAGAGCTTTGAGCAGAAGATGAGGTGTTGGAGATAGAGGCTGTCCTTTAACTGTATGCAATGAAAACACATCACTTGTTTATTAGTTTGCTCTCATCTCAAACTTTGATCTTTGTTAACAAATCTGTTAAGTGTGACACATCAATTAATGGAAATTGGGAATACCTTAATGCACAAGGTGTATGTTATTTTTAAATTTTTTTAATTCTAACACATTTTTTTTTATCTTTTTTGATCAGCAAAATATACATCATGTGATTTAAGAGGATTAATAAGCACTTAGTGATTTAAAGCAGACCTCATTTTTCTCAGATGGACCATGTTTATAATGTAGCTTAAAGCTTCCTGGATTGGTGTCAGTGCTTATTGTTTTTTAACATCTCATGGATATGTGTATGTTGCACTGAGTATAAAAAACTGTGAGATACCAAAAGCTGGTATCAAATATATGGTCAGATTTATAATCTTGTAACCTGTGGTCAGATTTACATTAACCATTGGCCAGAGTTAGACTATTTAATTTCAACAAAGTTCTACAGTGGATGCATGTGTTTCAACAAAATGTAACATTGGAGAACTTTTACTTTGGTTAAATGAGAAATAAAATGTAGAAACCCTCAAAGTAAGGTTTAAAAAGTATTGTATCTGTATTGAAACTCATGTGTTTTATCAACACTATTATTGGGGAAAAAAGCACCAAACCAAATTCTAGCACTTTAAGAGTTCATGTTCATATTTTGAGTGTCATCTTTTCTTAGCATTCAAAGCTACTTCTGTAATATTTCCAATTCACTTATACCTATGTTATAACATATTAGTAGCCTTTCTATGAAAGTAGTCTTTCCTCAGATCACAATTCACCATTTTAAACTTTACCTGCTTGATACTTAAAAAGTTTGAAATTGTGGATGAAAATCAACTTGTTTTAATGTTCTCCTGGCTATTGTGTATCTGTTATGTTTTTGTAATTGTGCTTACAATGTTCCAGTGCATCTACACCACTGCTGCTTTGAAGACTTGACTGTTCCATTAGATTTGATTAAACATAAATTATCTGGAGAGTTAAGAAATCCTCTAGGAAGCTGTGAATATCATGAACATGGTCCATTGTGAGATTTTTTCATTTGAGTGCAATGGAGACTTGCAGGGATGTATATTTTATTATTAGTTTCAACTCTTCCCATCTATTGTAAAATGTACCCAACATTGTTTTGGTGCTATGCTGTTGAGGCACTGGTAATAAATATAGAGCTTGTGCAGACAACCTGCTCAACTTCCCATTACACACAGAGCCTTCTGTCACCTCTGTTGTTTGAAAGAAAAAAAGAAAAAATCTATTTGTTTTTCCTGTTTTACTCCTCAACTTGCTGTTTTCCCCTCATCCTTCCTGTACCCTGAACCTCTTTAGCAGATTAATTAAGACAAGTCATAATAGTTGAAAGGAAATGTAAGTTTTCAGTTACATTTTCAATTCAAACAATTGATTTCTATTTGTCTTTGAATGTAATTTTGAAAGACAGTGATCCAATACACATTTTTAACTGCCTTAACACATCCTCATGTTTGTGTCTTGATTCCTTTCGTCCCTCTACTGTAAGGGAACTGAAGCTTTGTTTCCACACTTGGTTTTAGTAATACAGGTAACAACCAGTTGTAAGTATAAAGCATAAGCTGATAGTAAACTCTATACCTAGAGACAGAAAATGTAATGTTATTTCTGCCTTCCTCACCTAAATTAGGCAGATTTAATGACTTGTAATGTTTAGCTTCTATTTGTTGTAACGTGTTTCCAGCAGGCAATCTGAGATCACTAAAAGCTGAGCTGATAAACTGGGTGTTGCCTGGCACACTTAGCCTTGCTGATGCTTTTCTCTGCTGTAACTAACTGCAGCCTTAACCACAGCAGCGTGACTACACACAATAGCAGCCCAGATCACTCTCCAAAGCTACAGCTGTTACATTCTGATAACAGACTGTTCATACACAGGAAGAACTTGCTTTTCAGTTTTTTGCTTTACATGATTTGATGCCGTTTGTTTCACGTGCAATGCTGGATGCAGCATAATGCCAGGTGTGAACTGATGTATACACGGTTGTGAAAAAAACAGATCTGAGTCACATATTTTGCAATAGCCTATACTATATTAGATAGGGCCACTTTTGCTTGCAGTCTAATTCTAGCCTTTTTTTTTATTAGACGGTGGAGCTGCTGTGTGCTGAGACACAGCAGCCTTGCGGGGCTTTCCAACACTCCTCCAGCACGGAACATGTGGTGCCCAGGAGCACCTTCTTTCCAAAAGCCAGGAAACACAATGCTATATACATGAATGTATTATAAGACCTAAGGCTTTATCAATCAATCAACATTTATTCACAGTAATCAGCAGGTATCCAAAGTGCTTCACATCAGAAACCAAGAGTAAAACATCATCAACATCATCATACAATAAAAGAATGAAACATAGAAAACATTAAAATCTGAAAAGTTTACATAGAAACAGGAGAGGGAAATTGTAACACCACTACTAGGTATTAAAAGCCATTCTAAACAAACTGACTAAGTTTGTTTGTCATATAAATCACAATGTGTGTTGATAAAAGTACCAATGTTTGTGTAGAAACATTTCAATCACACAAATTTTCATGATACAGCGCTGATAACATCCGCCATCTTGGTCAGACTTTTTTTGTAACTCCTGCTTCCAAACAGACACGCGGACCTGATTAGTTCTACAGTGGTCCTCAGTTGAATAAAGTTAAACTTTCGTCAACTTTGTTTTGCTCCCCTTGGCGATTCACTCTCATCTCGCCCAATCAGCAAATTTCGTTACCATTCAATCTCATAAAGAGCAAACCAAAATTTCGTTGTGTGAAAACCTACCGTAATACGACGCGACAGATTCGGAGGCATTCTGCATTCATTTGCGGCAAATCATTGCGGCTTGGTAGCAGTAACGTTAGCACATAGTATGGACAGCAACTTGATTGAAAATGAAGGAAATAAAGATACCAGAGATTCAACAGACAAACAGCAAGACATTCCTAATCATCCTCGGCCTCATCTGAGAGAGATGTTGAGATAGTAGGCATCAAGAATGACTCCTGGCGAATGTGCTGAGTAACTCTAAAAGTATGGGGAACTTCTTGATTAATGTCTGTTTAGTAATTCATATTTAATCCTTTTTCTTTCCAAAAGCCATATTTGAGCACACACACATACATGTAGATTCATGAGGAATACATGAGAATCTTTTTAACCTGAAGTCCCAGTCTCCGTCACAATAATCATATATGTGATGTTTTAGGCCTACTGGCAGACATCCATTTAAAATGTAGGCAATGGCATATAAAGAGCCTTTTTTCCACGTCTGTTGAAGTTTCTCAGTTTGCAGTATCGTGTGTGGGACAAGTAGCTTTGCATAAAAAATGGTTGTTATTCGCAAGGCTACTTTTACTTTTATAAGTACATTTCCAAGCCTGTACTTTGTTACTTTTACTTGAGTAAAGAAGTTAAATCAATACTTCTACTTTTACCATAGTATTTTTTGTTATGAGGAAGGACAGAATGGACCCAAATGCAAGGCAGTCAACAGGTTTATTTAAATTTGCACAGAGGAAAAACTTGAGGGAAAAGGCGGGACGGCGAGGGCAGGAAAGGCTGGATTGGATGGCGAGGAAAGGGCAGGTAGGAGAGGAAGAAGAGGGACACACTGGGAGATCGGAGCGGAGGAAGCCAAGGAGGGGAAGACTGGAAGCGGAGGCAGGGTGGAGCAAGGAGCCGTGGGGGGGGAACTGAATGGAGGAGTCAGCTGACTGGAGACAACGGGAAGGTGGAAGATGACTGTAGGGAAACAAACACAAGAGAGGGTAAGACAATGAAAACAACGACGAGCGGAGACAGGTAAGTCCAATAATGTTTTCTCTGAGAGCTTGGAGCTGGAGTCATCCATGCGGCTGAAACAACAATCAAGCGAAGATGATGAGTAGATCCGGGGATTAAATGCAGAGATTGACTGTAGTGTCTGGCAGGTACGAACAGCGGGAGAGGTGATGAGCAGATGATGAGCAGGTGTGCACAGTCAGCTGGCTGGTGAAGGCAGGAGGGGACAAACGACAGAGAGAGGCAGAGGCAGGGCCAACAGAGAAACTGACAGGACACTGTGAAAATAAACCAAAAGAGGAATAACAAAGCAGAAATACTCAACCAGCCGGGGCTGGCTGGCTGAGTATTTCAACCATCACAATTTTTTAACAGGATCGGTACTTCTACTTGAGTACGGGAAGTGAGTACTTTTGCCATCTCTTCAAACGACCAATATTGTGGTGTGGTTTAAACCAAAAGGAATAACAAAGAGACAAAAGACGTATTTGATGACAAAGACCACCAATATTGTGGTGTGGTTTGGAGAGACAAAGACGCCTTGATGACAAAGACCAGAATACCTTTCTTTCAGAATTTCATTCACTTTAAAATTATTCAAAGAAACATAATACTTAATTATATACATTTGCCCACTGGCAAAGAAATGCTCAGTCTATCATTTTAATGGTAGATTTATTTGAACAATGGGACAGAATAACAAAAAAATCCAGAAAAACTAATGTTGATTTGCATTTTAATGAGGGAAATATTTATTTGACCGCTCTGCAAAACATGAATTAGTACTTGGTGGCAAAACCCTTTTTGGCAATCACAGAGGTCAAACGTTTCTTGTAGTTGGCCACCAGGTTTGCACACATGTCAGGAGGGATTTTGTCCCACGCCTCTTTGCAGATCTTCTCCAAGTCAATAAGGTTTGGAGGCTGACGTTAGGCAACTCAAACCTTCAGCTCCCTCCACAGATTTTCTATGGGATTAAGGTCTAGAGACTGGCTAGTTGTGCCTTTTATACAGGTAACAAACTGAGATTAGGAGCACTCCCTTACTACACCTAGTACTACCTCCGATGTTCTTGCTGGTGGGTAGCTTGGTTAGCAGCTAGAGCTAGCTAGCAGTTAGCTGCTAGTTGCTATTGATAAGTGTGTTCAGCTAGGCTTTTGTGAAAATCATAATTCAGCAGTTCTGTGTGTCTTTGTAGCACATCCATTTTGTGTGTGATGGATCTATCTGTTGTTGGTTTGCATTGTCGATCTGTGTGGTAGAGTCCTTAGAAGGGCAGGCAGCCTTCGTCCTCGCCTCCAGCAGCCGACAATAATCCCGAGCCTCCATGACTTTGCGGCGACAAATTGAAGTTTATATCCTCCTCAAAAATAGATAATTGAGCACTGTACAGGTTATGACCATATCAGTAATCAGTAAGCCTCCTACTCACCAACAACAGATAGATCCATCACACCCAAAATGGATGAGCTACAGATACACACAGAACTGCAGTGTTATGATTTTCACAAAAGCCTGGCTGATTATCACTAGCAGCTAACAGCTAATTAACGGCACTGAAGGCTAGCTGATGCCTCGCGCTGTCTCCTGGAAATTCAGTTTGCAGGCGACAGCGACCGCACACTTTAACAGTGTGCATTATTGTGTGTGTGAATTGAAGACACAAGCCAACAAGAGTGTAAAAAAGAGCATCAAGGCAAAAAGAACTATGTAGAATCCCTAGCGACGGAGGCAGAAGAAGCAGCTAGAAATGGAAACATGAGAAATCTGTATGCTAACACCAAGAAGATAGCTGGAAAGTTTAACAGACCTGAAAGACCAGTGAAAGACAAAGAAGGAAAGCAGATACATGGGGAAGAGGGACAGAAGAAGAGATGGGTGGAGCACTTTGAGGAGCTGCTAAATAGGCCAGCTCCACAAGAAGATACGCCAGACATCCAACCAGCCGACAGAGACCTGACAATAGACTGTGGGGCTCCAACCAAAGAGGAGATCCGCAAAGCCATAAAGAAGCTGAAAAGCGGAAAGGCAGCAGGACCAGACAGTATTCCAGCAGAGGCACTGAAAGCTGATACAGAGACTACAGTAACGATGCTCCACCCCCTCTTCCAGAAGATCTGGGAAGATGAACGTATTCCAACAGAATGGAAAGCTACCCAAGAAAGGCAACCTGAGCTACTGTTCAAATTATAGAGGGATTACATTACTATCTATCCCAGGGAAAGTCTTTAACAGGATCCTACTGGACAGGATGAAAGATGCTGTCGACCCACAGCTGCGGGATCAACAGGCTGGTTTTCGCGGAGATAGATCCTGCATCGACCAGATTGCAACACTGCGCATCATCTTAGAACAGTCTCTTGAGTAGAAATCGAGCCTGTACGTAAATTTTATTGACTATGAGAAGGCCTTTGACAGTGAGAACAGGACATCTTTCTGGAAACTACTTAGACACTATGGGATTCCAGAGAAAATCGCCAACATCATCAAGAATTCATATGAGGGACTGACTTGTAGGGTGGTCCACCAAGGTCAACTCACAGACGCCTTCCAGGTACAAACAGGAGTAAGGCAAGGTTGTCTGTTGTCACCATTTTTGTTCCTTCTGGCCATTGATTGGGTCATGAAGACATCCACTGCGGGAAAGCGGAACGGCATTCAGTGGACACTATGGTCACAACTGGATGACCTAGACTTCGCGGACAACCTGGCCCTACTCTCTCATACTCAGCAGCAGATGCAGGAAAAGACCAGCATAGTGTCAGAAAACTCCTCACACCTTGGCCTTAGCATCCACCAAGGGAAGAGCAAAATCCTGAAGGTTAACTCAGCCAACACATCACCCATCATGCTAAATGGTGAAGTGATAGAAGAGGTGGACGATTTCACCTACCTTGGCAGCATTGTCAATAAGCAGGGCGGAACCGACGCAGATGTGAGAGCACGTATTGGTAAGGCCAGAGTAGCCTTTTTCCAACTTAAGAACGTTTGGAGCTCAAGAGACTTCTCCATCAAAACAAAGATCAGGGTCTTCAATACCAATGTTAAGCCAGTGCTGTTGTATGGCGCCGAAACATGGAGGACAACCATTACCACCAACAGGAAGATTCAGACATTCATCAACACATGTCTGCGACACATTTTACGGATCCGCTGGCCTGATACCATCAGCAACCAAGAACTGTGGAAACAAACAAATCAACAACCGACCGATGAAGAGATCATCCAGAGGCGCTGGAGATGGCTAGGACACATCCTCCGCAAGCCGGCTTCAAGCACCACCAGGCAATCTCTAACCTGGAACCCTCAGGGGAAGAGAAAAAGGGGTCGACCCCGAAACAGCTGGCGTCGAGACCTGGACGCTGAAGTCAAGAGAACAGGCCACTCTTGGGGACAGCTGGAGAAAATCGCACAGGACCGGAGTGCCTGGAGAACCCTTGTCGGCGGCCTATGCCCCAGGAGGGGTAACAGGCGATGATGATGATGATGATGAATTGAAGAGCGGACACAGAGTTATTCACAGAGTTGTTCACAAAGGCAGAAGCTTGGAGTAATGTAACTAGGAGAATATAGCAGATATACACAACACACGGAAGAGTCTTTTGAGTTTGATGGTCGTCCTTATTTATTCGAACCCGAGAATACAGACGAAGAACTTGCCTCACAAGAGTTGGAAAGAACCAGACAGAGAGGTGCAACAGGCAGATGAAGCAGCTGCTCCAAGCGTAAGCTACAGCTGGCAGTAACGTTATTACTGTGCAAACCACATGCGTATTTAGTCCGTTTCCATGTAGTTACATTACTGATATGGTCATAACCACTACAATGCTAAATTACCTGTTTTTGAAGAGGATATAAACTGCAATTTGTTGCCGCAAAAGTCGTGGAAGACACCCACTACACCCCCCGGGGCTCGGGGGGAATGCTGCAGCACGTGTTCTGACAGCAACCAGGACAAGAGATCACATCTCTTCTGTTTTAGCTTCTCTGCATTGGCTTCCTGTAAAATACAGAATAGAATTTAAAATCCTTCTTCTCACCTATAAAGCTCTTCATGGTCAGGCACCAACTTATCTTATAGAGCTCATAGTACCTTACCACCCCACCAGAGCACTGCGCTCCCAGAATCCCATAGTTTTGTGCTCTCTTGCCCCTCTCCCATCTCCTCCTATCGCTTCCTGCAGGTGTTTCTGACTCTGGAGCTGTGGAGTCTGGATCTGTGGTTGGAGTCACCTGCTGCCTCCATGTTCCTGCTTGACACCCTCTGCTACAATTCTCCATGTCTCCATGTCTCTCTCTGTCTGTCTGTCTGTTTCTCTCTCTCTTTTTCTCGCCCCTAACCGGTCGAGGCAGATTACTGCCCACCCTGAGCCATGGTTCTGCTCGAGGTTTCTGCCTCTTAAAAGGAAGTTTTTCCTTGCCTCCGTCACCTAGTGCTTGGTCTTGGTGGGAATTGTTGGGTTTCTGTAAATAACATCAGAGTATGGTCCAGACCTGCTCTTTTATGAAAAGCGCAATGAGATAACTGTTGTTGTGATTTAGCACTATATAAATAAAATTGAATTGAATTGTCAGCTGCGGGAGGTGAGGAAAGCGGGGACGAAGGCTGCCTGCCCGGCTAAGGAGTCTACCACACAGATCGACAATGCCAAGCCTCCTACTCACCAACAACAGATAGATCCATCACACACAAAATGGATGAGCTACAAAGACACACAGAACTGCTGCGTTATGATTTTCACAAAAGCCTGGCTGAACACACTTATCAATAGCAGCTAACAGCGAGCAGCCAACAGCTAGCTAGCTCTAGCTGCTAACCAAGCTACCCACCGGCAAGAACAAGTCAGGGTAGGTGAATTAAAACAATGTCTGACTTGAAAACCCATCTTGATGTTACGTAAGGGCCCTGTTCATGTTGTATAAACATATTATTGCATTGTGTGTCTGTTGGCACAAAGGCACTCTAAAACTTGCCCCGTTAACTGCCGTTTCAGCTCAGTGGAAGCTTGTACACGTAGCTGCAGCTACTCAGTGTTGCCTGCACCTACTCAGGTCGGGGTTTTTTCAATCGAAAGTACTCACATTTTTATAGCAATCAAGACTAACATAAGAATTGGCCATCATTCTCCTTTAAGGTTGTAATTCATTAGGTAAAGTGTGTTTAACGTCTTGAAAAAGGTTCTTATAGGTTGCTCTAGCCAACGAAATTAACTTATACATTGGGCCTATTTTTTTGGTCACTAAACATAATCCTAGCAACCATACCAAGTGCCCTGATCAATAAGAAGAGAGCTGTCGTTAACGGGCGTGGCTGGTGTGGTATCTGGCTAGGGCTATTCAGTCAGGTGCCATTTCAGAGTGAGCAGGGTAGGTGTTCTGAAGAAGACAGAAGCTAGACGAAGCTCTTTGACACTATCTTAAACAGTCCTCAGCGGTACTTAATAACACCCATAGGCCTAGAGGATCGGACCCTTTAAGACGTGCTGCTGGTCCAGTACCTCATGAACAGGGGTGAACCGGGCTCTAACACACTGTTCATGATCAATCTTTTTAACTGTGAATTTGCCAAGTGTATACTAGCAAATTACACATTTTCTATGTTTTCTTCAGATTTTTATTTAAGTCAGGGTGGTAAAGCATTGGAATCAACATTAGACAACCATACAGTAAATTCTTGTAGGGAGCAACTGGAAAAAAAAGACTTATGAAGACATAGGTGTCATGGTTGGGGTCCAGCTGGCCGTGAGTATTATTTTCTCTGCATTTTCTATCGTCCTGCCTTGTTTTTGTTTTTCCTCCCACTCCCTACCTTCACTTTCCTTAATAAATACCTTCCCAGTGAGCCGCGCAATTGAGTCTTTCCTTCTGTCCCACAACAGAACGATCAGGTCATCATGGACTCAGTCGGCTCACCTCCACCCCCCGATCCTGCGTCTTCCTCCATGTCGCTGTGGCCTCCCAGGGGGCGCTCCTCGGTCAGCATGCCTCCGTGCTCACAGCTATTGCAGAAACCCTCCGCGTCCTGACCGAGGAGGTCCAACGTTTAGGTAGGCTGTTTCCGTTCCCTAGCGTCTCCCTT
The DNA here is from genome assembly GCA_026937815.1 of Etheostoma perlongum. Lineage (NCBI taxonomy): Eukaryota > Metazoa > Chordata > Actinopteri > Perciformes > Percidae > Etheostoma > Etheostoma perlongum. The sequence goes on along the minus strand of CM049383.1, from coordinate 18,941,405 downwards.
CCCTCCGATTACCTTGCTCCGTCTATTCCTCCCGCTCACTCTCCCCCATTCATTTTGGCTCCGTCACCACCCTCCAAAACCCCTGTATCCTCTCGCTCTCTCCTTCCGGTCCCTCTCTCGCTCCCTCCTTCCAGTCCCTCTCGCTCCCTCCTTCCGGTCCCTCTCTCACTCCCTCCTTCCGGTCCCTCTCTTGCTCCCTCCTTCTGGTCCCTCTCTTGCTCCCCCCTTACAGTCCCTCTGTCCTTCCCGGTCCCTCCCTCCTTCTCGGTCCCTTACTCGTTCCCTTCCTTGTTCCTTATTTCCGGCTCCCCGTTGTCTTTGTCCCCCGTGCTCCCTGTTTGCCTCTGTCCCAGGTGCCTTTGGCCCCCTGGTTTCCCCGTCCCTCTGTCCCCTCTTTTCCCTGTGTCTTCCGCCCTCTCTGGGTTGTTTTTTGTTCTCTTTTGGGGTTTTGTTTTTTTGACATCTGGTACTGTCTTTGGGGGGGGGGTAGGGTACTGTTGTGGTTGGGGGATTTGTTTGGGTTCATTCATTTTCCCCTTTTCTTTGGCCTCCTTGTGTTTTTGTCCTTGTTTTCTCTGTGGTCTTGTGTTGCTGGTCCTGTCTTGTGTTCCCCGTTAAGTGTTTTCCAGCTCCTGTGATTACCTGATGTCTTCCACCTGTTTCCCCGCCCTCTCGTCACCTGCCTCTTGTTGTCTAATTACCTTGGGTATTTAATATCTGTGCTCCCCTTGTGCTTTGTCTGATTTTTCCGTCTTGTCAGTGTGTTACAGCCTGTTTCCCCGTGACTCTCTGTGTTTTCCTGTGACTCCCCTGCGCCCGTTTGGACCTTCCCCGTGGAATTCCCGGGACCTCCCCTGTGCCCGTTTGGACCTTCCCCGTGTTATCCCCGTGACTTCCCCTGCTCCCGTTTGGACCTTTGTTTGGAGTCTGCTTCTCCCTGTGCCGGTTGTATTTCAGTTTGGTCTTTGTTTTCATTGCCCCCTGTGAACTGTTGTAATAAACCCTCTGTTTACCGGCTTATTCCTGCCTCCTCGTGCTGCTTTTGGGTCCTACCCTTGACATCCCATAACAAAATAGAAAGTTTAGTGTATTTGATGGAGGGACATAGCTGGTAAGAATTCAACACTAATTATTAATGACTAAATTTTCAGATTGGGTACAGTTGATATATGTTTATATGTATGTCTTGTCTTGCTTTATTTGTTGTATGTCTGCAATTTGAAGATGGATCAAAATTATAGTAATATGTCCTGTCAGACCCTAGTAGTACTAAAGGAGGCTGAGAAAAGTCCAACTAGGAAAAAGAGGGGAACTGTAACATTTTAGGAAAAAGGATTTTGATTTAATGAGGGAACATTTGGTTTAAAAACAAAAACAAAGAGATAAAAGTAGTCAATCCAATGTGGGATCCATCTAATATAACAGAAATTTTAAGGTATGGGACTTAAGGGTTTTGCAGTATCCTACTAATGTCAGTAAAGAAAATAATGGAGAATAAATAAGAGAAGAGAATAGGAGGAAGGGGGACACGGTGCTGCAGAGGCAGGCAGCCCTTTGACCCTTCCACAGAGGGAGTTGTAAAAAACACAGATAAGGAGAAAGATTTACACCATAAACAGAGACACTGAGGTACAGACCAACGACCAGCAGATGGATTGATAAGGAGAAGGGGGGAGCGAGAGACCTCCTGGTTCTGGTACTTCAGACGCACACGTGAAGGGCAGTTTGTACTTACAGACTCACATTCTGAAAAGACACATACAATACTGGGAAAAACTAATATTTTAGAATTACTTATTCTTACTCTACAAAGAAGGTTAGGTTCATGAAAAAAAAACATGTATGAAGGGTCAAGATATGCCTCAAAGATATAAGCAATTCAGTATAGAAAATTAAATTTTTTAGGGTCTTATAAAATTGTGTAACATTTGCATTAAATTCCCTGTTATAGTTTCAAGCAAGATCGGTGGCAACTATGTTATTACAGATGGATTAAACATAGTCCTCACAGTTTCAATAAAATGTTAAGAGATGATTTGGTAGGGATAGATCAGGTATTGCAAAGTACTGTGATTTAATATGTTGACGACATTATGATCTGGTCACAGGATGAGTACACATTTAATTGATGATCTCACGGAGGTGAGATCAAAAGAGGGAGATGTTGGAATTTAAAATTTGATATGTGCTTAAACATTGTGGGTGATTTGCATTATACATTCAAGCCAAAAGGTAAAAGCATTATTTCAACATAAATGAAGACATGTTGGTCATGCATTAAGTTTGTTGTTATAAATGTATAGTTTGTTGTTTGTTGCATTACGTTGTTTTGCAATACTTTTGTTTTATAATATAAGATGTTCTGGTACATTTTGTTATAACCCAGCTCTCCTAAATGTGTCAGAAGTAGAATTGATTGTTAGGGATGCTTCCTGAATCTGTCCCTTTTACCCCCCCCCACTGATCTTTTCCTGAACTGAGGGTCATAAACCCTCAGTCACATTCCAAGTAAAAGATAACGAATAAGCACAAGACCCCACCCTTTGTGAGATAATACTGGGGGTCTGAGAGCCAAAGAGTTAGACAAACCTGACCTTATGTCCTGTATGTTCTTGTGCTTACCTCCCTTGTGCTTTCCTTTCAGTTCCACGCTCCTTTGGTCAGCTGGCTTCAGACCCCGGTCCCTCTCCCTCGGCGCCCCCTCCTCATCTCCACTCCTCGTGCCTGTGTCTCCTCTTTGGCCACTCTCCCACGGCGTTCCCTTCTCTCCACCTCTCCTCCTCTTGCCTGTGTCTCCTCCTCGGCCCGCGGCCCGGGTTCCTCCCGGGTCCCTCGTCTGCTCTCCTCTCCTGGTCACCGAGCCCTCGCCTGCCCTCCGGTCCTCCGCCTCCGCGTTCCTGACGTCCACCTCCCCGCTCCCACTCCCTACCTTCACTTTCCTTAATACAGCACAAATATCTCCATCCATAGATAAGAACAATCAAGTCTAACCTCTGAATTTCTTTTCAAAGTGCACCAGATTGATAGCCTGGCCCTGCCCTCCTACGTACTTTTGCCCAATTTTCATTTTCCTTCAGCACACCGTCTGGGTTTGCGGTATATTTGCGGGCTCTCTCCGGCAAAATAATTTGCGGTCCAATCAGCAAACAGAGGGAGGGGCTGAGGTTGAGGGAGGGGCGAGCTAGTCTCGTTTTGTTTGAAAATACTTTGAATGTCAACAAGAAGTAATGTCATCCAACATCGCTTAGAGCACCTTTAAAATAGACAGGCCCATGGACGCCCTTTGTGCCCCAGTGCAGCTTTAGGTCTTGTGATGCCCCTGGGGCTGTGTCCCCGTTTTAAGTTTTACAAAGATAAAAACATAACCTGTTTTGGAGGTATTTACGCTTCTGAGCTGAAAATGTCCCCGGATTTTGTCTGAGAAATCTGGTCACCTTACACTAATTGGCTCTTACAGTGACACTGACATGTGAAATATATTGTGGTTTTAGGTGCTGGCTAGTGTTAGATTGCTTGCTTGCTAAGTAGTCAGCTAGTAATACAAATCTAACCAAGAAAAACATATTTATGTGGGAAACTGCAGCTTTTTAATTAGAATGACATGAATTAACGTTGCTAAACATAATGTAAATAAAACTTGGATGGATAAACTTGTCCATGAACACATACATTTTAATCAAGAATGGTGCGTATACAACCATTTTTTTTGATTGAGAGAACCCTAGCCGCAGAAAATTACATTGTACGTTTAAAAGGAGGAACGTATGATTACAAACATATGTATGGTTTTGATGTATATGTGAAACAGGGTTGTAGCTGGAAAAATAACAAGTGTGATTTCAAATTTAAAATTCTATTTTCAGTATTATATTTGAATGTGTTGTGGTCTGGACTTTTTGTTGGGGATTATTTTTCCCTTTTGGCCCACGTGTCTGTTTCTCGGTTTTCTCCCCGGTCTGGTGTTATTGGTCCTGTCCTGTGTTCCCCTCAGTGTCTGTATGTTCTGTTTCCCCTTTTACTTTGAAGTCTGTTTTTTTCCCGTCATGCATCTAGATGACTTCCCGTGCCTTCCTGCTCCTGTGATTACCTGATGTGCTCAACCTGTTCCACTGCCCTCTCGTCACCTGCCTCTTGTTACTCAATTACCCTGTGTGTATTTAAGGTCTGTGTTTCGCTTGTGCCTCGTCAGTGTCGACTGTCTGCGTTATTTTGCCTGTTTCCCAGCCACCCTCCGTGAGTTCCCCGTTAATTTCCCACCCCGTTTGGACTCCTGCCTCTCCCTGTGCCCGTTTGGACTTTCGTTTGGACTCCTGCCTCTTCCCGAGCCGGTTTGGATTTATGTTTGGACTTTGCCTTCGCTGCTTTTCTGTTGAACTGTTTGAATAAAACCCCTTTGTGTACCGGCTTATTCCTGCCTCCTCTCTGCATTTGGGTCCTCTCCGCCACCCCGTAACAGAATGGTTCTATTGGTCTACTACTGTTATAAGTTATGTAAATGTTAATAACGAGCAGCTTTTAATACAAATAAATAAATACGCTTAACAGAATTTATTTTTTAATTTGGACAATTTTATTTGACAAAGAAAGGTTTCTTCAAATAAATGCATTTAACACAGCAACACATTTATTTTTTAAATAAATAAATGCCTTATTTGCTTATTTTTTTAAATACTGTAAGTATAACATAACAAGGTAAACCAATGAATACTTAAACAAAAAAAGCAAAAGAAATGAACCAGGGACAACAACAACAACAACAAATAGTGTTAACTTGGCAAGGTCAGTTCTATAAATAACTATTCAATATTTTCTGTAATTAAGTGAACATTCATTCTTAAGTTGAATACATTATAATCAAAATTTTAATATGTTAGCCATAGAGCCCTTGGCAGCAGCCATAAGGCTGAGACTAACTTCCCAGGTGTAATGGTAGGAGGGTAGTGCACAAACCTGTTTTATGCTGATTTATGCCGATTATGCTGAAGCCTTGCCTTTAACAGCTCAATGCCCTGTAATTATCTGCCTTACAATCAAGTTCATTTCAGTGGCCCAAGCAAGAGTCGTATATCTGGTATATCGTATATCTTACCCCCAGATTTCACAGGATGCGGAACGGCTGCAGATCCGCTCTGGAACAGAGTCGGAGTAATTTGGTTTCAATTAACGTCAATGTGTGTACTTCCACAGACTACGAAACGGCTACGCGTCCCAGCTGAGTGCCAGCTCCGGTAATCTGCAGATATGCAGAGCTTCTATTTTTGCCGGACGCCGGAGAGCTCCGCAGCAATTAGGCACACGCCATTTAGTGCGGGACAGGAAGTCGAGCACAAAAAACAAATAAAGCATGTGGTTAATTTTCAAAATAAAGTAGAACGTGCTCATGGCGGATCATATTTCCCTGCACTACACTTTTAAAACACAGAGTTTTTTCTCTCTATTCTTCTGGATGGAAACAAACTGTTGTTTTTGTGGTTCTATAATACATGAATTTGTAAGATCTCGTGCATCCTTGTGATGCCATGGATCCTGACCTGGTGGGTGTTGACGGAAGGCGGAGCACAGAGCAGACACGCACTGGAGCTGTGGAATCCCTGGGTCATTCCCTCCCCAGTTTAAAGACCTTGTTAAAGTTAATTTGGATCCATTATTGAATACAATTTCTTGTGATGTAGATAGAATAGATGGGCAACTCTTAGGGATTGGTTGGAAAAGGGAGTTGTTACACTGAAGGATCTGTATCATGGTGGCATATTGTAATCCTTTGAGCACTTTGGTACAGCAATTTGGAACCCCTAGGTCTCAATTTTTAGATATTCAACTTTGCCATTTGTTGGTGGGGATTTTTGGATCCAGTTCTTCAGCCCTGAAGAATGTTTAGATAAGGTGTTGTTGAAATATGGAAAAGGTCATGAGTCCTCTGGGTATTATTCTATGCTTATGTAGAACCTGGGAGATGGAGCCTGGTCAGCCCTCAAGAAGACATGGGAAAGGGATCTAAATATTACACTGCTAAGTTGGTGGCATTTGAAAGAAAATGTCATACAAATGTTTTGCCAAATTGGATTTAAACACTAGAAAATGGGGAAAGTATCTGAGATTTCTGTAGGGCTCCTAAGAACCTTTGTACTGGGAGAGAATGTTTATTGGGCTTATGGTGTTGTCATTTATCCATGTTTATTTGCTCAATATTTTTTTTATTTCTTATTTAGTAGTATAGTCTTGAATGTTGTCGTCACTGTGTCATCTTTTCTTGATTTTTGTTTGGGTGGGTGGTGATGACAAAGGGGAGGGGGGATATGTTCATGTTGTAAAATGTATTTTTTCACAGTTGTTTAAAAAAAAGGATGCACTCACTCTCAAAGTTGTTTAAGTAAACTTCCAAATCTTACTTTGTTAACCAATAAATGAAGCTTGAAGCTATAGCTTAATTTCAGTCAGTACACTATCCTTTTGCATGTTTAGGTCTGAAGGTTTTATCTTTTGTGCATCCTGTCATTCACTCCTCTCATGCACTTCTCCCATGCATGCTTATGCACTGACACACCTACATTGCCTATAAGCCTCATTCTGCTGCTGCCTCTGCTTAAATATGATTCTCAATATTCCTTTAGTAAGTTTATGCTACTATTATAAGCGTGGTGAGTTCACGGCTGTTCTGTTGTTGGCAGCTGTCACAGCACTCACATGATCTTCACAGATTCATCAGCTCCATCAGCCTCTTCAGCCAATCAGCCTAATCAGAATCATCAGCCACAATCTCCACCAATGTGCAGACTCCATGGAGGGATTTATCTCGCTGCTGCTCGATTACAATTCTTCCTGTAGAATCTTTCTGCAGCTTTCTGCCAAGACATTATTATCACATAACATCCGTTATAATAAACATTCATCATTACTTCATATAGCCTACTTGTCTCTCCTGATTGAAATATATGACATATGCAAACAAACATGGTGCAAAACCCAGTAAGGCAAGGCACTTTCAAGACACACAAGCCTCACTCATTTTGCACTCTGGTCTGCATAAATACCTTGACATTTGGAGTTACTGTATTACTTTTTGTTAGTGCTCATAATGGTTTAAAAAAGTGTCAAAAAAGTAGTTTGAATTCACTTAAGCAACTCTACTATATAAGAAAACATCCGGCTGGTAAATTTAAATCTTTCAGCTATCTGGACTTCCAAAAAGTCATATTTGTAATGACAGTGACATAGACCTGTCTCTCAGTTCTCCTCCTGGCAGACTTGCTTGCAGCAGGGACAGCAAGGGCAGCAGCATCGATAGCAATAATGCCAGAGATGACAAAGGAGTCTGCTGGATGTCTCTGGAGCTGAATCTGTTTCTTCTACCTTCATCTTCTCTTGATAAGTCTGTTGTTTTACTTGAATTGTTCCATCCATTGGTGTTATATCAACCTTGAATGTTTGATTAGCTTTATCGATACTTGTCAGTGTTCTACACAGTTTTTCATTCTCACTGAGCATCTGAACTTGAAGTTGTTGGATCTCTCTGTAGTTTTTATCCAGTGTTGTGCTGTCTCTCTTGCAATCAATTTGGGATGTCATGTCTTTACTTATTCCTTGTTTCAACTTATTCTCCAGTAGTTCCTTTTCTTTTGGTAACCATGTTCTCTTAACAAACTGATTGATCACCTTGAGTTTTTTCTCTAGGTTGTTTTTCATCTCATGGCTCATGCATTTCATCTGATTGATCTCCTTCCGCTCCATTTTAGTATCCTTCCAGATCTTTCGCAAACAATCTATTCTTGACATTTTCTTGTCTGTAAAATCTGGCTCTGGAGCCGGCTTGAACATCTTCTGTTTATTTTTCAATTCATCCTCCGCCACCATCAGCAGCAGACCTTCCCTCTTAGTTTTGAAGTATTTAGCTCTTCTTTCAAGATCATGTTTATCTCCCTCTAACTTCCATTGATGTTCAAAGTCTTCAGTCTGGATCATGGCATCGGATTGGAAAACACCATTCCCACATTCAAACTCTTTAGCTTTATTTAAATACTGTTCATAAACATCATGCTCCTGAAGCCATTCCTTTAAAACTTCGCTTTGTACCGCTTTGTCAAACATTATTGTCACCATATGTTTCTTCTCTTTTTGCATCAGATCATAATAACCAATGACCTTATTTTTCTGTTTATGAAGTTCATCACACTTGTGTTCCAATGTTGAGCTTAATTGGAGCATGTAGTTATATTTCTGTCCAAATATGTCCATTTTCTTTGTAAAGTTCTCATGCCTCTTTTGATTCAACTCTTTGAGTTTTGCTCTAAGACTTAGAATGAAGTTCATTAAACTGGTGAGCCGGACCTTTGTTATTGTCAGCTCTGACAGTTCTCCTTGCAACCTCTTATTTTCATTTAAAATCCTTTCTCTCTCACTTTCATTAGTTGTCTTTATTTGATACAATTGTTGTTTTTCTTGGTTTATCTTATCAAACTGACTGTCAGCAAGTTCTTTATTCTTTTGTAGCTCAGTCTTTGTGATTTCCAGTTTGTCTCTATCCTCTTTGATATCTTGTATTACTTGTTCTCTCTCTCTACTGATGGTGTTAATGGCAGCTTCAACTTCTTCTTTCTTCCTGTTGAGGTCCTTCTTCAAAAGTTCCATTTCTTCTCTTTCTACCAGTAAACTGTTCTTACTGGTTTCCAGTTCTTGTGTTTGTCTTTTGAACTCTTTTTCCTTGAGTGCTTGTTCCTCCTTCATGATATTGCCAAGTTTGTCTCTTTCTGTCTGTAGCTGGAGGTTCAGATCTTTAATGTTGGTTTTCACTCTGCTGATCTCATCAAACTGAATGTCGACATGTTCTTTGTTCCGTTGTAGCTCAGACTTTGTGATTTCCAGTTTGTCTCTTTCCTCTTTGATATTTTGTATCACTTGTTCTAATATGTGACTTTGTTTCAGGATGTCAGACCTCATCAGCTCCAAGTCCAGTTTCTCTTTCTTCATCATCTCTCTCTCTCTATCCAGAGGCTCTCTGTCTTGCTTCTGCTCTGCCGTTAGTTCTGTTAGAGGTGTCTTTTCCAACTCAGATTGTTGTTTCAGTCGATTGGTCATTTCTTTTCTTTGCATGTCAATTTCTGACAACATACTCTTCAACCCTGCCGTATCTTTCTCTAATAGCTCAGTGTAAGATGTTAAATTTTCTTTCTCTTTATCTAGAGCCTCATGCTTCTGCTCCAAAACACTCAACAGTTTCAGTAAGTCTTCATTGGTTTGCTCCAGTCTCATGATTTTGTTTTTCACATCTTCACTCCTCCTTTGATTCAGCTGTTGCAGTTTTTCCTTCAGTTTTCCTAGTGATTTCATTTCATTCAAGAGTTGATCTTCTCTTAGTTTCAGCTCAGACCTTTCTCCTTCCATTCTGTCCTTTTCATTCTCAAGCATTAGTCTGTCCATGTTGGTACTACTCTTCATCTGATTGAGTTGTTCTCTCTCTCCACTGATGGTGTTAATGGTAGCTTCAACATCTTCTTTCTTCCTGTTGAGGTCCCACCTCAAAAGTTCCATTTCTTCTCTTTCTACCAGTAAACTGTTCTTACTGGCTTCCAGTTCTTGTGTTTGTCTTTTGAACTCTTCTTCCTTGAATGCTTGTTCCTCTTGTTTTAAGGTAAGCATGTTCATGATATTGCCGAGTTTGTCTCTTTCTGTCTGAAGCTGAAGGGTCAGATCTTTAATGTTGGTTTCTCTCTGGTGATCTCATCAAACTGAATTTCGACATGTTCTTTGTTCTGTTGTAGGTCAGTCTTTGTTATTTCCAGTTTGTCTCTTTCCTCTTTCATACCTTGTATCACTTGTTCTAAGATGTGAATTTGTTTCAGGATGTCAGACCTTATATGCTCCAAGTCCAGTTTTTCTTTCTTCATCATCTCTCTCTCTTTATCCAGAAGCTCTCTGTCTTGCTTCTGCTCTGCCTTTAGTTCTATAAGATGTGTCTTTTCCAACTCAGCTTCCCTTTTCAGTCGATTGGTAATTTCTTGTCTTTGCATGTCAATTTCTGACAACACACTCTTCAACCCTGCCGTATCTTTCTCTAATAGCTGAGTGTAGGATTTTATATTGTCTTTCTGTTTATCTAGAGCCTCATGCTTCTGCTCCAAAACACTCAACAGTTTCAGTAAGTCTTCATTGTTTTGCTCCAGTCTCATGATTTTGTTTTTCACGTCTTCTATCATCCTTTCATTCAGCTGTTGCAGTTTATCCTTCACATTTTCTAGTGATTTCATTTCCCTCAAGAGTTGATCTTCTCTTATTTTCAGCTCAGACCTTTCTCCTTCCATTCTGTCCTTTTCATTCTCAAGCATTAGTCTGTCCATGTTGGTACTACTCTTCATCTGATTGAGTTGTTCTCTCTCTCTCCACTGATGGTGTTAATGGTAGCTTCAACTTCTTCTTTCTTCCTGTTGAGGTCCTTCCTCAAAAGTTCAATTTCTTCTCTTTCTACCAGTAAACTGTTCTTACTGGCTTCCAGTTCCTGTGTTTGTCTTTTGAACTCTTCTTCCTTGAGTGCTTGTTCCTCTTGTTTTAAGGTAAGCATGTTTATGACATTGCCAAGTTTTTCTCTTTCTGTCTGAAGCTGAAGGTTCAGATCTTTAATGTTGGTTTTCTGTCTGGTGATCTCATCAAACTGTCTGTCTGCATGTTCTTTGTTCTGTTGTAGCTCAGTCTTTGTGATTTCCAGTTTGTCTCTTTCCTCTTTGATATCCTGCATCACTTGTTCTAAGATATGACTTTGTTTCAGGATGTCAGACCTCATCAGCTCCAAGTCCAGTTTCTCTTTCTTCATCATCTTACTCTCTCTATCCAGAAGCTCTCTGTCTTGCTTCTGCTCTGCCTTTAGCTCTATAAGATGTGTCTTTTCCAATTCAGCTTCCCTTTTCAGTTGATTGGTCGTTTCTTGTCTTTGCATGTCAATTTCTGACAACATACTCTTCAACCCTTCTGTATCTCTCTCTAATAGCTCAGTGTAAGATGTTATATTGTCTTTCTGTTTTTCTTCAGCCTTATGCTTCTGCTCCAAAACACTCAACAGTTTCAGTAATTCTTCATTGTTTTGCTCCAGTCTCATGATTTTGTTTTTCACATCTTCACTCATCCTTTGATTCAGCTGTTGCAGTTTTTCCTTCACATTTTCTAGTGATTTAATTTCCTTCAAGAGTTGATCTTCTCTTAGTTTCAGCTCAGACCTTTCTCCTTCCATTCTGTCCTTTCATTCTCAAGCATTCGTCTGTCCATGTCAGTACTACTTTTCATCTGATTGAGTTGTTCTCTCTCTCCACTGATGGTGTTAATGGCAGCTTCAACCTCTTCTTTCTTTCTGTTGAGGTCCTTTCTCAAAAGTTCCATTTCTTCTCTTTCTTCCAGTAAACTGTCCTTACTGGCTTCCACTTCTTGTGTTTGTCTCTTGAACTCTTCTTGCTTGAGTGCTTGTTCCTTTTGTTTTAAGATAAGCATGTTCATGATATTGCCAAGTTTGTCTCTTTCTGTCTGAAGCTGAAGGGTCAGATCTTTAATGTTGGTTTTCTCTCTGGTGATCTCATCAAACTGTCTGTCTGCATGTTCTTTGTTCTGTTGTAGCTCAGTCTTTGTGATTTCCAGTTTGTCTCTTTCCTCTTTGATATCCTGCATCACTTGTTCTAAGATATGACTTTGTTTCAGGATGTCAGACCTCATCAGCTCCAAGTCCAGTTTCTCTTTCTTCATCATCTTACTCTCTCTATCCAGAAGCTCTCTGTCTTGCTTCTGCTCTGCCTTTAGCTCTATAAGATGTGTCTTTTCCAATTCAGCTTCCCTTTTCAGTCGATTGGTCGTTTCTTGTCTTTGCATGTCAATTTCTGACAACATACTCTTCAACCCTTCTGTATCTTTCCTCTAATAGCTCTGTGTAAGATGTTATATTGTCTTTCTGTTTGTCTAGAGCCTCATGCTTCTGCTCCAAAACACTCAACCGTTTCAGTAAGTCTTCATTGGTTTGCTCCAGTCTCATGATTTTGTTTTTCACATCTTCACTCGTCCTTTGATTCAGCTGTTGCAGTTTTTCCTTCACATTTTCTAGTGATTTCATTTCCTTCAAGAGTTGATCTTCTCTGAGTTTCAGCTCAGACCTGTCTCCTTCCATTCTGTCCTTTTCATTCTCAAGCATTCGTCTGTCCATGTCAGTACTACTTTTCATCTGATTGAGTTGTTCTCTCTCTCCACTGATGGTGTTAATGGCAGCTTCAACCTCTTCTTTCTTTCTGTTGAGGTCCTTTCTCAAAAGTTCCATTTCTTCTCTTTCTTCCAGTAAACTGTCCTTACTGGCTTCCACTTCTTGTGTTTGTCTCTTGAACTCTTCTTGCTTGAGTGCTTGTTCCTTTTGTTTTAAGATAAGCATGTTCATGATATTGCCAAGTTTGTCTCTTTCTGTCTGAAGCTGAAGGGTCAGATCTTTAATGTTGGTTTTCTCTCTGGTGATCTTATCAAACTGTCTGTCTGCATGTTCTTTGTTCCGTTGTAGCTCAGACTTGGTGATTTCCAGTTTGTCTCTTTCCTCTTTGATATCTTGCATCACTTGTTCTAATATGTGACTTTGTTTCAGGATGTCAGACCTCATCAGCTCCAAGTCCAGTTTCTCTTTCTTCATCATCTCACTCTCTCTATCCAGAGGCCCTCTGTCTTGGTTCTGTTCTTCCGTTAGTTCTATAAGATGTGTCTTTTCCAATTCAGCTTCTTGTTTCAGTCGATTGGTCATTTCTTGTCTTTGCATGTCAATTTCTGACAACATACTCTTCAACCCTGCCGTATCTCTCTCTAATAGCTCAGTGTAGGATTTTATATTGTCTTTCTGTTTATCTAGAGCCTCATGCTTCTGCTCCAAAACACTCAACAGTTTCAGTAAGTCTTCATTGTTTTGCTCCAGTCTCATGATTTTGTTTTTCACGTCTTCTATCATCCTTTCATTCAGCTGTTGCAGTTTTTCCTTCACATTTTCTAGTGATTTTATTTCCTTCAAAAGTTGATCTTCTCTTATTTTCAGCTCAGACCTTTCTCCTTCCATTCTGTCCTTTTCATTCTCAAGCATTCGTCTGTCCATGTCAGTACTACTTTTCATCTGATTGAGTTGTTCTCTCTCTCCACTGATGGTGTTAATGGTAGCTTCAACTTCTTCTTTCTTCCTGTTGAGGTCCCTCCTCAAAAGTTCAATTTCTTCTCTTTCTACCAGTAAACTGTTCTTACTGGCTTCCAGTTCTTGTGTTTGTCTTTTGAACTCTTCTTCCTTGAGTGCTTGTTCCTCTTGTTTTAAGGTAAGCGTGTTTATGACATTGCCAAGTTTTTCACTTTCTGTCTGAAGCTGAAGGGTCAGATCTTTAATGTTGGTTTCCTCTCTGGTGATCTCATCAAACTGAATTTCGACATGTTCTTTGTTCTGTTGTAGCTCAGTCTTTGTTATTTCCAGTTTGTCTCTTTCCTCTTTCATACCTTGTATCACTTGTTCTAAGATGTGACTTTGTTTCAGGATGTCAGACCTTATATGCTCCAAGTCCAGTTTCTCTTTCTTCATCATCTCTCTCTCTCTATCCAGAAGCTCTCTGTCTTGCTTCTGCTCTGCCTTTAGTTCTATAAGACGTGTCTTTTCCAACTCAGCTTCCCTTTTCAGTCCATTGGTCATTTCTTGTCTTTGCATGTCAATTTCTGACAACACACTCTTCAACCCTGCCGTATCTCTCTCTAATAGCTGAGTGTAGGATTTTATATTGTCTTTCTGTTTATCTAGAGCCTCATGCTTCTGCTCCAAAACACTCAACAGTTTCAGTAAGTCTTCATTGTTTTGCTCCAGTCTCATGATTTTGTTTTTCACGTCTTCTATCATCCTTTCATTCAGCTGTTGCAGTTTTTCCTTCACATTTTCTAGTGATTTAATTCCCTTCAAGAGTTGATCTTCTCTTAGTTTCAGCTCAGACCTTTCTCCTTCTATTCTGTCCTTTTCATTCTCAAGCATTCGTCTGTCCATGTCAGTACTACTTTTCATCTGATTGAGTTGTTCTCTCTCTCCACTGATGGTGTTAATGGTAGCTTCAACTTCTTCTTTCTTTCTGTTGAGGTCCCACCTCAAAAGTTCCATTTCTTCTCTTTCTACCAGTAAACTGTTCTTACTGGCTTCCAGTTCTTGTGTTTGTCTTTTGAAGTCTTCTTCCTTGAGTGCTTCTTCCTCTTGTTTTAAGGTAAGCATGTTCATTATATTGCCAAGTTTGTCTCTTTCTGTCTGAAGCTGAAGGGTCAGATCTTTAATGTTGGTTTTCTCTCTGGTGATCTCATCAAACTGAATTTCGACATGTTCTTTGTTCTGTTGTAGCTCAGTCTTTGTTATTTCCAGTTTGTCTCTTTCCTCTTTCATACCTTGTATCACTTGTTCTAAGATGTGACTTTGTTTCAGGATGTCAGACCTCATCAGCTCCAAGTCCAGTTTCTCTTTCTTCATCATCTCTCTCTCTATCCAGAAGCTCTCTGTCTTGCTTCTGCTCTGCCTTTAGCTCTATAAGACGTGTCTTTTCCAACTCAGCTTCCCTTTTCAGTCGATTGGTCATTTCTTGTCTTTGCATGTCAATTTCTGACAACATACTCTTCAACCCTTCTGTATCTTTCTCTAATAGCTCTGTGTAAGATGTTATATTGTCTTTCTGTTTGTCTAGAGCCTCATGCTTCTGTTCCAAAACACTCAACAGTTTTAGTAAGTCTTCATTGGTTTGCTCCAGTCTCATGATTTTGTTTTCAGATCTTCACATCTTCGTCCTTTGATTCAGCTGTTGCAGTTTTTCCTTCACATTTTCTAGTGATTTAATTTCCTTCAAGAGTTGATCTTCTCTTAGTTTCAGCTCAGACCTTTCTCCTTCCATTCTGTCCTTTTCATTCTCAAGCATTCGTCTGTCCATGTCAGTACTACTTTTCACCTGATTGAGTTGTTCTCTCTCTCCACTGATGGTGTTAATGGTAGCTTCAACTTCTTCTTTCTTTCTGTTGAGGTCCCACCTCAAAAGTTCCATTTCTTCTCTTTCTACCAGTAAACTGTTCTTACTAGCTTCCAGTTCTTGTGTTTGTCTTTTGAAGTCTTCTTCCTTGAGTGCTTGTTCCTTTCGTTTTAAGATAAGCATGTTCATGATCTTGCCACGTTTGTCTCTTTCTGTCTGAAGCTGAAGGGTCAGATCTTTAATGTTGGTTTTCTCTCTGGTGATCTCATCAAACTGAATTTCGACATGTTCTTTGTTCTGTTGTAGCTCAGTCTTTGTTATTTCCAGTTTGTCTCTTTCCTCTTTGATATCCTGCATCACTTGTTCTAAGATATGACTTTGTTTCAGGATGTCAGACCTCATCAGCTCCAAGTCCAGTTTCTCTTTCTTCATCATCTCTCTCTCTCTATCCAGAAGCTCTCTGTCTTGCTTCTGCTCTGCCTTTTGTTCTATAAGACGTGTCTTTTCCAACTCAGCTTCCCTTTTCAGTCGATTGGTCATTTCTTGTCTTTGCATGTCAATTTCTGACAACATACTCTTCAACCCTTCTGTATCTTTCTCTAATAGCTCTGTGTAAGATGTTATATTGTCTTTCTGTTTGTCTAGAGCCTCATGCTTCTGCTCCAAAACACTCAACAGTTTCAGTAAGTCTTCATTGGTTTGCTCCAGTCTCATGATTTTGTTTTTCACGTCTTCTATCATCCTTTTATTCAGCTGTTGCAGTTTTTCCTTCACATTTTCTAGTGATTTCATTTCCTTCAAGAGTTGATCTTCTCTTATTTTCAGCTCAGACCTTTCTCCTTCCATTCTGTCCTTTTCATTCTCAAGCATTCGTCTGTCCATGTCAGTACTACTTTTCATCTGATTGAGTTGTTCTCTCTCTCCACTGATGGTGTTAATGGTAGCTTCAACTTCTTCTTTCTTTCTGTTGAGGTCCCACCTCAAAAGTTCCATTTCTTCTCTTTCTACCAGTAAACTGTTCTTACTGGCTTCCAGTTCTTGTGTTTGTCTTTTGAAGTCTTCTTCCTTGAGTGCTTCTTCCTCTTGTTTTAAGGTAAGCATGTTCATTATATTGCCAAGTTTGTCTCTTTCTGTCTGAAGCTGAAGGGTCAGATCTTTAATGTTGGTTTTCTCTCTGGTGATCTCATCAAACTGAATTTCTGACATGTTCTTTGTTCTGTTGTAGCTCAGTCTTTGTGATTTCCAGTTTGTCTCTTTCCTCTTTGATATCCACCATCACTTGTTCTAAGATATGACTTTGTTTCAGGATGTCAGACCTCATCAGCTCCAAGTCCAGTTTCTCTTTCTTCATCATCTCTCTCTCTCTATCCAGAAGCTCTCTGTCTTGCTTCTGCTCTGCCTTTAGCTCTATAAGACGTGTCTTTTCCAACTCAGCTTCCCTTTTCAGTCGATTTGTCATTTCTTGTCTTTGCATGTCAATTTCTGACAACATACTCTTCAACCCTTCTGTATCTTTCTCTAATAGCTCTGTGTAAGATGTTATATTGTCTTTCTGTTTGTCTAGAGCCTCATGCTTCTGCTCCAAAACACTCAACAGTTTTCAGTAAGTCTTCATTGGTTTGCCAGTCTCATGATTTTGTTTTCACATCTTCACTCGTCCTTTGATTCAGCTGTTGCAGTTTTTCCTTCACATTTTCTAGTGATTTCATTTCCTTCAAGAGTTGATCTTCTCTTAGTTTCAGCTCAGACCTTTCTCCTTCCATTCTGTCCTTTTCATTCTCAAGCATTCGTCTGTCCATGTCAGTACTACTTTTTCATCTGATTGAGTTGTTCTCTCTCCACTGATGGTGTTAATGGCAGCTTCAACCTCTTCTTTCTTTCTGTTGAGGTCCTTTCTCAAAAGTTCATTTCTTCTCTTTCTTCCAGTAAACTGTTCTTACTGGCTTCCAGTTCTTGTGTTTGTCTTTGAACTCTTCTTCCTTGAGTGCTTGTTCCTCTTGTTTTTTAAGGTAAAGCATGTTCATGACATTGCCAAGTTTGTCTCTTTCTGTCTGAAGCTGAAGGGTCAGATCTTTAATGTTGTTTTCTCTCTGATGATCTCATCAAACTGAATTTCGACATGTTCTTTTGTTCTATTTGAAGCTCAGTCTTTGTTATTTCCAGTTTGTCTCTTTCCTCTTTCATATCCTTGCATCACTTGTTCTAAGATGTGACTTTGTTTCAGGATGTCAGACCTCATCAAAAGTCCAGTTTCTCTTTCTTCATCATCTCTCTTTCTCTATCAGAAGCTCTCTGTCTTGCTTCTGCTCTTCCATCCTTTTGTTCTATAAGCGTGTCTTTTCAACTCAGCTTCCCTTTTCAGTCGATTGGTCATTTCTTGTCTTTTGCATGTCAATTTCTGACAACATACTCTTCAACCCTTCTGTATCTTTCTCTAATAGTTCTGTGTAAGATGTTATATTGTCTTTCTGTTTGTCTAGAGCCTCATGCTTCTGTTCCAAAACACTCAACAGTTTTTAGTAAGTCTTCATTCACATTTTTTGCTCCAGTCTCATGATTTTGCCTTTTTTCACGTCTTCTTCATCGTCCTTTTTGATTCAGCTGTTGCAGTTTTTCCTTCACATTTTCTAGTGATTTCATTTCCTTCAAGAGTTGATCTTCTCTTAGTTTCAGCTCAGACCTGTCTCCTTCCATTCTGTCCTTTTCATTCTCAAGCATTCGTCTGTCCATGTCAGTACTACTTTTCATCTGATTGAGTTGTTCTCTCTCTCCACTGATGGTGTTAATGGTAGCTTCAATTTCTTCTTTCTTCCTGTTTAGGTCCCTCCTCAAAAGTTCAATTTCTTCTCTTTCTACCAGTAAACTGTTCTTACTGGCTTCCAGTTCTTGTGTTTGTCTTTTCTTCTTTTTGAGTGCTTCTTCCTCTTGTTTTTAAGGTAAGCATGTTCATTCATTGCCAAGTTTGTCTCTTTCTCTCTGAAGCTGAAGGGTCAGATCTTTAATGTTGGTTTTCTCTCTGGTGATCTCATCAAACTGAATTTCGACATGTTCTTTGTTCTGTTGTAGCTCAGTCTTTGTTATTTCCAGTTTGTCTCTTTTCCTCTTTTCATATCCTTGTATCACTTGTTCTAAGATGTGACTTTGTTTCAGGATGTCAGATCTATGCTCAAGTCCAGTTCTTTTCTCTTTCTTCATCATCTGGTCTCTCTCTATCCAGAACTCTCTGTCTTGACTTCTGCTTCTTTGTTCTATAAGTAGTGTCTTTTTCCAACTCAGCTTCCCTTTTCAGTCGATTGGTCATTTCTTGTCTTTGCATGTCAATTTCTGACAACATACTCTTCAACCCTTCTGTATCTTTCTCTAATAGCTCTGTGTAGATGTTATATTGTCTCTGTTTGTCTAGAGCCTCATGCTTCTGTTCCAAAACACTCAACAGTTTTGTTCTTCATTGGTTTTCTGTCTCATGATTTTTGTTTCACATCTTCACTCGTCCTTTTGATCAGCTTTCTCAGTTTTCCTTCATTTTCATTTCCTTCAAGAGTTGATCTTCTCTAGTTTTCAGCTCAGACCTGTCTCCTTCCATTCTGTCCTTTTCATTCTCAAGCATTCTGTCCATGTCTACTACTTTTCATCTGATTGAGTTGTTCTCTCTCCATGATGGTGTTAATGGCAGCTTCAATTTCTTCTTTTCCAGGGGTCCTTTTCAAAAGTTCCATTTCTTCCTTTCTCAGTAAACTGTCTGGCTTCCAGTTTTGTGTTTTCTTTTGAAGTCTTCTTCCTTGATGCTTCTTCCTCTGTTTTTAAGGTAAGCATGTTCATTATATTCCAAGTTTGTCTCTTTCTGTCTGAAGCTGAAGGTCAGATCTTTAATGTTAGTTTCTCTCTGGTGATCTCATCAAACTGAATTTCGACATGTTCTTTGTTCTGTTTAGCTCAGTCTTTGTTATTTCCAGTTTGTCTCTTTCCCTTTGATATCCTTTGCATCACTTGTTCTAAGATATGACTTTGTTTCAGGATGTCAGACCTCATCAACTCCAAGTCCAGTTTCTCTTTCTTCATCATCTCTTTCTCTATCCAGAAGCTCTCTGTCTTGCTTCTGCTCTGCCTTTCTGTTCTATAAGGCGTGTCTTTTTCCAACTTTCCCTTTTCAGTCGATTGGTCATTTCTTGTCTTTTCATGTCAATTTCTGACAACATACTCTTAACCCTTCTGTATCTTTCTCTAATAGCTCTGTGTAAGATGTTATATTGTCTTTCTGTTTGTCTAGAGCCTCATTTCCAAAACACTCCAGTAAGTCTTCATTGGTTTCTAGTCTCATGATTTTTTGTTTTTCACATCTTCACTCGTCCTTTGATTCAGCTGTTGCAGTTTTTCCTTCACATTTTCTAGTGATTTCATTTCCTTCAAGAGTTGATCTTCTCTTAGTTTCAGATCAGACCTTTCTCCTTCCATTCTGTCCTTTTCATTCTCAAGCATTCGTCTGTCCATGTCAGTACTACTTTTCATCTGATTGAGTTGTTCTCTCTCTCCACTGATGGTGTTAATGGCAGCTTCAACCTCTTCTTTCTTTCTGTTGAGGTCCTTTCTCAAAAGTTCCATTTCTTCTCTTTCTTCCAGTAAACTGTCCTTACTGGCTTCCAGTTCTTGTGTTTGTCTTTTGAAGTCTTCTTCCTTGAGTGCTTCTTCCTCTTGTTTTAAGGTAAGCATGTTCATTATATTGCCAAGTTTGTCTCTTTCTGTCTGAAGCTGAAGGTTCAGATCTTTAATGTTGGTTTTCTCTCTGGTGATCTCATCAAACTGAATTTCGACATGTTCTTTGTTCTGTTGTAGCTCAGTCTTTGTGATTTCCAGTTTGTCTCTTTCCTCTTTGATATCCTGCATCACTTGTTCTAAGATATGACTTTGTTTCAGGATGTCAGACCTCATCAGCTCCAAGTCCAGTTTCTCTTTCTTCATCATCTCTCTCTCTCTCTATCCAGAAGCTCTCTGTCTTGCTTCTGCTCTGCCTTTAGCTCTATAAGACGTGTCTTTTCCAACTCAGCTTCCCTTTTCAGTCGATTGGTCATTTCTTGTCTTTGCATGTCAATTTCTGACAACATACTCTTCAACCCTTCTGTATCTTTCTCTAATAGCTCTGTGTAAGATGTTATATTGTCTTTCTGTTTGTCTAGAGCCTCATGCTTCTGCTCCAAAACACTCAACAGTTTCAGTAAGTCTTCATTGGTTTTGCTCCAGTCTCATGATTTTTGTTTTCACATCTTCACTCGTCCTTTGATTCAGCTGTTGCAGTTTTTCCTTCACATTTTCTAGTGATTTCATTTCCTTCAAGAGTTGATCTTCTCTTAGTTTCAGCTCAGACCTTTCTCCTTCCATTCTGTCCTTTTCATTCTCAAGCATTCGTCTGTCCATGTCAGTACTACTTTTCATCTGATTGAGTTGTTCTCTCTCTCCACTGATGGTGTTAATGGCAGCTTCAACCTCTTCTTTCTTTCTGTTGAGGTCCTTTCTCAAAAGTTCCATTTCTTTCTCTTTCTTCCAGTAAACTGTTCTTACTGGCTTCCAGTTCTTGTGTTTGTCTTTTGAAGTCTTCTTCCTTGAGTGCTTCTTCCTCTTGTTTTAAGGTAAGCATGTTCATTATATTGCCAAGTTTGTCTCTTTCTGTCTGAAGCTGAAGGGTCAGATCTTTAATGTTGGTTTTCTCTCTGGTGATCTCATCAAACTGAATTTCGACATGTTCTTTGTTCTGTTGTAGCTCAGTCTTTGTGATTTCCAGTTTGTCTCTTTCCTCTTTGATATCCTGCATCACTTGTTCTAAGATATGACTTTGTTTCAGGATGTCAGACCTCATCAAGCTCAAGTCCAGTTTCTCTTTCTTCATCATCTCTCTCTCTATCCAGAAGCTCTCTGTCTTGCTTCTGCTCTGCCTTTAGCTCTATAAGACGTGTCTTTTCCAACTCAGCTTCCCTTTTCAGTCGATTGGTCATTTCTTGTCTTTGCATGTCAATTTCTGACAACATACTCTTCAACCCTTCTGTATCTTTCTCTAATAGCTCTGTGTAAGATGTTATATTGTCTTTCTGTTTGTCTAGAGCCTCATGCTTCTGCTCCAAAACACTCAACAGTTTCAGTAAGTCTTCATTGGTTTGCTCCAGTCTCATGATTTTGTTTTTCACATCTTCACTCGTCCTTTGATTCAGCTGTTGCAGTTTTTCCTTCACATTTTCTAGTGATTTCATTTCCTTCAAGAGTTGATCTTCTCTTAGTTTCAGCTCAGACCTTTCTCCTTCCATTCTGTCCTTTTCATTCTCAAGCATTCGTCTGTCCATGTCAGTACTACTTTTCATCTGATTGAGTTGTTCTCTCTCTCCACTGATGGTGTTAATGGTAGCTTCAATTTCTTCTTTCTTCCTGTTTAGGTCCTTCCTCAAAAGTTCAATTTCTTCTCTTTCTACCAGTAAACTGTTCTTACTGGCTTCCAGTTCTTGTGTTTGTCTTTTGAACTCTTCTTCCTTGAGTGCTTGTTCCTCTTGTTTTAAGGTAAGCATGTTCATTATATTGCCAAGTTTGTCTCTTTCTGTCTGAAGCTGAAGGGTCAGATCTTTAATGTTGGTTTTCTCTCTGGTGATCTCATCAAACTGAATTTCGACATGTTCTTTGTTCTGTTGTAGCTCAGTCTTTGTTATTTCCAGTTTGTCTCTTTCCTCTTTCATACCTTGTATCACTTGTTCTAAGATGTGACTTTGTTTCAGGATGTCAGACCTTATATGCTCCAAGTCCAGTTTCTCTTTCTTCATCATCTCTCTCTCTATCCAGAAGCTCTCTGTCTTGCTTCTGCTGCCTTTGTTCTATAAGCGTGTCTTTTCCCACTCAGCTTCCCTTTTCAGTCGATTGGTCATTTCTTGTCTTTGCATGTCAATTTCTGACAACATACTCTTCAACCCTTCTGTATCTTTCTTTAATAGCTCTGTGTAAGATGTTATATTGTCTTTCTGTTTGTCTAGAGCCTCATGCTTCTGTTCCAAAACACTCAACAGTTTTAGTAAGTCTTCATTGGTTTGCTCCAGTCTCATGATTTTTGTTTTCACATCTTCACTGTCCTTTGATTCAGCTGTTGCAGTTTTTCCTTCACATTTTCTAGTGATTTAATTTCCTTCAAGAGTTGATCTTCTCTTAGTTTCAGCTCAGACCTGTCTCCTTCCATTCTGTCCTTTTCATTCTCAAGCATTCGTCTGTCCATGTCAGTACTACTTTTCATCTGATTGAGTTGTTCTCTCTCCACTGATGGTGTTAATGGCAGCTTCAACCTCTTCTTTCTTTCTGTTGAGGTCCTTTCCTCAAAAGTTCATTTCTTCTCTTTCTTCCAGTAAACTGTCCTTACTGGCTTCAGTTCTTGTGTTTGTCTTTTGAAGTCTTCTTCCTTGAGTGCTTCTTCCTCTTGTTTTTAAGGTAAGCATGTTCATTTATTGCCAAGTTTGTCTCTTTCTGTCTGAAGCTGAAGGGTCAGATCTTTAATGTTGGTTTTCTCTCTGGTGATCTCATCAAACTGAATTTCGACATGTTCTTTGTTCTGTTGTAGCTCAGTCTTTGTTATTTCAGTTTGTCTCTTTCCTCTTTGATATCCTCATCACTTGTTCTAAGATGTGATTTTGTTTCAGGATGTCAGACCTCATCATGCTCCAAGTCCAGTTTCTCTTTCTTCATCATCTCTCTCTCTCTATCCAGAAGCTCTCTGTCTTGCTTCTGCTCTGCCTTTTGTTCTATAAGACGTGTCTTTTCCCACTCAGCTTCCCTTTTCAGTCGATTGGTCATTTCTTGTCTTTGCATGTCAATTTCTGACAACATACTCTTCAACCCTTCTGTATCTTTCTCTAATAGCTCTGTGTAAGATGTTATATTGTCTTTCTGTTTGTCTAGAGCCTCATGCTTCTGCTCCAAAACACTCAACAGTTTCAGTAAGTCTTCATTGGTTTGCTCCAGTCTCATGATTTTGTTTTTCACATCTTCACTCGTCCTTTGATTCAGCTGTTGCAGTTTTTCCTTCACATTTTCTAGTGATTTAATTTCCTTCAAGAGTTGATCTTCTCTTAGTTTCAGCTCAGACCTGTCTCCTTCCATTCTGTCCTTTTCATTCTCAAGCATTCGTCTGTCCATGTCAGTACTACTTTTCATCTGATTGAGTTGTTCTCTCTCTCCACTGATGGTGTTAATGGCAGCTTCAACCTCTTCTTTCTTTCTGTTGAGGTCCTTTCTCAAAAGTTCCATTTCTTCTCTTTCTTCCAGTAAACTGTCCTTACTGGCTTCCAGTTCTTGTGTTTGTCTTTTGAAGTCTTCTTCCTTGAGTGCTTCTTCCTCTTGTTTTAAGGTAAGCATGTTCATTTTATTGCCAAGTTTGTCTCTTTCTGTCTGAAGCTCAAGGTTCAGATCTTTAATGTTGGTTTTCTCTCTGGTGATCTCATCAAACTGAATTTCAACATGTTCTTTGTTCTGTTGTAGCTCAGTCTTTGTGATTTCCAGTTTGTCTCTTTCCTCTTTGATATCCTGCATCACTTGTTCTAAGATATGACTTTGTTTCAGGATGTCAGACCTCATCAGCTCCAAGTCCAGTTTCTCTTTCTTCATCATCTCTCTCTCTCTATCCAGAAGCTCTCTGTCTTGCTTCTGCTCTGCCTTTAGCTCTATAAGACGTGTCTTTTCCAACTCAGCTTCCCTTTTCAGTCGATTGGTCATTTCTTGTCTTTGCATGTCAATTTCTGACAACATACTCTTCAACCCTTCTGTATCTTTCTCTAATAGCTCTGTGTAAGATGTTATATTGTCTTTCTGTTTGTCTAGAGCCTCATGCTTCTGCTCCAAAACACTCAACAGTTTCAGTAAGTCTTCATTGGTTTGCTCCAGTCTCATGATTTTGTTTTTCACATCTTCACTCGTCCTTTGATTCAGCTGTTGCAGTTTTTCCTTCACATTTTCTAGTGATTTCATTTCCTTCAAGAGTTGATCTTCTCTTAGTTTCAGATCAGACCTTTCTCCTTCCATTCTGTCCTTTTCATTCTCAAGCATTCGTCTGTCCATGTCAGTACTACTTTTCATCTGATTGAGTTGTTCTCTCTCTCCACTGATGGTGTTAATGGCAGCTTCAACCTCTTCTTTCTTTCTGTTGAGGTCCTTTCTCAAAAGTTCCATTTCTTCTCTTTCTTCCAGTAAACTGTCCTTACTGGCTTCCAGTTCTTGTGTTTGTCTTTTGAAGTCTTCTTCCTTGAGTGCTTCTTCCTCTTGTTTTAAGGTAAGCATATTCATTATATTGCCAAGTTTGTCTCTTTCTGTCTGAAGCTGAAGGGTTCAGATCTTTAATGTTGGTTTTTCTCTCTGGTGATCTCATCAAACTGAATTTCAACATGTTCTTTGTTCTGTTGTAGCTCAGTCTTTGTGATTTCCAGTTTGTCTCTTTCCTCTTTGATATCCTGCATCACTTGTTCTAAGATATGACTTTGTTTCAGGATGTCAGACCTCATCAGCTCCAAGTCCAGTTTCTCTTTCTTCATCATCTCTCTCTCTCTATCCAGAAGCTCTCTGTCTTGCTTCTGCTCTAGCTTTAGCTCTATAAGACGTGTCTTTTCCAACTCAGCTTCCCTTTTCAGTCGATTTGTCATTTCATGTCTTTGCATGTCAATTTCTGACAACATACTCTTCAACCCTTCTGTATCTTTCTCTAATAGCTCTGTGTAAGATGTTATATTGTCTTTCTGTTTGTCTAGAGCCTCATGCTTCTGCTCCAAAACACTCAACAGTTTCAGTAAGTCTTCATTGGTTTGCTCCAGTCTCATGATTTTGTTTTCACATCTTCACTCGTCCTTTGATTCAGCTGTTGCAGTTTTCCTTCACATTTTCTAGTGATTTCATTTCCTTCAAGAGTTGATCTTCTCTTAGTTTCAGATCAGACCTTTCTCCTTCCATTCTGTCCTTTTCATTCTCAAGCATTCGTCTGTCCATGTCAGTACTACTTTTCATCTGATTGAGTTGTTCTCTCTCTCCACTGATGGTGTTAATGGCAGCTTCAACCTCTTCTTTCTTTCTGTTGAGGTCCTTTCTCAAAAGTTCCATTTCTTCTCTTTCTTCCAGTAAACTGTCCTTACTGGCTTCCAGTTCTTGTGTTTGTCTTTTGAAGTCTTCTTCCTTGAGTGCTTCTTCCTCTTGTTTTAAGGTAAGCATATTCATTATATTGCCAAGTTTGTCTCTTTCTGTCTGAAGCTGAAGGGTCAGATCTTTAATGTTGGTTTTCTCTCTGGTGATCTCATCAAACTGAATTTTGACATGTTCTTTGTTCTGTTGTAGCTCAGTCTTTGTGATTTCCAGTTTGTCTCTTTCCTCTTTGATATCCTGCATCACTTGTTCTAAGATATGACTTTGTTTCAGGATGTCAGACCTCATCAGCTCCAAGTCCAGTTTCTCTTTCTTCATCATCTCTCTCTCTCTATCCAGAAGCTCTCTGTCTTGCTTCTGCTCTACCTTTAGCTCTATAAGACGTGTCTTTTCCAACTCAGCTTCCCTTTTCAGTCGATTTGTCATTTCATGTCTTTGCATGTCAATTTCTGACAACATACTCTTCAACCCTTCTGTATCTTTCTCTAATAGCTCTGTGTAAGATGTTATATTGTCTTTCTGTTTGTCTAGAGCCTCATGCTTCTGTTCCAAAACACTCAACAGTTTCAGTAAGTCTTCATTGGTTTGCTCCAGTCTCATGATTTTGTTTTCACATCTTCACTCGTCCTTTGATTCAGCTGTTGCAGTTTTTCCTTCACATTTTCTAGTGATTTCATTTCCTTCAAGAGTTGATCTTCTCTTATTTTCAGCTCAGACCTTTCTCCTTCCATTCTGTCCTTTTCATTCTCAAGCATTCGTCTGTCCATGTCAGTACTACTTTTCATCTGATTGAGTTGTTCTCTCTCTCCACTGATGGTGTTAATGGTAGCTTCAACTTCTTTCTTCCTGTTGAGGTCCCTCCTCAAAAAGTTCCATTTCTTCTCTTTCTTCCAGTAAACTGTTCTTACTGGCTTCCAGTTCTTGTGTTTGTCTTTTGAACTCTTCTTCCTTGAGTGCTTGTTCCTCTTGTTTTAAGGTAAGCATGTTCATGATATTGCCAAGTTTGTCTCTTTCTGTCTGAAGCTGAAGGGTCAGATCTTTAATGTTGGTTTTCTCTCTGGTGATCTCATCAAACTGAATTTCGACATGTTCTTTGTTCTGTTGTAGCTCAGTCTTTTGTGATTTCCAGTTTGTCTCTTTCCTCTTTGATATCCTGCATCACTTGTTCTAAGATGTGACTTTGTTTCAGGATGTCAGACCTCATCATGCTCAAGTCCAGTTTCTCTTTCTTCATCATCTCTCTCTCTCTATCCAGAAGCTCTCTGTCTTGCTTCTGCTCTGCCTTTAGTTCTATAAGATGTGTCTTTTCAACTCAGCTTCCCTTTTCAGTCGATTGGTCATTTCTTGTCTTTGCATGTCAATTTCTGACAACATACTCTTCAACCCTTCTGTATCTTTCTCTAATAGCTCTGTGTAGGATTTTATATTGTCTTTCTGTTTCATCTAGAGCCTCATGCTTCTGCTCCAAAACACTCAACAGTTTCAGTAAGTCTTCATTGTTTTGCTCCAGTCTCATGATTTTTGTTTTCACATCTTCACTCATCCTTTGATTCAGCTGTTGCAGTTTTTTCCTTCACATTTTCTAGTGATTTCATTTCCTTCAAGAGTTGATCTTCTCTTATTTTCAGCTCAGACCTTTCTCCTTCCATTCTGTCCTTTTCATTCTCAAGCATTAGTCTGTCCATGTCAGTACTACTTTTCATCTGATTGAGTTGTTCTCTCTCTCCACTGATGGTGTTAATGGCAGCTTCAACCTCTTCTTTCTTCCTGTTGAGGTCCCTCCTCAAAAGTTCAATTTCTTCTCTTTCTACCAGTAAACTGTTCTTACTGGCTTCCAGTTCTTGTGTTTGTCTTTTGAAGTCTTCTTCCTTGAGTGCTTCTTCCTCTTGTTTTAAGGTAAGCATGTTCATTATATTGCCAAGTTTGTCTCTTTCTGTCTGAAGCTGAAGGGTCAGATCTTTAATGTTGGTTTTCTCTCTGGTGATCTCATCAAACTGAATTTCGACATGTTCTTTGTTCTGTTGTAGCTCAGTCTTTGTTATTTCCAGTTTGTCTCTTTCCTCTTTCATACCTTGTATCACTTGTTCTAAGATGTGACTTTGTTTCAGGATGTCAGACCCTCATCAATGCTCCAAGTCCAGTTTCTCTTTCTTCATCATCTCTCTCTCTCTATCCAGAAGCTCTCTGTCTTGCTTCTGCTCTGCCTTTTGTTCTATAAGACGTGTCTTTTCCAACTCAGCTTCCCTTTTCAGTCGATTGGTCATTTCTTGTCTTTGCATGTCAATTTCTGACAACATACTCTTCAACCCTTCTGTATCTTTCTCTAATAGCTCTGTGTAAGATGTTATATTGTCTTTCTGTTTGTCTAGAGCCTCATGCTTCTGTTCCAAAACACTCAACAGTTTTAGTAAGTCTTCATTGGTTTGCTCCAGTCTCATGATTTTGTTTTTCACATCTTCACTCGTCCTTTGATTCAGCTGTTGCAGTTTTTCCTTCACATTTTCTAGTGATTTAATTTCCTTCAAGAGTTGATCTTCTCTTAGTTTCAGCTCAGACCTGTCTCCTTCCATTCTGTCCTTTTCATTCTCAAGCATTCGTCTGTCCATGTCAGTACTACTTTTCATCTGATTGAGTTGTTCTCTCTCTCTCCACTGATGGTGTTAATGGCAGCTTCAACCTCTTCTTTCTTTCTGTTGAGGTCCTTTCTCAAAAGTTCCATTTCTTCTCTTTCTTCCAGTAAACTGTCCTTACTGGCTTCCAGTTCTTGTGTTTGTCTTTTGAAGTCTTCTTCCTTGAGTGCTTCTTCCTCTTGTTTTAAGGTAAGCATGTTCATTATATTGCCAAGTTTGTCTCTTTCTGTCTGAAGCTGAAGGGTCAGATCTTTAATGTTGGTTTTCTCTCTGGTGATCTCATCAAACTGAATTTTGACATGTTCTTTGTTCTGTTGTAGCTCAGTCTTTGTGATTTCCAGTTTGTCTCTTTCCTCTTTGATATCCTGCATCACTTGTTCTAAGATATGACTTTGTTTCAGGATGTCAGACCTCATCAGCTCCAAGTCCAGTTTCTCTTTCTTCATCATCTCTCTCTCTCTATCCAGAAGCTCTCTGTCTTGCTTCTGCTCTGCCTTTAGCTCTATAAGACGTGTCTTTTCCAACTCAGCTTCCCTTTTCAGTCGATTGGTCATTTCTTGTCTTTGCATGTCAATTTCTGACAACATACTCTTCAACCCTTCTGTATCTTTCTCTAATAGCTCTGTGTAAGATGTTATATTGTCTTTCTGTTTGTCTAGAGCCTCATGCTTCTGCTCCAAAACACTCAACAGTTTCAGTAAGTCTTCATTGGTTTGCTCCAGTCTCATGATTTTGTTTTTCACATCTTCACTCGTCCTTTGATTCAGCTGTTGCAGTTTTTCCTTCACATTTTCTAGTGATTTCATTTCCTTCAAGAGTTGATCTTCTCTTTTTTCAGCTCAGACCTTTCTCCTTCCATTCTGTCCTTTTTCATTCTCAAGCATTCGTCTGTCCATGTCAGTACTACTTTTCATCTGATTGAGTTGTTCTCTCTCTCCACTGATGGTGTTAATTAATAGCAGCTTCAACCTTTCTTCTTTCTTTCTGTTGAGGTCCTTTCTCAAAAGTTCCATTTCTTCTCTTTCTTCCAGTAAACTGTCCTTACTGGCTTCCAGTTCTTGTGTTTGTCTTTTGAACTCTTCTTCCTTGAGTGCTTGTTCCTCTTGTTTTAAGGTAAGCGTGTTTATGACATTGCCAAGTTTTCTCTTTCTGTCTGAAGCTGAAGGGTCAGATCTTTAATGTTGGTTTTCTCTCTGGTGATCTCATCAAACTGAATTTCGACATGTTCTTTGTTCTGTTGTAGCTCAGTCTTTGTTATTTCCAGTTTGTCTCTTTCACTTGTTCTTTGATATCTTTGTTTCAGGACTTGTTCTAAGTCCAGTTTCTCTTTCTTCATCATCTCTCTTGTTATCCAGGATGCTTCTGCTCTGACCTCTATAAGGACTTTCAGCTTCCCTTTTCAGTCCTCATTGTCATTTCTCTTTCATTCAATTTCTGATCTCTGTATCTTTCTCTCTAGCTCTATAAGATTTTATATTGTCTTTCTCTGCCTCTTGCTTCAGTTTCAGTTCCATTGTTTTCTCTAATGATTTTGTTTTTCAATCTTCAGCTTTGATTTCCTGTTGCAGTTTTTCTTTCACATTTTGTGATTTCATTTTTCTTGATCTTCTCTTTGCATGTCAATTTCTGACTTTTTTCATTCTCTCTTCAACCCTTCAGTACTCTTTTCATCTGATTAGTTAGCTCTCTGTCCACTGATGGTTTTATATTTCAATTTCTTCTTTTTCTGTTTAGGTCCCTCTCAAAAAGTTCAATTTCTTCTCTTTCTTCCAGTAAAACTGGCTTCCAGTTCTCAAGTCTTCAGTTTTCCTCTTGTTTTAAGTCTTCATTGCCAAGTTTTTTCTCTTTCTGTCTCATGATCTTTAATTTGGTTTTTTTCTGGTGATCTCATCAAACTTCTTCTGACATGTTCCTTTTCATTCAGTCTTTGTTGCAGTTTTTCCTTCACATTTTCAGTGATTTAAGATTTCCTTTTTCAAGGATGTTGACCTTTTCTTCTCTTAGTTTTCTTTTTCTTCATCACCTTTCTCTCTCTCCATTCTGTCCTTTTTTCATTTATAAGATGTGTCTTTTCTCACTTCCCTTTTCATCTGATTGGTCATTTCTTGTCTTTGCATGTGCAATTTCTGACAACATACTCTTCAACCCTTCTGTATCTTTCTCAGCTCTGATGTTATATTGTCTTTTGTTTTCTAGAGCCTCATGCTTCTGTTCCAAAACACTCAACAGTTTTAGTGTCTTCATTGGTTTGCTCCAGTCTCATGATTTTGTTTTTCAATCTTCACTCTTCTTTCAGTTTTTCCTTCATTTTCTAGTGATTTAATTTCCTTGAGTTGTCTTCTCTTAGTTTCAAAACCTGTTCCATTTTCATTCTCTTTCTGTCCCAGTAACTTTTTCATCTGATTTCCACTTACTGGCTTCTCAGTTCTTTCTGTTGTTTGTCTTCTCTTTTTGAACTGTCTTCTTCCTTGAGTGCTTCTTCCTCTTGTTTTAAGGTAAGCATGTTCATTTTATTGCCAAGTTTGTCTCTTTCTGTCTGAAGCTGAAGGTTCAGATCTTTAATGTTGGTTTTCTCTCTGGTGATCTCATCAAACTGAATTTCGACATGTTCTTTGTTCTGTTGTAGCTCAGTCTTTGTGATTTCCAGTTTGTCTCTTTCCTCTTTGATATCCTGCATCACTTGTTCTAAGATATGACTTTGTTTCAGGATGTCAGACCTCATCAGCTCCAAGTCCAGTTTCTCTTTCTTCATCATCTCTCTCTCTCTATCCAGAAGCTCTCTGTCTTGCTTCTGCTCTGCCTTTAGCTCTATAAGGCGTGTCTTTTCAACTCAGCTTCCCTTTTCAGTCGATTGGTCATTTCTTGTCTTTGCATGTCAATTTCTGACAACATACTCTTCAACCCTTCTGTATCTTTCTCTAATAGCTCTGTGTAAGATGTTATATTGTCTTTCTGTTTGTCTAGAGCCTCATGCTTCTGTTCCAAAACACTCAACAGTTTTAGTAAGTCTTCATTGGTTTGCTCCAGTCTCATGATTTTGTTTTTCACATCTTCACTCGTCCTTTGATTCAGCTGTTGCAGTTTTTCCTTCACATTTTCTAGTGATTTCATTTCCTTCAAGAGTTGATCTTCTCTTAGTTTCAGCTCAGACCTGTCTCCTTCCATTCTGTCCTTTTCATTCTCAAGCATTCGTCTGTCCATGTCAGTACTACTTTTCATCTGATTGAGTTGTTCTCTCTCTCCACTGATGGTGTTAATGGCAGCTTCAACCTCTTCTTTCTTTCTGTTGAGGTCCTTTCTCAAAAGTTCCATTTCTTCTCTTTCTTCCAGTAAACTGTCCTTACTGGCTTCCAGTTCTTGTGTTTGTCTTTTGAAGTCTTCTTCCTTGAGTGCTTCTTCCTCTTGTTTTAAGGTAAGCATGTTCATTATATTGCCAAGTTTGTCTCTTTCTGTCTGAAGCTGAAGGGTCAGATCTTTAATGTTGGTTTTCTCTCTGGTGATCTCATCAAACTGAATTTCGACATGTTCTTTGTTCTGTTGTAGCTCAGTCTTTGTTGATTTCCATTGTCTCTTTCCTCTTTGATATCCTGCATCACTTGTTCTAAGATATGACTTTGTTTCAGGATGTCAGACCTCATCAGCTCCCAAGTCCAGTTTCTCTTTCTTCATCATCTCTCTCTCTATCCAGAAGCTCTCTGTCTTGCTTCTGCTCTACCTTTAGCTCTATAAGACGTGTCTTTTCCAACTCAGCTTCCCTTTTCAGTCGATTTGTCATTTCATGTCTTTGCATGTCAATTTCTGACAACATACTCTTCAACCCTTCTGTATCTTTCTCTAATAGCTCTGTGTAAGATGTTATATTGTCTTTCTGTTTGTCTAGAGCCTCATGCTTCTGCTCCAAAACACTCAACAGTTTCAGTAAGTCTTCATTGGTTTGCTCCAGTCTCATGATTTTGTTTTTCACATCTTCACTCGTCCTTTGATTCAGCTGTTGCAGTTTTTCCTTCACATTTTCTAGTGATTTAATTTCCTTCAAGAGTTGATCTTCTCTTAGTTTCAGCTCAGACCTGTCTCCTTCCATTCTGTCCTTTTCATTCTCAAGCATTCGTCTGTCCATGTCAGTACTACTTTTCATCTGATTGAGTTGTTCTCTCTCTCCACTGATGGTGTTAATGGCAGCTTCAACCTCTTCTTTCTTTCTGTTGAGGTCCTTTCTCAAAAGTTCCATTTCTTCTCTTTCTTCCAGTAAACTGTCCTTACTGGCTTCCAGTTCTTGTGTTTGTCTTTTGAAGTCTTCTTCCTTGAGTGCTTCTTCCTCTTGTTTTAAGGTAAGCATGTTCATTATATTGCCAAGTTTGTCTCTTTCTGTCTGAAGCTGAAGGGTCAGATCTTTAATGTTGGTTTTCTCTCTGGTGATCTCATCAAACTGAATTTCGACATGTTCTTTGTTCTGTTGTAGCTCAGTCTTTGTGATTTCCAGTTTGTCTCTTTCCTCTTTGATATCCTGCATCACTTGTTCTAAGATATGACTTTGTTTCAGGATGTCAGACCTCTCATCAGCTCAAGTCCAGTTTCTCTTTTTTCATCATCATCTCTCTCTCTCTATCCAGAAGCTCTCTGTCTTGCTTCTGCTCTACCTTTAGCTCTATAAGACGTGTCTTTTCCAACTCAGCTTCCCTTTTCAGTCGATTTGTCATTTCTTGTCTTTGCATGTCAATTTCTGACAACATACTCTTCAACCCTTCTGTATCTTTCTCTAATAACTCAGTGTAAGATGTTATATTTTCTTTCTGTTTGTCTAGAGCCTCATGCTTCTGTTCCAAAACACTCAACAGTTTTAGTAAGTCTTCATTGGTTTGCTCCAGTCTCATGATTTTGTTTTTCACATCTTCACTCGTCCTTTGATTCAGCTGTTGCAGTTTTTCCTTCACATTTTCTAGTGATTTCATTTCCTTCAAGAGTTGATCTTCTCTTATTTTCAGCTCAGACCTTTCTCCTTCCATTCTGTCCTTTTCATTCTCAAGCATTCGTCTGTCCATGTCAGTACTACTTTTCATCTGATTGAGTTGTTCTCTCTCTCCACTGATGGTGTTAATGGTAGCTTCAACTTCTTCTTTCTTCCTGTTGAGGTCCCTCCTCAAAAGTTCAATTTCTTCTCTTTCTACCAGTAAACTGTTCTTACTGGCTTCCAGTTCTTGTGTTTGTCTTTTGAACTCTTCTTCCTTGAGTGCTTGTTCCTCTTGTTTTAAGGTAAGCGTGTTTATGACATTGCCAAGTTTTCTCTTTCTGTCTGAAGCTGAAGGGTCAGATCTTTAATGTTGGTTTTCTCTCTGGTGATCTCATCAAACTGAATTTTGACATGTTCTTTGTTCTGTTGTAGCTCAGTCTTTGTTATTTCCAGTTTGTCTCTTTCCTCTTTCATACCTTGTATCACTTGTTCTAAGATGTGACTTTGTTTCAGGATGTCAGACCTTATATGCTCCAAGTCCAGTTTCTCTTTCTTCATCATCTCTCTCTCTCTATCCAGAAGCTCTCTGTCTTGCTTCTGCTCTGCCTTTAGCTCTATAAGATGTGTCTTTTCCAACTCAGCTTCCCTTTTCAGTCGATTGGTCATTTCTTGTCTTTGCATGTCAATTTCTGACAACATACTCTTCAACCCTTCTGTATCTTTCTCTAATAACTCAGTGTAAGATGTTATATTTTCTTTCTGTTTGTTCTAGAGCCTCATGCTTCTGTTCCAAAACACTCAACAGTTTTAGTAAGTCTTCATTGGTTTGCTCCAGTCTCATGATTTTGTTTTTCACATCTTCACTCGTCCTTTGATTCAGCTGTTGCAGTTTTTCCTTCACATTTTCTAGTGATTTCATTTCCTTCAAGAGTTGATCTTCTCTTATTTTCAGCTCAGACCTTTCTCCTTCCATTCTGTCCTTTTCATTCTCAAGCATTCGTCTGTCCATGTCAGTACTACTTTTCATCTGATTGAGTTGTTCTCTCTCTCCACTGATGGTGTTAATGGTAGCTTCAACTTCTTCTTTCTTTCTTCCTGTTGAGGTCCCTCCTCAAAAGTTCAATTTCTTCTCTTTCTACCAGTAAACTGTTCTTACTGGCTTCCAGTTCTTGTGTTTGTCTTTTGAACTCTTCTTCCTTGAGTGCTTGTTCCTCTTGTTTTAAGGTAAGCGTGTTTATGACATTGCCAAGTTTGTCTCTTTCTGTCTGAAGCTGAAGGGTCAGATCTTTA
This sequence comes from Etheostoma perlongum, assembly GCA_026937815.1. NCBI lineage: Eukaryota > Metazoa > Chordata > Actinopteri > Perciformes > Percidae > Etheostoma > Etheostoma perlongum. The sequence goes on along the minus strand of CM049383.1, from coordinate 18,907,440 downwards.
ATGTTGGTTTTCTCTCTGGTGATCTTATCAAACTGTCTGTCTGCATGTTCTTTGTTCCGTTGTAGCTCAGATTTGGTGATTTCCAGTTTGTCTCTTTCCTCTTTGATATCCTGCATCACTTGTTCTAATATGTGACTTTGTTTCAGGATGTCAGACCTCATTAGCTCCAAGTCCAGTTTCTCTTTCTTCATCATCTCACTCTCTCTATCCATAGGCCCTCTGTCTTGGTTCTGTTCTTCCGTTAGTTCTATAAGATGTGTCTTTTCCAATTCAGCTTCTTGTTTCAGTCGATTGGTCATTTCTTGTCTTTGCATGTCAATTTCTGACAACATACTCTTCAACCCTGCCGTATCTCTCTCTAATAGCTCAGTGTAGGATTTTATATTGTCTTTCTGTTTATCTAGAGCCTCATGCTTCTGCTCCAAAACACTCAACAGTTTCAGTAAGTCTTCATTGTTTTGCTCCAGTCTCATGATTTTGTTTTTCACGTCTTCTATCATCCTTTCATTCAGCTGTTGCAGTTTTTCCTTCACATTTTCTAGTGATTTTATTTCCTTCAAGAGTTGATCTTCTCTTATTTTCAGCTCAGACGTTTCTCCTTCCATTCTGTCCTTTTCATTCTCAAGCATTCGTCTGTCCATGTCAGTACTACTTTTCATCTGATTGAGTTGTTCTCTCTCTCCACTGATGGTGTTAATGGTAGCTTCAACTTCTTCTTTCTTCCTGTTGAGGTCCCTCCTCAAAAGTTCAATTTCTTCTCTTTCTACCAGTAAACTGTTCTTACTGGCTTCCAGTTCTTGTGTTTGTCTTTTGAACTCTTCTTCCTTGAGTGCTTGTTCCTCTTGTTTTAAGGTAAGCGTGTTTATGACATTGCCAAGTTTTTCACTTTCTGTCTGAAGCTGAAGGGTCAGATCTTTAATGTTGGTTTTCTCTCTGGTGATCTCATCAAACTGAATTTCGACATGTTCTTTGTTCTGTTGTAGCTCAGTCTTTGTTATTTCCAGTTTGTCTCTTTCCTCTTTCATACCTTGTATCACTTGTTCTAAGATGTGACTTTGTTTCAGGATGTCAGACCTTATATGCTCCAAGTCCAGTTTCTCTTTCTTCATCATCTCTCTCTCTCTATCCAGAAGCTCTCTGTCTTGCTTCTGCTCTGCCTTTAGCTCTATAAGATGTGTCTTTTCCAACTCAGCTTCCCTTTTCAGTCGATTTGTCATTTCATGTCTTTGCATGTCAATTTCTGACAACATACTCTTCAACCCTTCTGTATCTTTCTCTAATAGCTCTGTGTAAGATGTTATATTGTCTTTCTGTTTGTCTAGAGCCTCATGCTTCTGTTCCAAAACACTCAACACTTTCAGTAAGTCTTCATTGTTTTGCTCCAGTCTCATGATTTTGTTTTTCACATCTTCACTCGTCCTTTGATTCAGCTGTTGCAGTTTTTCTTTCACATTTTCTAGTGATTTCATTTCCTTCAAGAGTTGATCTTCTCTTAGTTTCAGCTCAGACCTTTCTCCTTCTATTCTGTCCTTTTCATTCTCAAGCATTCGTCTGTCCATGTCAGTACTACTTTTCATCTGATTGAGTTGTTCTCTCTCTCCACTGATGGTGTTAATGGTAGCTTCAACTTCTTCTTTCTTTCTGTTGAGGTCCCACCTCAAAAGTTCCATTTCTTCTCTTTCTACCAGTAAACTGTTCTTACTGGCTTCCAGTTCTTGTGTTTGTCTTTTGAAGTCTTCTTCCTTGAGTGCTTCTTCCTCTTGTTTTAAGGTAAGCATGTTCATTATATTGCCAAGTTTGTCTCTTTCTGTCTGAAGCTGAAGGGTCAGATCTTTAATGTTGGTTTTCTCTCTGGTGATCTCATCAAACTGACTGTCTGCATGTTCTTTGTTCTGTTGTAGCTCAGTCTTTGTGATTTCCATTTTGTCTCTTTCCTCTTTGATATCTTGTATCACTTGTTCTAATATGTGACTTTGTATCAGGATGTCAGACCTCATCAACTCCAAGTCCAGTTTCTCTTTGTTCGTCTCACTCCCTCTCTTTTTGTTGACCACATCAGACATTCTTTTTAAACCTTCTACATTTAAGACCACAATGTTCTTGGCACTTTCTTCTATATTTGGTTCCAGTTCTTCTCTTTTTGTCTGCTCAATTTGTTTAAAATGCACCATGTCATTGTCTTCTTCTTTATGTTTGATTCCTTCTGTCTCTTTAATTTCTTCATCGGCATCATCTTTCATTTTGACAGGTTTAAATTCATGTTTGTTTATCAACTGAATTGGATCTGGAATGTGTGTGACTATTGCCATCCTGGACTCTTTCATTACATCTGTGCTCCTGTCATTTTTTCTTTGTATCTTCATTTTCATGATCTCCAGTTCATCCTTCTCTCTGCTAATTCTCTCAAGTCGCTGGTCAAGCTCTTTTTTTCTTTTTTGTGTCTCCCTCTTGAGGATATCTTTTTCTCCTTTCACCTCAGCCCATATCTTTTTACCTTCCTGCTCTTTGCGAATGCCTTTTCTGATCAGCTGTTGATTTTCTCTTTTGCTGATCTCCAACTCAGTCTTCAGCACTTGCATCTCTCTTCTTTCTCTTTTAACATATTCTAGTATGATTTCAAGCTTCTGTTTTTGTTTTTGGATTTCGTCCCGTATGTTGACCATATCATCCATCTCTGTTTTTGATTTTATTGTAATTTTTTCAAACTTAGTCCTTAGTTGATATTTTATACGGCTCATGTTGCCTCTTAAAGTGCTGTTCTGAGCTTTTAATGCTTTGAGCCCTTCTTTTTGTTGCGCTAAATGAACATTTACATTTTCCAGAATTCCCATTTCCTCCTAATTATTTCCAGGTGCATATACATTTTTCGTATCCAATTTTTAAGGTAAATATTATCAGTAAATTTTGTGCTTTGTTGTATTATTTCAACTTTCTCCTTGATGCTTTTCACCTCCTGATGTCCCAGGCTTTTTTTGTCTTGTTCTCTGTTTACCTGGTTAAGAGTAGTCTGGACTTTAATTTTCTGCTTTTCTTCAGCCAGCTCATCCTCCTGCCGTTGCAGTTTTATCCTCAATATGTCTGACTCATCCCTCTCTCTCAAGGTTTTTTCCAGTCTTTGGTCTAATTCTCTTCTTCTCTTTTTGGTCTCTCTCCTCAGTACCTCCTTTTCTCTTTGTATATCATTCATCTTAATTTCACATTCCTCTTTTTTCCTCATGCTTTTTCTAAATATCTGTTCACTTTCTTTTTTTTTCATTTCCAGCTCTGACTTCAGCAGCTCCATTTCTCTCATTTGTCTTTTGTTAATTTGCACTTTGCCATCAAGCTCCTGTTTCTGTCTTTCTACTCTCTCTCTTAAATGGTTCATCTCATGTATTTCTGCTTCAGCTTTTTGTCTTTCTATTCCCACATTCTCCCTCTCGACTAGAATCTGTTGTTTAAGAATATCAATCTCTTCTCTTTCAATCTTTTGTTTTACTTGCTCACATAAGGACTTTTTAAGTTGTTCAATTTCACAGTTTTTCTGATACAAACTGTTCATTGTCAGTTTTATATCATTCTCTAGTGTCTCCTTTTCTGATCTAAGTCTTACAATTTCATTTTCCATTTCCTCCATTTCTTTGCCCATTCTGTTCTTTGTCATTTTGTCCTTTTCTGTATCTGTCTCTGTTCTGTCAGTTTTCTTTGTGTCTCCTTTCTCTCTCTCAGTACTTTCCAAGGTAGATTCTTTATCCTTTTTCTGCATGTTTTCAGTGTTAAATCTTTGAAAGTCTGCTGTTTCCTGCGATATTAAAGGATGGATGTTTTTCAATTCTTGTTTTGTGTCATGAATCTTACAGTTCAGTTCTTCCAACTGTTTCCGTTTTTCTTCGGCCTCCTTCAAAATAACCTCTATGTCTTTACTTTTCTGTGTAGTCTTAGCAGCAATTTTCTCAGCAGTGCTCTTAACTTTTGCCAATTTCTCAAACGTCTGCACAGTCACTTCAGTTTGTCTATGCATTTTTATTTTTAAAATGTCAAATTCATCTCTCTCTCTCAAAGTTTTATCTAACCTCAAATCCAGTTGTCTTCTCTGCTTTTTTGCTGCAGTTCTCATTAATTTCATGTTGCTCATTTCTTCTTTCAGATGCATTTCACGTTTCCTCATTTCAGTTGTTACCAGTTTCAAAAGCTCTTGGAATTGTTTCATGTCTTGTAGCAATCCTTCAGTTTCACTGTCTTTATCCTCATGATCCTTGTGGATATTCATTTCTTCAGCTTGGTTTTCAAGTTGGAGGTTTACTATTTTTATAATTTCTTGTGTTCTATAAATCTCTGCCCTGAGTCTTTGTATATGAGCACTTCCTGTGTCCATTTTATCAGAACCTCCATCTATCTCCTCAGTGTGTGTCTGTATATTATCTCCTGACTCCTGACCTTGTTTTTGCTTCTGACCATCATTAATACCGTCTTGTTTCACCTTTTTCCTAATCTCCTGGTTTAGTATTTTCACTTCATATTTAACTTCTTCACGTTCAAAAACATTGTTGCTTTCCCAGATTGTAATTTGCAACCCATTTTCAATCTCTGGTTTCTGGCTCTGTAAGTCATTTATTTCTGTAATGAGCCTTTTAATCTCTTGATGTTTTTCCTCCATGTTCCCCATAGCATACTTAATTTGCTCCCGTATCTTCCCCTCTCTCTCCTTGAGTTTGGACATCTGCTTTTCCACTTCTTCCACTTCTCTTACATTACTAATGTACATCACTAATTCTGTCTGATCATTATCCATTGATGTTTCTTCATGAATTTCTGTCTGCATCTGTTGGAAAACATTGTGCTCTTTCTTTATGTCCACTGCAAACAAATTAAGTTCATGTTCTGAGTGCATATGCTTCTGATCTAGTATTTCTTCCCTTTGATGCTGGTCTTCTAATGTTATAGATTGTTGCACAGATGTGGCATCATTTGTAGTTTTATCTTCTACTTCTTCTTTGTCTATCTGTTTTTCTGTGGTCTGAATTTCAAATGTTTGATCTTCGAGAGGGTCTTGATCGATTTCTTTCCCTGGTTCTTGAAGTTTAGACGTTTTTCCTAAAAATGTATTTTTGATTGCAGATTCAGTCATTATCCATTTGCGTACCTGAGTTTTCATGGACGTCATCTTATCCTTCACCAAAAAATATAATAAGTAAATGTAATTAGTTAGTACAAGTTAGGTCAACAATCCAAATAACTCCCCTTGTCTCAATTTTGTGACATTCTTTTTCTTATTGGTTATAATAATAATAGAGTAAATCCTTAAGTAAACATTATGGAAAGGCAACTTAACATGTTTCTATAATGTCATGGAGCCCTCATGATTGGGGTTAGCGAAATATTATTAATATGTACAAAAACACTTCACAGTCAAAAGGAGACTTAATGTATATATTTTAATAAGTCATAAGTCTAGTTCAGATGCACTGTGTAATGCTGTGTAAAAACAATTTTGAGAGCTACTTGTAAGCTGACTGTGCTCAAAATCATTTTCATATTATTTTAAAACCAAATCCTCATTGTGTGGGGAAATAATAATGATATAAGGTTTGGACAAAGTTGAGTTATATTACTGTTACATATTTCAAAGGATATTAAGGTTTTTTGATATTCCTTTTTTGTACTCTTAACCATTCCCATGTGCAGACTCAAATCAACAACTAATTAAGTGAGCCCCACTGGGCACTGGGTGACATGTTCCTTTATTACCATGAACACACACACACACACACACACACACACACACACACACACACACACACACACACTGATGTAAGAAACTAGATATGGAAGGTGTTTTTAAAGATGTACATCTTCAGTGGAAACCAATGGGCTTGGGGCTGAAGTCAAACAGCATTGAGAGACAGAATAACATATTGTTGATTTAGCTCTTTTTATGGAATTTATCAACAAAACATAATTTATATTGAATATATTCAGAGAGAATATATCTAGCCTTAATTCAAACTCATGCAGCATACCAGATTTTCCTTTTGCACCATTGTCTTAGATCAAGCTAGCTAAGCCCATATTTACTCTTATTGTATCCCTGATTTACATATGCTTACTGTAGTCAAAGTTGCTTTAACTTTAGAACTTAATTACTGCATTACTAAAAAAAGCTGAGCTGTACACACAATCATAAAAGGCCTCGACAGTTGCACATAACTCAAAAATGTGTTTTACTGTGCTGTTTGACAGTAGGGTTTAGTTGAAATAGGAGATGTTTTTTTCCAACCTATTGCCCATGTTTTGTGTCTAATGTGGTGACTAATGGGAACAATCTTTGAAACTGGTCCAGTATTAAGTGGGACATCGGCAAAACAAGCTACAATGTAAGTTATCGGACAGTTGTGCACCTTCAACTTACGTCCACAAAAAGTGCTTGTTTTGCCACTGACATACTCAGATTATTCTGACTCTGTCTGTATAAGTGTATACGTGTCTGTGTCTATATACAGTTGTATTCAAAATAATAGCAATCCAACCACTAACCTCATAAATTATATTTTTTGGTAGAAGTAATATTTCTACATGGCACATAATTTACTAGAAAGTGTTGTAGAGTCATAGAAAGCCAACAGATCCAACAGTCATGACATGCATGCTGCTCATTCTGTGTAATTGAATCTGTTATTGAAAGGGGCATGTTCAAAATAATAGCAGCATTGTGTTCAATTAGTGAGGTGGTTGATTCTGTGAAGAAACTGGTGTCAATTATGGCCCATATTTAAGGAAGGAAGGAAGCAAATGCTGTGCATACTGGTTATAGTGCATTTCACACTGATGCACACTGACCCAAAAATGGGTCGTTCCAGACATTGCTCTGAGGAACAGCGGACTTTGATTAGAAAATTGATTTGAGAGGGGAAAACATATAAAGAAGTGCAGAAAATTATAAGCCGTTCAGCCAAAATGATTTCAAATGCCTTGAAATGGCCTCCAAAGCCTGAACAACGTGGGAAAAAACGATCAACTACCATTCAAATGGATTCAAGAATAGTCAAAATGGAAAAGGCTCAACCAATGATCAGCTCCAGGAAAATCGAAGAAGACTTAAAGTTACTTGTGAGTACTGTTACGACCAGAAGAAGGTTATGTGAAGCAAATCTATCAGCTAGAAACCCCTGCAATGGGTTGCTGAAAAAAAGACGTACTGAATAGGTTGAAATTTGCCAAAGGACACACTGACTGGCCAAAGAACAAATGGCGCAACATTCTGTGGACTGATGAGAGCAAAATTATTCTTTTTGGGTCTAGTGGCCGCAGATAGTTTGTCCAGTGACCCGCATGCACTGAATTCAAGCCACAGAACACTCTGAAGACAGGAAAGCTTGGTGGTGCAAAAATCATGTTATGGGGATGTTTCTCATACTGTGGTGTTATTTATTGTATCCCAGGGATCATGGATCAGTTTCAATACATAAAAATACTTGAAGAGGTCATGTTGCGTTATGCTAAAGAGGAAATGCCTTGGAAATAGGTCTTTCAGCAACACAATGACTCAAAACACACCAAACGAGTGAACGAGCAATGTCTTGGTTCCAGATGAACAAGATTGATGTTATGGAATGGCCAGCCCAATCCCTGGACCTTTAGCCCATAAAACAATTGTGGGGTGACATCATAAATGCTGTTTCTGAGGCAAAACCCAGTAATGCAGAGGAATTGTGGAATGTAGTTCAATCATCATGGGCTGGAATATCTGTTCACAGGTGTCAAAAGTTGGTTGACTCCATGCAACACAGATGTGAAGCAGTTCTCAGAAATAATGGTTATGTAACTAAATATTAGTGCAGTGATTCAAAGTAAAGCAAACCTTTGAGACAGTTTTCAGTTTATATAGTAAATGTTTGAATTTGTAAAGAAAAATGCAAATACTGCAATATTTTTCAACAGCCTAATATTCCCTTTCTGTAAAGGTATACACAAAACTTAACACAAACTTGATCAATTTTGGTCATGTTTTGATTTGGAATTGAATGTGCAGTGTTCCCAATGCATTGATATTATGGAATTAAAAGCTATTCTAAGGATTTTGAGCATTCACCTTTTAAACATACTGCTATTATTCTGAACACAACTGTAAGTGTGTAGTAAAGAGTAAGATACTTTTACATGAAACATCCTTGGAATCCTCTCTCGGGAAGCATCACCTTATCATGGTGGAGAGGTTTGTGTGTCCCTATGAACATGAGGGCTGTGTTGTCTGGAGCTTTGTGCTCCTGGTAGGGTCTCCCATGGCAAAGTGGTCTCAGGGAGGGCCCAGACAAAGAATGGTTCAAAAACCTTATGGAAAATCAAGGAAGGGATCAAAGGACCCTGCCCGGTGGAAGCCCAGGGCCCCCGTCTGGAGCCAGGCCCAGACGGTGGGCTCGTCAGCGAGCGCCTGGTGGCCGGGTTTGCCACGGAGCCCGGCCGGGCACAGCCCGAAAAAGCTACGTGGCACCTCTCCCTCCAGCCCATGGGCCCACCACCTGTGGGAGGAACCAATGGGGTCGGGTGCGTTGCCGTAAGGGTGGCAGCGAAGGTCAGGCGCTGCGTTGGAGTTTACCCCGGGGGACGAGAGGGTCGCCTCCCTACGCCTGTGGGTGATGGGGGGGAAAACTCTGACTGTTGTTTGTGCATGTGCACCAAACAAGAGTTCGGAGTATTCGGCCTTCTTGGAGACCTTGAATGAAGTCCTGTATGGGGCTCCAGTAGGGGACTCCATAGTTCTGCTGGGGGACTTCAACGCACACGTGGGTGATGATGGAGATACTTGGGAGAGGCGTGATTGGGAGGAACGGCCTCCCTGATCTAAACCAGAGTGGTTGTCTGTTGTTGGACTTCTGTGCTAGTCATGGATTGTCCATCACAAACACCATGTTCGAACATAGGGATGCTCATAAGTGTACGTGGTAACAGAGCACCCTAGGCCAAAGGTCAATGATCGATTTTATAATCGTTTCATCTGATCTGAGGCCTTATGTTTTGGACACTCGGGTGAAGAGAGGGGCAGAGCTGTCAACTGATCACCATCTGGTGGTGAGTTGGGTCAGGGGGTGGGGGAAGACTCTGGACAGACCTGGTAAGCCCAAACGGGTAGTGCGGGTAAATTGGGAACGTCTGGAGGAGGCCTCTGTCCGACGGACTTTCAACTCACACCTCCGGCGGAGCTTTTCGGGCATCCCTGTGGAAGCTGGGGACATTGAACCTGAGTGGACAATGTTCAAAGATTCCATTGCTGAAGCTGCGGCGGCGAGCTGTGGTCTTAGGGTCTTAGGTGCCTCAAGGGGCGGTAACCCACAAACACCCTGGTGGACACGTGGTCAGGGAAGCTGTCCGACTGAAGAAGGAGTCTTTCTGGGATATGTTATCCCGGAGGCAGTTGCAAGGCACCGACGGGCCCGAATGGCTGCAGCCTCTGCCGTGACAGAGGCAAAGCAGCGGATGTGGGAGAAGTTCGGAGAAGACATAAAGAAGGACTTTCGGTCGGCACCAAGGTGCTTCTGGAAAACCGTTCGCCACCTCAGGAGGGGGAAGCAAGGAATCATCCAAGCTGTATACAGTAAGGATGGGACGTTGTTGACCTCAACTGGGGAGGTAATAGAGCGGTGGAAGGAGCACTTTGAGGAACTCCTAAATCCAGCTGACATGCCCTCTGTGATAGAGGCAGAGCTGGAGGATGATAGGGGATTGTCGTCAGTTTCCCTGGTGGAAGTCGCTGAGGTAGTCAAACAATTCCACAGCGGCAAAGCCCCAGGGATAGATGAGATCTGTCCAGAAATGCTGAAAGCTCTGGGTGTGGAGGGGATGTCTTGGTTGACACGCCTCTTTAACACTGTGTGGAAGTCTGGGACGGTGCCTAAGGAGTGGCAACCCGGGGTGGTGGTTCCCCTCTTCAAAAAGGGGGACCAGAGTGTGTGTGCATATTACAGGGGTATCACACTTCTCAGCCTCCCTGGTAAAGTCTACTCCAAGGTGCTGGAAAGGAGGGTTTGGCCGATAGTCGAACCTCAGATTGAAGAGGAACAATGCGGATTCCGTCCTGGCCGTGGATCAACGAATCAGATCTTTACTCTCACAAGGATCTTGGAGGGGGCCTGGGAGTATGCCCAACCAGTCTACATGTGTTTTGTGGATCTGGAGAAGGCATATGACAGGGTCCCCCGGGAGAAATTGTGGGAGGTGCTGCGGGAGTATGGGGTTCTCAGGGCCATCCAATCTCTGTATGACCAAAGCGAGAGCTGTGTCCGGGTTCTCGGCAGTAAGTCGGACTCGTTCCAGGTGAGGGTTGGGATCTCATCGCTGCTTTTTGCAGATGATGTGGTCCTGATGGCGTCATCGGTCTGTGACCTTCAGCACTCACTGGATCGGTTCGCAGCCGAGTGTGAAGCGGCTGGGATGAGGATCAGCACCTCTAAATCTGAGGCCATGGTTCTCAGCAGGAAACCGATGGAGTGCTTTCTTCAGGTAGGAAGTGAGTCCTTACCCCAAGTGAAGGAGTTTAAGTACCTTGGGGTCTTGTTCGCGAGTGAGGGGACCATGGAGCATGAGATTGGTCGGAGAATCGGAGCAGCTGGTGCGGTATTACATTCCGTTTATCGCACCTTCGAAAAGGGAGCTGAGCCATAAGGCAAAGCTCTCGATCTACCAGGCAATTTTTGTTCCTACCCCTCACCTATGGTCATGAAGGCTGGTTCATGACCGAAAGAACGAGATCAAGGGTACAAGCGGCCGAAATGGGTTTCCTCAGGAGGGTGGCTGGCGTCTCCCTTAGAGATAGGGTGAGAAGCTCAGTCATCCGAGAGGAGCTCGGAGTAGAGACGCTGCTCCTTCGCGTCGAAAGGAGCCAGTTGAGGTGGTTCGGGCATCTGGTAAGGATGCCTCCTGGGCGCCTCCCTAGGGAGGTGTTCCAGGCACCTCCAGCTGGGAGGAGGCCTCGGGGAAGACCCAGGTATAGGTGGAGAGATTATATCTCCAACATGGCCTGGGGACGCCTCGGGATCCCCCAATCGGAGCTGGTTGATGTGGCTCGGGAAAGGGAAGTTTGGGGTCCCCTACTGGAGCTGCTGCCCCGGCGACCCAATACCGGATAAGCGGATGAAGATGGATGGATGGAATCCTCAGAATCGCTTTTTTCGCCTAACTGTCCAGACTCCATTTAGATAAACAGTTTAGCGTGTCTAGAGCCAGCTTATTTCTACATGTAAATGGGTGAATTAGGGGTTTACTGTATTTCAACCAAGCCAGAGTGGTGATTGTTATAAAAAGACAAACCTTTTATTAGATTTATTTTGTTTCTGTCGACTTGAATGTAGTGTATTAATGAAGTGTATTTTACAATTATTATTTTTTTTATTTTTTTTTATTCACAAAGTACTGTAGTGATTGGTCTCGGGCATTGCCAGGGGACTGCATAGCGCCCTCTTATGTGCACCCTAAATTTGACAAAAGTAATAAATTAATATACTTTGAGGGAACATCTGGAATTCATCTGGAATTCTATCAAGCTATTTTTAGAAAAAATTACAAAATTCTAAAATTTACGATATGATATTTTGTGCGACATTTTTTATTTTATGAAGACTTGTTTGAGGACTTTAGGATCCACAAAAACTCTCAAAACCTTGCAGCCATGAGCAGAACATTAAACTCTTTCATCTGAATTCACATTTAGGAGTGGTATGGTTGCTCTATAAGGCACCCTACCCCACCTTGGTTTTAGCTCTTGGGCACTTTTTTGACGGCCTCAATATATACAAAAACTCACAAAAATTGGTGCCCTGGGAGCTTTCCGAGACTGTACAGCGATTTGGCCTATACCTGTAAGCAGATCATCCTTGTGGCCGGTTTAGCATCTGTGCCAAACTTGGCAGCAATCAAACAGCTCCATCTAATGGTCATTGCAGTGGAATGTTTAATAATGTTGATTTTTATTCTTCTGCTGAGTCAGATATCAATTGTGAATTACAAAATGTCATCTTTAAAATGATTATGATGGTATAAAACAATTCTGGGAAAACGTGGTAAATACCTAGACCCTGGAACTGACACAGCTAAAAATAAAGCCATCTGTAGTGGCTATTCCGTTTCAAAATTATAGCCACTGCAAAATGCAGCAATATAAGAGCGTTTTTAACGCCCCTTTGTTTCTTTGTTGATCCAGGCAGCGGTCGTTGATTGAAAATAACAATTAAACACAAATATCCCACCTATAGAAATACATTTTTATATCCTACCAAAATGTTCTAGGTTAATGTTGCATGTGTGTGAATCATGGAAAATAAACAATACTGGTGTTTTTTTAAACAATATCAAATAAGATGAAACAGGATAACTAGATGTGGTTAAAAAACTGTTTGGTCTCAACCAAAGCTAGGACTTCCACAAAAAAAAAACTTCACCCGTGTTTCCAAATTCCCTTTATCAGTTATACCACATACACAATTACTATGGTGTGGCCGATATGCCAATCAGTGGGCTAGCTGTCAATCAAAATCAGTGGATCAGAACTATAATCAAAATATGAGAAGTCTTAAAATAATAACTATTGTTCTTTAAATATGAACAAAAACTGACTTTTTGGCTCCTACACCATTGTTAATTATATTAAATACAACTGCACTTGCTATGGCTAGCCTATTACTGGTCCAAGATTTTTTAAAAAGATAAGAAAATGAGAAAATAATATTTACTTACCATGTACTTTTTGACCTCTTCCATGTTCTGATCCATATTTGTTTGGGCTTTGAGCATCTGCTCCCTGGTGTTGTTCATCTCTGCAGCCGCTTTTTCCATGCAAGCTTTTATGTCACTCATTGTGAACTTAATAGTTATTGTATCTACCAGTTTTTGCTTAACCTCCTCTCTGTGTTTTTGTATCTTTACCTCTTTATCTTGTAACTCATCCCTCTCTTTCATGGTTGTCTTCAGCTGTTGGTCAAGTTCTTGTCTGTATTTTTCAAATTGGAAAATAATCCTCTGGATTTGGGTCTTTTCTTCTGTAAAGTCCCTCCTGCTTTGGTCTATATCTTCTCTCAACCGGCGCAGCATCTTTCGGATTTCTTCTATTTCAAGCATCACTCTCTTTATGTCAGTGTTCACTTTATTCTGAGTGTTTGAGTCCATGTTGTCTTTCTCAAACAGGGTTTCTTCATGTGGAAGTCTTAGCTTCTGCTTATCAAATCTGTCATCCATGTTCACCTCCAGCCTCTGCTCTGACCTCTGCTTCTCAGTCTTGTCTTGTCTTTGCTTCACATCTGATTTAGAATGGCCAGTCTCTTCCATTATCTTGCTGATCTGTTCCTTTTCTCTCCTGCTCATTCTTATCATTTTTGCTAGGTCCTTTTTCTTTAGTTCAATCTCAGTGTTCATTATTTCCATCTCTCTTATCTCATTCTTTGTTCTTTGAAACTTGTCATTCAACTCCTGTATTTGCATTTCAGTACTTTCCCTCACACACTTTAGTGCATTCATTTCTGCTTTAACTAACTGCCTGTCTCTCTCTATGTTTTTTTTCTCAGTCTGTATTTCAGTTTTGATTTTTTGAATCTCATTTTTTTCAGATTGGACCTCGGCTAACCTTTTCTTTAGATTTTGTTTTTCCCTCTGTATATCAGCATTCACCTCAATTTCCCACTCTGTTGTCTTCATGCTTACGTCTGTGTTTTCTGTTAGATTTTTAGAGTCAGAGCTAATATTTTCCACTCGGCCTCTTTTTGACTTTAGCTCCTGCTTTCCTCTCACAGTCATTTCCATTTGTTGTTCACTGTCTTCTAGCACATCCCAAAGTTTCTCCATCTCTTCGTGGATTCTGCTAAGTTTTATCTTAACAGTGTCAAATGTGTCTTTATCTTCTTTCTGCATTTGTATACTTTCCTTCTCTGGGGCAGTGCCTTTTTGCATTTTAACAGCTCGTTGAATATTTACATTCATAATATGTTTGATGTGCTCAATTTGATCTCTATGTTGTGAAATGTCTTTTTTATTTCTCTGTAACTCTTGATGTATATCTGCCATGTTTTTTTCCATTTGGTCCTTTGCCTGCTTTGCTTCAAATAATATTTTTTTATTTTTGTTAATTAGACTCAGCAGACTGTCAGCCTTCATTATTTCCGTTATCTTCTGCTTTGTCTTTATTTGTTCCATGGGTTCTTTGGGTTCCTTCCTTATTTCTTGTAATTTTGTCATTTTCATCTTGTGTTGCTCATTGATGAGCTCATTACGTCTTTTTTCCAGAGTTTCCCTCTCTTGGTATATTTCAGTCCGCATTTTCAGAAATTGCATTTTTTCTTGAGCAGCTTCATTTTTATTTTCCTCAAGTTTCTTAATAATATGTTCTATCTGTGATCTCAGTCTTTTATTAATAAGCGCTGCTCCTGTTTTTCAACTGTGAGTCTTTTAATGTCCTCTTGTTTCTGCTCTGTATTTGTCTTCAGGTAATCAATTTCATTTCTATCTCTTTGTGTTCTTTCCCAAAGTTGTTCAATTGCCTCCATTATTTGACATGTCAATTGTCTTTGTCTTTTAATAGTTTCCCTTTTGCTTTTTATATTGACCTTCATTTGTTTGTCTTGCTTGTTGTTTTCCATGGTCCACTTCTGTTCTGTTTGGGTCATCCTGCTGTTCTGTTGTCTTTGCTCTGTTGGTCAAGAAAATGTACAGAATATCACTTGTCACTCCACACTGCAACATTCATATTGTGTTAAACCAGGCAAGAAAAAAACTCCATTTTGACCATGAATGAGATAGTGAAACAATGCAGAGACAATTCGTAAAAACACATTACCAGTATGTTTATCCTAGTTGAAGCTACCTGGCAGAATTTCATAAAAAAAGCTACCTCTCAACCTTGCTTACATAAATCAAGAGATCGTCTGCATACAGAGAGACGTTATAGTCCTCAGTTCCACGCTTAACCCCCCGCAATAACAACAACGACTTCAATGTGATCGAAAGAGGCCCAATTGCCACTGCAAACAGGAGGGGGGATAAAGGACATCCTTGACGTTTCCCATGTGACAGAGGAAAAAATTTAGAATGAGACTGATTAGTTTGAATACATGCTTGCGGGGATGAATACAGCAGACAAATCCATTGCCAGAAACGTGTCACCAAACCCAAACCTCTCCAATACGGCAAACAAGTATTTCCACTCCACGCGATCAAAGGCCTTCTCCGCGTCTAGAGAGATTACAGCTTCTGCAGTCGATGAGGGACCGGGGGAGTAGATCACGTTAGTAAGTTGGCAAATATTTGAAAAAGAGTGGCGACCCTTAGTGTTTGCGGTCTAAATTAAAAACTGAATCTGTCAGGTCTTGTACTTGTTTGCGGTGTTCCTTATTGTCATGTGCTACATAGGAGAAAATTTGTTCTCTTAAGTACGCTTTTAAGGTTTCCCAAAGTAGAGATTATGATATACCTTCCTTTTTGTTTACTTCCAGAAAAGTACCTGTATTAGTGGCCACATGTTCACAAAATTTCTCATTCAAAAGCAGCAGGGAATTAAGTCTCCGGAAGGATTGCTCTCTAACGTTAAAAGTGAAAGAAAGGTCTAAGATAAGTGGTGCATGATCTGAAATGATGATGGCCAAGTATTCAACCGATACCACTGCAGGGATGAAAGAGCTATCTATAAAAAAGTAATCTATCCTTGAGAAAGAATGGTGGACATGAGAAAAAAAAGAGAATTGTTTGGAGTTCGGATTTTGAAACCTTCATGGGTCTACACAGCCATTTTGTCTCATAAAGTCTGAAAAGACCCTTGACTTTGCAGAAGGTGAAACAGATTTAGGGCTAGATTTATCGACCAATGGATCAATTGTACAATTAAGATCTCCTGCAAGGATCAATCTATGTGTATCTAAATTATGGAGGGATGACAGCTTACTGGCAAATTCAGTATCGTCCCAGTTAGGCGCATAGACATTCACCAAAAGAACGGTTGTTTGGGATAGGAGGCCCGAGACAATGACATATTGACCATTGGGGTCTGCAATTATTGTATTTGGTGAAAACTAAATTTGTTTATTAATCAAAATTGCCACCCCTCGAGATCTGTTATTAAATTTGGAATGGAAAATATTATTAACCCATGCTTTACGGAGTCTGGTGTGATCTTCTAACCTTAAATGTGTCTCCTGCAAAAACAAAACATCAGTATTCAATTGTTTAAGATGGGAACAAATCCTAGAACGTTTCACAGGACCATTCATCCCTTTAACATTCCAGGACACAAACCTAACCGCAGCTCCTCCTACTGGGCCTGAACCACCTGCATTACTTATCATAGGAAATATCCAAAATATGTAAGACTAGCCTGAACCACCTTACTGAAGAGCATTTATGGTCGCAAGTGATGTCAACACACGCTGTGTGCTGTTGTATAGAGGTAAAATAAAATAGTGACAATAATGAACTAAAAATAAATTTTAACAGAGCTGTGTGCATCCTTAAAAGATAAGGTGTTGCCAAGTAAATATAATGTCCCCCAGTTCTGATGACACTTAAGTTGGAACAAAAAAACAAAAAATACACCAAAAACAAAACAAAAAAAGAAGAAATAATCCACACCTAGATCTTCATCCCCAAACGAAGAAAACTGCAGGAATTCCCAGACAAAAAACTTCCAAGACATCCAGCTCTTATCCTACTCTAAGAGTGGCTCCTCTCTCAGTAAGTGATTTGTTTTCTACCTTTATACAATTATTTATGGCTCACCTTGAGAAAAAAGTATGTAAAATAAATCAGAGTGGCTGGCCTAATTTAAATAAACTGTATCCAGCTCTCTGTCACTTAGTATGCCTTACTAAAATTGGCCAAACTGTGAAATGGCAGAGTTATGTGTGAAAGTCATACTAACTAAAACAACCATGCCATGTTAAGAAAAAATGTAAAAAAACAACAACAAAAAAACATGGCTGTTGTATATTTGAATCACAGAGGCCAATGCGTTGTTATTGTACCATAAACATGACCAAAAAACACATTAACGTGAATATTACTGTGTGGGCTTGTAGTTTACTTGAAAATGAAAATATTGATCTTGCCATTTTCCCCTAAATATTAACCAAGCAGACAAATAGACCCATGGAATCAAAGTGTCTAAGTCGAAAGCTAGGCTTACTTTCACCTTCTCATGGATAGTCTGTGCTCCGGCATCATTTACTCTCCCCAGTGAAGCTCGTAAAACTCTCTAGCCTTCTCCGGAGTCTCCAAGAACGGCGTCTGACGTGGAGCAGGGCGGGATATATAAGCGAGAACCTGACGCTCTTCTTGTACAGGAGGAATTTCACTTCTTTGAAGGCGGCGTGTTTCTTGCCGAGTTCCGCGCTGACATCCTCGTGGAAAAATACCCTATGCCCCCTGAAGAACAGTTGCTCTCGTTTCCTCGTTATTATGCGGTATTTGTTCTGGAAGGAGCGGAAGAGAACAAGGAATATTCTCTGGCATTTAGAGCTAGTGCCAGACTCGGCGGTCGGCTTGGATCCCACTCGGTGCGGGCGGGAATGAGGGGGATGCGGGAAGAAATCTTTGCCCAGGACTTCCTTGAAAAATTCAGTCATGAACTTAACTGTGTCCTGCCCCTCCAAATACTCCGGGATACCGACAACTCGCAGATTAGACATACGGGAGCGATTTTCCAAATCCTCCACTTTCAGCGTCTCATTATCAGCTAGGAGTGCGGTGCATGATGCTTTGAAAGCCTCTATCCTGTCGCTGTGGTCATTTAGCCCTTCCTCTATGTCATGGATATGTTCTTTGTGGGAGTTAAGAGACGATTTTACCTGTTCCAGGGATGCCGAAATTGGTGTCAGTGCCTCGTCGAGTGTTTTTTTCAAGAGGGAGTCCGTTTGCTGTGCGAGGTTGGACAGAAGCACCGAGTGAAGCTTAGCAAGATCAGCCAGTAACTCCGAGCTTGGGCTAGCTTGTGTAGCCATGTTGTCTTCACTCGTGGCAACTTCATCCATCTCGGCCGCTTTTTGCCCTAGGTCACGTCTCTTTGGACTCATTTAGTTATGAAAAGTTATGTCTTAACATACACGTAACCAACTCCAGGTGCGCCAAACTTTATGTCGAGAAAATGAGGTAGAAATTAAAAAGTAATTTGGGAGCCACTTCTCACACGTCTGCTCGCTACATGCTCAAACCAGAAGTCCATCAAATTTATCTTTATATATAAATCAAATAATCAACTTTGGCCAGTTAATCCCCCCAAAAGTATTATCATAATGCTGAATATAAAATATTAGCTTTTATAAAAGATGATAAGTGGTTGGCTTTCTCAATCCAATGTAATTAACAAGCAAAGAAAACATTTCTTTTCCCACACAAACAGGGTGTTGTTTTGTTATGGCCCTTAGAATTAATGTAAAACAGCCTGTTTGGGCATGAACTGGAATGACCACATTTTCAAGTGGACTTGGGCATGGATGTGCCCAAACAAGTAGGACTTTGGGGTCAACTTTATTACATTTACATCAGGGAAATCAAAATCTTTCCGAAGATGCATCATCCGTATCGTCAGGCTAAAAGAGGGGCTAGAAGATGCTAATGCTATTCAGTATCTCTCGCAGTCACTGGCTAAGTGACTCCCGAATCTAGCAGATGTTCAGATAGAGATTATGAGAGACCACTGAATTTACAGTGATTGCCCAAAGAAGAATACCAATACCAGTCACATGCTGATTTTCAACATGTTTTCTTACACAACCAGGCAGGCAATCCTCAATCATCATTGAGGGCAAGAAAATTTGCTTCTCTCCAGATTTCAACAACTACAGTACATGGTAAAAAGACGCCAGGATTCGAGCCATGGATTCAGCACGGGTCAAGGGTCTGGATTTTTTCCTACTTTATCCAGCAATGCTGAAGATCAAGGAAAGCGCCCAGTATAGAGCATTAACCTCCGCCGGGGATGCTGAGGACTATGCTGCGCCCGTCCTGCTGCTGCAGGAGAGAGAGCCGACGCTTCGTATTCTATCGCAGAGTGTGCCGTAGAGGAGAATCAGGACTGAAACAACTGCCTGATGAACATGGACCGTTGGTTTGTCTTGGTCTCTTAATGTATCCTGATTTTATTGCACTATTGTCTGATATGATTACAGAGACTGTGTTTCTGAATGCTATGTTGACCTAGCTTAATATTGCCTACCCTCCATAGGTTAGCTGGGCCACTGCTAGGTTAGAGTAGGGTGACCAGACGTCCCCGGTTTCCGGGGACAGTCCCCGATTTTGGTGACCTGTCACCGGCTGGATCTGTCCCCGGAAATGTCCCCGGTTTTCACTGTGACTGACAGACACAAAATTGGAATGAAAGAATGAAAACTCTGACCAAACGGAGCCGATCAAGCAGCGCTGCTCAGAGCTCAGAGATGTTTTAGAAAGCTGTATTTTACCATGCTAAAATTACTGATTATTTACAGTCTGGTGGGTTTAGCGAACACAATTTTGCGGACTTTTATGTTTTAAAAAATGATCTTAATCTTTAACAGAAAGGTCAGCCCTCTTAGAAATCCTTTCCATAATGTTGTCAGACACTTAGAATATTAATCTAAGTCTGTCAGCAGCAAAACGAGCATTTTTATGAACGTAAATACAAGCTGGACAATTATCCTATTAACTTCCATTGTAGCTTGTTTCTCTGCTGCCGATTGCAGCGATCTCGTTTCATACTGCATCAATGTCAAAGGAAAATCTTTCCTTTGACATACCAACCAAGTTTATATTGTATCCGATACCCAGCTCTAGGTCTAGTGTCCCCGTTTTAAGTTTTACAAAAATTAACAACATGACGTGTTTGGGAGGTATATACGCTTCTGAGCTGAAAATGTCGGATTTTGTCTGAGAAATCTGGTCACCTTAGGTTAGAGTTTCCCTTGCAATGTGCTTGCTGTTTTGTGCTTTTTGTTTCTTGTTTCTGTTGACGAGAAATGTGTTTATGTTAATCAAATAAGGAACCATGCTGTGACAATCAGGTAATTATGGGCTGGTGTTCCATTTTTTGCTGCCCCCGTATCCAATCTTGATCACAGACCTACCATGAGTGTCTTTGTGACTATGTTTCCCCCCCTTTTCCCACACTTTCCCTCTTGTCTCACTGTGTTGTATGTTCTTGTTCTGTGATTTATATTGATGTTTTGTGTAATGAGGGATTTAGCTTTGGAGGGACTATTTTAGGATTTAACTAAATGAAAGGCAGTAGCAATTTCCACATTTACTCTCATTTAGAACACAGCTTAATAAATAAAGGGTGTTCTTTCATTTTTGGTTTGGAATTGTGGCAGACTGAATCCTCCTCAGCACTCTGGGCTTACTAAAAAAGATAAATATTGACATTGCATTATTACAGGAGACACATTTGCTGCAGGCGGATACTGGCCAACAGAGTCTATCACACAATTGAATTCTCATCAGCAACTTCTAAAACAAAAGGAGTGGTCATTGTTGTCAAAAAGAATCTCCTACTTAAAGTGTTGTCCTCTTGGTCAGATAATTCAGGCAGGATTGTGATCTCCACAACAGAGTTTGGTGCTAGAAAAATTGCAATTGCACAGTGTCAGTTTATGTGCCAAATGTTTCTGATGGCAGTTTCAATAATACACTCATGCTAAATGCTGGAGTTAACAGACTGTTCTTTTATTGTTGGTGCAGATTTCAATGCTGTGTGGGACCTAAATATTGATCGGTCAAACGCAAAGGCCACTGGGGACCACGCTCAGGCTATAAATGCTTTGAAATCATGGGCCAGCAGCTTGGGGCTTATAGATATTTGGCATGCAGTTAATCCCACTTTTTTTTTCAGGTAGACATAAATCTTTTTTTCCAGAATAGATTTCCTTGATGTGTCCCCTCAATTATTTCATTCAATTGATATAGTGGTGTTACTCCCAATGGCATTATCTGACCATAAAGACATCCTTTGCGCCGCCACCCTTGGCCAATTGTCTCAACATGCGGTTCGATGCTGTCTCAATACGTCGTTGCTGAAAAATTAATCCTATATTACTAATTTTATTGCAGAATTCCAAATGTTTGCAAAAATTAATGTTGGCTCTGTAGAAGAACCTAGGATGTTGTGGGACGCGATAAAAGGTTTTATTAGGTACAATACCATACTTTTCTGCTCTAATGCGCACAAAGCTACATCACTGAAGCTGCTAAACCTTGAAACTGAGTTCACTGTTATAAACTAATTTTACTGACCGGATAGCTTTAGAACGATCATTAGTCAAGGAAGAAAGAAACTTTATAAATATAAAATAAACATTCTGAAACAGAAGTCTGAATTTCAAATTCACAGAGCAAGACAGCGATATTATTTTCAGGGTACTAGACCTAATCACCTTCTCACTATGAGATAAGATCCAGTGACTATTTTGCAGAAATTCCTGCTATTAAATCCTCAGATGGTCATAATAATAATAATAATGGTCGAAATAAATAAATCATTTGACACATTTTATTCCAATCTGTATGAATCTGAGGTTTATTAAAATAAATCTCATAAATCTCACAGTGACAGCTGGTTGAATCAGCTTGACTTGTCTCAGCAGAGGAATCAGCTAGCTTGGACAAATACATTTCTATTGATTCCATTCTATTTTATGCAACTTTTTGGGAACAGTTGGGCCCTTTCCTTCTTGACATGATTAACTTCTATATTGAGAAGGGTGAATTCTCAAGGGATGTTACACAGCCTTAATTTCTAGTTCTAGCTATTGGCCTCTGAGCCTGCTTAACGCTGACATAAAAATCTTTGCAAAGCTCCTAGCCCGTCGTTTGGAGTTTCACATTGCAAAATTATTGAACCACGAAGCAGTAGATAATGTTAGATGTCTTCTCCTGCATCGTTGATGTGGCAGAGGACAGTAAGACCTAGGGATCAGCGAGTACAGCATTATCTGTATCTGTATCTGTATCTGTTTACCACATGAATTATCTGTATCTGTACTCGGACTGGGCGGGGCCTAACCTGGAAGTGGACAGAATTTAACCCGGAAGTGGGTCATGTTGTCTTTTATTTTAAGCATGCAATTGATATGGGTTGATCAGAAATTGTTATATTTATTGCTGATTAGAAAACTATTTACATGACAGCACCGAGCTTCAGATCAATGGTGTTGTCATGGTAACAAACAAACTATATACAGAACAAGTTTTGCAACAATGGATACAGCACATCCGGTTGCAATTATGAAGTAAAATGTAATGAACAAGAGTTTCATACTCAAATAACTTTCTTTTTTTAACTTTTAATTTTTTATGATCAGTGTGATTATTTTTTGTTTTTGGTTCTATTTTTATTTTTTTTATTTCCACACCAGGTATGTGTGTGTGTGTGTGTGTGTGTGTGTGTGTGTGTGTGTGTGAGTAAGAGAGAGACACAGAGAGAGAGAGAGAAAGAGAGAGGGGGCGAGGGGGGACTGTTTTCTACTGATCAACTAGGCAGATGCTGTTTCTCAGATCTGCATTGACTTTAATGAAGCCAGCTGACGGTTAAAAAAAAATGTCCGACGGCAGAGACTCAATGGGAGTCACATTTAAACCAAGCAGCATGTCTGAATCCCCACGTTTACCAGAAATCTACTGGTTACTATGTAAGTACTACAAACCGAAGTTAAAAACAAACCTGAAGCTGAAGAAACCCTAAACGTTAACGGAACAGACCCGCGGACTGAGAAAGAGAGGGAGAGAGAGAGAGAGAGAGAGCTGTTCGCAGTGATCCAAGTGAGCAGAGCGTGTGTGTAGGGGGGGCGCTGTGACTATCACAGAACGCAGAGACGGTCAGCTGAGGAGTTTTATTCAATCCGAGTACAGATATTGACTCGTATTACTCGTATAATACTTGTAATCAGCAAAAGTGCTTTATCCGTACCGGATACTCGACTTCAGCCGAGTATCCGGCTCATCCCTAGTAAGACCCCAATGTCACTTCTATCGCTTGATGCAATGAAAGCTTTTGACAGACTTGAGTGGCCATTTTTATGGTCAGTCATAGAGGGGATTGGCTTTGGTAAAACTTTTATTGGTATGATTAAAGCTTTGTATTCTAATCCTTCAGCCCGAGTCTTTACCGGACGCACCTCCTCTTCTTTATTTTCAGTCTCTAGATCCTCTCGCCAAGGTTGCCCCTTGAGTCCTGCATTATTTGTCATTTCTCTTCAAGCCATTGGCCAGTCGGTTATGGCGTCACCGATATGTTTGTTGGCGTACCTTAGAAAGTGCTATGACTTGCTTGGTTACTACATGACGTTCTTTTTACCAATATACCAAAACCAATAATAAAATCTTATCAAGATTTGGAGATTGGCTGAAACACTGCCATATAGCTTGTAACTGGCCACTTTTCCCCCTATATTCCTGATTGGTGGGAGGCCAATAACAGCTCCACAATGGGAGCAGAGGGGACCTCATTGTCCAACAGACATTTTTAGCGAGGTTGGCTTATTGCCTTTTTCTGACTTGCAGAACGCATTCAATCTACCACATTCCTCTTTTTTCTTTTACCTTCAACTAAGATCAACACTCAAGGCATATGGCGTCCGTTGGCAGAGGCCTATGCCTATCCATCTTATCCGAAAGTTATTTACTGTGCACCTTAAAAACTGTGGGATGGTATCTAGGCTTTATCAGTTCTTAGTGATATCTGGCCGCTCTGCCCTTCCTGTTCCGCCTTGTTTAATGTTACTGTGCCTGTTACTGTCAATGTTTTGATTTTGAATGATGTTTCAGCCTTTCCACTCTTTGGGACTTAGAAACGTGTTGTGCTTGCTGGACTTACAGCTGCAAAGAAAATGATTGCCACTTGTTGGAAACCACCTCATGACCTGTCTATCCACACATGGACCATTTCATACTTGTAATGAAGCGCCAGGAAAGGCTCCGGACACTTGGGTGAACATTGTTGAGGCTGTGAGTGGCTGTAACTACAGCCCGGACTTCAAGCGTATATGTTTGTCTGTGTATGTGTTTGGGTGTGACTGTTTCTGCGTTTGTTGTTGTTGTCTCTCTCCCTCCCTTCTTTCCTCTCTATGTTCTATTGTATTTATTTTTTCTTTCTGGCCCCGGGACACGTTCTCTGTCTCGGTGTATTGTTTGTAATTGTTTGTTGCTGTTTACTTTTCCAAAAATAAATACAAAATTTGATCAACAAAAAAAAAGCTTTGGTTGTCCATTGTTTATTTCTAAAGAAATACGACAATGTATAAAAGGTTCCATTACCATTTTTAATTTTTACAAAAACACCTGCTATGGTGCGATGACCATAGCAGGTGTTTTTGTAAAAATTAAAAAACTAAAAGATTGTGTTATAACCAAGCGACTTGTTGTTGCATAGTCAATAAATCACCGTATTGCCAGGAGAAGCACGCAGACAGTTTCAACTTACAATTAGCTGTATGGGTTTGATTAACTAGCATTTTAGTTAACAATAATTAGCCTGTGTCTGTGTTATCTCCGTACATATACCTATGCAAGATTGGGAATGATTGAAATTTCTCTTGGCACAGCTACCAGAAGACTTACAACTTTCAGGTTGTTCACGTCACATCTACGTCGTCAAGCTCAGTTGGAGGCTGCGCACTAATACACAGCACTCACTGGAAAAATGATTCTACTATCCTTCACTGGTCTCTGTCCAGAGCAACTGTCTATGGGGAAAATGGGTCTGTGCGCCGGGCGCATGGTTCAAAAGGGTTGTACTTATTTTAGAGGTGTGTTTTGGGCGTAACATGCAATAAACCAATCAGCGTGTCATCTCCCATTCCCTTTAAAAGCCAAGTGCGTTTGTACCTTGGCGCATTGCTATTATGATTTAGGGACCGAGCGCCGAAAGCGGCAAAGGCCCTATTGAAACTGAAGGAACTATTCTTCCTTTCTTTTTCCCGGCAAATTAATTGCCTTTTTGAGGGGCTTAACATATTAAAAAATTTAGCAAAATTGCCGTATTTTGCGGTATTGGGTAAAATGGCTTGCTAGCGTCCCAACAAAATTAAAAACATTTAGCCCCTGCAGTACATTTAACATAGACTCACAAAACTTGGTACACATATGTGGCATGTCAATATGTACATAAAATGCCATTGGGGCAATACCCTAAACCGAACAAGAAGTTGGCCATTTGCACGTCGTACATTAACAAACTCCTCCTAGAGATTTCATCCGATCAACTTCCAATTTGGTCTGTGACATCTTAAGACGTTAAAGATGAAAAGTTATTAAAAGAAAAACTTTTGTCATGGCGGGGAGTCCATTTTGTGAGATTCACCATTGAAACAGGAAGTGGGTGTAACTTGAGTGTACATTGTCCAACTGGCTTGAAACTTTTTACGATTCAGCAGAGTCCAACCCTGACAACATGTACACAGATATTGGCTCAAAATTATAACGCCACCGTGGCAACAGGAAGTAGGCCTACAAGTCAAATTGCTATACTTTAAGGAGCTCCTCCTAGAGATTTCATCAGATCGACTTTCGAAATTCAGTCTGTGTCACCTTAACAATGAAAAGTTATTAAAAGAAAAACTGGCATGGCGGCCATTTTGAGTGTTTAACGATGAATGAGAAAGTGGTTGTAACTACATTGTACATTGTCATATCTGCTTGAAATTTCCCAAAATCAACAAGAGTCCAGGCTTGAGGACATATACAGGCCAATATTGACTTTTGAAGATAGCGCCACCAACTGGCAACAGGAAATCAGTCTTATATGACAAACATTATCCGATTTACATGAAACTTATAATGTGTGGTCTACATGTGATACTAAGCCCCCCATACTTTAACAATGCCCACTCACTCAGGCCACGCCCCTTTCCATAACATTTGTTATTAAACTCAGCAGAGTGTCCCTTCTTCATTGGTGATGCTTTGGACAACCCCCTATGCTTAAACCACACCCCTTTCATACAATTTGAACTGTAGAAGGTAGAGTCTTGTATGAGGTGTCATTTAACTCAGCAGAGAGTTCCTTCTTCATTGGTGATGCTTTGGACCGCCCCTATTATTAACCACGCCCCTTTTCATAACTGGTGACCGGTTTAAGGTGGAGTCTTATGTGAGGTATCAATGAACTCAGCAGAGACTTCCTTTTTCATTGGCTATGGTTTGACCCGCTACGCCCCTTTCACAGATAATAAAATGTACAACCATGAGTCTTATGTGAGGTATTATTGAACTCAGCAGGGAGTTCCATCTTCATTGGTGAGTGTCTGAGTGCCACGCAAAATGCGCGGTTGCAAGGACAGTCCGACCCAACGCGTGCAGATTAGCAAGGGCCCGTCCAATGCTGCTTGCAGCTTTAATTTCATTTGTAATCTTGCATGTCAGTGTTCTGCTGCGCTTCCCTGTGTGTGTGTAACAAGCATAGTTTGTGCGCGCATTCAAAGACGAATAAATGAAAATGCAGAGCCATATTTCTGTTTTTGGTTTCTGATTTTAAAAAAAAGACAAACGAGAAAACCAAACTCAAAAAATGGTCTCATTCGGGTTTATAGCAAATTCCTATTTTCTTTTCTCCATATGAGAAATACGAGAGGAGGGTGAGATGATGTGGAAGTAAAATATTTCTAAATAACACCAAGGCTATATAATGGCCATTTTGTAACATCCTCTCGTAATGTCATTTTTAAAATGGAGAAAAGAAAAAAGGAATTTGCTGAAACAAACTATCAAAATGTAGACGGATCCATTTGTAAATTACAGACAAACCAATCAGGACGAGGAGCAGTGTCCAATACGTACCTACCTCTGTTACAGTCTTACTAATGCTTTAGTGTTGGGGAAAAATGCTGTTGTGTTGTGGAGAATTGCTGTCGCGTTGTGGGATTTGCTGTTGCATTGTAATAAAATAATAAAGCACCCAGTTACAGAGTAGCTGCCTGCAAGAGACATTCTAAAGTAACACCCCTTAATGTGGTTGACTAGTCATTTCATTAGTCAACACTACACCTGACATTATATTGTTTGGGGGGACTTTGACAGGTTGTAACACAAGAAATCCGAGAGTGCATAAGATATCCAAGAGGAAAGGATTTGCAAGCACACACAAGCAGTCTGAGTCAACAGAGCAGTCAAGCATCCGGATCTGGATTTTAACAAAACCTACATTATTGCTGCTGGAGTTGCTGCCCCCGTAATAAATTAAACTTTAGTTGATAGTTACTGTTAAACAAGGACATTTAATAGTTAATAGTTATTTACTGTTAAACAATGAAATTATGGTCTAAAATGTGTACTAATCATTAGTTATAATTTGTTATTTTATTTTTTTATATTAGTTTATTGTAATTTAAAATAATACGTTCAGAAATTTAGATAGTTATTATTATATCAGTGGATAATTAGGGCCCGAGCGCCAACAGCGGCGAAGGACCTATTGAAACTGAAGGAATTATTATTATTCTTTCAGCAAATTGATCGCCTTTTTCAGGGGCTTAACATACTCAAAAACTCACCAAAATGGGCGGTTGCATCAAGTCTGGTGAAAATTTAAGTATTTTAAGGGTTTCAGGAATAGGCGCACAAAAATGGAGCTAATGAACTGTATGACATAGAGTCTTGTGTGAGGTATCATTGAACTTAGCAGTGAGTTCCCTTTTCATTGGTGATGATTTATAGTCTGACTAGACTCAAAAGGAGCGGTGTTCGCCAGTAACCCGGACGCGCAAAGAGGAACAAGGGCCTGTCTAACGCTGCTTGCAGTTTTAATAACCATCTATAAACTTTATTTGGATGGATATAAAGTTAATAATGCTAACTAATGCTTATAGTAATTAAGTAATTAGTTTATAAAAATTTATTGTTTTTAAAGCCTCAAGTAACATTAATTTGGCCCCATTTAATCTTTTTTTGGTGCCCTATAAAAGAGATTTTTATGCAATGATATTTATCTGAATAATGTGTCAGTTGCAACTTTATAATAGCCATCGAAATAAAGTTTGACAATTAAATAATCATTAACAAATAATTAAATATATAAAATGCTATGTGTGCAATAAATAAATAAAAACAATCCATACAGCATTACTAATCATTAGTTAATATAATAAATAATAAATTAAGTTTAATGAGCTATTAATTCACTATGTATTAGTGGTGCTTAAAAAAGTGTTACCCATACATATTTTACAAGGTAGTGACAAAATTTTACATCAAGAAAAGCAAGTACAACAACATGTAATTTATTGTCCACCAAGCCCCCTTGGCCAGCAGAGAAGATAGACACACTGTCTCTAGCCAGATGACTGCTCTTATTATATATTGAACTTATTATTCCGCACACAATCAGATATGTTTTTATTTCTTCTTTCTCTGATATATTTAAAAAAAACTCTCTCTATTTCTTTCTATTCTGATTCACAGCGCTGGCAACCAGCTGGATCTTGTCTTCCTTTGACACTGCTCAAACGGCAGACCTCACTCTTACCCCACCTTGTGATTTTGATCACTACTTTGTGTTCTTCTCTAACCCCGCCCTCTGAACACTCACAACTCACCCCAACCCACATCTTTACTTGCTGCAGCACAGTCCTCCTCGCTGACCTCTTCTCAGTTCTCTCATCTCTCCCTTTCTTGAATCTTTCTCTTTCTCCCACTCCCCATTCTCTCTCTCTCTGCAAACCATGTATTTCCATACCACCTTGGCTGTTTGACTCATTGCGTACTGAAAGATGGAAAGAGAGGAAAATTGCATTGATCACTCTAACCTATCACCCACCCCTCCCTCAACTTCTATTTATTATATCTTAACACATTTAATCTTACAACAGTATGCTGATGTTTACAACATTTATCCCTGTACCATTTTATATAGGTTTGTCTTACCTAAATCAGATATAAGCTTGGGTTCCTCCTGTGAAAGTATCTGGTAGAAGCTAAATTTGAATTGTGGCGTTCCTTGTTCCACAACATGAAACAGCACCCTCATTTGTTCTTGTGGCGTCAGAGCTTTGGAGATGGTTGTTGGCTGCTGTGAGTTCCATGCTTCTATGATGGTTCTGGTTGATCTAACCCCAGCAATGATCTGCTCCCTGAACTCCTCCAGGAAGGTTTCCACTACATGATGAATTAGGTGATTATTTATTAGAGAATTTAACAAGCAGAAATGTGTGCCATGGTTAGTAGTAATTTGACATTGGTGGTATACTACAGGCAAAAACTGAATTTTGAGGTTTTGGGCTGTTTTGTTTCCATAATATGTCGTCTTTCAGTGTGTGGAAAACCTGCGTATATCCAAAATATGCATTTAGGGGTTTATCTTACTACACTTTGTCTATTTCCGTCTGTAGACTTTTTCTACATTCGCTAAAAGTTACCATTAGATAATGTTGTGCTTCATTTTCGTTTCATTCCTTTCTGTATTTTGAAACTGTACAGGTGTTTGTTAATTATTCAGGCGTGATGATTTTTGTACAACATTTTATACCTTTTTTTTATGGCTGTGATATTAGCCTACTTTCTGATTTATGTAGTGATAAAAAGAGTTCAAAATTGTCCTCTGTAAAAACTTTGAAACAGGAATTTTGAGCCTGGCTTTATCCAATCTTCACAGTTGTGTTCTGGATGTATATAAATTAGCGCATATTTAGTGAGAAAATCCATCATTTGCATGTTTAAACATATCATTTCAGAAAACTTAATTCAAAAAATATTGTCAATTTATTAACTGGGGAAATTTCATTGTGACATCTGTATTTTTTGTATTCTTTTTGTTTTTAAGGTAGGTTTTTCACTTAATACATACAAATAGCTAACACCTAATATATCAAAAATGCAAAAGCTGATGCATCACCTTTGCAGAACAATCTACTTGCAGTAGATTTAAACACAGTGGCAGATTGTCGTCAAATTTAATAGCATGCTTACAATGCATTGTATAAGAATACATTTATGGCTATTTGCTGAGAAGCAAACAAAATCATTTTGAGGAATTAAATTAACTTACCGTGGTCTGTTGATTTATATGTATCCATATTACAAATTCAGAACTGGTGTTCCCATGAGATCAGTCTTGAATGAAAGGCAAGGAATCATATAAAATTAGCAAAAAAAAAGAGGAAAACTCAATGTATTGAACCATTGCAGATTTATATCATTTGTATTATTTTGTTTTGAACCTCATCTTACTTTGTCTCGAGTTGTGTACAAAAACAAAGTAAACCATATTAGGCTTAAAGTCCTAGAAGTAATTTGAGTGCTGCGCTGTTCTGCTTAGGTGTTAAACTCTATGGACATCTGTGGGGATGAGGCAGACTTGCACGGTATCTTCAAAACATAGTATATCTTTTCCCTCCACACCCAGTAAGTTGTGTATGATTGGATGATAGGTGATATTTGGGTGGTGAAACATCTTGCTCTATAAGACTGGTCTCAGCTGATAAGGGTGGTGTGATGTCCATTTGGCTAATATTAATATAACATAATAATATTAACAGTCTTGGTTTTCAATGTAATAACTCATTAGAATTCCTAAAACAGATGACTATATGCACTGCATGAATAAGGGGGAATCTGGGAAATTGAGGGATGTGTAAAATTGGACTGAATCTCACTTTTTGCTTTTGGGACTGGTTATTGAAATGGAGGGGAGTTGTGTGAAGGGCAAACTTCCAAGAAACAAAACAAACATTTGTTTCAACTACTCCCTTTCTGTATATGGAGGTAAACCATAGACTGTATATTATTATTATTATTATTATTATTATTATTATTGCGGTATTTAGTTTTTTGTGATACATTTTTTTTATTTAAAGAGCCAACTTAAAATGCAAAACATTGGTCCAGATGACAATATATAGAAAAGTACACTACACACAGAAGAAGATACACTGCACCTTTTGCACAATCCTTTCTTGTGATAAAATGTTTCACTCTAAAACAAAGGGGGAAATATGGGAAGGAGGGTGACAGAACTAAAACACAACAGCAAGACAGATGCCCACAGCTCACAAACAAGACACACAGAGACAAACACACAAACAAACAAACAAGAATCATTGACAGGGAGACTGGCACAAGACAAAAGGGACCAAACACACACACAGACGGAAGTGAAAAGGCTGTAGCACATGGACTTCAAGGATCCAGCAATGCTGAGCTAAGTATCCAAAGTCCTTCCTGGGGCTCCACCTATGCAAGCCTTGGAGACTTCCATATACTCGACATCCAGAAAGGAAAGGGTCCAAGATAATGGTCAGTCATGAGGTATTAGGAGTTTTAGAGAGCGGTAGGGCTGTGTCGAACGGCGTGACAGTTACCGAGGTGTCCGATCTTGTTTGGTCGAGAGCTAACTCCTTTTATATCTTCCCCTTATATTCCCCATCCCTACTGTGTCTGCTTCTGCCGTAGAATAACACCAGTTACTATCTGGGAGGCGGATGTTTTGGTCTCTACTAAAAGGAGTTACTTTGATACTTCCATGATTGTATTAATTCTAGATTCTCAATCCACACACATGGATTCGCTAATTTTACATTTTAGAATTAATTATTTAGACACACACACCTTTGCTAAATTTAAGGGCCCCCGCCCGGATCAGGGAAACCGGAAGCGAGGCAAAAAGTTATGTTTTATGGTTTCTGGTTTTGTTTCCTGTTTTTATTCCTCATTTGTTCAGTTTCCTGTTTTCTGTTATTCTCCGTGTGTCCTCCCTTGTCACCTAGTTTTACTTCCTGTCTTGTGTCTGTTTTATTTTAATAGGCTGTGTTTCTGTCTAGTTTTGTCAGGTTTTACTACCTGCCTTGTGTTTTCCCGCCTTTGTGATTGTTGTCCCCACCCAGATGTGTTTCACCTGTTGTATCACCTGTTCCTTGTTTGTTGTTACCTCTTGTATTTAACCTCTGTCTTTGTCTCTTCTCAGATCCTTTTGTGTGTGGTTTGCTGTTGGCCTGCCCTGTTGGTGTTTTCTTCATTTGGCCTCTTCCCTGAGGTCAGTGTTCCTTGTGAGTTCTTTTCAGTGTCTGTTTTTCATTTTTCATTTTTTCCTGTTCTCTTTTGAACTTTGATTTTTTTTATTTTTTTTATTTTGGACTTTGTGTTCAGTTGATGTTTCTTGCTTTTTGGATCCCTGTTTTTTTGGACTCTTTAATAATAAATCTTTATAACTCTATTTTGCCTACCTGTCTCGTCTCTGCATTTGGGTCCTCCATTACATTAATTGTGACAGCACATAAGAGCGCCTTTACACAATAATGAATAGATTGTGTACAATTAGGATTTAAAAAAAGAGCACAGCCACAGTAAATCAAATCCGTTCATTACTCCCCCCTCCTCCCCCATAGAATTTTTTTTTTTAATGTATAGTCTACAAATGTAAGGGCACTGGGATTCCATTGCAATCCAAGTTCTGTAGTGGTCAAAAAGTAAAACATACCAGCCCTAATTTGCTCCGCCTAAAAGTACCATAGGAAATTAGGGAATTGCAGTCCACCTTCGTCATATGGTAAACATAACATAATGTTTTAATTCAATGTAAAGAAGGAAGGAGCTGGAGAGAGTGGAATTGACTGGAAAAGATATTAAAAGTTACTTAATATTGACATATTTAGGATATTGTATCCCATTGATGATATAGGTAATTTGGTCCATCTATTGTGTGACTTGCGGGTGATCTTGACACCTAAATACATAAAACCCTGTTTTGACACAGTGAATGGTGTAGGAATTAGGGGATTATTTCTCTCATTTTCTGTCAAAAACATTATCACTGATTTACTATTGTTTATTTTATTGCCTAAAAAGGTACCAAATGTTCTCAACAGATTGAGCAGGCTAGGTAGAGATAGATGTGTTCTATGTCTCTGACTTTAATTCCTGTAATGTCAGCATGCTTGTGATTGCCATGGTAAGTGGTTCAATATCCAGGCCGAAGAGTAAAGGAATGTCAGGTTTAGCTCCTGCTTTTATTCTGTTTTGTTTATTTGTACTTCCTGTTTTATTTTGTAATTAATCATCTAGCAGAGAAAGGGGAGGTAACTTTGCCCTTTAAGACCTAATAAGGAGTAAGATTCCAGGTTGTCCCATCTGAGCTTTCATTTTCTCAAAGGCAGAGCAGGATACCCAGGGCTCAGCCATTTCTAGCCACTAGTGGACCAAAGGCAGGCTGGGGGGAATGCATATTAACGTTAAAAATAAAATCAAATTTCCATGCCAGGGGACCTTTAAGCTTGACAATCTTATTTAGTCCTCTCACATTCCAGGATGACAACTGAAAAAATGGATTTGTTAGGTGGCGTCAAGCTTTTCACTATGTTTACAGGGTTCTCAATAGTATTCATGCACAGACAGAACATCCTGATACAGCAGTGCTCTTGTTAGATGCAGAGAAAGCATTTGATTGGGTGGAGCATCGTTATCTCCACAAAGTACTTGCGCGTTTTGGCTTTGGTAATTACTTTTCTAATTGGATTAAAGTTTTGTATAATAATTTGGTTGCATCAGTATTAACTAACAATACTATATCCAAACCTTTTGAGCTTTCGAGAGGCACACGCCAAGGATGTCCTTTTTCACCTCTTCTGTTTATGTTGGCAATTGAGCCCTTGGCTATTGCCATTAGGAGTAATCAAAATATTACTGGCATTAAAATAAATGAGACTGACAACAAAATAGGCCTATTCGCAGATGATGTTGTGATTTTTTTATCCCACCTAGAACAGTTGCTACATAACTTGTTTGATACCAATACTTCTTTTAGTAAGCTTTCCAGTTACAAATGAATGAATACAAATATGCTATTCTTTTCCTTAAGTATTCTGAAAGAGTAAATGCCCCAGTTCAAACACCATTCAAAATAGTTAGAGATAGCTTCATTTATCTTGGTATTAGAATTACCCCTAAAATTGATGATTTAGTAGAGGCAAATTATAATCCAGTAATAAAGTAGGTTTCTGAATCTATTAATAGATTGTCCACGTTACCAATTTCCATAATAGGGCGTATCAACATATTTAAAATTAATGTTCTTCCAAAATTTCTTTACCTCTTTCATTCTATTCCTCTTGGTCCTCCTATTCATTTTTTTCAAAGATGAAAAGCATGTTTTGTAATTTCATTTGGAACAACAGACGGGCTAGACTTTGCTTATCTTTGCTTTATCTCCCCTATAATTGAGGAGGTTTGAAACTCCCAAACCTCGAATGGTACTATTGGGATGCCCAACTTAATACTGCCTCTTGTTGGTTCTCAGAAGAACGCCACGTTCCTGGATGAGTTTGGAAAGAAACATGACATCTCCTCTACCACTCAATTCACATTTATTTTTAGCTTAATTAAAAGAACAAAAGGCATTAACACATAATCCCTTTGTTAAAAACTCGATTATGCTTTGGTATGAGGTTCATGAACATATTGGTGAGATACCTGTGGTATCTCAATTTACACCAATATGGGGTAACATCAGCGCTTTTACTCCTGGCAAACAAGATTTGGGCTTCATATCTTGGACAGATAAAGGCCTAAGTAAAATTGCAGATTTATTTAACAACAACATTCTTATGTTGTTTGAAGATTTGAGACGAACATCCAATCAAAACATTTTTTTAAATACCTGCAGATAAGAAGCTATATATTTAAGATACAGAAATCTTTATCTCTACCTACTCTTAGCTGTATTGAAAAAATAGCAACAAAGCAACACCCTAAGAGGGGATTGACGTCAAGTTTTTATGCAATAATCGTGGGGGGATCAAAAGTCTCCTCGGAGAGTAAAAGATGGGCATGGTGTGAAGATTGAAGATGTGAAGAACTCTGAAATCTCAACTGAGGACTGGCAGAAGATTTGCTAAAAATCTCAAACACAAACAATAAATACCCATTTTAAATTACTTCAGTATAAGTGGATAATGAGAATTTAACTCAGTTAAATAAATTCAGCCCCAATAATCCCGATACATGCTACAAATGTGGTAGAAAGGGCAGATTATATCACTGCCCACAAATCCAGGCTTTTTCGAGTGAAGTGATAGATATGATTTTACGTGTCACAGGTATAAGGCTATTATTGGACGCCAAACTGTGCATCTTTGGCATTTTTCCCGTGAATCATAATCTCAGTAAGGCAAACAAATCTATGATTACTTTCTGCATCTTACAAGCTAAATATACCATAGCTAAATCTTGGAAATCCACTAACAAACCAAGTGTTAATGTCTGGCTTACTGGACTGTCAGACTGTCTGAACTGGAAAAACTCACTTTTACGTTAACGGGTAAATATCTCGTCTTTGACAATATGTGGAGATCTTTTATGGTGTTCTTAGGAGGGAGGAAAGCATTGGAGGCATGCTCTCCATATATGTCAACCATCAACAAATGAGTATTGCTATGTATTAAGTATATGTCTGCTTGTCTTTGCTTGCTTATTTTGATCTACTGTGCCAACTATCGCATGTTACAGCCCTGTCATGTTTATGTTTATTTTATTGAAGATGAGCCTTACTGTGTCAGTTCAGATTTGCACCTGTATTATTTGTTGTAGTGTGATTATCTTCTCAAAAAATTAATAAACACACTTGTTGAAAAAAAATAAGGTGATCAGAAAGTAACAGATGTAATAATATGCAATTTCCAATGTAATAAGTAGGAATGGGTTTGATGATAACATACTTCCTGCATAAAGATATGAGTTTGTTGACTTTTGGTAAGAAACAACTGTTAAAGCTGTTATATTGACAAAAACAGAGTTATCACATCACAAGAAGCTCAGAAGAGGCCAAAACACACCTTTCCTGCATAAAGACATGAGTTCAGTGACTTCTGGTAAGAAACATCTGTAAAGCTGTTGAATTTAAAAAAAAAAAACGAGTTAGCACATTACAAGAAACTCAGAAGAGGCCAAAACACACCTTTCCTGCATAACGATATGAGTGTGTGACTTCTTGTAAGAAACAACTGTGATGCTGTAATATTGACAATAATAGGGTTAACACATCAGAAGAAGCTCAGAAGAGGCCAAAACTACCCCTTACTGCATAAAGATATGAGTTAAGTGAAGTCACTTACAGTAACTGTAAAAACAACTGTAATGCTGTTATAGACAAAAACAGAGTCAACACATCACAAGAAGCTCAGAAGAGGCCAAAACACAACTTTCCTGCATGAACATATGAGTTTAGTGAATTCTGGTAAGAAACTACTGTAAAGATGTTGAATTAACAAAAACAAAGTTAACACATCACAAGAAGCTCAGAAGAGGCCACAACACACCTTTCCTGCATAAAGATGTGAGTTTCTTGACTTCTGCTAAGAAACTACAGTAAAGCTGTTATATTGACAAAAACTGAGTTAAAACATCACACGAAGCTCAGAAGAGGCCAATACACACCCTTCCTGCATAAATATATGAGTTTAGTGACTTCAGGTAAGAAACAACTGTAATGCTGTTATATTGACAAAAAAAGAGTTAACACATCACAAGAAGCTCAGAAGAGGCCAAAACACACTGCATAAAGATAAAAGTTGGTTGACTTCTGGTAAGAAACTACTGTAAAACTGTTATATTGACAAAAACAGAGTTAACACATCACAAGAAGCTCAGAAGATGCCAAAACACACCTGTCCTGAAAACATATGACTTTAATTCAATTCAATTTCAATTCAATTTTATTTATAGTATAAATTCATAACAAGAGTTATCTCGAGACACTTTACAGATAGAGTAGGTCTAGACCACACTCCAGAATTTACAAGGACAGTTCTAGTAGTTCCCTCCAGAGCAAGCAACAGTGCGACAGTGGCGAGGAAAAACTGCCTTTTAGGCAGAAACCTCGGACAGACCCAGGCTCTTGGTAGGCAGTGTCTGACGACCGGTTGGGGTTAGAATGAAGAGTGGCAATAACAGTCACAAAAAAAAGATTTTAGTGACTTCTGGTAAGAAACAACTATAATGCTGTTATATTGGCAAAAACAGAGTTAACATATCACCTGAAGCTCAGAAGAGGCCAAAACACACCTTTCTTACATAACGATATAAGTTTAATGACTCTTGGAAAGGAACAATTGTAATGCTGTTATATTGGCAAAAACAGAGTTAACATATCACAAGAAGCTCAAAAAGTCCAAAACACACAGTTCCTGCATAAAGATATGAGTTTATTTACTTCTGGTAAGAAACAACTGTAAAGCTGTTATATTGACAACAACAGAGTTAACATATCACAAGAAGCTCAAAAAGTCCAAAACACACCTGTCCTGCAAAAAGATATGAGTTTAGTGACTTCTGGTAAGAAACAACTGTAAAGCTGTTATTTTGGCAAAAACAAAGTTAACACATCACAAGAAGCTCAGAAGAGGCCAAAACACACCTTTCCTGCATAAAGACATGAGTTCAGTGACTTCTGGTAAGAAACATCTGTAAAGCTGTTGAATTAAAAAAAACAGAGTTAGCAAATTACAAGGAGCTCAGAAGAGGCCAGATATTGCGCCAGAAAAAGTGGGTACAGCCCAACTTAGAGGCAGTGTAACGTTGCAGCCACAGAGTGAATATCTAGTTTTGGGTAAACTCCCTCGCAAGGTCATAGTGTCTGTGGGTAGTACTGTAGTCATAGAGCCTACTCAGTCTAACTCCAGGCCTAAACAGCTCTTGGTTGGCCGAGTAATCGCACTACTATTTTGTGATGGCTTGGTTCCAGTTAAACTAGTCAACCCCACTAGTCACTATGAGAAGCTGCGGACAGCCCTGAATGACATAGAGGAGAGTGGCATAATAAGGAAGTCTACCAGTGAGTATGCATCTCCTTTAGTACTTGTGTGGAAGAAGAATAGCAACCCCAGGATCTGTAATGATTTCAGATGGCTCAACGCCAGGACAGTAAAAGATGCTCATCCTCGTCAGACACACTTGCTGCCCTAGGTGGAAATGCTTTCTTCTCCACTATGGACCTGACATCCGGCTTTTATAATGTGCCACTAAATGAGGAAGACAAAAAGTATACAGCATTCTCATCACCATTCGGACTCCAGGAATACAATCGCATGCCCCAGGGCCTCACAAACAGTCCCGCTACGTTTATGTGAATGATGATGTAGATTTTCGGGGACAAGAACTTTATGAGTTTGTTGTGTTATCTTGACGATCTTTTGGTCTTTGCTCCTACAGAGCAGCTTGCACTTGACCGGCTGGAGATGGTGTTTTCCAGGTTGAAGACTCTCAATTTGAAGCTCTCACCAAAGAAATGCAATTTCCTGAGAAGGTCTGTGAAATTCCTGGGCCACATTGTATGTGAGGACGGAGTTTGCACTGACCCTGAAAAAGTTTAGGCCATCTCTGGTGTGCAGGTGTCTGATTTAACGGACTCCGATGGCATCACTCCTTGTCCTAAGAAAATCAGATCATTTTTAGGTATGGTCTTGTATTATCAACATTTTATTGAGAAATGTTCAGCAAAGGCAAAGCCCCTCTGGTTCCTTGTTCCTGTACTATGTAAAAGCGCGTTGAGTAGTTGTCAAGGCTAGAAAAGCGCTGTATATATACAGCCCATTTACAGGGTGGCAGTAGCTCAGTCTGTAGGGAGTTGGGTTGGGAACCGGAGGGTCACTGGTTCAAGTCCCCATATGGACCAAAAAGTACAGATGCCACTTCACCTTGGTTGGGGGGCGCTCTGGGCACTAGGCTGGCAGCCCACTCACTCTCCACTCTCCATTAGTGCATGTATAGATCCTGAGCGTGTGTGTGTGTGTAGTTTAGGACTGTGTGTGATAACTAACAAAGTGTGGACACAGAGTGTAAATTGTAATTTCCCCATTGGGGATCAATAAACAGATTAAAAATTAAATTTAAACATGACCTGCTTAGGAGTGTAACATTAGCTCACACTGATTTTGATAACCATCAAATCATCTCAAATCAACTACCCCGCGCACAGGCTTGAGTTTTTAGCCTTAAAATGGGCAGTATGTGACAAATTCCATTACTGGTTGAAAACCACTCACATACATACTAACCAAACCAAGACTTGATGCATGTGAACAGCATGTGATGGATGAAACAGTTCAAGATACACAAACAACTGTCAACTTGTGAGCACAGATGTTGAACCAAGCTCTGATCTCTCCCCCCCACTTTCCCAGGGCAAGTTAACGTCTCAAGAAATCTCCACCATCTTAGATACACATTGCTCTGGTGGGACAAGCCGAGTAATGGGCACGGGAGTCATCCCTTATCTGGAGACAGACGATTGTGCCACTGTTTTGCCTAAAAGCACACTTCTGACCATGCAGGAGCAGGACAGCACCGTGAGTAGAGTGGTTCACTATGTCCAGAGACACAAGAGACCTAACAAACATAAGTGTACAAAGGAGCCTCGTATTGCAATCAAGTTGCTCAAGCATTGGAACAAACTCACATTGCGAGATGGAATGCTATTTAAAGTAAAAAGAGATCACAACATGAACAACAAGCTCTACCAGCTCATTGTACCAGATTGCATGAAACAACAAGTGCTTCATGGCGTACATGATGCCGCAGGTCAACAAGGACGCTCACGTACACTCTCATTGGCCAGACAGGATGTTATGCCAGCTTCAGTCCAAGTCTGGGGGAGACATCACATATACAATGTGTCTCTCAGGTAATATCAGAGCATTCTGATGTATGATGGTAAAATTGATGGCTTATTAATTAAAGCTATATTGCCATTTTTCAGGCTGTTAAAGGCATATTTAACTCTCCTTCAGGCCACTCTAAAATGGATTCCTAATGTTAAGCCAGGTTCATTCCAACTCTGGGTTAGGAACTACATAGCCATTGGTTGACTCAACTAATTTAGGACCATTCTGATATAGGATTTTAAAATTAAAGCCTTGAATATCTAATTAATGGTATTAATGTAATCTTTTTGAGGCTAATAAAGGCATGTTACTCTTTCTCACGCTACTCTGACATCACCTATCCAGTTTGACTCTCATTTAATATCAGAGCATTCTGATGTACGATTTTAAAAATAATGGATCAAAAGTAAAGCTATTTTGCCATATTTTCAGGCTGTTAAATGCATATTTTGATCTTTTTAAGGCTACTCTAAAATGGATTCCTAATGTTAAGCCAGGTTCATTCCAACTCTGGGTTAGACAATACATATCCATTGGTTCACTCAGCTAATTTAGGACCATTCTAATGTAGGATTTTAAAATTAAAGCCTTGAATGTCTAATTAATGGTATATTTTAAATCTTTTTCAGGCTGTTAAAGGCATATTTTACTCTTTTTCAGGTTACTCTAAAAAGGAATCCTGATGTTATGCCAGCTTCATTCCAAGTCTGGGGGAGACATCACATATCCAATGTGTCCCTCAGGTAATATCAGAGCATTCTGATCTACGATTTTAAAATTAATGGATCAAAAGTAAAGCTATATTGCAATATTTTCAGGCTGTTAAATGCATATTTTACTCTTTTTAAGGCTACTCTAAAAAGGTATCCTGATGTTATGCCAGCTTCCTTCCAAGACTGGGGGAGACAGTACATATCCATTGGGCCACTCAGGTAATTTAGGACCATTCTGATTTAGGATATTAAATTTAAAGCCTTGAATGTCTAATTTTAACTCTTTTTCAGGCTATAAATGCATATTTTACTCATTTTAAGGCTACTCTAAAAGGAATCCTGATGTTATGCCAGCTTCATTCCAAGTCTGGGGGAGACATCAAATATCCAATGTGTCCCACAGGTAATATCAGAGCATTCTGATGTACAATTCTAAAATTAATGGATCAAAAGTAAAGCTATATTGCCATATTTTCAGGCTGATAAATGCATATTTTACTCTTTTTTAAGGCTACTCTAAAATGGATTCCTAATGTTAAGCCAGGTTCATTCCAACTCTGGGTTAGACAATCCATATCCATTGGTTCACTCAGCTAATTTAGGACCATTCTAATGTAGGATTTTAAAATTAAAGCCTTGAATGTCTAATTAATGGTATATTTTAAATCTTTTTCAGGCTGTTAAAGGCATATTTTACTCTTTTTCAGGTTAGTCTAAAAAGGAATCCTGATGTTATGCCAGCTTCATTCCAAGTCTGGGGGAGACATCACATATCCAATGTGTCCCTCAGGTAATATCAGAGCATTCTGATGTACGATTTTAAAATTAATGGAT
Organism: Etheostoma perlongum; assembly: GCA_026937815.1. NCBI lineage: Eukaryota > Metazoa > Chordata > Actinopteri > Perciformes > Percidae > Etheostoma > Etheostoma perlongum. The sequence continues at coordinate 18,866,345 of CM049383.1, read as the reverse complement.
CAAAAGTAAAGCTATATTGCCATATTTTCAGGCTGTTAAATGCATATTTTACTCTTTTTAAGGCTACTCTAAAAAGGTATCCTGATGTTATGCCAGCTTCCTTCCAAGACTGGGGGAGACACTACATATCCATTGGGTCACTCAGGTAATTTAGGACCATTCTGATGTAGGATATTAAATTTAAAGCCTTGAATGTCTAATTTTAACTCTTTTTCAGGCTGTAAATGCATATTTTACTCTTTTTAAGGCTACTCTAAAAGGAATCCTGATGTTATGCCAGCTTCATTCCAAGTCTGGGGGAGACATCAAATATCCAATGTGTTCCACAGGTAATATCAGAGCATTCTGATGTACAATTCTAAAATTAATGGATCAAAAGTAAAGCTATATTGCCATATTTTCAGGCTGATAAATGCATATTTTACTCTTTTTTAAGGCTACTCTAAAAAGGAATCCTGATGTTATGCCATCTTCATTCCAAGTTTGGGGGAGGCAGCACTTATCCAGGGTGTCTCTCCGTTAATATCAGAGCATTCTGATGTACGATGGTAAAATTGA